>OY660881.1:1837500-2437500 GCA_962446985.1 Xyrichtys novacula | reverse complement strand
ATATCTTACATCAAATAGTCCAGAGTGGAAGGCACAGTCTGCAAAACACCAGAGATATTAGAGCCATAAAAAAAGCTAATCCTCACTGAGTGATGACCGCAAAGTGATTGGTCAAGGCCTTCATCATGTGATGTCTCTAAGTCTGGTTGAGCAAGAACAAACCAGGTGACACATTGCTCTTGCAGGACCATGTTTGACTCATACTAACCAAAAACAGGAGGTTGGAAGCGGGAAACAACCAACTTCTGCGTCCATCAAAGAAGAGTTTCTGTTTCTTTGTTCATGGAGCAGCTTTGACTAAAGGAGCCAAAGTCGGGGATTTACAGCCTCTGTTTAAAGATGGCGTCTCCAGAGGCTCTTTGTCAAACTGGATATACCACCTTTTTTGCAGTGTGAGAACCTTCATAGACTAAAGTTATTGTGTTTATTTTCATAAGAAGTCTATCAATAAAAAAAGTCTGTTACTGCCAAAAACATAACTTTTAGAGGAAGTTTGGTTTGAGAAAACTCTGCAGCAGAATCCAAAGTTTTAAAGTTACCATCAAACACAGAGAGAGTGAAGCTAATTCTTAAAGAGTGAATATTTATTCATTTTTTTACATAATTTATCCACAGAGTTATTGGTAGAAATAAATCAAAGCGGTTTTAGATGAATAAAATAAGGTTAAAAAAATAATAATAATAATTAAAAAAATACAGTAGTTAAAAAAAGGAACTCAAACCAGTAAAATGTGAAATAATAATAACCAGTTAATTTATATATGTTTTTTTTCTTTCTTTCTTTTAACAACATATTTGCTTTATTTTAGAGCTGAAGGTCGAGGTACTACCTGGACAAGTTTTTCCTGTTAATACACGTTTATTGATACACATAGATAACAAATGATAATAATAAATAATAATCCCATTATTCAAATACATTTATTTTTTCAAATTTAATGGAAGAAGTATTACTCTGCAGACATTAACGTATGTCTTGTTGCAATTCAAGTAGTATTATGGATAAGTTAGTGGTTTTTTTTTTTTAACTTTTTAATCATTTTGATGCAGAAATTATCAAAACTTGTTGCTAAAAACTTAATTGAGTTTATTTTGTGCTCATATGGTTTTATGTTTTTATGCTAATAATACACCGACACAGTAGACGGACACACACGGCTTCATTTAACCAAATTAGCTGCAGAGATAATCTCCAGTGGCTAAATAAAGTCCATATCTGCCATCGTATTTACATTCCTGATAATACCTCTATGCAGATTTTGTTGCTTTTTATCCGTAAATGATTCGATTTCCAAACAAACGCGGTTCATTAGAGCAGACAGGAGGTCACGGCGTGTCGATGCTGTTCTTGTTCACCTTTCCTCTCGGAGTGCATCATGTGTTGTTGTTGTTTTCAAGGAGATGTGAAATGAGTAAAGTTTTTAAAAAGCTTGCACTTCCTCCTGTTTTGCATATAAATCTGGTGAACCCAGTGTGCATGCATATTACATTTCCTTTCAGGCAGATTGGCTGAATTTTAAATCAGAGTGACTGCTGAATTAAACGCTTTCTCTTCGGGTCTCACGGATTGGAAAATAATGTTTGTGTCTCTTGATTTGAAGAGCTCCGACGTTTCTCCCCCCTCATAAAACTGCTGACACAGACCTCCAGAGCCCCTGATTTCTATTCTGGGAATACCCGTCTGATTAGTAGGTCAGCCAGACGGCCCCTGAACCGGCCGGCAGCTTCTCGGGGACGAGCCCTGCGTGGTCTTGGAAATGACTCAGTAAATGCTGCTGTGGGCTTTGATGCCTTAACTGGCGGATGTGTCAGAGCAAATTAAAGGTGAGATGTAACAGCTAGGTCCCGACTTGTCAAGTAAACTGCCTTTGAATATGATTTGCATGATATTACCGCAGACCTTGACCGTAGAGAGGAGGAGGAGAGTCGTGCAAAGCAAACGCTCAGGTGCCAGATCGACCTTCGTTAGCATGTGGGACGCCGAGACGTTGACAGTGATGGGAAAACAAAAGACAGGAGTTTGGCCGAACGGTCTTAGTCTAGAAATATTAACATGTTCTGAGAAATGTGCTGTTCTTTACCCTCATTTACCCGTGAAATGTGGCCGTGAGTGAGCGCTAAACGGACAAGAGTTCAAGCCTTGCTCCATTTGCTTTTATATTACAGCTCTCGGTCTGGTGTTCTGAGCACAGCTGCTTTAGACCAGCCAGGAAATTGCACCTGAAATTGGCCTTGTGGTCTTGAGTGTCTTATAAGCCGCCTCACAGGTATGAAAGAAAATGAGAGAAGCGAAGAAACAGCCTCTCCAGCTCTCCATTTCAACCACAGACACGTCTCTCAGCCATGCACAAGAATCTCTTGCCCGCCTGCAGCCGATGGTTACCAGAGAAGGTCAGCGAGTCATGTAGCAACCCGGCCGCAGAGTGAAAAATGGAAGTGGGCGTCCATTTTCTTTGGCCACCGGAGCATGCACAAATAAATCCCAGATCTGCCATCTTTCTTCCTTCTTCCCTGTCTGTTGTACACTCTCTTGTTTTCAGTCTGCTGCTGCTGTAAATCGGCCCGGTCCTGGGAACGTGCAGGCTGTTTTCAGGGGATGAATGGAGGAGCTTGGATTTCACTGATCTGGGCAAGAAATGCAATTGAAAAGAAGTGTGCACTGGCTTTCATTATGAATTGAAATAGATCATTTCTCTATTTTCTGCCTCTTGGGTTTTCAGGCAGTGAATGAGCAAAAGATATGTCTTGCTTAGCCGGACCTAAACCTCGATTTAGAGAGGCAGTAACTGCAGGCTGGAGACCCGCTCATGTATCACTGCCAAACGCGGGGGGAAACATACCTTTAGTGGTTAGTTTCTGGAGAGGGGCCAGCGCTGTTGGCCACGTTGGCGACTCTATCAATTCAATTCCAGGCCTGGAGCGTTTTCAGGCCTGTGGTTCATTTTAACTTTTATCAATCCATACCTCAACACTTGGGCATGCTTAATATCGCAGATTTAACAAGCAGAGCCGGTCCCTCGCTCATAAAACTTTAATTAATACGGTAACAGTTCGCATCAGATGCCAAAACATTAGCTCCAGAGCTTTTTACAGAGCATAACTCACCGAAAGACTAGAGGAGGTTTAAATTTGGATGCAAATCAACAGAGCATATTTGCTTTTACTTAAAGTCTTAATTTCCATCACCATCTGCCCTCAGGCTCTGAAGACATTCTTTGAGCTCGCTAACAGGGTCGTTTATTCAATCAGCCAACTGGTGTCGAGGAAGGAGCCGAAGAGGGACCGAGGCTCACCTGGGGAAAAGACAGAGTTCGAAGTAAAACATGCAAAGAGACAAAAAAAGTTGTATTTTTTCACATTATTGTTGTTTCAGTTTCTGTCAAAGTTTCACTCTTTAGTTCAGAGTTTTAGGGTCTCATCTGTACCACCAAAAGTCAAACTGTGGAGGCGTTCAGTGCAACAGATGACTCATGTTTTCTTCACGCCGGATGCAAATAAAACTGTTCCCTTGCTGAATTTGCATGCCTGAATATTCTGTTTGCATGCCTAATCTGTGTGAAGACATGAGTCTTTTTTCATCAAACACTGTTGACCTTCAAAGATCTGTTATGTTTGAAAAGTTCACCAGATAATTCAAGCTCCTTTTTATTCCTATTTCTGATAGCTGATTGGCTCAGTGTTGTGTCGTGCAAAAGAACTGAACTGCTGAGTGAACGACGTGAATCACTCTGAGACCTGATTCGTTCCTTTTTCAGATCAGTTGAGAGGGAGTGGAACTGCCGCCTTTGACTCTTTGGCGAACGACACACAGCCAGCCAGTCAGCGGGCAGGCGGAGTCTCGTGATTCACTCACAGCGAATGAACGACATGTATCAGTCAGTGAACAAAACAGTCTGTGAACGGAATGATTCAGTCAGTCAGTGAACGACATGGTGAAGGAAACGAAACGAACGACTTCTGAACGACTCTTTGCAAACAGAGAAAGGAGGTGGTGTAGTGTCATTCACTAACTGCTGAACATTGGTTTATTCACTAAGGCTGAGATAAAACAGGTCATTATAGTGTCTTCACATTAATACACATATATAAACTTTCCTCTAAGAAGGATTTTATGTCAGCTGATTAAAAAAAATACGCCATTGATATCTTTAAAGGTAGCAGAATCCCCGCTACAGCTGCGACGTCAATGAACAGATTCTAAAGATTCAGTCAAAAGAACTGATCTTCCCATCACTAGATTGGCTACTGCGGCACAAGTGATTTACTGGAATTCAGATTTTCAGTTCCTGTGAGTAAAGGAATAAAGTGAGCGGCATGTTGAATTAGCATTGACTGCTGCTAAAACTCGCCTTTTTGCAAAACTTGTGTCTCACTGTTCAAGTCATTTGCGACTCCTGATAAGAACTTGCATCTGTACGTTGATTTTACATGAAATAACTTTATTTGCATGCAGCGTGATCACAACATTAGACAGATATTCACTATGACTGTTGGGCCACATTTTGAAGCTGCTGCAGCAAACAGAAAGAAAATAAAAATGTGGTCATGACGACGTAGAGCAGAGTCAATACTTTAATGTTTTTTTTTTGTTATCTAACCTTTAAATATTCAAACAACAGTAAATCTTATTGAATAACAGGAACTAAAAGTGCTTAAGCTGGGTGTGAATCACTGCATCGGACCGTCAGGTGGTCCGACTTGTTTTTCCCGTTTTGAGTTTTCGCTGGAAGAAGCTTTTTTAGACTTTTCCATCGACATTTGTTCATCTGCTGCTGAAGGGTCTCAGGTGGAAAACGTTAAACTTCTCCATTGTTGAGACGGACAGGTATTTAAAATGCAGCGTTAGGCCGTGATGTGCCAGACCTGTCACGTCAGCCAGCCTGCTTTAGCTGGGATCTGCCCGCTGAGCTGCGGCGGTGCCCTTGAGAGGTGCTTTTAAAAATAGCGGTCGTCAAGTATGCAGCTGTATAATTGGAATATTAGATAAACTCAAAGAAATGTGAGTTATGACAACCGCCTTGAGGAGGAGGAGGCAATAAAGCCCCTTATAGTGTAGAGTGGAGTATAAAAGGAGATGGTGGAGGGGGAGGAGGTGGAGTGATATATCTGCTGTCCTTCTCCGCTCTGATTTTCCACAGTGATTGGAGGCCCTCCACAAATGATGAGGGAGGCAGCTGTGAGAGCGCAGAGGCTCGGCAGGTTCACGGCAAAGTCAACACCGTCCAATCCCTCTAAACCCTCACACGGCTCACCGCAGAGCAGCACGCCAAAATAAAGCCCTGCCTGTGAGTGAGTGAGTGAGTGAGTGTGTGTGTGTGTGTGTGTATTAATACATATCAGTAGAGTAGCATTTCTCTGTGCCTCTGAGCACACACACACACACTCTCGATCTGTGGCTGTGTGGGCGGATGTGTCTCTTTTTTTTTTAATCTGTGATGTACAACCTGTGGCTTGATATCTGCACCTGTGGCATACTCGCCTCTACAGGATGTTGGAGAATTTTAATCCCTCCAAATCCCCGACTCTGAGTGCATGTATTTCCTGTGTGACTGTGTGAATTTTCAGACGGCGTGGAAGCTCAAGTGCCTGATCGACCGCAGCACGGGTTTTTATTCAAGATATGACTTTATCGCTGCCAATTGGGGTCAGCACAAAGCCGCGTTTAGAAGATGAGGTGATACGTTTTTTATTTTTTTGTTACTGAAGCAGTTTGACGATGAAACTTTCACACAAAGATGAGACGCTGACTGATGCTAAAGTGTCTATAAAAGTTTAAAAAAAACTGTCTTTAAAGCGAAATAAATCCTGATAATTGAGGTGAAGCTGATTGAATTGACTTCTGGGCTGTTAGCAAAGAGGCTAAAACGCCACCTCAAGCCTCATTAAACCTCTTTCTGACATGGTGACCACCATCGCGAGATGGTGATGCTGTTCGCCATAGAAATGTTTGCACCTAATTGTGTGTACACAAATGCATGATGGCTGCCATGCAACTTTTGCACACCTTTAAAAATGAATTTAAGGTGCAGACTGCATGTTTACTGTATGTAGGTGTAGCAACTGCTTTCTTTCAACAAAAAGGTCACTGGGGTTCGCTTGCATTTGTGACGCGTTCAATTATCAGTCCAGTTTGAGTGTAAAAAAATAATTTATTGTTCAAAGAAGGAAAGAAAACTTGTTGATCCAGCTCCTAAATTTTTGCCTTCGAATTAAAAGGGTAAAGATGATATGAGGTTAAAACAAGAAAAAGGTTAAAACGATGAAAAACAGTCAACAGAAAATTATCAGAGCAGAGTCTGACGACACCGGTGAGTTTTAAATAATCTGCCAAACATCCCAAAACCACACCCCTTAGCGACGATACCCGGAAGTGACGTACCGAGTAGAAATCAAACTCAACGAATATATTTTGGCTCCTACAGCAGGGATGCTCAGACGTTTTCTACACATTAGGTGCAGATGGAGACGTGGAGCACCCACATAAACAATTTAAAGAGACAATACATTGAAAATCAATCATTGCGCTTATCAAAGATATTTATAATTAAACTGATGAGACAGCCAGACAAATAGCGTAAATATAAACCAGATATAAACCAGATATTTGAGAAAATGAGGGTCAACCAGGTGATTAATTTCTTTCTAAACCAGAATTCGAAGTTAGATAATAGCTCCCCAATTTCCATCACATCCGAAATGGCTAAGCTACAGAGCGGCGGCAATTTTCGACGTCTGCCAATTCCTATCGGATCTGTATGTGAGCGGGAATTGTGAGAACTCACAAGAACCCGTGGAGTCACATGCAATCACGCAATAACGAGTCGTCTCCATAAAGACAGACACATAGACATATAAGCAGTAGATTGTGTCCTTCCAGAGGAGGAAATCTACTTCTAGACTTCTAGAATCAGCATCTCCTCATCCATGGTGTCATCGGGGTGAAATGACGTCTAAAAACCTTTCACTTGTTCATCCCCGCCCACATTTGCAAGGTGCCTCAAACACGTATTTGTTTAATTTTGTGTCTGTGCCCGACTTCCTTTCCAGCACGGGTTAATCTGTGCTGAATTTATGCGGCATGATGCAGCATCCAAAAGAAACAAAGAACTCTGCAGCGGAACAGAAAGAAACCGGTTACGATCAGCTGCGATCAGCGGATACGGCCTTTTCATAGCCGTTCTGGATGCGGTGGAAATTGTGGGTCACATGTCTGAATTTGGAGCAGACTGATCAGAACATATGAGTGTTTTATGGACCGGTCATAAACACACTCTGAGTTATTCTCTCCGTACGCTCTCCTAAAAGATGACTCAGGTTTCATCTGATTACATCACTTGACAGAGAGATGCAGAAAAACGACAGAAATCTATCAATCAGTCAGGCGGGCGGTCCTGTAAGAATTTCACATAATTTCAATCTGATGCTAAAAATAAAGGTTGTAACAATAGTTAAATAAAAGGCAGACACATTGTGATACCAGAGGCAGGGTCTGTTCCAGACTTTTAATCTTCGAGTCCTTCAGATTTCTCTTCTTCTTCTTCTTTTTTTGTCTCTGGCTTTGAATCGGAGTAACAGCTGCAAATGGAGACATAGACTGTGCTGCCATCCAGGTCAGCGTGGAGGGCTTTTTGGATGTGCCCCCAGTGAACAAACAAGACACAGAGTCTGATTGGAGACAAGCTGCCTCTCTCTAATCAGCTTCCCATTCTCTGCACGGCTTCTGTTTCCAAGGCAGTGGCTCGCTATTCGCTGAGATCCACTCCGCCGCTGAAAAAGACAAGATAATGCTTTCTTTGTTAACCAGAAACCATTTCAGCTTCATTGTTAACAAGAAACAATTTCAAGTTTGAGTTTTTCCTGAATTATCCGAGTACTCTTTCTCAAAGCGTCTCTGCTTCCATTTCAGCCAAACTGAAGTGATTTTTCTTTTGTTACAATTATGAATAAGACAAATGATATTTGAGACAGTTTGTATCACGGGAAGTTACGAGGCGGATTTAGACTGAAGCCAAAAGGACTGAAAGACCTGAGGAACCCAAAATAGACAATAAAGCGAGGTTACTTTAGGGCACTACTGGCTGTAATAGTAAATATAGAATTATATGATCTACAGTGGACTGTCAACAAGCATAGAGATGTAACAGTGGGGTTTACGGGTTAAATAAAGATGTTAAAGAAATCAGAGAAAAAGTGGAAAAATCCAAGAAATCAATCTCACCACGACCGGTCCCACGCCGCTTCATCACAGCCACGTCCGAACCACAAACAAGAAGTTAAACCACATCTGCACAAACTTCTATTGTCTTTTGGACCGTGAATGAATTTTGTGGACAGAGTTTAAGTCGGTCATGAGTGAGAGGGAGAAAGAAATACTCTGGGAACGTTTCGTAACACGAAGCAAACAAAGGAGAAATGTTTGATATGGAGGAGCTGCAGCGGCGTGATCAAGGACGCCATCCTAGCTTATCATCTTTTCATATTAGCTATCTAGGATTGTAAACCAGCTGTGGACGTACCTGGTTGTGGTAAACAAGTCTTTAAGTTGAGGACTTTTAAAACTCAGTCTTCTGTTGGTTTGAGTGAACAGCAAAAATCTAACTTTTGTTCTCGACTTGTGCACTCATTGAAATTTTACAGGGAACTCCAGCTTTTCTCCATCACTGTTTATCAGTGCAAAGGCAAATAAATATCACAGTATGTAGTTTTTAATTATGCACATTGCTAATTCTACATGCACACTGGTCTGGCATGCAGACGTGAGCATTTGTTGGTGTAAAAGCTGACTACATGAGGACTTGGACTCATGATCTGCAAACATTCCCGTCCTGTACATCTGCGTCTCTAACTTTGTATCTTCCAGAAGACGACTTTTGCAGATTTTCTCTTGCTGTGGATCTAACTGGCTCCTGTAATTTACTGTATTTACTTCTATTTCTATTATTGTAAGAAAACTTAGACTTCAAGGTGGTCATCAGGAGAGTAATCCAGGGAGACTTCAATGTTTTTGTTTTGTTTTGTTTATGATTTCTAACTCTTGAGACCTCCACATCAGCCTCAGATGTTTACAAGGACCTCCATAAATTATATCCCACAAGCGTTCTGGATAGGAGACTTATTTTGGTGCAGAGACACCTGAGCTAACTTTGTAACCTTGTTTTTTTTTTTTTTTACAATCCATGAGATTGAGGGTGGTGATCCCTGCGGATGCGTGAACATCCAATTAGAGATTTGTGATCCGTTTGTGTTGTGGAATAAAATATTTTATTTGAGTAAAATAAACAGAAACTTAGAGAAGTGTATTTTTACATATTTGACTGTGTGAACAACATCCTGCAGGGAGCTGAGGCTGGATTTCGCTCCGTGCGACCGCAGCAGAGTACAATAACAATACTTGTGTACCTACGTGTAGGAGAGGAAGAAAAAAAAACCTGCACGGGCACTCGTCTCTTCACCCTCAATCGTTCACGCTTCACTGCCAAGTCAGAGGTCTAATTATGCATTTGAGCGTGAGAGTTTAATTTGCACTTTTCATTTGGAGTGATTGGCACTCATATAAGTTATTCTGAATGCTGTTTAACTACAGGAGGGGCGGGCGGTGGGCTGCGGGCTCCGCCGATGTGCCACTCCAATCACTCTAGTTATTCATGTTCATACTACACGTACATTCCTGTCTCTGCGAACCTGAGTGGGCTGATGTAAAAGGCCTCATGTTCGATTCAGAGAGTGCACGCATGTGTGTGTTCACGCATGTGTGTGTTCACGTGTGTGTGTGGGAAGCAGGGGGTCTCTCTACAAATTGTCCTTTTACCTCCATGCTGGTTTGAATCCAACATCACGATACCGTGTAATGCATCTGCTCAGACGTGTGCAGTAGAAAACATTTTATCTGACGCTGGGAGTCAGAGATAGAATTCCCAGCATTCCTGTTGTGAGGGCAAGGCCTCTCCCCGGGGTGCCAGCCGGGGCAGCATGTGAGAGGCAAAGAAACATGAAAACGAAACGCAAAAAGTCTGATTAAAATGCATGACTGCACAGAATCAGTCAAGATATCAGCAGGCTTAGCTGGGCAAACACTCCGACTGCAGATTCACGTACGAGCTGCATACAGCAGGTGAAACGTTCAGGACCCGGGTCCACCCCGGGAGAAAACAGACAAGATATTACCTCAAAATTGAATAGGCTGTTTAACTTGCAAAGATACTCTCACATACATGTTTGTGACTTTGCTTCAGTCTCCCCCGCAGGTTAAAGTCAAAACTTTTCCTCCACTAGCAGTCCCTGGTGCAGTTTGTTTCTGCTTTTAGAGGGCGTGTTAAAGAGAGATGTAGGCTGACCATACGTCCTCTTTTACCCGGACATGTCCTCTTTTGGGGGGTTGTCCGGCCTGTCCGAGGGGAGTTTTAAAAGTCCACGTCTGCTCCTGAAGGTGGCGATGTCCTGAGAAACAGACTGTAATAGCACAACAGTAAGGATGTCAGCAAAGATCTGGCGTAAGTTCTGGCGTAACTAAGTTAGGGTCAAACACACCTTAACACCGAGTGAGACACCGGTCTGAGGAGCCATAAACAAACGTCAACCAAAACGCCACTCTATAACCACAAATAATGCTCAGAACAGCACCTAACTTCATCAACAGGACATATAGGGTCCCAGCCATAGTACTATAGTCAGAGTTGTTGTAAACTCATAAAAAAACATAAACCTAAGCGGGGGCATTTCTCCACCTCTGCCAAGAAAGTTCTGCTGTAGTCAAAATGAAAAGGTAAAGGTGTTTTTATTGAGCCGAATTATCAATAAAATCATGATTTTGTTAACAGGTATGGATATATGTGCTGTCGAGTTAGTATATGTGAACAAGAGCACAGTAAAGTTAAATCAGATCGTTTTCCAATGAGGTTCTGTTACTATACGAAACTACACCATGTTCTACTCAGGTTAGTACATATAGAGTCCTAGCCATAGTACTAGACACCAAACATCTTTTTAACTTTGACTCATTTCTTTAGCAAAAAGACTAAACACAACTCACCTACTCTCTTCCAGCAGACGCTTGTTTGTAGCGAGACCTCAGGCAAGTCCATTACGGACTACGGCGGGGTGACGCAGCTCAAGGAAGAACATTTATGATCATTTCTTCATGGTAGAACTACCGCGTTATTACTTTGAGGAAATGATAAATAAATTATCATAAATGTTCTTCCTTGAGCTGTGTCACCCCTGCGCCAAGGAGCAAGTCCCCCTCTGCTCCGGTAGATGGCGACGTCCTGAGAAACAGTCTGTAATCGCTCAGTAGTTAGGATGTTAGCAAAGTGCTCCCCCGTAAAAAAGAGGAAATATTATCAACTTCAGTAATAAGTGGGCCAAACCAAAATAAATTACTGACATCCACACACACACAATCATAAATGCACCTGCTTCTACACTCATGCACCTGCACTTTCTGCACACTCTGCATCCTTGCATCTCTTTTGTCACACCCCCAAAACAATCCGTCATTTCCTCTCTCTCTGTCTTTTCACGCCTCTTCTCTCCTCGCCGTCTCTCCTTCCAGGACTGAAATCTGCAGCTTCAGCAGATCTCTGTGTGGTCAAACACATTACAGGAGCTTTCAGCCCACAGCTGGCCACTTATCGCCCTTTGTGTTTTTAATTTTCTGCACATCTCTGCTGCTCCCTCTCTCTCTCTTTCACACAGACACGCAGAAGTCCCTAATTAACTAACATCTTGTACGGGGAGGAGGTAAGCAGATGTTGGGGAAACAATTAAGAGCATTGAAATATGCTGCACAAAGAGTTTTGCAGAGCGCCGTCGACCCTTCCTAATCCCAGCCGCCTGTCTGTTCTGATGATAGTTAACCATGTCTCATCTTTTTATAGAGCTCTGCCTCCTCTCTGCATCCCTGTGGGGCATGGGGCTGCTCATTCTTCGAGCTAATAATGGAGCCATCTGAAAGTAATAATTGCCACGTGATGCGAAGAAGTCAGTGATGTGTCAATCAAGCTCTGCACAGCGGGAGTCAGGAGCAAATGTGACAGAGTGAAGATGTGAAGCTGAAGTGAGGAAGATGAGAAAGAGAGAAAAGAGAGAGAGAGCGGGAGGGCGTGTCTGCCTTTTTGTCCTTGTGTGTTTTTTTTGTGTGTAGGGCTGATTTTTGCTGATTTTGCAGCCTCCGTTTTTAGCTCTGTCCTACTTCACATGCAGGAAGTTGCATCCTCGTCCGTGCAGCGCACCTGGTCCTGCTGATGCTGCCGGCCTCTGAGCAGCTGTGCGAGGACCTGTCTTTGTTTGGACATCACAGACAGGGAGTTTCAGCAGCAGAGTCTAAAATAACCTGGAAGTGTTTTATTAGGGCACCTGCAGAAACTTCGGTCCGCTGTGTTTATCTCTGATTCTGCAGACTTGGGCGTCTGGATTTTGGTAAGAACTTTGTTTATAAAGTTATTTAACCCTATGATTGGATGTAAGCATTTGTATACTAGAAAAATCAAGTCTGCTTGATTTTGTGTCACAAAAAACAATTTCCTAATGTCCTTGAATGCGTAAGAATGACTTGACTCAACAAATGAGCATTTTAGAGGTTGTTTTCTTCTCTTCTTGAGGACTAACCAGACAAAGTTTGTGTTTTCATACCTTTTAATCACAATGATTTATTTCTGGAAAGCTTCAGATCCACTAAACAGGAATAAACCTCCTGAAAATCTGCGTCTTTTTTGGGCAAATACCACCAGAGGAAGCCGAGTGAAGCCTCAGTGTAGTTTACTATTTACAGTGAATCTGAGACCTGGGTGACCTGGCACCGCTCTGGAAGAACTTTGAAGTTTTAAGGTGGACCATTTAATATTTCTGTTCATGTCCAAAACTACATTTCATTGCAAGCTTTCTTGTCAGCTGTACCGTAAAACTCTGCAGTGATTCATAATCCATCATTTATATCCTCGACTCTACAGCTTGTTTTGAAAGTCTGGCTCCGGGACTCTTGATCATATCTCAAACTCTGCAGCTTTGGTTCCGAAGTCTAAGCAGACATTGCATATATATTATTACTGTCTTGCCTCTGGAGCCCTGCACCTGTAAAACTGAAGCTGGACTGATTTGCAGATGTAAAGAAAAAGTCGACAACCTCCTGAAAATGTTGAATTCTCCATTTTCAGAAAAGTATTTCTGCAACTTGTTCGTGTTTTCTAGACTCAGCACTACTTTTTTGAAACACTTAAACACTTTAATTTGTTCATTTAACATGCATGTATCGTAATGTTGGTGCTTTGACATTTAATCATGCACAAATCAGCGTTTGCAGCAAAAAAATCTAAATTTGAAACTTTTTACACGAGGAAGATTAAGACAAGAGAAGAAAATCACCAATAAAATACAAAACAGTTATAAAGGTGAGTCTTAAAAGTCTCTATATTCAGTCTGCTAAACATAAATATATTCTAACTGATTGAGATGATTGTCTGAAGTCTCTATAACTTGGATTTTGTGACACTGAAAGAAAACAAAGAGCTCTACTGTACGAGTGTTTCCTCTCAGCGCTCTGCTCTTCAGGCTTCAGTATTTGCATATTTTCTGTATTTGCCCTCTGGGCTTCTCCTCCTGTGGAGCGCTCACTGCTTTCTTCAGACACTCAAAGGAGTTTTCCCAGAATGCATCAGATTTGTTTATGTCCCAATTTGATGTCTTAGCGGTGATATGTTGTATGTTTGTGTCGCCGCATAAATTTAAACCTCGTCTAACCTCCTCAGAGCTCGTGTTCGCTGTCAGGTTGGTTACATCCAGTCCTCCGCAACAAACCATCCTCAGTCTGATTTCCACGGCTGTGCAGAGCTCTGCGGCCCCCTCCGTTTGAATGACAACTCATTAGCTTGTTAAATTGACATGGAGAATCGGCTAATCTCCTCCTCGAACTGTGCAGGAGAAAGCATGAAATCCTGCAGAGCTCTTTTGACTTCATGTATGAGAGAAAACAGATTTCTGCGAGTGGAGAGTTGTCCATCACTTTAAACACCTGACAGAAAGAAATTCTTCTTAAAATTTTATCATTTTTTTCTTTTACATTAAAATCTTCAGATTATTATTGACTGAAGCTCCATCCATATGTGTACAGATGCCGCTCTGGAGGTGTTTTAAATATGAGTCTGTTCACAAAGCAGTGCTAAAATGGTTTCAAACCCTCACATAAGCGTGTCAGACCAGTGCACAGCGCTTATATGTTACCATATATATGTTAGGAGAATGCTGCACACGTGTGCTGAGAGCTAGCGGCAATTTAACATTTTTCTCGACCCTGATAGATTTCTTTTGGCCTCTGTGCTGCAGAATAATGAGAACGTGAAGCTTTAGAGTTACTTCTAAACATGCAAACTAGTACTGAGGAAATGTAAACAAATGATTAGCCAGTCACATAGTGTATGTGCAAAACAGATATGCAACTTTCAAGTAAAAGTAAAGAAGATGATGTCAATGTTTGCTAAAAGCTCAGTATTCCCCGTCCTCACAAACACAAACACACACAAAAAAAAATGCTTTTTATGCAGATGACTGTCTAACATGAGTCTGGTCCTTCTTCAGGTCTCTGCCTGTTTCTGTCTGTAACTCTAAATTCTGCAAAGTGGTTCACTTCTGCGGATGTAGATGGATCAAAGTGGTCTCACAAGGCAGGACTCAGGCCCAATTTCCACCGCATCTGGAACAGTGCCAATCGGGAACAGCTGCGATTTTCGCCGTCCACCAATTCCTACCAGATCTGTTGGGGAAGCAAATTTCATGGTGAATTCATATCAATAACGATCGATTGTGCATCGAAGACCATCTTGTTTCTGACTTTCTCCGGCTTCACCAGGTGCATCCTTCGAAGCCCCAAATGACCCATGATTCTTTGCACACCAATACAATTGACTTTGGGGTCTCTGAAGGTGCAGACAAGTCCAAAACATTACATAAACGCCATTGTCAAGGTAGTACCGTAAGTGTGCAGTTCTCCAAAATGCAGACCGGCTTAATTCAGTTCAGCCTGACCTGGTCTTCTCAGACCACAACGGCCAAATCCTGCTGCAGCCCCTGGATTGGGATTAAATTTATATTTGCAGGTATTGGACTAAAGATAAACCAGATTATTTTAAATTTATACCTCTAAGTTTACGCCTCAAACCTCTTCACTCCCATGATCCTCCAGGTGAAATGTTACTTCATGTGAAAATTCCATCTTCCTTTATTCCTAAAACTATAAAAGTGTCTCTGCGCTCCTGTGTGCAGATCTATATTTGTATTTATTCCCCTCTTCAGCTGCCTATGATCATCCACGCTCTGCTCTGTATGTTGATTGCCTCGTGAATTATTAAATAAAGCAGATTGCCCCATCACCGCAGAAGAATGCGAGCGCCTGTGGTTGGCTATAAAAAAATCCGACAGAGAGAGATTAGGAAAACTAAAACCATGTGAAGTGGTGGAGATGTCTCAGGAAGACGGAGCGCAGATAACAACCCCGCTCTTTGATTCATTTCAGGGGTGAAAGATGGATGAGCGTCTGAATAATTTCTAATCTTCTTTAAGGCCGAGCGGCAGAGGACAGGAGGGAGACGGATGTTTATTTACGATGGCCGCGGCGCCCGTGGAGACCTGGAGATCCAGCGACACGCTGAGATGCAGCGGAGAGATATGACTCGGATAAAAGCGTCGGAGATGTCAGAGGTGAAACTGAATATCATTGCTCATGCTGCTGCAGCTGCGTCCGCTCGGCATGAATCCACAGAAAAGCTCTTTTTTACGGATTTATCTGGACGCTGAGAAGAAAACTCTTTGTTTTCTTCTTTCAGTTTAGGTTCTTTTATTATTTTTATCTGACCTCTGACCTCTTATCCTCCTTGTCTTCATCTCCTGCATCTTTCTGAGTCTTTTCAGATAAAAACCCTCGACTTTATTCCTCCCTCTTGGCTCTCTCTCTTCATCCTGGTTACTTTAGCGTCTCTGAAGTCCTTCTCTTATCAACCCCGCTCTCTCTCCCTCTCTCTCTCTCTCTCTCTCTCCGTCCTCTGCTCCGCTGACCCGCTCACACAAACTTTCAGAGAGGCTGTGAAGCTGAACCACAGTGAGCGCGGCTCCTTCATGTGGCCCCTCTGGGGGTCCCCTGCAGTGGGGCTGGTGTTTAATCAAGCCCCTGGCTTTGACTCCCAGCGGGCTCACACCCCTCCTGACCCCCACCATCTGTGGGGGCTGCAGAGGCTCACTGAGCCCACCAGCTCCATTATGAGCTACCTGTCCTTGAGCTCTCGGTGTTTTCTTCAGCAGAGTGTGTTCAGCTGACACTGCAAATCTACGGCGTATAACTCACAGCACACACACACACACACACACAGGAGAGATACACACGCACACACAGAGGAGAGACACACACATGCAGCCTGAGAGTGTGAAAGACAGAGGAGACAAAGACAATAGTACAATCAAGGGCAGGCCTGCAATTTAGCTCTCAGTCCTCCCAAGAATCAGAAGAAATATCGAAACAATTCGCTGCCCCAATTACATGAAACAACGGAGAGAGAGAGAGAGAGAGAGAGAGAGAGAGAGAGCTTTCCCTTAGATGTGTGTCTTTACATCGTGATGAATGCCGACAAACTCCAGAAACGAGAGAGTATTATCCTAAAAGTAACGAATCACAAATCTACTTCTGCTTCTTTAACATTTTTGTTTGTTTGTTTTATTAATGTGTGACCATAAAAAATTCATGTGATGAACATAAATCTAAGAAATGATTCATTTCAAACAGTAACTGAGAAGTCAACTTCTCTGTGGTTTGTTAAGTGTTTTATCCAAACTACTGTCAGCTGGTCCTCCGGGTTTAGAGAGAGAAGGAACAGCTGTTTGTGGTTTTTAGAGAAACATCATTTATTCAACAAGACAAACAGTCTTTCTCAGTGTTAATCCTGGCTGATATATCTGATTTAGTTTTAGTCTTTGGGCTTAAAGGGATATTCCGCGGGAAATTAATTTAGGGTCAAACACACCGTAACACCAAGTTAGACCCCCCTGAAGATGGATGTTACCGACCGTTTGCTTCTCTAGTTATACCAACTTTAGTAACGACCGCAGGATCCAGCAGCAGCTTGTTCATAGCGAGACCTCAGGCCAGTCCATTAAGGACTACAGCGGGGTGACGCAGCTCAAGGAAGAACATTTATGATCATTTCTTTATCATTTCCTTGAAGTAATAATCAACAAATTAATTATTTTCACTGCAGACGCGGTAGTTCTTCTGCCTTAGCGTCTCGGTCTGATTGTATTTCCATGAAGAAATTATCATAAATGTTCTTCCTTGAGCTGCGACACCCCGCTGTAGTCCGTAATGGACTGTTTGGTGTCTAGTACTATGGCTGTGACCCTATATGTCCTGTTGATGAAGTTAGGTGCTGTTCTGGGCATTATTTGTGGTTATAGAGTGGCGTTTTGGTTGAGGGCGTGGCTCTGTGTATTTCTATCCTGCGGTCGTTACTAAAGTTGGTATAACTAGAGAAGCAAGCGGTCGACAACATTCATCTCTGGAGGGGGGGTCTAACTCGGGTGTTACGATGTGTTTGAACAAACTGAAATAACTGCTGCATCAAAACGACCGAATCAGAGTTTATCAGACAATTCAAGTTCTGATTTTTACTAACAACACTGCATTTAAAGGGATAATCCAGGGTAAGATTAATTTAGGGTCAAAGTTGGTTTTCAAAGTGGATCATTTTGCACCTTTTCCTTCTTCAGACCTAAGAAATATAATAAGGTTGGAGTTTAAACCATCCTTCTTAGCGTGATAAAGACAATACAGGGCAGTCATCCAATTTAGCTCTTAGTCCTCAAACAAGTTCACAGAAATATTAAATAATACCTCAAAAATGCCGCTCTAATTAAATGAAACTCCTGACCCGGCTTCCGCAGCAGCATGAGAACCACAAGTATTTATCCAACAGTTCTCGTCTGTTACCACTGTTTTAACTCCTGAGTGCTCCTGATAGTCATCCTGCCAGCAGCCCGCTCCTCATCACAGGCCCCTGACCACAGAGAACGTCTTATCAGCGCCGCGTGTGCCACCGATCTTAAGCCCGCGCTGATGGATTTGGCGGAGCGCTCGATGGCTGAGTTTTAAGCAGATTCATATCGGGGTGATTGAATGGGCTGGGGCTTTGGTTGGCTTGTGTTAGCGCTGTGTTGGTGCTGTTATTGCTTACACAGGGGGAGACAGTGACACTAGAGCTGTGGTGATGGATAGAGAGGCTGAGATTTCCCTGAAGGAAGACGGAGAGAGGGAAAATAAAGAGACGAGAGGAGGCAGGGGAGAGCTGGAGAACCAGATAGACAGAGAAGAGAGGAGTATGTATGGGAAATATACTGCATGTTAAATGGATTGCACTCGTTATAGCCTGGAGTACGCACTTCTTCTTCTACAAACAGTGTTGCTTCTTGAGTGGAAATGCTCGCCGTAATCGTCTCTGAAGGGGAAACAGGAGTGTGACACAGATCGAGAGAAGTATCAGGTTTTATGTCGGTTTGGTTTTGATCCCAACAGCTCCTCACATCAGGGTAAATTTACACTTTAAATATCAGAGGTGATGCCCTGACCTCTTTGGTTTATGAGAGCATCTACAGCGTCACTAAAGTCTCGCTGCTGCGGCTAAAAATAAACCTCAGCTCTTCGCCAAAAACTCAGGATCTCTGCGAGTTTTAAGCAGGAAGCGAGGAGTTCAAGGAATAGTTTTTGGAAGTGTGCGCGTCCTTTTCTTGCCAAGACTCAGTAGAAAACATCAATATCACTCCACTATCTGTTCTCCGAGTAAAGAGCCATCGTCTGGAGGCAATTAGTTTAGCTCAGCGATGAGGCCGCACTCCTGGATCTCAGAAAATACAAACCTCTGATAAACCAGCAGCTTCTCTGTCCAGGAAGAGGATCCAGGATTAGGTTTTTATCAAACTAACATGTTTGACTCATTTAATGCAAAAATTTTCTTTCATAACAACCTAAAGTCACATGCAAATTAAAGGGATATTCCAGCGTAAAATTGATTTAGGGTAACACCAAGTTGGACACCCCCTGGAGAGATAAATGTTGCCAACTGCTTCTTCCCTAGTTAAACCAACTTTGGAATGACCACATGATTGCAATACACAGCAGTCTAAGGAGCCATAAACAAACCTCAACCAAAACGCCACTCTATAGCCACAAATAATGCTCAGAACAGCACCTAACTTCATCAACAGGACATATAGGGTCACAGCCATAGTACTAGACACCAAACATCTTTTTAACTTTGACTCATTTCTTTAGCAAAGAAACTAAACACAACTCACCTACTCTCTTCCAGCAGCCGCTTGATTGTAGCGAGTCCTCAGGCCAGTCCATTACAGACTACAGCGGGGTGCCGCAGCTCAAGGAAGAACATTTATGATCATTTCTTTATCATTTCCTTGAAGTAATAATCACCATATTAATAAATTTCTCTGCAGACACCGTAGTTCTTCTGTCTTAGCATCTTGGTCTGATTGTATTTCCATTAAGAAATGATCATAAACGTTCTTCCTTGAGCTGCGTCACCCCGCTGTAGTCGCTACAAACAAGTGTCTGCTGGAAGTGAGTAGGTGAGTTGTGTTTAGTCTCTTCGCTAAAGAATTGAGTCAAAGTTAAAAAGATGTTTGGTGTCTAGTACTATGTCTGTGACCCTATATGTCCTGTTGATGAAGTTAGGTGCTGTTCTGAGCATTATTTGTGGCTATAGAGTGGCGTTTTGGTTTAGTGCGTGGCTCTCTGTATTGTTATCCTACAGACGTAACTAAAGTTGGTATAACTAGAGAAGCAAACGGTCGGCAACATTCACCATTAGAAGGGGGTGTCTAACTCGGTGTTATGGTGTGTTTGACCCTAAATAAATTTTACGCCGGAATATCCCTTTAAATATGTTGTTTGAGGAACAAGGCAGATGATCTTTAGGTGGAAAAAACGAGTTTGCTCTTTATAGATGGAGTCATAATGAGATGGACGACATGACAGCTCCTGCAAAGTAAAGCCAAATGATTTAAAGCTCCTCCTGCAGACAGGCCGTAGTATCGAGTTCACACCAAACAAACATTTATTCTCATCCTGATATGCAAGTGTTTGATTTTCCTTCTTAGTTGATTTTTGATGCTAAAAAAGAGCGAGCAGACGAGGTTTTAGCATCACTTTTTTATTTTGGATTAGTGATGCAAAAAAAACATAAAAACAGTTTATTATTTATGATCTATAAAAGTGAGACTGGCCTCTCCTCCTGTTTTGCTCTAACTCATGAGATTTCATGAGATCAAACCTGGAGTAACCAGACTTCATTAGACCTGAACGAGGATGGCGAGGGCGAGAAACACACAGAAGCAGCACTATTGAGTGTTTGCTCCCGGCAGCGCGTGTTGCTTCTGTGCTGCAGGATTTTTTCATCACTCGGTCTATCAGCATGGTAAATACGAGCGCTGACCCCTCCTGACCCGGCCCCTGACTCAGATAAGCACTGCAAACACAGTGTGAAGTGGCTCAGGCAGTCCTGGTCACACACTAAGCCCGGCATCCCGCCGCGCTGAAAGACGCCACCGACACTCCTCGGATCTTCTGCATGTTTGTGTGTGTGCATGAGCAAACAAGAGGGTAAGTGTGTGCGTCTCTGGGAGTCGGGTTGTGTTTCTGAGTGTGTGGCTGCTTATGTGTGCACACGCTCCTTTGCACACATGCATGTCACTTCCTATTTGTTGTTGTGATGTGTTTTCCCTCACCTCCATGAGCCGGCGCCGCGCTCCCCCAACATCCCCAACATCTCTGCATTGACAGAAACATCCGTCTTTGTGCTTTATAGCCACCCAGGAAACGAGGTAAACAAAGGCTGCAAAAAGAAGAAGCCATGTTTCTCTTTTATGGGCCACAATTTCTCACCGACTTTTGGAAATGCCCCCACCTGAGTTACTGGAGAGACCCGATGCGATGGCTGGCAAGGCAGGAATTTTATCCGTAACAATTTTTTAAACAAACTTTGGCAATATATCTCCCGGTGTTCCTTTCTTGGATAGATTTTTCATTTCAGCTCGTCGCCTTTCCTTCTGAGCACTTCTCAAGGCCTCTGTCTGGCATCACGGTCGATGACAATCTTGCCTCCGTGTTTATTTTCTGTCGTCCGCAGATAATGGCCGCGGTGCCAAGGCTGTGGAGAAACTATGGGGAGAAGAGTGGAGACCTGAGGAGGGAAAACAGGACTTGAAAAAAACCCTGGAAAGGAAACACACAGGGAGCCGTGACTTAAACTCTAGTTATTTTCTATCTATGATCAGTGAAACCTGCAGCTTGTGACAGCTGAACTCTATTTACAATAACAGATGGAGAAAAGCCTCTGTTTACGCTGCAGGATACATCTTTGCTTCGCCATACTCAGGTTTTTAGACCAGCACCCACCTGCAGACTCCACCTAGAGGTTAAAGATGTTTCCATCACTCTTTAAAGGGATATTTCGGCGTAAAATTAATTTAGGGTCAAACACACTGTAACACTGAGTTAAACACCCCCTTCTAGAGGTGAATGTTGCCGACCGCTTGTTTCTCTAGTTATACCAACTTTAGTAACGACCGCAGGATAGCAATACAGAGAGCCACACGCTCAACCAAAACGCCACTCTATAGCCACAAATAATGCTCAGAACAGCACCTAACTTCATCAACACCAAACATCTTTTTAACTTTGACTCATTTCTTTAGCAAAGAGACTAAACACAACTCACCTACTCTCTTCCAGCAGCCGCTTGTTTGTAGCAAGACCTCAGGCCAGTCCATTATGGACTACAGTGGGGTGCCGCAGCTCAAGGAAGAACATTTATGATCATTTCTTCATGGAAATACAATCAGACCGAGACGCTAAGGCAGAAGAACTACAGCGTCTGCAGTGAAAATGATTAATATGGTGATTATTACTTCAAGGAAATGATAAAGAAATGATCATAAATGTTCTTCCTTGAGCTGCGTCACCCCGCTGTAGTCCGTAATGGAAAGTAGTCCTGTAGTCCTGATGAAAGTAGTCAAAGTTGAAAAGATGTTTGGTGTTGATGAAGTTAGGTGCTGTTCTGAGCATTATTTGTGGCTATAGAGTGGCGTTTTGGTTGAGGCCGTGGCTCTCTGTATTGCTATCCTGCGGTCGTTACTGAAGTTGGTATAACTAGAGAAGCAAGCGGTCGACAACATTCATCTCTAGAGGGGGTGTCTAACTCGGTGTTACGGTGTGTTTGACCCTAAACTAACGATATGCCGTAATATCCCTTTAATTCCTGCATGAAGTAGGAGCCAAACACAAACCATATCCTATTTACTGCATGAGCATGAATTACCTGACAGAACTGATCATAACAAAAAAGACGAGTTAATATCCATGTCTCATTTTCATGGAGTCAGGACAGCGGCTCATATTCACCTCATACTCGGGTCAAGTCTCTGATAAGTTCTTCTTATCTTAGTGGTCTCCTTTGGTTCCTTGTAGAAAAGGGCTTAAAGAAATCAGCTTCAAAAACTTCTCCTTTTCCTTTAAGATCACAGTGAATAGATGATCCAAAGGGCCGCGGCTCCGCCTACAGATCATCCCTGTAATTCCTTGATGTTTTAAGGATAAAGAGCAGTGATCCAGATCAGAACATTTAAAACAGACTCCAGCAGCGGGGCGCTTTCACTATTGTTTGGGTAAGCTTGGCTTCATGAGGAAATGTGTACATAGAAATAAAGCAGGAAAGAGCGGCGGGGGTCAGGAAACTCGGATCAGTTTGTGCTGGTGAAACAATACTCCCTCTTCTGGTTTGAAACAACAGAGGCTGAGGAGGATTACCGAGTCTAAGACCACACCGAGGGAGCAGGAGTGTCGACACCAGCTGAGTGGAAGTGTGTGTTAAAAATACAAGGAGGTACTTTGTGTAGATTTATCTGACGGTTTAAAGGTCGATGATAGTAATATATATATTATTAATTTACCTTTGTGCACGTGAGGCTGTTTTATCTGTGCTATTCTAACCTGCTGATGATGACGATGATATTTTGACTTTTTTTTATCATTCCCCGACCCCCTGCATTATTTTTGCAAAACTTAGTTGGTTTGTGTTGAGTTTGGCGCCCCCTGTGGACAAAATATTCACAATAATAGTGTGAGTTTATAGTTGTGGTCCTTTCCCACTGAGCATTTTTTGGTCTAAAAGAGGTCTAATGGTGCGTTCAAATTACCTCGGAAGTCAGAAGTCCGAGCCGAAAATGACGTCACACCCGAGTTCCCAGCGTTTCAGTTACCAAGTCGCAAAAAAGCAAAATTCGGAGGTGGAAACAAGATGGCTACATCGATGAAAGTTGTTTTAACCCTTTGCCTTGTCCGAATATTAGCCAAGCGCTAAAATACCTTTCATAGATGTAGCCATTTTGTTTCAGGCCTCTCATTTTGCTTTTTTCTGACTTGGTAACCGAAACGCTGGGAACTCTGGTGTTACGTCATTTTCAGCTCCGACATCTGACCCCCAAGGTAACTCGAACGCAGTATAATAGACGTCTAAATGTAGCCTAGATGATTGGTCTAAAATCAGGCTACCACAGAACTAAAAAGGAAATTTAGACCAAGTTTAAACCAAGTCTAAATCTGGGCTATATCTATACTACACTGTATATTGCTCAACGGCTATCATTTGCAACTCAGTTGTTTTTTGAAATAAATAGTTATTGAATAATACGTTCAAGTGCAACGTCTAAACTCCAACCTAAAATATACAGAATCTAGACGGTTGAAATTAGGTCTAAAAAAAAACGAGACGTCTAATAGTCATCTAATGCTCAGTGGGTTGTGCTGGTTGCCGCATGTGATAGATGAAGAAGAAATCGCAGACTACCTAAGCTCTTTAAAAACTGATGTTCAAGATTAATGAACACTTTTAGATCTTGTCCCTCTTTTGGATAATAATTATATAAATGTTTTTACACCAATCAGCCGTTGGTGTACTGCGCTGAAAACCACAGATTGACCCTTTACAGTCGCCGCTCCTCACCTCGCTCTAATAAGAACATTATCATCCTCTCTGTTTTTATTATCCTTACTGCTGCAGCTTTCTTCTTTGTGGTCAAACTTTTTTTGAATGTATTATATAAATAAAGTTGGACTGACTCACCATCTATAATGCGGAGGCTCGAGCATGTGTTTTAATTAAGACTTTTAATGAGCTAACATTAACGCGGTCCTCGGGCGCAGAGAGTTACAGATACTCTGATTGTCTCTTCAGTAATTATAAACAAATACAACCCAGACATCATCCACAACTGTGATTTAAAGAGGCGAATTATGAATCTCATTTAATACATAGCAGTGTTAACCTCCAGGAGAAAAAAAAACAACAACAGTAAAATTTAAAGTTTTAAACAACAGCTTACATCGCTCTGAATTAATTAAACGTACTGTGGAAAATTCATTTAGCATAATTGTAAAGATGTATTTAAGCTGCGTTTTTTCAGAAGAAGTAATGTTGGATAGTGTTTTAATTTGAGTTACATGCAGAAGGAGACAAATGTAGCTTTAATTGCACTATTTTGTAAAATTGCCTCCAAATGAAAAAGCATTTTTAATCCCGTGTCTCTCTGAGGTTACTCACAGTTATTGTGATTTCCTCCCTTCCTCCAGCATATGGTAATTAGCTGCACTTCAGCAATTACACAAACAAAAAGCTGCAGATTGGAGCCTATGTGGAGGCTTTTAGCTGGGTCAAAGTTTCCAGCAGACTCCGAGGAAAAGGAGAAAAAAAAAAAGTAAAGATGAAGGAAAGCAAGCTGAGACGTTTCTCCCCATCCATCTCTGAAAACCATTTCATCTCTCTCTCTTTCTCTTTTTGTCACTTTTCAGCAGCTATTGTTCTCGCCGGGGTGATTTTTCTTCTCCCTCTTCAGGCACGATAAAGGAGGGAACAGTCATATCCCCGGCACAGCTTCAGCAAAAACAAAGAGTTACAGTGAAAAACGAGAGGCCGCCTCCATCTTGAACACACACATACACATACTCTTCACAACACCCCGTTTGCTCAGGCTTCCACGCCGGGTCAAATGTCTGTTAGACGCCCTGTTTAAATAAAGTTTTGTGTTTATTTTATGTTTTTATCTTGTCATGTTGTTTAACTCTTCAGGGATTTTCCAGCAGACCTCTCAGGGGAGCAGAGATTCATCAGGTTTAGGAATCTGGTCCAGATCAGCGTTAATCCGAGCGCGGCGCTGCACCTTATCTGTTCAGTTTAGTTTTGCTCACATGACATGCACTGAATTCCTGCGTTTTGCACATAAATACAGACATTACATTACTCCATAAATATAGGAAGAAGGTCGGCTTATTCTCCAGTTAGTTACTCTTTATTTTTGCTTTATTCTCATTTATTTTTATTGTAGCATCATTGCAGACTTCTGACTCAGCCTGCAGGAATCACTTTCAACGCACATTTATGAGAAGGTCATCTGAACTTTGTGACAAAGTGCAATCATTTGGATCAGTCAGAGTCATATCTCGTATTATTCTTGTAATTTTGATGTCATTTGTACCATAAATTCTACTCTGTTGTTTCTTTAATCCTCCTTTATTTTCCTTTTTTATTTTCCAGTGTGCTCGTCTTGTTGTAAACCACTTTGGATCGAATCTGTTGTGCATAAAGTGACAAAGAAATCAAGTTTATTTGATTTGATAAATTAAGAAACAGGACGATGAAAGAGTGTCCGGTACCAAAGTATAAAAGGCTTCTTCTGGGTCTATAAAAACAAATATAATACAAATACTACTATTATTGTCTATTATTGTTAAATCTATAAATGCGAGTCGCTGGCCACCATTGAAAAGGAAGGAGCAGCAGCTAGCTATCTAGCTTTAGCATCGCTTTAAGAAATGGTCAAACACTTTAAAAACTGATTTCCCAACATATATTATAAACCCCAAAACATCATAAGAGGTTTTTTTTTTTCCACTGTAGGGTGCAAGTAAATTCAACATTTACACTCTCTGATGGTTTATGTTGTATTCTCTTTTTAAAGTGTTGCAAATGATAGTCTACGGAGAGCAGCCTGCACTTCATTTCAAAATAAAAGCCTGTAAATACAATGGTTGTCATAAATACTGACATGTAACTAAGTCATGTAATTAAGAAAATTACAACTAATCCAGAAGAGAGCTGCAAGACGAGCACTAAACTGTGATAGAAGAACTAACATCCACAAAATACACATGACATCAGGCTGGTCATTGGTGACAGAGAGGATTACTGTGTCTCTGTTTTCCTTCTGACATATTTTAGTGAATAAAAGGCCAAATGTTTTGTTCAATCAACTGCTGTTCAGTCGTAATGGTCATAATTTCAACATTAAATGGTTATTTCGCACTTCCACTCACCAATACTAACTCTGGACAGCGAACTGTTGTGTTCAGAGGGATAAAAATATACAAGGGTAACCAGTAAACATGTTTAAAAATAAGGTAAACCGATACCTAAAGACCCTGACTCACTGAAATAACAGACAGAACACCCAGACTAGGCTGTGACAACATACAATACATGCAAAGGGGATTTTGATTACTTGTACATTTAACTTGGTCTTTATTGGTGTTTGTTGTAATTGGAAATGTAATGTTTTCATAATTCTTGTTTTATTTTAACATCTTGGGTAATTCTCCTGTTTGGACTTTTATCATTTTAATCTGTACAAATGTTTATTGTCTTCTTGTGGACCCCAGGAAGAGAAGCTGCATAAACAGAAATATATTCCCTTATTTTTATTATTTTTTGTATGTGTGTGTGGGTTTTTGTTTTGTGTTGTTTAAGTTTCTCCAATTACCCATTGCACCTTTGAGATAAGTCTGTGTTTCTGCAGGTTTTGCTTATCTAAGGCAAGTGAAATTCATCTAACTGAACCATCCATCCACAAAAGAAAACCTGACTTTTTACGTGACCTGCTGTATTTGGCGTCCTACCCGCTATAAAACACTGGATCTGAGGTCTGTGGCTTCAGGAATACTGCGTGTGAAATGACGCAGCTAAATAAGCAGAAATGCTCGAATTGGACTGCCAAAAAGCAAGCCGACTCCAGGTCCTTTTGAGCGGTGATTTGAATGGTTTAGTTTTAGGAGTCAGCCATAAAAAGAACTATTTCCTCTTTCATGATAGCAACAAAAAGGAGGATGGAGATGCCGTTCAGACATTTGCCTGCAAATGACCTCAGACAGGCGATTCAGATATTCCCCGAAGGCAGCGATTGGACGGATATGACATATCTATTTATGAGACGTCTGTAATAATTCTGGGCCCCTTCTCCTCTGAGGATCTCGGCAGCGTTTGAAAACGGTATCCTGTCCCACGGTGGGCAGTGTAATGATGGCTAATGGAGGCAGCAGCCGAGCCTGTTTATCGCCTGTCATTTCCTGCTCCGTCTCACTCTGTCTCTGTCGCTCATTGACTTTTTTCCTTTTTTATTATTTCGTAATTTGAGGATTAAATGAGAGATGAAATGAAAAGGTCTCACATCCGTCCTCTTGTCCTTGTCCTTAAATTTATCCATTTCCACTCTTAACTCCTAACCTCCTCTTCTTTTGCATCACTCTTTCATCGGTGATAAAGATATCAGAGATGATCAGTATAATGATATTGCTTCCTTTCTCACGCCCTCCTCTTCCTCTAATCATCCCGCCAACACACAAACACACACACACGCAACACCGCCTCAAGGAAACACATCATCTATGTCTGAATCTCTGAGACGGATCGATGGCGTTTAAAAGAAGAAATAAATAGTTTATTCTGAATTAAACTGCAGGGGATCACATGAAAGTTGATGACATTTGCTCATGAAGGGCCTGAACGTTTACCTTTGAGCTTAAACCCTGAAAATACTATGATGCCTTTGTTATTTGCCTTGCAAAGTGCAGCCTTTAGTCAGCAAACATGGCTTTATGCTAAATCCCCTGTGTGGCTGTGAAGAATTGTGCAAACAGGCTCTGCATAATGCCGTCATTAATAGACTGCTTCACCACCGAGCGACTCCGAGCTTGTGGCCAAATGCAAGCAGACCTTTGAACTCTATTATCACCTCATAATGCCACTTGTCAGGGAGCGAGTTGTTTGAGAATTAGTTTCACAAACTCAAAATGAACCTCAGCGGTGTGAGCGTTAAAGACATTGATACACAAAGTGAAAAGCAGCAGAAGAAGAAGAAGAAGAAGTAGCGATGGTGTTTGCCAGCCAGCGGAGTGATGTGGGCAGACTGTTGTTTCAGCTCCACTGCTCCATTTGTTATTTTCCCTCAGCTCTGTCGACTGCCATTCTCCCCGCTCTTACACTGACCGCCCGCTGCTGTTTCAATGTGTTGAGCATCATTCCCACTCTTCTCCAACAGCTCGCTCATAGCCGGGGAGAGCCGGCGAGAGCGTGAAGGATGGGGCGATAATGACAAACAGAGGTGGAGAGAAACGCAGAGACATAAAGAAAAAGTTTGAATGTGATGAATGGGTTCATGACAGATTATCGTGGTCTTTTTCTGGCTAACTGGGTGGGCTTTGTGTGATGTAATCTGGTGCCATGTGGGGGAGCGGGGGTGTCGGGGAATGGGAAATCAATGGAGGCCAAGTGCACATCAGCTGGATATTAGCCCCGAGGAAATTCATTCGTATCTCTGCTCACTCCTGCTGATGGGCGTCTGCGCTCCTCTGACTGATCAATTCAATATCAGGTATAAATGCTCTGCTGAGAAATGTAGGTTTATCAACGAGGCGAAGGTAAAGGTTCTTGAACCATGGCGAATGAGGCGAATAGACTCATGGATGCTTTACCAGAGCTAAAAATACAAGTCACCAGTATGGGGTTAGTGGTTCAAGTATGAGACTGTTTACCTGGAAAGGTCAACTATTCTTACTTTTAATATCATCTGCATCAGGTCTTCACCATGTCCTCCAAAGGTCTGTAGAGTCCAGTACCAGACCAGCGTAAGCCTAAGTACAAAGTCCGACGCTAACCTCCAAACTGAACCAAACAAATCAGACTAGGGTTGGGCGATAAAACGATAAGGATATATACTGAAATTTAATTTCCCTCGATATCGATATAAAACATGGTCAATATGCTTTTCAATATTTAGCATTCTGCCATGTTTTGGTAGACTATACGAGTAGCCAATGAAAAGGGGAGTTGCTTCACGCTGACCAATCATGTTCTGAATTAGAACCAAGTATCAAACAACTGTGTTGTAGCAGACAGCAGCTCCACCCAACCATAGCACTTTAACAGGTGAAGCCGACAGCAAAGAAAATGAGTGCTACCCCCGACAGAAATGACCATGAAGGCTCAACAGATGACCACATCAATGTCAACGACAACACTGGCGTTAGGAAAACGTCGGTGGTGTGGAGGTATTTTGGTTTTTGGAGGTCGGACATGAAGCAGAGTAATGTGGACTGTAAATTATGTCGAGTACATGTTCTCACAAAGTCGGGGAATACCTCAAATCTTTTTCACCACCTGAAGCAGCGCCACGCCGCAGAGCACGCGCAACGCAAAAGGTTTCAAACCCTGAGTGGAGCGAGGACAGCCGACCATTCAGTTCACTTCCTCTAGCACAACGCCTTACAACAAAACAAAAGACCTCACAGATGCAGTAACTTACTGTATTGGAAAAGACATGCTACCAATGAGCACTGTTAAATTTCAGTTTTTGTATATATACTAATATCGACTGATATATAAACAAAAATATATCGTGATAAACTTTTTCCCATATCGCCCAGCCCTAATTCAGACATGAAGTACTGTGACTGGTTTTCATTGCACTGGACATTTCAGTTCTTCATAAGCATTTCAACAATTTCATAATTCTTGATCACTTTGACGGCAGAAATCTTGAACTGCAGCATGTCTACTCTGAACTGTCAGTGTAAAAGGAGCTGAAGGACTGACTTTGCAGCAAATCTAAAGGAGACTATGGTGGACTCTCTCTCTCTTTTCTCCTAAATGGTCTCAACTCCGAGGTGGTCAAAGCTAAAGATTTTTGGATATGCATAAAATTAGAGTCCAAGATCTGAGATACTTGAGGAGCCAAACATGTGACTTTAGTTTCTTTTCTTCAGTTGTCAGTCTTTATCTTTTCTCATCTTGTCAGAAACCAAATTTCTTTGTGTGGGATCAAGACTGGGAGTGAATAGTTGACCTTGAAAACATCAATAATCCTGAAATAATCCCAGCATAGGTTTGCATTCAGTAGCAGCGCCCCAGCCTTTTCTCCCCTCAGAAATCCCCAGGTTGGTCTAAAGCGGCTCACCCCTCTGCTAAACGTCGACGTTGATCCCCTGTGCCCCAGGGACTAATCTGCATGGTCAAAGGTTAAGAGGTCAGCCTCTAGGTCCCGATCCTGAGGAACCTCACGGCTGCGATCGCTTCACTTCCCCCCTCCGTTTCAGCACACTTAGCTCCGTAGTGCCTCTCATTACCCTCCCAGTGAAAACCCCCCTCCCTCTCAAACCCCCTGGTAACTGGGTTAAATGGAAAAGCACAAGCCTGCAGGGGGGCTGGAGGACTTTCAGGGCCCCAGCCCAGCTCTGCGAGCCAGGAATAGAGACATTCCCTTGGCTGGGAGGCTGACCCGCAGCCGGGGGCTCAGGACCTGCATGAACCTGCTTTAATTATATTAGCTGCAGTATTTAGACCCTTTGGCCTTGGCTTTCAGAAGCACTTTGAGTCAGGACGGTTTTCATCACTACCTGATTTGAGAAGGCCCCCCTGGCGTTTCGCAGCGCCGCACTGAGCCCCGTCATCATAACTGTTTCTTGGACAAGGTCACGTCACATTATCTCCTAATGTGCATGGGCCCCGCCCCCTTTTTTTCATCTCTTCTCCTCCCGAGTGACAGGCCCTCTCCGCCCATATTTCATCCTGACAGGTTGGGTGGTCGGGATCACACAAACGAATACATACTGGCAATTTTGGGAAAACACACTTGAGCCACAAGATACTGTGTGATCTGCATGTATCCGTCTCTGTGATGGAGCTCCGGATTGTGCACATTGGAAAGCCGGCAGCTGGCGACATTCCCAGTTGGAAATAGTTAAAAAACATTAAATGAATAATTAACAGTCGCTTGAAAGCATGGACATGTTGTGCCTACCCGTGTACTGCTTCTCCACACGCTGCATTATCATATCCCAAAGGAGCAGAGGGATGAAATTAGCGTTGTGTTCCACCTAATTGCTTGGCTCTAGCAAATTAACATGCCCTTATTTTTTAACCTTGTGTTTTTAAAAATGATATTCATGCTGTTTGTTTCATCTTTAAATCAACGTATTTACACATGAAAAGATTGAGGCCCTCCGTTAATTACTCTAAATTCTGCACTCGCCGGCTCCTCGCTGCTCTGACTTTCTGTTTATTGGCAGACGGAAGTCAGTCAAACACTTTCTGAGGAGGGGGAGATGTTTAACTGGCTCAACAGTTCTGCCTGCAGGGAACTGGAGGCAACTTTAATCAGAGCTAGCATTTTACTCATGCTAATTCAAAGAGTGATTTAGAAAAATGCACTCTTACGCCTATTTCCTTTATCGTGAAGCTCTGACACAGTCTCGTTAGATTAAATTAAGATTAAAGTTGAAGTAAGAATGGTGTATGTACAGCTGCAATGACCTCAAGACCAAATGTTAGCTCCAAGACTGCAGACTGTGAATTAAGGCTTACTTCAAATTCATGTTGAAAATCTCAAACTCAAATAAAGTCAAATGAAGCAGGAATGGTTCATTGTTTTTAAATTGCTATGACATTTGTATCATACTATACTATGACTTTTTTCATACAAAACTATGACATTTTTTATCATGCTACCCAATGATATTTTTCCTATAGAATAAACTGACATTTTTATGATAGTACACTAAGACTTATTTTAATAATATAATTGGAATTTTTTATCATAGATACGTGACATTTTTATCAACGTATACTTTGACATTATTTTCCTATTTAAATGTGAAATTTTTATCATACTATATTATGACATTATTTTCATACTTAAATGTGAAGTTTTTTGAACCCAGGATTTGAACCCAGGACCTTCTGAATGTAAAGCTGAAGTGCTAACCATTACACTTTTGTTACTGTGGAAACCTATTCTCCGGTAAATACTTTGATTGTGTCAACATAATATACTATGACAATTTTATCGTACAACACAAAGCATTTTTTCATTCTATAATTTCATATGAACCTATTAACATACTAGTCTTTGACACTTACTATACTATAGTATAACAATTTTTCATTCTAAAATATTTTTCAGAAAGAATTATTTTTTTAACAACAAAATTCAATAAATTTAACATACTATACTATGACATTTTTATCATACTATACTATGACTTTTTTTTTTACTGAAAATTTTTTTATACTAAAATTTTAAATTTTTGACATAGTATAGTATGACATTTTAATCATATTATAATATGACTTTTTTATTTTACTATACTGCGAGTTTTTTGTCATACTATACTATGACATTTTTATCGTTTTATACTGACACTTTTATCATACTGTACTATGACTTTTTTTTTTTTTTTACTTCAGGACCTTCGGGGCTCTGCACTTTTAGTTAATTAGAGTTGAGATTAAACCCCACCACAAATTTAAGGCACTGTTTAGTATTTCTAGGGGGTTAAATGAGCCTGTAGAAGAAAACATATTTAAGTCCAACACCTCTGGTTAAAGGAAATCCAGTTCACATCATTTGTACCAGAAAACCAAATCCAAGCATGTGAACAATTGTCATTCCTCTGTGCTGACAGTCATGTTGGAAAAGGTCCAACACAAATGAGCCAGGAGGAGTGAACGTAAGTGGCATAAGAGCCTAAAGTTATCTTGTCTAACATCCACACACAGCTCTAAGTGGATGAAGAGGATATTCTCCCGATTCAGCTCTTCTTAAGGAGGATAAATGTTCTTCTCGAGGCGGTCAGAGAGCTCATGATTTATTCACTTCGTCCAGTGGCCCAGCTGACTCCCAGAGCATCTGCAGGGGTTACAACACAAAAGCAGAAGTGGAGGAAGACTCCGTTCATGCCTCCACATCTACAGCTACAAAGGCAAACATCACGTGTAAGCCCATCAGTGCCTTTGTTCTCCGCAGATCAGGTCTTCAGCTCTGTTCAGGATACAATCAATGAACGCCGGGCTAAAAATAGTCTCATTAGGAGCTGATTGAAGTGGGCTTCAGCAGATAATGGTAGATGAGAGGGGCTGTGTTTACTCTCTTTTATAAAACTTTAATGTCCGTGGCTGTTTTCAGACTTTGTTCCGATATCAGCAGTATGTCGCTGCTTCAAACTGTTCTGTCCAAACTAGGCCAAGAAACAAGCTGTTCGTGAAATTATGGCTCTGCAGTCGGCAACCTGCAGCCGGGCTTTCACACCACAAGTGTTTCTATACAGTTTAACCACTGAATCACCGCAGAGATGAAAATTGTGGTATTTTCTCTTTTTCTACAGATACAAGAGTCTGTGTGTTAGAGGCAACGAATTCAGCGAGTGTCCATGAAGAAACAGCGGCTGTTATCCTCCATGGTTTCAATCGATAGATGGTGAGACTGGTTGACAAGTGCAATAAAATTTGATTAGAAGACTCGTTGGTAAAACTGTTTAGCACTCAGTTACTCTTACCTGTTTCTGACCTCGTCCAGGTGACAAACATTGTACCTACAGAGCGACACAGACGCTACGTTTCCTTTTTGCAGCAGTCAGAGTTGAGGACATATTTAATATTTTCTGTCGCTCTCTGCTTCCGTTGTTGGATCTGTCTTTTACCTCCTTCTATCCCCATATTTCATGATGAGAGAGAGAAAGCTGTTTTAACTACGACTCAGGAGATCAACACTTTCCCTTGACTTTTATTGCAGAAGGAGATGCAGCATCGCACGGCTTTCTCCATGATCTGAGTGTCGTTAAAGGTTCTGGAGAGACTTTCAGGACATAAAACTTTTTTCCTCCCGCCTCCTCGATCAACTTTCTCGAAAGCAGAAACAGAGACGCTGGCGTTGATTGAAGCGCATGATGTCTCTGTCACTTATTCTGTCTATCAACCATCTCTGTGTCTCCTTCTTTTTGGTTACCTGCTGATAGATCGGAGTAAAAATAGACATAAAGAATGTGTGTGAGAACGACAGGTGGTGGAGAGAAAAGAAGAGAGGAGTGAGCGTAGCGGCGTGTATTTTTGTTTCCAAGGAAAGGTCGAAAGGGTTTCTCTTCATTCAGGGTTTGCATTTTTTACTTGCTGTCTTTTTAAACCACAATGGAGAAAATAATCCTTTTCTTTTCAGATTGATTAATGAAAAATTCAACATCATGAGGTTGTGCATCCTCCGACGGGGTCTGTGACCACCCTGCAGCTGAAATCTCGATCATTGAGTACCTCTCTTTTCTTCCTCCCTCTCTTCCTTTGTCTTTCCTCTTCAACTCCCTCCTTTTACATTCCTTCTTTTTTAGTCTCCCTCCCCTCCTTCGCATAGCTTTCTGTGTGGCAGCGCTGGGGTCTGAAAAACTGCCTACTCCAGCCGGCTTAGGTGAATCTGCTGCCATGACAACGGAGCCCAAATAACCAACAATGGCATGTTAATTATGGTTATTACTGTATGAAGACTGTTCCAAGAAAATGAGCGATGTTACTTCTCTTTGTGGGGATTAAAGAAAGAAAATGTCAGGGGTGAAGCGCTCTGGACAACATAATTCACAACAGCGCTGATTGCAGAAGACCCTCTGACTGTGTTGGTGCAAATTGAAGGGTCCACGAAGAAGAGTACTGCCCCCAGCTCTGACAGGGTGACAGGAAAACCTGGCCTTGGCTGTGTGGAAAATGGTCTCCACTTAAACTCCTGTGGCGGTATTAAAGCCGCCATGATGTCATCTGTAAGTGAACAATATACGTTTGGCTCCACTCTCCTGCAAATCAAATACACTCGGTATAAAGTGCCCAAAATGGAGAGGTCAACCATCAACACCTGCTGAAAAACGGCTTTTTTCTGGTCAGCCGCTAACTCGTTCATTTTATAGTTATTTAGGGTATAAGATCGGCGAATCAGAGGCCCAGCTAACTTGACTGACAGGTGGGCACGCTGAAGATAAAGACCCACCTCTGAAAGGTCAACCAGGAGGTTCAGGAGGTAGAGCGGTCGTCCCATAATTGGAAGGTTGGCGGTTCGATTCCCCTCTATCCTAAGTCTGTCCATTGTGTCTTTGGGCAAGACACTTCACCTACCTTGCTCCCAGTGTGTGTCCTCCACTGGTGTGTGATTGTGAGTGTTGTGTGGTGGTCGGAGAGGCTGTAGGCACAAACTGGCCGCCACGTTTCTGTCAGTCTGTCCCAGGGCAGCTGTGACTTCTAAGGTAGTTTACCACCACCAAAGTGTGAGTGTGTGAGTGTGAATGAATGACGTATACAATGTAAAGCGCTTTAAGGGTCTCTGATAAAGCGCTATATGAAATCTGATGCATTATTATTTATTATTATGAATAATACCATGCCAGAGGAGCCGGTTCTTGATGAACCAGTATACCCAGAGTTTGAACAGTTGACACATCTTTAACCACAGATCTATTGTGTGGAAAATTTTCACATTTGTGAATGAATAAAACCCACACAGGTGAAGGATGAGTCTGTTTATTTTTTTTGGTGGAAACACTGACAACTTTTAAAGTTAGCAATGTGCACTTTCCAAGCAAATGTGTAGCACAGACAGTAATGAGGTACAACCTTTTAATTGGTCACTTATTGACTAAGAGTGATGAATCTTTTCAATCAAGAAAATAATTTACAAGGTTTATTAACTCAACAGTATACTGATGTTTTCTCTGGATGTTGTTTTATGACACAATGAGGGTAAAAATCTGTTAAAAAGCAGCACAGGCAGCCACACATCACTGTATATCTGTATATAACGCTATTTTTTATTCACATAAATGAGGTTACTCTACAAGTTCAAGCTTCAGATCATGAATGATCAGGTTGTAGGGATATTATTGTACGCTGATGATGACTGAGTTTAAAGGCTGAACATGAAGATTTACAGACTATATTAAACATTTGAAATCAGCTGAAACTGTAAAAATCTGTATTATGTTTGAATTTAGTGTCATTTTTGTACAACAGGTTATTCAGAGGAGCATGTTTCTCACATACAAAGATAAGAGTTCATTGAAATTGTGCAAACCAAAACTACAAACAAAAAGAAATATTTAAAATAACATCTTATATACCAGGTTTTGCAGTATGTAGTTTATTTTCACCATGACAGGGTCGTGTATTGTCTCCTGTCTTTCACGTTTACTCATCAGTTCATCTTGGTAGCGTCATCGCAGCATGTAAACATAATATTTGATATTCATAAAGACTGAAAGGAGATGGTACGGAGAGTTTCACCTTTATTTTCTGTCCCTTCAGTTAAAGCAGAACAGGTGAGCGGTTCAGTTACAAAATATCTTATTATTCCAGAACATGGTGTTTTTTTTTCTGCCTCCCAGGTACTAATGGACCTTACAGCTCTGCTAATGTACCGTATCTGCTTCCTGCGTGCTGTTCGATAGCGGTCTCTGCGGGGCTGGCACACGTCATCACACACTGTCTCCATTGATATTCCAGCTCTTGAGTCTTTTCAAAAGGCTTTTATAACATCCATGTTTACCTCGGTGGTGGGCCCGGGCACATGGTGAATGAGGTGGAAGTGGAGGACTGAGATAGAGGAGGAGGCGGATCAACAAGATGAAACTTTGCTATTTTTAAACCGCCTGTTCTTCTTCTCGCAGCGAGCCATTACCAGAGTTAGCATCTCCTTGTCATCTTTCCAGCTAATTAGATCCAGCGGTGTCTGTTCCTGAGCGTTAACAAGTGTGTTACTGCTGTTGCCATGACAGCAGTAACCCCGCTTACTCGCCCCCTTTTTATACAGCCGTGTCAGGATGGCTAATGTGTAATTTACTGTAACTTTGCATGTTTCTTTGCATGTTTCCCTCTTGACCTTTTGTTTGCTCTTTTGGGTTTGTGCACAGGAAGTGTCCGAAGGTTGGCGAAACATCACAGAAATTAATGTCATTACAAATATAGTGATTTCAAAGGTCAAGAAACAGAGTTAAGTTAAGCATAATAAAGTTTTAGCTGTTTATGAAAAAGAATTCAATGAAAATTTATGAACTTAAAAAGTTTTTATTTAGTTAATTTTGAATCCTGAAACCAAATGAGGTGTGTGTTAAAAGAAGTGATTAAGGCCACGTTCACACTGCAGGTTATGATGCACAACTCGGATTTTTGTTAAATCCGATCTTTTTGTGCGATCGTTCACATTTCAACAACGAATGCGGCATCTAATCTGAACGGAATGCGTCTGTGAAGTGACCCGCATGAACACAAATTGCTTCCCGCGCCTGTTTGTGTTGTTGAACAATGGTGACGTTTGTTGCATATTGATGACGTAAAGGTCGGATGAACGCGACCTGAGCGTCGACACTGCAGTCATATCGGATACATATCTGATTTATATCCACATAGAAAAGAGGCCTGGGTCGGATTAGAACCAATCAGAATTGACCTGTTCACACTTAGATGAAAAAATCAGATATGTGTCAAAAATGGTTGAAAAATCAGAATTGACCTGCAGTGTTAACGCAGACTAAATGCATGCTGCCAAAAGATTGTTGGGAAATGAACTATTTGACTATTAAAAGAAAGAAAAATGAGGGATTAAAACTCTTATTTTGCAGGTCAGAAGGTTTATAAACGACACAAAGGAGGTTTAGCCTCACAGTCGAAGATCATTTAAAATCTGAACTCTACAGAGATAACTGTGTGCTGTGGAAATTTATTTTCAGGGTAGATTTAGGTGGAGGAAAAGAGATAAGCTTTTGGGATAAGTATATTTCAACTTCTGTTTCTATTGAGGAAACTGAAGAGTTGGAAAAAAACACCTCCAGCAAAATACGTCTCTGGAGGTGAGTAATCTGGATAATTTTAGAATAAATGCACGACATTTGCACGAGTCATTGTACAGTTTTGATATCTAAGGTTCAGGGTTTAGACAAGAGCAAATATCAGGTCATCGTTTGGGCTGCAGGAAATCACAACTCTGACATTTTATAGATGAAACAGTTTATGGATAACGTGTGAAGAGCAGCATTTCTACAAACACAAATAGTCCACACATTGGTGAATCTCGTCGACCTCATCTGTATAAAGCCAAAGATATCCTCTCTCCTCTCTGATCTTTAGCAGAGGTCGAGATGTTAATGTTCGGGCTCAAAGGTCGGAGCCTGGAGGTGATGTGGAGCCTTTTCACTTCTTTTGCTATTTTCAGCAGATAAAATAAGAGGCCTGTGTATCTTTGGGGGCGTCACCGCGGAGGTTTAAGCCGCTGTCAGTCAACGTCACCGCCCGCTATTTAGATTCCAATTACACCTGTCAGCCGCTCTGAGCCCCCCCCCTCCCACCACTAACCCTCGCTCTCTTTAGACCCTCACAGACTCAACCTCTCCATGTTCAACAACACTGTGCTCTCATTCTTCTCCGTTCTTCATTCATCCGCAGCCTCGCTCCGTGTCAGTCAGCATTACCATCTCCTCGATTCGCCCTCTCTGCGTTCACTTCTCCTTTAATCCCCCTCATTTTATATTACCTTTCAGAGAGGACGCAGAAGGTTCACTCACAACTGATTTGAAACATGTTGAGGAGAACGGCAAAGTGATATTGACACCGGCGGTTAGCGGGGAGAAGGAAGAGCATCGGTGATGTTTTCTCAAACTCAAGAAAGCAGAGACAGAAGGATGGAGGAGTGGCTGATGGATGAGAGGATGGGGGTACAGTTTAAAAAGTTTTTAGTCACTTTTAAAAAACCCAAAATTGATATTTGAGAAGAAATCTTAACACTGTTTTAAAACGCTTAAATCCAGCTTTTCTGCACAGAGCAGAAATCGACAGACAGCAAAATCAATGATGGATCAGGCGCTCAGATTGATGGATGGATATCTGTCCTGGTTGGCGAGCGGACAGATGGATGGACCAACGAATGAAGAGATAGGAGGTTTGAGTTAAAGCCGGACATATGAGGAGACGGATGAAAGGATTGATGCGGGGAAACTTGGGAGTTTGCCCTGAGGGGTAAAACATATTAATCAAGATGGTGACAGCCAATGAATGAGGCGCTAAACTGGACTCTGAAGGATCTCCTGCAGGGGTTAGAGAGGTCCAGAGTGACACGGCTGTGAATATCTCTTTATTGTTAAAGTCAGGTCTCTTTCAGCTCGTCTGCGGACAGAGATTTGAGTGTGTGTGTGTTTGTGTGTGAAGTGTGGCACCAAACCGGACCGTTGAAAAAGCAGCGGCGAGGTCAGCGCAGGGTGAGCCGCCTCACCGAAGGCGTCTTTGCACACATTTACAAAAATAGCGTCACAAGCAGGGATGAAAGGGGAGGCGAGGTCCCGATGTGTGCGAACGCTGTCGGGCGCGATCTCGACTCCATCTGTGGTTAATAATGTTCAACATGTTGGAGGCCTCTCCGCCGCAGCTTCTGCCACTTCATAAATCACACACATCTGGTACAGCGATCCCCCGCTGCTGGATGCTGGTGGCACAGAAACACACACACATGCACACACACATGTACACACACACATGTATGAGTCCACTCTGAAGTTCACCCCGTCACACACGCTCTCATTTATCACTGCAGAGGTTGACATGTATCTGTGGAGTCTGTTTGTGCAGGTGGAGAGAAGGTACTGATGGATTTTTCCAGAAGTAATGATTCAGTAATTCTCCGTTATATCCCACAGACTCCAGACCTTCAACTCTTTAGGACAGATGTCGTCTCCAGCCTTCAGAAATATGATTTTCTAACTATTTTAAAATTCAGATTTATTCTTCAGGTCTATTAGCTTCTTCTTACAGAGACTCTTTTCAAAGGTCGGTTTATTTTCTTAATAATTGATCGATCTAAAAGGATTTTCTCTTGATTTTATCTCGACCTGCCTTGACTTGTGATGAGCCGGGCCTCGCCGTCACAGCTGCTCCTGATCGGTGCAACCTGGAGCGAGTTAGTCTTTACTTTCCTAAACTTTGATTCTTTGACTTCCTCTTTTGCTACTTCCCCTTTTTTTCTTTCAATTCAGCTGATTTTGTTTAGTCGGATTTGTAGTTGTGCACCATGCTGTCACATATTGTCGCTGAAGTGCTTTTATTTCCTAGAGCGCTGCATAAAGGAACTCAGAGTCATTCAGATGATTGTCGTCTGTACTTTCATGGTTATTGTGCAAACCCGATTTAATAGCAATCAACTGTCTGCTTATTTTATGAGTACAACATGAGTAACTATAAAAGAGGCTGTGCAGGATGATGCTTTTATTTGATTTAAAAGCCATTACCTTGAAAACTTTGAATTTTGGTCGTATAGCACTTTGTATACACGTTAAAAATGGAGCCTAAAGTGCACAGAGGGAAAGATGGATGAAAAATAACAACAGTTTATGGAAGAATAAAAGACCGAAATGATAATAGAGGGAGTAAAAAAGAAATGTTTCTTTTAAAAAAGACAATAAAACACAATGAAGAGTGGCAGAAATATTTAATTGATGTTAAAAGCCAATGGAAAGAGACTGAGGTATAAAAATTATTGCGTTCAAAATGCAAAGTGACTTTTTGTGATAAAGTATGGAAGCGTATTGCATTCACTTACAAACAAACAAAACCAACAAACAAACAAAAAAAACAGTATGAAAAACCAGGGAAAACATATTCTAAAAGACAAAAAAGAAAAAAAAAAAAAAAAACAGAGACACAAGGGTAAAAAATGTTTTTTTTAAATAAATGTCCGAAAAACAGCAAAAAAGAAATAATAAAAAAGGAAAATTCTGAAAGACATGGGGGAAAAAAAGAAGAAAATTTCCAAAAATCAGCAAAAAAAAAAAGAAAAAGTCTGAAAAACGGGAAAAAAAGCAAAGATGTCCAAAAAAACAGCAAAGAAAAAAAAATCCAAAAAACATGAGAAAAAATATTTTTAAAAAACGAAAAAAAAAAAAGTCTGAAAAACAACAAAGAAAAAATCTCTGAAAAACAGGGAAAAAAATATTCCATAATAATAATAAAAATAATAATAATAATAATAAAAATCTGCAGATCAGAACATACAAACAACAAATTAATAAAAATAAAATAATTTAAAAAAAAGCTTTTTTTTTTTTGGTGAATGCAATACACTTCTATAATTAAGAGACTTCAAAGCAGCTCCTGTTTTTTCAAACCTGCTGCACTTATTTATATATCTAAAACCTTTGGTCCTTATGTGATACATGTTTTGCAGCACCTTTAATCACCAGTTTACCCAGTTGACCCACTTTAATTCACCTTCCCAGTTTGTTCTGACATGCATAGATTCACGCACCTCACTTTAACGTCTGCAGAAATGAACCCAACACTGAAAACAACCACCTCGGGTGCACTCACTATCCTCCGCCGTGATCTTAGGAGACAGATACTCACAGTTTAGTTTCATTACCTCATTACTTTTCACGGATTGTAATCTTTGTATATGTATAATCTTGATATTTAAATTCCCTCGCCCTCGCTCGGTGTGCAGGCGTCACATTAGATTCCCATTAACTCTGCTCCTTTAACATCATTTAAAGTCTGACTCAGGTCGCTAACTCACACATATACATAATATCCTGCTGCCACACCGGCACATTAACTTGGCAGTTAAACGCCGTGATTTCTCCTCTGCCTCATTCTGACTCATGCTATATGAATAAAGAGCAGAATAATTGAAAGCTGAAGCTGCAAACAGAGGAGTCATTTTCTTCATCTTCCTGCCCACATAACTTCAATCCGGTGTGTTTTTTTATGTGTTTTGCGGTGAACCCTGAGCATTTTTAAGGATGTAAACGGGTGTTAAACGCCAACATGTCCGCACAGAGTCCAAACTCAGCTGCTTCATTAGTAAACCAAAAAAAAAAAAGTGTTTTTCTCCTGCTGTGCGTCCGCAGGTGATTTGTGGCAAGCTGTGTGACGAGCAAATTGGAAAGCACTTCCTTTTTCATATATTTCAGTTAGCCGAGTCATTAGCGGAGCAACATGAAACATTTAGCTTTCACGACAGGATCAATTTGGCCGTTTCTGCAGCCGCCTCATTAGAAACATTGTCCCCTGCTCCGCCTCACACCCCCAGGTGCTTCTCCGTGATAGATTTTGATTCTTCATTTCCACCCAAATTAGCTCCTCCGATCAATCGTCCTTCCTCACCTTCGATCGCGTTATCATTTCCTCATCTTTACATCCAAAATACTGTTTACTGTTAATATCGTCTCGTTTAAACGGCGGGGAAAGGTTGAAAAGAGGCGGTCTGATCGATGGCGTCGTCGTCCAACAGAGACGTTATTTGAAGCGCTCAGTCATAGCCCTCCCCTCACAGTGATGAACACAATAATCACAGCCATGTGACGGCTAAGTGGGGCATTCCTGGCCCCCTGACAGCCACCCACCTGCCTTGATTGATGATATTGTTTTTAAAAAGTGAAAATAGTTGGAGGGGCGAGCAGGGAGGGACTCTCTCTCTCTCTCTCGTTCTCTCTCCTCCAAAAGTCACATTCCTGCAGGAATAAAGAGCAGCATTGTGGAGACTAATCCACTTCAGTGAAGCGCTGTTATTCTGTGTGTGGGAGAGAGAGTGTGTGTGCTGTTGTCCCCTCTGTGTGTCTATGTGGGAGTGTGTATTTAATTAGGAGGTACACAAAAATACATGAAATATTAAAGGGTGTGTGTGTGAGAGAGAGAGGAGTCAGTGTGAAGGTCTGAGAGCGTGGTTCTGCTGTATGTCGGGTTGATTGAGGTCTGGACTGTGATGTGATAGTGATGGACACAGCAGTTCTTTTAGATGTACTGAATCACTAGAATCAGTTCACTAAAAAGATTCGTTCACTAAATCACCGAATCATGTAGCACTTGTCAGGAGAAGCCTGCGACTCCGACCTCCTGAACTGATACACAGCTGAACATTTCAGGATTCAGTTCAGATCAATTTATGTTATTGTTCAGGTCTGCTCGGTAAATTGGGCTCAGTCAGTGATTCGTTCATTGAACATTTAGAAGAATTCACACTGAACATGAACCGTTCCCTCGCAAACCGCTGCAATGATCGGACTCTGCTGGTTTAATGAACTACTTGTAACATACCGTGTCCTATTGTATGAAAGTTGTTGTGTTGGCAATTTAGCCTTGAAAAAAAAAAAAAGTTAGTTTTGTCTGACAAAAATGACTCCAGAGAGTGTAGTTCAATGGGTGATTCGTTCACCAAGTGATTCAGGTGTCGGTGCATGTGATCCATCGTTCGCCGGCTGCTGGTCTGGCAACGCTGTTACTGAAGTGAGAAACGAACGAATCACTCGAGGAAGTGATTTGGTTCAGTATGTTCACTTAAAAGATTCGGTTCTTTTGAACAAATCGTTCGCGCACGACACAACACTACACTGGATAGGTTTAGATCGCCTTCATATATATATATATATATATATATATATATATATATATATATGTATATATATATGTATATATATATATACACACACACACACAGTCACGCTTACCTAGCCAACAGGGGACTATCATCCCAGACGGACCAAGAGAGGACCTCTATTTCTGGTCATTTTAATAAAACAAAAATATAACAGAAAACTTCCTTTTAAGGTCTTTTACCATAATTTGTGTCTGTGTGGGAGTGTGTATGTAATCTGCGTCACACACAAATACATGGAGCATTTTTTTGTTTGTTTGTACTTTTAAAGGGTGTTTGTGTGTGTGTGTATGTGTGTGTGTGTGTGTGTGTGTGTGTGTGCGTGCGTGCGTGCGTGCATGCGTGTGTGCGCGCGTGTGTGTGTGTGTGTGTGTGTGTGTGTGTGTGTGAGGAGTCAGTGTGAAGGTCTGAGAGCGTGGTTCTGCTGTATGTCGGGTTGATTGAGGTCTGGACTGTCACTGGATAGGTTTAGATCTCCTTCATACCCTCACACACACACACACACACACACACACACACGCACACACACGCACACACACACACACACACACACACTCCAGCGGCCATGCTGCCTCTCTCTTTCATCCTCACACTCCCTCTTTTCTTCGCCTCCACACTGACTCCTCTCATTTTGCCCTCCCTCTCGCTCTAATCTCTCTTTCTCTCCTCCTCTTCCTCGCTCCCCGTCTTCTCCTTTCTTCCTCGTCTTCCCCAAGTGCCCGTCCATTCTCTCCCCTCACTTCCCTTTCACTCTAATGCCTCTCACTTTTTTTTTTCCGCCTCCCTGTCTCGGTCTCCTTCTCTCTCCTTATCAGAGGGGAGGATGAATGGTGAAAGGCGAGGAGGTGAGGCTGAGACTCAAACCTGATGCCTCGTGTGTGGGAACCTCATTGTGTCTGGCAGCTCAGAGAGAGAGAGAGAGAGAGAGAGAGGGTGGAGGTATCGTGCTTCTCCTCCGTATGGTCGATAGAGCCGACCTCTCATCTTTCCCTCACCTGAATGGCATCACTGTGCCCGCCAGCCTGAGGGGGAGGAGGGGAGGGAGGGGGAGTGATGCATGACCTGACAAAAAGTGAGATGGGAAGAATATTTTCTTGTTTCAGAGACACAAAAACACCATTTTAGACGCTTTAAAACATCCTCATGTGTCGTCTCTAAAGTCACAGCTTTTTATTTAAATGCAGGAATCTGTTAAAGAAGCATCTTTATTTGTGGTGTATACACAAAAAAGCTTTTAATATCAGTCAATAGTTATTAGTTATTGATGACATTTGGGAATATAACGATATCACTGTGTTTTGTTTTGTCTGTGTAGTCAACGGCTCGCTCTTTCTGACTGTAAACAAAGCCGTTATCCACCTCCTCTAACCTGATTGGTTGTGAGGCAGACGCTGCTCCCCCGTGTCGTTCAGGAGCCCAAACAAAGTTAGCGTGCTACAATATCGGACAGTAGAAACCAACCAGAAAGTTCGGAAAATTGTCTGAATCCTCCTTTGGCCACGACTGCCGACACAAGCAAGAAAACAAAGTAAATACCGGAGACTCTGGAGGAATAACGGGCGCTTAAAACGGAGGTAGACCGGACAAGAGCTAAAAAGCCGGGTCATCATAAACGATGGGGGACGCTTGGGGATCTTGGTGACCCTGTAACCTTTCTGCTGGACAGGTAAACCGCTTTAACAAAGTAAGACAAGTATCAATGAGAGCTTTGATCGCGGCAAACATGAGATTAAAAGGAGTAAAGTAGGGGGAAGCATACTGTAGGATTAAAACGTAACTGTATCTGTAATGTAAATGTGTTAACAAATGTAAATATAACAATATCGAGTATGTATTCATTGATCTAAGTCCTTGAAAAACTTGTACGATGATACAGAAGCAAATAGAGAATATTCAACTAAAACCAAGCCGTTACAAATAAAACTATTAAAGATGACGACAAGTATAACATCATGATTTTGGAGTACAATTTCATTTCATTTTCATTTGTTCCATTTGAGGAAAAGTAGAAAGTTTTCTAGGAAATTAAAGACAACCTTTTAGTGGTTCAATACGGTTCATCTTTCGAAAGCAGCAGGAAGAAGAAAACTCAATTTTAGCCGCTCCATATACTCCATATACTTTACAACAAGAGAGACTAAAATCTCCAGTACTAATACGACTATCTGCCAGCTGATGAGTATACTCTGCTGTTTAAGGTTCTTAGTCTGTGAGTTACAGCATCAGAGTGTGATATGTCAGATCTCTTTATTTCTCCAAGAACAGAGACACCGACCCTTTAGAAAACAACAAACTCAGACTCTTCTCCGTCTTATTATTGACTCTGTGTCGAAGCTTTTTTTGCAGCAGCTGAACTCAAAAACAAAAAAAGACGTCTGATATTTTAGATCACTGATAATCTGACCCGTGTTTCTTGCCGTGAAGACAGACGAGCAGACGGCTGAGCGGCGGGGGGTCTCTTCCATCTACACTCACCTGTCTGTTCACATTAAGTCGTGCAGTCTGTGAGTTCAGTCTGCAGAGTCTGGTTCACATGGTCAAGCTGTGAAAACTCTTCACCCCCTCCTCCAGAACAAAAACTCTCCGCTCCCTCTCAGCATCAATTATTCAGGCAGAAGTCAAATAGGATTGAATAATTTATCCTCCAAGTGTCAATATTTGGTAAACAATCCCACACAGCCTCTTACAAGCCCCGAAACCCAGACCCTGAGTCTTCACGTTGGGTGTATTACTGCAGTACTTCAGGACTGGAGTTTGCTTTATGGAAAGGAGCTTTAACTAAACAAATCCTCTTTGAATTTAAAACACAGACGGTACACGATGGGAATTAATCTGCAGAGATAATTCATGATGGAAACAATAATCTGTATGTGAATGAACTCTTACTAAAGCCAGACACTCACGGAGGATTTATGACTGGTTTTATGCTGAGGATGCAGGGCGTGGCCTGATTCAGATTCTTGTCAAGTTCTAGCATCAATACGATTATTTTTCTGCTCCTGATGGAATCATAAACATCAGACCTGTTTGGTATTTGATTCCAGGTCCAACAAAATACCAACAATAACAAATAAGAGAATCATAGTGGGAGGAGTCACCAAGCAAACCAACGCCCAGATCTAAAACCGAGCTCAGATGTGTCCGTAAGTCCTTTCAAATGAATCCAGAATTTAGCAATTATGCTAATTATGAATCCTCCAAAGTCTTGAGTCTTGGTTTATGCAGTCCACATTTAGTAGGGGTGGGAGAAAATATCACGATACAGCATACTATTGCGATATTTTGTCTGGTGATATATCGTATCGTCTCATTTACCAAGTATTAATTTTACAAATCAATTGCTAATATGAAGTCAAATCTATGATAATAGAAAAATAAAATCAGCTGTTTTTCCAGTGAGGTTTGGCAGAGGTGACATCATAGAGCAGGAGAAACTTAGTACAACAAATGTAAATATATAAGGTTCGCAAGGTGTGCTACATGAAAATAAAATACACATAAATAAGACAAAGATAAAGGAAAGATAAATGCTAAATTAGTACACAGTTGAAAGAAATTGTATAAATCGCAACTTATATTGTATTGCAATACTCACTGTATTGCAAAATGTTGAAAATCGCAATGATATCATATCGTGGCCCAAGTATCATGATAATATCATATTGTAGGGCAACTAGTAATTCCCACCCTTAACGTTAGGACAGTGGTTCTGAACCAGGATCTTGTCTTAGTGTGTCAGTGTCTATCAAGATCCCAGGGGTCCTATTTCAATGATCTAAAGTGAACGGCGCAACGTGAGCCATTGCACGGCCCAGATGCTTTTTGGTCGTTGGTAAGGCACAAATACTTTCCGCTTTAAGATCCTAACACGCCACCTGTAGTGACTGCTGTCCTTCAACAAAAAGGTCGCTGGGGTTTAGGTTCGCTTGCGTCTGTGACTCGTTCAGTTATCAGTCCAGTTTGAGTGTTAAAAAGAGGTTTATCGTTCAAAAACGCTGATCTAGGTCCAAAAACTTTTTGCCTTCGAATGAAAAAGTGATAAGATGAAATGAGGTTAAAACAGGATGAATGAAACGGTGAAAAATGGTCAACAGAAAATTATCAGAGCTTACCAAACCCAACTGTCTGACTACACCGGTGAGATTTAAATAACCCGCCAAACATCCCAAAACCACACCGCTCAGTGACGATCCCAGGAAGTGATGTACTGAGTAGAAATAAAACTTTTAACAAATATATTTCGGCTCCTACTCCACCTTTGCAGCTGACCTCCCCTCATCTTCAACCAACACACTCCTGGGTGTTATCATGGGTCCGTAGGTGCAGGACAGTGACACTTTCACATGATTCACACTTTCCCTTAGGTGTATGTCCAGATTTTGTTCTTTTCCCATCTTCTTCACGTCTTCCGTTTTAGTCACCGTCTAAAGAAAAAAGTAAAGATGTTTACCACAAAAACCTTTAAGCACTTCCTCAGGAAGAGTACACTCGCTCCCAGCCCAGTTTGATACAGACGCAAACTGTGCAGACTGGAGGTGACCAGGTTCACTGCTGTTCCCGAGTGCATAAGCAAGAAAATTACTTTGTGCTTTTACAGTGAGTCAGTGGACGATAAGAGCAGCTATTTCCAGAATAAATGGATTTATATCTAGCTGTGTGGAGAACTCACTTTAGTTGACATCTCTGCATGTAACAAGTGGATTTATCTTTTTCTCCTTCGCTCCCATCATCTGTTTTCCTTTGTTCCTCTCTCATTTCCCAGTTGCATACATCTTTTTTAATCTATAGCACTATTTATGTTTATTTTCCATTTCTTTTTTTCCCTTTTCTTCATTGTATGCAAAAAAGCTGTTTGGTGCTTCCTCTGTTATTGAGCATTTTCAGAGGCAGCAGCCCTCCTCCTCCTGGCTCTTTCTCTTTTATTTATGTGTCTAATGAAAGCCTATAATCATATTCTACACACCCACATGCTGTCTGAGGCTTTAAGATTATATGTCTCAGGGAGAAAGAACAACAGAATCATCATATTAATGGTGGTGGTGGAAGATCCTCATCATTGTTGCAGTAATGCTTATAATCCACTCTGTCTATCAAACTTGCCAATTATTTCCGAGATTGACTGTTGTGGGAGTGGAATAAATGAGGAGCAACAGATGCCCGAGTGTGGAGGGGCAGTAAATAGGGTGTACGCTGAAGTGAAATTACAGGTGCATATAAAGGAGGCCGGGCTTCGAGAGAGAAACCAAAGAATTTCATCAGTGTGGACTGAACTCAGAGAAATCCTGCAGTTTTTAATAAAAAAGGAGCGAAAGAAAAAAAACCATCAGAAACAGAAACAACAACAACAACATGCTGGTACGACTTTGCTGTTCGCATGATTTAAATAAACCTCTCTGCAGGAATTTCACGACTTCTATTCAAATGAACTTCAGTTCTCAATCATCACTCAGTCCGTTGACATGCACAACTCAATCGGACTGAGCTCATAGTTAGGTATTTTTTGCCGAATCGTTTTACTTCTCTCCTTGTCCTTGTATACATGCAGCTGAGAAAATTGAGTTATTGACATGAACGTGTCCTCCTCCGCAAAACTAGGGGGCGATACCAGTCTTTACAGCGGTGCTGTTTCCGACCCCATACAACCGTCAACGACAACAACAGGTCGGTGTCAGACGTCAGAAGTGTCTACAACTGCTGCTGGAACTTTTGGAGAAACAAGAAGATGGAGCATCGTACAGCGTTGTTTTTGTCCTACATGATGGACGCGCTACTTTTTCTAAAGATGAGACGAACGCTACTCCTCCTCTCTGGTGTTTTTGTTCTGGGGTTATCGGGGTGTGGATCACGCGTACATGCATTGTCCATCTTACTCCGACTACGCTGGTTACATGGTAGAGAAAATGGAATTCCAATCGCTTTATCTGGGTGTCTTGATCAGAGTTCTCAAACTCCGATTGGAGTCGGACTAAGGTGTTCACATGACCTTCAGTTGTCCGGTCTTAATCGGAATAAGGCGATAATTCGGTTTTCTAGAGTGTCATGGAAACGTACCGAGTGTTGTTCATGCAGCTTTTATTAAACAGGAATATCACTCAAACTTTTCACAGATCATGGCGACAAAAACACCTCAGGATAACTGAAAATAATTTATCCATGCATAAAATATCTAGGCAAAATTTCCCCTCTGAGCTCATGGCACTGATAGCAATTTATTAGTATTATCTGCCCTTACATATAATAGAAAAAAAAAGTAGATTTTATATCCACAGGAGTTACTGGTGTACTCCTGCACACCAGGAGTACACATTAAGATTAAACTCACAATCTGCACGAACGTTACAGATCAGATTTTTTGTTCTGTTTATTTTAAAGAAGTCTCCAAAGACAGTGATGAAGTTCTCTGTGCGGAAAGAAAGACATTCTTAGACGTACAGTGCTCAGCATAAATGAGTTGTCAGAAAAACCTTCAGTTTCCTTTCAAAATCAACATTTTCTTTGTCAGACTTTACAACAAAATGCTCCCCCAAGTGTGGGCCTCGATTGCAAACAAGATCCTTTAAGTTGGATATAAAAAGTATTTTTTTCAATTTAAAATCACGATGCAAAAATGAGTACAACCCAAGCAGAGCTACATTTTAGTTACTATATCACTCTTATTTTCATGATGCATGTCTTCTCCAAGCTCACAGATATCGACCAAATGCTGTTGTACTACCAAAAGTTGTAAAAGCCAAATTGGCACCATGAACGGTAAGAACACACCACCTGTGTGCTCAACCACGAGTTATTTAGAGAAATAGAAAACACTAATGACTGCACACCAAGACTCTCCACTGCACCATCATCTAGTCATGCACGGTTTATTGACTCTCACCTCTCTGCATTTAGGAAAAAAAATGAACAGACACTTTTTTATCCCACCTCCTCCTGCTGCTCAGTGCAGCTGGGCCTTAATAGCATTATATTTGTGTATGCAGCGTGTGTATATTTACCTTGGTGCTCTCGTGGATGTGTGTCATTTCCGAGCCGCTCTCTTCAACACCCGACCCCAAAATCCAAATAAACAGGCCGACACTTGGCCTTCGCCGGTCTCTGTCTCTGTGAATGGTCCCTCTGTGGAGTTCGAGTCCGTAGGTCAGGGGTGAGGTGAGATTTATAACCATTACACCTCAAATCAGAGCAGAAATGAGTGCTATGAAGCATGCACTGGATCTATAAGTGTGTGCTGAGGAGCATCACGTAGTCACCGAACTGTGATCTATATTTACTCTAAGTTTTTTTCTGACTCATCCTTTTTATCTGCAAGACGATTTTCACTCTTACATTGAATATCAGGGTTCGAAATGCTGCTGAAAGTGACAGCTCAGAGGTAAAGGTTTGAAAAGGCTTTGGAGAACCAGTTGAAAATCCTGCATGAAAGTGTGAATCAGCCCAAATCCCACCCATTGTAATTTTGGTCTCATGCGAGTCGCCCATTTTCCCTCCGATCAGAAGAAGACAATAAAACCCAGCGAGTGAGAAGTTCTGTCTGTGTCCTACAGCCTCTCTCTCATTCACACAAACCCACACAAACATACGCTCACTCCTGGGGCCAATTAGTCAAGTTGAAACGTCTTCATTTTTCATTTGAGTGTTCAATGATCAGTATAATTGGAATTAATAAGCCAATTTCACTTGGCAGAGATGGGAGATTTTGGCACTTGTTTTGAGCGCGCTCGCAGTTGGTTATGGGGGAGGAAACCGCAAAACAGGGGTCTCATTAACTGGGTCAATTACAGTCGAAACACATCACCTTATTAATCATCAGCTGCCTGGCATAATAAAGATGCTTTGGTATGCTTATCAGGCGGCTGTTTATGCTGCAGATTATTCAGCACCACATCCTGCACCATATGTTCACTGTAAGCGTGCGCCTTAAACAGCTTAATACAGTTGACATGAAATAGAAGTTGTTCTTTTTGGCGTTAAAATGATTTAATAAAATATGAAGAGGGTCACTCTCCGTGTGACAAACCCTCAGAAAGTTATCACCGGCACTCTCAGCTGCTGTTCGCTCCGTTATTGTTTCAGTCTCCAGACCCAAAACCTCAGCTCTCATCAGCCCGGTTTCCAGCAGCTGTTCAACAAAACGCTCTGATTATCCCACTCCAGGCTACCTGCCCAGCTCCCAATAACAGGCAGACCCAGTTAGCTGATGAACATGGTGAAGCATTTAGCAGCTAGTAAGCCAGATAATGGGCCAGAGCAGAACTGGAGCGAGGGAAACGACAAAATAAGATCAAACTTCACCGCCCGCAATGACCAACTTAGCCTCAATCGCTCAGTGTCTTTATTTCTTTGTTGTTATTTAAAATAATTGTTTTTTCTTGCTCTGAAACTAAAGGTGCATAGATCGATTTCTTGATTGATTTCTTGTCTGTTCTGCCGTTACCGATGACCGACTGGTTCTGTGTCAATCTCAGGTTAACACCAATGAGCTTCGAGTCTCAGGTCGAGCTCGAACACCGACATGACAGCTTCACACACATAAATCGACGTGTTTTCAATGTTATAAATGTAGAGGAGTATTACATTAAATTACAAAATAAATGCCTTTAGTGTACGGAAGAGGATTAGTAACTTTTATTGGATCTTTTATTTATTTGCTGTTTATCTATACTGTTGTTTTATGTTTTTATATGTTTTATGCTTTTATTGTTTTTATTGTTTCTGGGTATTTCACTGTAATGCACTTTGGTAGGCCACTGGCTGTTTTAAATGTGCATATAAATAAAGCTGAAATTGACATCAGGGCCACTGGAAAAAAAATGTAAATAATAAAATAAAATAAACACAATAAATAAGTAAATAAATAAATAAAAGGTCCAATATATTTTTTTAAAATTATTATTCTGAGAAAAAAAGTCAGAATTCTAACTTTAATGTCAGAATAATAATTTTAAAAATTATATTGGACCTTTTATTTATTTACTTATTATTGTATTTATTTTATTTTATTATTTATTTTTTTTTGCCTACTTATCTGCCTGTCTTTTTTTAAGCCAAATTATGTTTTTGATTTTTTAAATTTTATTTTTATTTATTTTTTACTATTATGACTATTTTTTAACCTCCATTTTGTCTGTTGTAACAAGGAAAAATTATAAACTTTGGATTTAAATAAAAAAAACAAAAAAAGAGAGATTGTAATAATTTAGTTTTTAAAGCCTAAAATGACAAAATAGGCAACAAGACAGCTCTTTCCACAGGGGGCGTCAAATCAGATACAAACCAAACGTTCCTTATAGGAGCTTTAATCAGGCTGATCCTGATCATTATGGAGGACCTCAATGTTTTAGATCATCTCGGTTCGTTTAAAACATGGAGACGTCTCAGTGAAAGGGTGTTTTTCTTCTCTCCTGACTTTCATCTTCCACCTTCCCACACTCCTGCAGATCAACATGAATCCCTCCTCACACACACAGATACACACATGCACACACACACACACACACACACACACACACACACACACACTCTCTCTCATCCTCTCCCCCCTTTGTGCGCACATACAAAGGCCTTCACACATGCTCTCACAAACACAAACTGTTCTGGTTTCACTGTAATATGAACAGACGTGTTCACACTGCTTCTCATTTGGGTGTCACCGCGCTGCCCGGCCTTCTTCTCTATATTAAAAACTCCACTCCTATCATTGTCAAAGCTACAAGCAGATGGCTGCGAATCTGCTCGGCTCTGGTTGAGGTCATGTGAAAGCGTCTTTTTTTTTCCTCCCCAGGTTTATTTTGGAGACAATACTTCACTCGTCTCTCTGAGCAGACAGCATATCTCTTATCTCCAGGATGACACGTCTTTGTGAGATTTTTTGCTGCTTCACACCATATTTCTTCGCTCTCTCAGGGGTGGTGTTTTTGTGTGAATTTGCACTTGCAGACACATTATAAATAACCCCGTTTGCAGCGAGCGGCGAATGACTCGCCCATCTGTTGCAGTGATCTCATAGACGGCTACGTCTCTCTCACAGGTTGGAACTGAACTAAACTCATGAAATATTAAAGGCATTCACTATAGCACCACGCTTTCACCATATGGTAAATATAGTATGAAGCTGACTGGGGGGGCCACATATGAGCAAATGTCACGTCTAAATTCTAACTGTGGTGCTGGGATATAGTCGCAACTGGCACAGCGAGTGTGAGTGTTGATTATCTGCTTTAATAAAAGAGCCAAACTGTCTGAGATAAAATGGAAACTCATGGAAAATAACAGTTTTATGAAGACAGATGATAAAGAGGAGTTTAACGTACCCGGTTATTATTAAAAACTGACATTAACCATCGTTTGCACCCTTTGTTTAGATGCAAATAGAGAATTCGCCCCTGAAAATGATGCTTTTTAGAGATTTGGGCAACTGACCGCAGATTGTTCGCCGGAAACACAGTCCATGTTTACAATCTACGGTGATCGTGGATGCATGCAGAATAACAGTCGCATTTATCCTGGTGTAATCCCTTTGTATTTGTTTGCATTTGCATCTTTTCCAAACGAAGAAAGTGATGGGATTCTGATTGGCTAACGAGGGCTTGAACTTCTCACTACACTGCCACCTACAGGTTTGGCATGCTCTTGATGGGATATAAACACGGGTTTATGTAAATGAAAACTTTTCTGAAAATGCAGTGGTGTGCACGCAGTTTTTTTGTAAACAGAGAGGATGAAATAGCCGGGCACATTTAAATGTAGCTTGGGTTTCTTACAATCAATCAGGGTTTCCGTTGTTGTTTTATTTTTCTTTGTTTCCATGCGTCATGATGCTTTGGGATCATATGAAGGTCTTCCCTGAAAAAGTCATTGTCTGGTTGGCCGCAGATGTTGCTCCTCAACCTGGAGATATTGTTCAGTATTATGTTTAAAACTGAGGACGCAGCATCTATGATTTCCAGTTCTTCGTTGAAAGGAAACGTCCCAAGTAAGTCCAGTTGTCCTTTGCCCTAAGGTCCTAAGTCCACTCGTCCTTTCCAAAAGAGTATCACCCCCAATTTCCACCGCACCCGGAATGGCTCCGCTACAGAACGGTGGGTGTTTTCGCCGTCCGCCAATTCCTACTAGATATGTTTGTGAGATGAATTTCGTTGTGGATTTCGGACAGCTGGAATTGCAAGAACTCACAAGAACTAGCGGATTCATGGACCACGAACAAGTGATATTAAGCCAATGGGGTGACTCCAACTACAGAGTCCTGTTGTAGACTCTGTTATTGTTCAGCATTAATGGAGCCTTCACAGATGTGGACTCTGATAATCAACAAACCATCTAGGATACTTGATTTGGACTGGGAGCTTGGTCCATCTTCATCCATCTTCAATAGTTTGCAGCTGCTGCAGCTCTCTGTCATGTTTATGTTGCACCTGCATTTGTGGATGCAGCTCAGGACGACGGTTTTACTCCCTAATCAGAGTTATCGATACTGCAAGAAAAGAAAAATCACACGATTGTATTTTGCATCTTGGAGTCTTAGTGAAATTAATCTATTATTGACTAAACAAAGAAATAATTAGATATAGAAAAAAATGCACAGCCATCTTCTACTTTCACTTACTCACTTCTACTGCAAAAAAACAACAGAGGCAGGCTCTGAACCAACCATGAGCCACCTCTGCCAGCAACATGCTGAGTGTGAGATAAGGCTGCAGCCCCGCAGACAGGCAAAAATCTGAGAGCAGGGAGACGTGCAGAGGACACGGTGGAGGAAAAGATCACGTTAAGGCAGCAGAGATGTTGCAGCGACCGGGAGTGTGGGAGGCTGCATTGCCACCGGCCGGAAGCATGTCACACCTCTCCCACTCACGCTCTGATCGGCGGCTGAACAGCCCTCAGCTCACCAGGCTCTCTTCTTCTTCTCCTCTGATGCAAAATCCTCTTGACTACTTTCCTCTCCTCCTTTTGACACACAGGGACACTGTCAGACACACCGAGTATTCTCCTTTAAAATCAGGTGATTCAGGAGTTTCATTTCCTCTGCATGTCTGTTGTAGCGTGGACATTTGACAGATAAAACGCTTCATGTGTGATATTTGGAGAGGTTAAAATTGAGCCAAAGTTTTTGCACAAGACACTGAAAAGACCATCCTTCATGCAAGTTGCACGAGTGGAATCATACGCATCCAGTTTTTATTTGCTTCTATCTTTTCATCCTGGTAAAGGAATCAATAATTTGGCTTCAAAAGTGATCCTTCCCATTTTCAATCCAGGTGCAGAACCAGGATTCAGGACTAGTCCGACTCCTCACAGTGAATGTGTTAGCCTCCACAAGCTCAGAGAAGATAAACCGCCCGCAGGATCTGATGACATTAGACGCTGGGAAGCTGTCTCAGTTGCACGCCGCTCTCTCAGTGAAAACATGATTTTTTTTACCCCTTTATGCTTCATCCCTGACATATCATGATGATCACACAAACTTTGGCTCTGTGTGGTTTCTCCTGGTCTGAAATAGGACAGATCATGACAGAAACAGAGATATAGATGTTATTTTGCATTTTGAAACATGCAATCTGGGTAAAATTCATTGGTGCTAATCCATCATCCTGGAGGATTATACAATTACACGTCTTTATCATGCAGCTGTTTAACATACTGGATTCTGATTGGCCAATTCCAGCATCCTAGAGTCTATTATTGTTATAAACTAGACCAGAGGCCTGACTCAGGTCACAGCCGCCTGCAGCGAGTACAAAGAGGCTCAAAGATGCAGTCAGCAGAGACAACTCCCAAAAGCCTCCATGTGATAGAAAACGGTGCAAAGACAACAGTGAATGTTGCAAAAGTTTCATGAAAAATTTAAACTCATTTTAAATGTGATGCCGGTCACGTGTTTCAGAAAACCCGGGAAAGAGCATGTTTACCGACGTGTTGCATCACCTCATCTTTTAGCAACATTCTGCAGATGTTTGGAAACCAGAGTCTGGAGTTTGGAAAGTGAAATCTTGTCCCGCTCTTGCCTTAAAACTCTCGCCTGGGTAGAAAGTGGAATACTGCATATTTAGACCAGGGCTCTGCATCCATGTGAGCGTATTTTCCTCATCAGAGTCTCATCCTGTCTGTCAGATCTTCTCAGCTCTCCTGTCAAACCCTGGACCGAACGCCAGTGCCCATCCTGAACTTTCTGACCGTGCGCCTGCTCTACAAAAGTACACGGGTCATAAATATAAATGACAGCATTAATAAATGATGGCCTCTTATTCAAATCCCTCATTATGCATGCAAATAGGTTTAAAGGAGGAACACGGGCAAAGTGCGCTCTAATGTGTGAAGTGTAATTGTTACAAGGGTGCTGACCTGAGATCATTAATATTAATGCTCGACATTGTTTCAGTCCATTCGGCGCTGATGCTGATGACCTCGGCGTTGAATGAGTTTGATTTTGATTCATATGAAAAAAAAGGACACTCTGCACTTTCTATTAAGCTTCCACTCACTAAATTAGATGATGTCTGCTTTATTTTTATCCCCTTTTATTTCATTATTAAGACATTAGACCCAAAAATGCTGCAGTTGTTTCTGACTTCTATTAACATTTTAAAAGGACAAACTAATGCACCCTACAGCCGCCTGTTACGCTCCATCAGTTGCTACAGTAACCGAAAGTTTAAGCAAATTAATGCTGCACAGCTGACATTTGAATATGAACTCCATGCAAATATAATTACATGCATTTCTTATTTCAGTAATATCATCTGTTAGGAATGAGGTAATGAGGTTTTTTCTTTTTTTATGAACTGTGCATCAAGGATGTGGAGGTAAATACACTCACCGGCCACTTTATTAGGTACACCTGTCCAACTGCTCGTTAACACTTAATTTCTAATCAGCCAATCACGTGGCGGCAACTTAGTGCATTTAGGCATGTAGACATGGTCAAGACAATCTCCTGCAGTTCAAACCGAGCATCAGTATGGGGAAGAAAGGTGATTTGAGTGACTTTGAACGTGGCATGGTTGTTGGTGCCAGAAGGGCTGGTCTGAGTATTTCAGGAACTGCTGATCTACTGGGATTTTCACACACAACCATCTCTAGGGTTTACAGAGAATGGTCCGAAAAAGAAAAAATATCCAGTGAGCGGCAGTTCTGTGGGCGGAAATGCCTTGTTGATGCCAGAGGTCAGAGGAGAATGGCCAGACTGGTTCGAGCTGATAGAAAGGCAACAGTGACTCAAATAACCACCCGTTACAACCAAGGTAGGCAGAAGAGCATCTCTGAACGCACAGTACATCGAACTTTGAGGCAGATGGGCTACAGCAGCAGAAGACCACACCGGGTGCCACTCCTTTCAGCTAAGAACAGGAAACTGAGGCTACAATTTGCACAAGCTCATCGAAATTGGACAATAGAAGATTGGAAAACGTTGCCTCGTCTGATGAGTCTCGATTTCTGCTGCGACATTCGGATGGTAGGGTCAGAATTTGGTGTCAACAACATGAAAGCATGGATCCATCCTGCCTTGTATCAACGGTTCAGGCTGGTGGTGTTGGTGTCATGGTGTGGGGAATATTTTCTTGGCACTCTTTGGGCCCCTTGGTACCAATTGAGCATCGTTGCAACGCCACAGCCTACCTGAGTATTGTTGTTGACCATGTCCATCCCTTTATGACCCCAATGTACCCAACTTCTGATGGCTACTTTCAGCAGGATAATGCGCCATGTCATAAAGCTGGAATCATCTCAGACTGGTTTCTTGAACATGACAATGAGTTCACTGTACTCAAATGGCCTCCACAGTCACCAGACCTCAATCCAATAGAGCATCTTTGGGATGTGGTGGAACGGGAGATTCGCATCATGGATGTGCAGCCGACAAATCTGCGGCAACTGTGTGATGCCATCATGTCAATATGGACCAAGCTCTCTGAGGAATGCTTCCAGCACCTTGTTGAATCTATGCCACGAAGAATTGAGGCAGTTCTGAAGGCAAAAAGGGGTCCAACCCGTTACTAGCATGGTGTACCTAATAAAGTGGCCGGTGAGTGTATAATCCTGAACAATGAGACGAAGGTTGTACAAGATGTTTACTAAGTCGCACAAGTCAAGGAGGTACTTACAGACCTCTATGTTTCTGACTGAATTCTGACTCATGACCCACGTCACTACATTAGTCACTCTTACAAAGACTAAAGCTGCGTTCAGGTTGTATTCAGAAGCCAGAATTTCCGAGCTCAAAGTCGGAAATTCATCTAGAACGCCCCCCTGAAGTCGGACATCAGACTCGGCAAGCAGGACGCTCCTCGCCAACCCGGACTTGATGTGCATCAACAGTAAAGAGTAACAGTAAAAGCTCTTATAATGTGTTATTTTTATCACTTCTGTTTTGTTTTTGTGAAATTAAATAAGTGGTTTATGTCGTACTGCCCGATGTCTAACTATGAACACGGTGCTATGGTGTTTGTAAGAGTAAAATACTGTGTTGTGTGTTGTTTTCCGACTTGTTAACTGGAGCACTGTCAACTCGGGTGTAACATAATTCATCGACATAATTTCGATTTTTTTGTAATCTTAAAATTCAATTTTAATCTCGAAAATTCGACTTTAGACTTTAACCTTGAAATTTCAGTTTTTATTCACGAAATTCCAACTTTATTGACACAATTTTCAATTTTGTTTATTCCTGAAATTTTGACTTTAGACTTTAATCTCCTTCCTCTTCTCCTTTTTTCCCCCTTCCTGTGGCCCTAATCCTCTCGTAGACTTGGACGTAGTTGCAACTAACTGATTTAAAGTTGTGATACTACAGACACAGATCAGGCCACACACTCGATCTGCTCTTCCCACCAGGCTCTCGTTTGCCGCTCATGTAAATTTTCTGAATCCCTGCAGCTGCAAGCAGGACAAATCATTTTAATATAGTGAGAGCAGGCAGGAGTATGATCAAGAATTCGCTCCCCCCATGTTCAGACATGGGAATATTTGGTGATATCAAGACTGAAAGGCTCTCTTGCTCACCCCTCCACAGGCATGGTCCTCCATTTGTCAAATTTCACCATCGAAAACATCTATTCTTTTCTTCTTCTTTTTTGTCTTGCAACTGCTGCAAACTGTGCAGCCATTTACCAAATTCAAACCATATCTGCATCTGTTCCTTTCCTACTAAGTCTGACCTGCTAAATTCTGCACACTGAAGCAAAAAAAGCAGAAATTGTAAATATAGAAGTTGTGAAAAAAGAAAAGTTCTGCTCTGAGTTTCTAAATGACAGGATGAGACTTGATTCAACTTGGAGACAATGACGTAAAACCAGAGAAAGTTTATCAACAGTACCAGAGGAAGAGCTTTGAAAGCAGTTTGTGCAGAAGTCCAGGAAACAGACGAAATCTGAGAATATTGAATATGATGGTTAAACGTGATAATGCTGACAGAGCCAATTTTGTCCATAACACCAATTATCACAGCTGGTTTGAGGGATTAACAACAAAACAAGTCTTAACTGGAGTTTTCCGTCTCATCAGCAGCGCCGCTACGTGATAATGAGCAAACACTGTAATCCCACATTTAAGTGACAGCCGCACCTACCCCCACATTTCCACAGATGTCGGTGTGAGTTTGATAATTGGGAGTTTGATGGCTTTTAACACCAAATTTTCTGCGAGCTTCAGAGACGTGTGGAAATGTCAGCGAGCTGTTTCTAACAATGCATCTGGGTCTTTCACCTCCGAGAGACACTCGTGGAGGTGTCTGACATCGTCGGCTCGTTCCTGAGGAATCGAGTTCGTGAGAGTTTGATCACACAACCAGACACACTTTGTTTTGTTTCTTACTGAGCATGCGACAGAGCTCTAAACTTCTAATGACTCTGAACTGCTTTGTGTTGATGTCAAACGCCAAAGAGCGTTTATCACTTTATCATGGATATAACAGCTAATGGTAATTAAATATTCTGCCGCTGTCCGATCTGGACTTTTTTCAATTCATGCACGGTCCATAATCTTCCCTAATAACCTGTAGCTTTGACCGATCTTTTCAACAAGTATCTCAATTGGGTGTCTGAAGTGTCAGCAAAGCACGTATCTCCCGCCCTGACCCTGAGTTGTCATGTCAACAAACAAACGTTACCCTGTGACCGACTCATTACAGTCTTGGATAATGCTACACTAATGTCCTAACATCGACTGATGCCGATCTTAAACTTTTTTTAAGCATAACAGTGCTGCTTACCTGTATGTTTGATTTCTTGAGCCAAAGTTCATCCCCAGAGGGAAAGCTGCTGCTGTTTTCTCTCTCCAGGAAAGAAGATTAGGGCCACATGAAAAAAAGAAAAAAATGGCAGGAAGGTGATTAAAGTCTAAATTTCAAGATTAAAGTAGAGATTTTGAGATTAAAAATCAAAACTATGTCGGTGAAGTCAAAATTTTGACATGAAAAATTGAAATTTTAAGATTAAAGTAGAAATTTTTAGATTAAAAAAAATACATTTTGAGAATAATATAATTTTGAGATTACAAAATGTTGAATTGTTGTGAATAATGTGGAAATTTTGAGATTAAAAAAGTTTTAAATTTTGAGATTAAAGTTGAAATTTTGAGATTAAAGTCAAGAATGAAGTCAAAATTTCAACTTTTCTAAATTTCGACTTTAATCTCGAAATGGAAATTAGAAACATCTCATTCCTGGCCTTTTTGTGGCCCTATTCCACTTTCTCAGCAGTCCATTTAAAATATCAAACAGGTCACTTATAAAATCTGTGTAAGAATAGATCTCGATTTAAGGTCCTAATTGTGTCTAATTACAGTTTTTTCTGTAAAGCAGAGGTGCCCAACCACCGGGCCCTGGACCGGTACCAGTCCGCGGATCAATTATTACCGGGCCGCAAAAAAAAAACAAAAAAAACACAATGACTAAATTTTTTTTTTCTTTCCATCCGTTATCCCAGTATCTTATTTTGAAAGACCACCACTTCCGCCATCACCTCACTTTCGCACTTGACTCTTCGGCACGTCATTTTGCTGCAGCAGCATCTCATACATACTATGTACTGATCAAGGTTTTTGTTATTAGAACCTCCATGCCCCTATTGCATGAAACTGGTCCCTGGTACAATGAAGGTTGGGGACCACTGCTGTTAAGTCAAGTAGTTTATGAATGAATAAAATTGTTTTTTTATATTGTAATTGTGTTTTGTATTGGACTGTGACGATTAGCATTAGCTTCTATAAAGAGATAAAAGACGGCGTTGGGTTTAGAGAGTGTTGTGTTGTGGTGACTGTGATGAAGCTCGATAACCCTCAACAGTTGGTAGAACTGTCTCTCAGATGGTTTGTGTCTTTGTTGTTTTTGTAATAAGGCAGATTCACACACAGTATCAGTGACCCCTCTCCTGGTTTATAGACCGCCTCAGACTGTTTTCCTCTTAAAAGCGTAGCTCTGAGAGTTACACACTCTCCCACCTGGCAGCAGCAGCAGCAGCATTAGAATATTCTGTCCTCTCATTATTGATTCAGCGTCTTTGTTCGTTTGTCCTCTCCTCAGCCATTATTACTTTTATAGCTGTTTTTACGAGCCTCTCCGGGCTGCCCACCAATTAAGCTTTGTATCCCATTAAAAAGTCCTCAGCAGTCACAAACACAAGTGCTGCGCTGCACAGGATGCAGCACCGCTCTGTCTATTGTGTCACTGTTACCTATAAAATATTTACATCAGCTCCTGTGAGGTCCACTTCAAAAAACCTGACACAAACAGACCCAGACGCCTTACCGGGCTCTTTGACCCGGCAGGCAGAGGTCCCGCCTGTCTGCAGCTCTGTCGCAGGCACCCAGCTGCTCACACTCGAACACTCCAGCTGAATTATTCAGGGTTAGGCGAAGAACAGTGTGTTTACTGTCGGAGCGGATATGAGGAGATGAGGACGATCGATTTTTATGACACTTAGAGACTGATCTATAATCACCGTCATGTGATGCCTCGTTTTTAAAGCCTAATGTTTCTGTCAAATATGAACTGAAACCAGTTATTGTTCAGTGTGCATCAGGAGATAATTGAAGTCTGTGTCACGCAGGTTCAATAAAAGACTCCATATGTGCTTTTTAAGAGCTTTGAGAGGAAATCATCCTCACAATGTGTTGTCTAAACAGTCGGCTATAAAGGCTCATGATGACGTCGATGTAAATGGTAGACAGCACAGATAACACCTTTCTAATCCAGTCAAAGTGCCTCACATAACAGTCCGCTCAGTCTTCAGTGTAATTTGTTCAAAAATTATCTGAGAAAAACTGCCGACTGAAGGAGGCGATTTTACCGGTGGATAACTCACCGCAGAAACCTGCAGGAAATCGAGAGAAAATGATGTAAAAGACAAACAACTTAACCTGGACTTATATAAAACAACTTTACCTGGATTTATATAAAACAACTTTACCTAGACCTAAGATTCAGCACAGACATTTTCCTGATAATTCAGAGTTTAAAGATTTGTTTAAAAATAAATCAGTTAACTTTTGAAAGAGTTTTAAACCTTGACTCGACCTCGATAGTTGATTTGTCTCTGTATCTCTGATTTCATTGGCTTCAAATTGTCTGTAGTAGTTCTGAAAAAGTTAAGACCAGTTTTTTTTAGACTTTTTGTTTTTGTTTTGAAATTTCAAGAACTGCTCCATCAGCTGACTCCACGTTTGCACAAGAAAAGGACAAATTACAGAGAGACGATGGATCCAGAACAATGACTTGCCACATGTAGATTTTTATAGCTATATAGCAGTTCACCTGCTATGTTCGCAAAATTTGCTTCTGGGGCAGAACACTTAGTCGCTTTTTTTCTCTGCGGAGCTGGTGTGGAAGGTTGCATTGACTTTAAGAGGTTTTTGAAAATAGCAAATTATTCACTTAGCTACTTCACCAGTGTATAACGACCTTTAAAGTTTAAGATTTGCTCATATGACTTAGAAACTGATGCCAAACTTCCTAAACTTTAAGATTCAAGCCTCTTTTGCCTTTGTCCAACTTTCACTAGAATATTAGCTCTCAATTAGACTGAATGACTTAGAAATCGATGTGGATCGAGATCAAATTAAGTGAGGTGTGATATTTCTCGGTTTGAACTAAGATATCTGAGGTGACTTCAAACTTTACTTGGATTTACTCAAAAGGGTTTTTAAATTTCTGCTGTTTTTCCTCAAAACTTGAAAACTAAAAGACGCGTCACACAGTTCAATAACCGCAGAGACTTTGAGGTCTCGCCGCAGCTCCACACACCTGCGAGGTTTTATGAGCATGGGCGGCATATTTAGCCGTTTTTCCATTTAATAAAGGAGCACATTTGAGGAGATGATGATGACAAAGCCTCCTCCAGGGACCCGGCACAGAGGATCTGTATTAGGCCCTGTGAGGACCGGCTCCCACAGTCTGCAGCTGGATCGACTAAATGAGAGATCACAACCCCCGCGCTTTCATTTGACGGATAAAATCAACATGAGATATGCAAATGCTCCAGACGACCACCACCATCAGCCTGCTCTGGATCTGAAGCAGCGAGGACTCATGTCGTATTTTTGTTGTTGTTGTTCTTCTAGATTTGCCAGGAAACCTCCTTTTTCACACGCTGCCAGATTTGAGCTTCGCCTTAATTCACTTAATCAAAACTCGCCTTCAGTTCTGCGCTGATAGTCTGGAGAACGAGGATTAGAAAAGTTGCATCTAGGCTTTGTGAAAACATGAATTTGCCAATTTCTGATAAAGGCAATTATTGTGAAAAGTATTTCTTTCTGTCTCTGCACCTTTGTCTCCAAAACAATGCAAAGTCATATTCTCCAAATATTGCTTCCTGCCAAAATGATTTCAGACAATGGCCTAATCCTCCTCATACCTTTGCACTAGAAAAAAAGCAAAAATATATCCATTATATTTCTGTGGCGGGCGGGCGATGGCGGTGCTAATCCCCTCTGTTGTACATCTGAGTCGGTCGCTTCAGTCCTGGCGCCGAGCCCGGGAAGTCAGTGGCTCATCTCCATCCTTCTTGGAGAAACCCTGAACAGTCATTCAGTCGAGCTGCTCATGCACTCGCCGCTCTCTCTGCTCTTTCTTTGAAACATTCTCACATACGTATGAAAATATAGATCCACACAAAAATCCCGCAGCTCTCAATTAAACGCGGCTCTATTGTCAGTCATCCTGGCACGTCTTCTGTCCCTGCTGTCACCCAGGCTGATGTCCCGGGTAGACCCTTACCTCATCTCCCTCTTCTCCTCTCCCTCTGTCACTCGTCCACCCCCACTTCATCCGTCTCCTCTGTCTCCTTGTGTTCGCGAAGTTCGCCCGGCTTCTGAGTGCTTCATGCCGCATGATGTGTCTGCACGTATTTGTGTGTTTGTGCAGAGAGTGAAAGGAGAAAGCCAAAAAGCTTCTCTCTGTGAACAGTTTCTGTCAGCAGCGGGGAGATGAGACGGGCTGAGACAGAAAGGACGGACCCAGAGAGTAGAAAGCTCTTTGGAGGGGACAAAAGAGGATGGAGGCGAAGGAGCAGCAGAGGAGGTCCCTTTAGATCCCCAACCTGAGGTTTCTTCTCACTCCTCCTGATGCCAACTGTATCTTGTTGTCATAGGAACACAGAGAGCTGACAATGCCGTCTAATTCTCCAATCTCTCTCAGTACAACAAAACTGTCAGGCGGACAAGAGAGAGAGGGAGGGTGTGAAGCAGAGAGCAGCCCGGCCCGGCGAGGCGAGGCTCAGCGGGGCGCCGCACACTTCAATGCACAGAGCAGCTCAGGAGAACATGGCGGTGCCAAGCAGGACAGCACAGCACACTACAGGGAGGTGTGCAGCCAAACTGTCACAGCTCGGAGAAGCACAGGCCTATAGGTGGAGGTTCAGTGGGGAAAAACTCAGCTTTACGACGCTTGCAGCAAAAGTTGGAGGTGGTTGTTTTCTTGTTTTAAGATGTACACCCTCCGGACGGGACATAAAGAAATGGTTTCTTCAGTTTGCTGTGATAAAACTTTGCCGCTGTACTCTGACCTTAACCCGCCTGGACTCTGAGCGAGGAAACAAACTGCTGACTTCAAACTCTGGGGGTTACTGTCCACAAATTTCTGCAGCCGGGGTTGAAACTCTGGGAAACAACAGACACAGATGAGGAGATGGTGAATGTTTGAAGGCAAAGTGACACCATCTTGTGTGGGCAGTTTAGGCGCTGATTGGCAGACGCTAACCCTCAATTTTCACTGCATCCGGAACGGCCATCCGATAATTCCGACTGGAGCCTATTGTGAGGTGAATTTTGAGCAGATTATGGAGAGCAAGAATCGCAAGACCTAATGAGAACTGGTGGATTCATGTGCAATTGCGTGATAACAAGTTGTCTATAGCCACATAGACATATAAGCAGTAGATTGTGTCCTTCCAGAGGAGGAAATCTACTTCTAGACTTCTAGAATCAGCATCTCCTCATCCATGGTGTCATCGGGGTGAAATGACGTCAATAAACCTTTCACTTGTTCGTCAGAGTCTTTTATTTTGGAAAGAAAAGGATGCTTTATTTCTTGTCTGTGCCTGACTTCCTTTCCAGCACGGGTTAAACTGTGCTGAAATTATCCAGCATGCTGTGGCATCTGGAAAAAATAGAACTCCCACAATCAGCTGCAGAGTCCGGCGATCCACAGCGGAACGGAAAGAAGTCAGTGGAAATTGACATATTAACTTGAACGGTTACGATCAGCTACGACTGGCGGATACGGCCTTTTTGTCGCCGTTCTTGATGCGGCGAAAATTGGACCTTCTGACATAAACACTGAAGGTCACTGGCTGGACGTTTTCTGGATTAACAACGGTGCAAAAAGGTAAACATGAGCGAGTGCAGACACTACAGCTGATTTAAGTCCCTACTGCTGGAAGTCAGTACAAGGATGGCGCTCCTCCGTGAAGTAGAAAGCACGGTGTGAGTAAAGTCCACAGCGTGATGTGAAAAATGTTGGAGTGCGTACTTCATCAGGAGCAGAAGACGGCGCAGAGATGAAAACCAAGCGTTGATGTTTTTTGTTGATAATCTGTCTTACAACCGTCGGATGAAGAAGTGTGTAACAGACGGAATATTTCCATCACTTCATCCAGACGACGTTCGCTTCAATCTCTGATAAAAGTGTGTTGGTGCCCGCAGAGATGGAAAGGCACGGGCTAATCCGGCTAAGTTATGCACTTCAGGTCTCTTTTTTCAGAGCCAGGCAGTCACCCAGTCATCCAACGAGCCAGTTGGCCAACCAGCCAGCCAGCCAGCCAGCCGGCCCAGAGTGCCCCTGGTGCCACTTAAGAATCATGGGAAAAGAATGTTCTCAGCTCTTTTCTGTCCTGATTATATCAGATGTGGAGGAAATGGAGGGACTCTGGGTGGATGCCAGGCCCGCTGAGCCCTGGGGAGAGGAGGAGGAGGAGGAGGAGGAGGAGGAGGCAGTGGGCAGGAATGGGAACGGGGTGACATGGTGGGCTGAGGACCTTTGGGGACCATGAGGTTGGAAGGAGAGCGCGATTCATCACGAGCATTGAGACTCCGGGTCTCGGGGCCTTGGGAAGGCCGCGGCGGATGTAAAGAGGATCGTCGGTTTTCCCCTTCAGAGGCGCAGATGGCGAATGACATGACCGATTTTTTTTTCCCTCTCCTTTAAGACTCGGGGACATGTTGCCCATATCAAGTCAGCTTTACCCACAACAACAACAACAACATCCTGCATGCTGGCGAAGAGGAGCGCTGAAGAGGGTGAAGTTGGCGCAGAGAGCTAATGGAAGACGTGACTAATCATAAGATTTCTGATAAGAGTAAAGTCAGCAGTAACCCTGCCAACAACCTTGAGTGTGTTTTTTCTTTTTTATAATGATACTGTCTCTGCGAAGGCCAAAAATCAGTGAAAGCCTGCAGTCATACAGCTTTGATAATTAGCCACCAGTAATGTTAGACAGTGTGGTCGAGCTGAGAGCTGGTGGCATTAGACACGCTGTATTGAGTTAAGTCACATCAATACTGCTGAGATACATTATGCTGCTTCTCTTCTGTCTGACTGTGGAGCGGTTTCTTAATGAAGTTGCTCAAATTGGCTCTTTGTGAAATCTTTGTTCTGAGGAGGTCAACATGCATCAAAAAAGAAGAGACTGATCCTCGATTATCTTTTAAATCCTCAACCAAACAACGAAGTCCTCACTTAGAACTCCACCACGTCTGTTTCTTTCACCCATCAGCATTTTCATCACTATTTAGGAGTCGAATCTTTAAAATAACTTATAAATATGGAGCGGAGTTGAATGTAACTGTCTCCACACACTAAGCGCGAGTAAAATCATTCGCGCGAATGAAATACATGTTAAGTCAATGCAAAGACGCGATTAGACGCTCCTACTACTCTGGTGGCGCGAATGACGCGAATTGGGCGGGAGCTAAAAATGTCTTAACTTGAGCTGATTTTGGCGACACGATAAGGTTGCTGGGTGACGTATGAAAACAGACGGTTGTTTAGTGGTATCTAAATTTTTTTTCAATCATCGAAGCTAGAATAAAAAAGAGCTTGCCTGGAAGAAAAATAAGTGAGGAGGTCTGATTATCTGGTAAATTATAAAAAACCTTTGTCTATCACTTGATCCCGCCGGTTGAATTGGCAGGGATTACCGCTGAAGTTATCGCTGACGCGTGATTGAAGGGAGTAAATACTATTCATTCTAGATTCGCGCGAATTAAGCGAGTAGATGGTTTTACTCATGCATGGTGTGAGCGCCCCATGAGCAGTGTTGCCAACTCATCAGTAAGGAAAGTCGCTAGTGGCTATCGTAAAAGTCACTAGAAGTCGCTAGATGACGTCATCGCCTAATTTCTCAGTCAAACCCACTGTCGTCGCTGACACTCCCACCCTCGGGGGGAGGAGGAGGAGTCTTCCGCGGGGCGTTTAAGGGTCTGTGTTTTTGATGCACACCAGCTACCCATTGAGAAGAGTAATGTTGGAGTCTCTTAACTCCAGAAAAAGTCGCTAGATTTGTCGCTAGGCGCTTTTTTAAAAACAAGTCGCTAGGGGGGCTGAAAAGTTGCTAAATCTAGCGCCAAAGTCACTAGGTTGGCAACACTGCCCATGAGTGTGAACAAACAAAAAGAGGAGCTTGATCTTCGTACGATGTGAAGATATAAGAAGTTGCAGCTGCTTTTGTTTAACAGTTTTCAACCAAAGTGAGATTTTTGTTGATGCATCTAATGATCCAAACACTAAAAATGAGCATTTTCTAAATCTCCTTGCCTTGAAGATCGCCCTCTTAACCTTTGCAAACATTCGTTTTGCAGTTTTCCTCTTAAAGGTGAACATGTAAAGATTTGGCGGCATAATAGGTGAAAGGATTTCCTCCCAGCATGCATTTGGGTGAGTGGAGTAGCACCTTGCTTAAGTAAACAGCCCACTCTTAAAGCTGTGAAACTTCTTACGGGTCTTTAGGATCCCTCTCTATGAGTGTTTGAGTCTGTGTGGGTGAGAGAGTCGGAGTAATGTGAACCACACAAATACCAGGGGGTTCTGCATGCTGATCAGGTTTCTGTGATATCCATCTATGTGCACTGGGAGAACCTAATCCTGTATCTGATATGCCTGCAGTAATGGCTTGTACCTATGGTTTACAGATAAAGGCCATTATGAGAAACTCACTTAGCCACTTAGCTAATCACTTACTGTTGTCCATACAGATGGTAAAAACAGCTGAAGAAGAAGAAGAAGTGCTAAAACAGGTTGATAAATAACGCCGTCGCTGTTTCCTTCGCCTCTGTTTTATGGTGTTATGAGTAACACTTCCCTCAGCTGATCTCTGTTATAGTTTTATGACCATAATCTCATCTGATTGGGGTCAGAGAGAAGCGGGAACACGTGACAGGATTGAAGAAATGAGTTTAGAAAAAGGAGAGGTGACTCGCTGGCACAGAAAGTCCTTGTGTGGTCCCATATAGTCTGTATAGATTAGGATACTTGGCAGCAGTCGGAGAGCACTTTCAGATATCAAACCGGATTAATCTGCTCGATTTAATTCACTGTTACTAACTTTCTAATTTAACCAAAGTTACACGAAAAGATAAGAGGCCGATTGGAGGTTTTAAAGGTACAGTAGCATTAAACAAAACAGATTAGCTAGAAACATGATAAATAATTCATGATTATGTTCGAGTTAGAGGATAATCAACTGAACAAATCTACTACGACTCCTCAGAGGCTGCTGCCGTTACATAAAAAAAAGACAAATAAGCAACAAGCATGTTTTGGCGTTAGTGGGTAAATAAACAGCTGTTGGTCTGCATGAAATAATCTGGATTTAAAGAAATTTCTCATGGTAAAAACTAAACAAACAGAGAATCCTTGAAAACCACCAAAAGGGTGAGAAAGGGAGCATTTCAGTCCAGAACCTGCTGCTATCACTAAATACTCACACTGTCTAATAGATGGTGGAAGAAGAAGACCTTTATTGATCCCTGAAAGAATCCTGAGATAACATTTGATCTATTGGGGATCAGTCCTGAAAGAGGTTTTTTTCCTATCATCTCAAAGGAGACGGACAACGACACATGAGGACCGAGAGGCACTTGGCTTAGGGACCAGAAGGTTTCCAGTGCAGGTGCCAAGCATATAAATTTTGACCTGTTGCTGCAGAGATGCCCTTGAGCAAGGCAGTGAATCTCATGTACAGCTCTGAAGTCTCTCTAATAGTGCATGTCCAACTCTCTGAGATATAGTGCAGTCTACTTAAGCGGTACTTGACTGTGAGCTCTGGATCTCGCAGAGTGATGTTCTGCAGGACTGTGAGGGGAGTCGTGAAGCATTACTGAATCCTGTGCAGGTCTACAGTTCTGATCCATCCATAGCTGAATTATTTGACAACCATTGCATCCATCATTTGACCAAGGACTTTTCTTTAATAGTTTAACGTTTGAAAGATTAAAACTCTAAGATCAATCATACTGAAAGACGCTCACGAGTAAATGAGAGTCAAGTTTAACCAGGATAGTAGCTACATTTCTTTTTCTACAATCTACATTTCTGAACATGCAGGTGGTATTTACTCGGTTTTATCATCTCAGAGCCACTTCAGAGTGAGACTTCATGTTAAAAAGCATACTTTATGCAATGGAGGTTAAACTGAAGAGTTTTTGCTTCCTGATGCGATTCAAGCAAAAGCTCTTCTATCGATTTTCTGGTGTCTGCCTCCTCAGCATTTTATTGACTGAATTCGTTCTCAGGACTTCAGACTGAACCTTTTTTTTTATCCATACTTCAGCTGTTGAGCGTCAGTATTCACCATTGTGTCCTCTTCCTGCTGTATACATCACATTTGTTCATTTTCTTTTATCGATTCATGCAGTAAAATGTGCTGCATGAGAGATCTGAGGTCAAACACCTCTTCACTGTTAGTTTGGAGGGTTTTTACTCGACGGTGATTCAGCAGGGACGCTGCTCGCCAAAGTTATCATCAAAAATTAAACGTGTAAAAGTAAAAGTAAAAGTCAGAACGTACAGAACCGAGACTGTGCCGATTTTAGAGATGATAAGAAAAGAAATGTCTGTATTTCTGTGCAGATGAAGCTGAAAGGCCTTTGCCCCAAAATGTGTTTATAATCGGAACAACTTGTAGAGAGTTAGGTACTGCAGAGATAATTACTGAGAGCAGCAGGAAGTTTGGTCGAGTTGCAGAGGAAACAGAAAAAGAGAGAAACTGTAAATATCCAAAGAAAATTTATTTTAAATGAGTAATTTTTTTTTTCTTTCAGCTAAAGAACAGCTAAACAAAGGAAGAACTCACTCAAGGTTTCAGTACATGATAACATCGTTTATTTGGTAATTTTTAAAAGTTTAATATCTTTTTTTTTTTTTTTGCAAACTACTTTTTCTGCAGAACATGCTCAGATTTGCACCACCTCCATAAATAAAGCCATGTCTTTGTCCGAACAGAACAGAAATCATTCGCGCGAATGAATTACATGTAACGTCAATGCAAGGATGCGATTAGACGCTCTTATTTCTCTGGCGGCACAGATGGCGTGAATTGGACAGCGTTAATAGCACCAATCGAGAGAGTTATTCACACAAATTGAGGGAGTTATTTAGGCGAATGAAGAGAATTCTTCTCATTCGCGCGAACAAGGCGAAATTGCTTGAGTTGAAATATCTCAACTTGGGTGAATGTTTGCGGTGACGCATGAAAATAGACCAGGAGATGTTCACTGGTGTGAAAATATATACATAAATCCTTTTACTAACATTAAACAGATAGACAGGCGCTTTGCAGCTAATGGAATGGAGTGAATGATTCGCGCGAATGAAGCGAGTAGATGATTTTATTTGTGTTTGGTGTAAACGCCCTACAAGCCTGCGGACAGCATTTATAGACGTAGATGTACCTGTATGCACAGTCTGGCTTTTAATTACGGAGTATTCATCGTCTGCTCTTCGGGTGTGGGCAGCAGCGCTGATGGTGGAGACTAACAATTATCATCAGCAGCTTACAGAGGAGATATCGCAGCTGTGCAGATTAAACCTGACCTTTGTGTTCACACGTACAGAGGCCCTGAGCTCGGCTTCTTCTGGGGGGGCTGATTCTCCACCCTGAGTTTGAAGGTAGATGAAGACTAACTGAGTTTAAAAACCCTGATGTGTTCTTCAAATATCAAAAGTGAGTTTCTGATTTGATTGTGTTCAGCTTTAAAAAGACGTGCAGACGTGTATTTGTTGTTTGAAAAGTGAACGATTTCCTTTGAGCGGTTATTGTCTGACATTTCTGCTGAAGACGTTATTCAGACTGACAAGAAGATGGTATAAGTAATAACAGAGCGGTAATACTCTTGAAAAATCAATGCTGGATGACATTTAAATCTAACAGGCTTTCACTGTTATCTGTTCACAGCCATTATACTGCGTCAGAATTTACTGATATTGACAGATTTTAATTAGTAATCTTTCATTAAAGTTTGCAGAGAGAGCACTTAAAAACTTTCTAAAAAGCTCCTTCAGTATTTATTTTCTTTTCTTTCATACAACAGACTTTTCCTTTATTGACGGCTCTGTTTTTTTTTTCATTAAAAGTTTTAATAATTATGAAAACGGATAAAACAAAATCAAACAAAGAGACGATTTCAGGAAACAGGTGACGATACGTGTCTGTGGAGCTCAAATAGTGAAAAAAAAAAAGCTGCAGTTCCTAAAGTGTCCACACGGGGCTGGTTAGAAAAGTGACATAATCCCAATTAGATCCTATGTAAAATGTCTTTTTTGAATGTCCTTTAAATATGTTTACATCCTGTTTTGGAGGAAAATTGGAAATTGGAAATGAAAGTGACATTTATTTCTGTATTTTTTTATAACGGTTGGTTTTAATTCAGGACTAGATTTCCCCTCCCAGCTCTCTCTCTCTCTCTCTCTCTCTCTCTCTGCACCATCCCCGTCTCTGATTCTTCTTCATGAGCTGCAGGAGCTAAAGAAATTGCCATGCTTCTTCTTCCCTCTGGAGCAACTTAACCAGCTGCTGGGTCAAAAATGAGCTCTGTGTCTGATGCACTGACCCGACAACCATCGCCAACCGCCGCCACCGTAATCCTTCCCCATTTGCTCCGGCTCCTCTGTGGGAGTGTGAGTGGCACTGCTGCAGAGTCGCAGGTTTAAACACAGATGCCACCCTGTTGTAGCTCTTCGCCTCTGCAGAAACATGTGTGTGTGTTATTTTTATGTGTATTTTGTCAGTTTATCTCATCGTCCTCTTTATTTGCTCATTTATTCTCACCTCCTCATATCTTAATCTAACATTTTTATTCCCTCTTTTTTTATATCATCATTGTCATTTCTTCTTTCCTCCTCTCTGCTGTGCTAATCTCTGTTCCTGATTATCTTCTCCCATCTCTGTCCTCCCTTCTCTCAGTTTTACAGCCTGCTTTTATACATTGTCCTTATCATATCCCCCTTTTTTTTATTCTCCTCTCTTTTATTCCCTATCTATTGCACTATCTCCCCCTCTCTTTACATCTAATGTCACACAGAGGGAAAGATAAGGGAGGCTGAGATGATTTATGTCTGATACAACCTCTCCATTGAGCCCCATTGATTTTCAGCTTAGTGAAATGTCCTAGACGTGCGATAGTAATCAAATCATACATCACAGGGCGCTGAAATGTCACTTTGGGGGATATGACAGATCTACTGTGCCCCGTACTGCTATCTTTCTCTGCAACATTAACGTGGAAAATAAATAAGTCATAAATTTGCTGTGTAACCTCCTCTTTCGTGTCCCTGATTCAACATAAAAACATGTTTACAGAATATCTGCCCTCTACTGAGCTGCACAACTAGCTTAGTTTATAACAGAAGGTGATGACTTGATGCACATTTAAGGAAATGATGTCTCTAATTTTAATTGCATAGACCTAAGTTTCAGCATGATGTAGTAATTATGTTGCAAAGTTAGTTTTTTTTCCTAAATCGAGCAAATGACGCTCAAAGTTACAGTCAAATTCATAAATCACACGCAGAAGGTTAAAGGGATATTCCAACGTAAAATTAATTAATCAAGAGCCATGTGCTCAACCAAAACGCCACTCTATAGCCACAAATAATGCTCAGAACAGCACCTAACTTCATCAACAGGACATAAAGGGTCACAGACATAGTACTAGACACCAAACATCTTTTTAACTTTGACTCATTTCTTTAGCAAAGAGACTAAACACAACTCACCTACTCTCTTCCAGCAGCCGCTTGTTTGTAGTGAGACCTCCGGGCGTGACATCGACTACAGCGGGGTGCCGCAGCTCAAGGAAGAACATTTATGATCATTTCTTCATGGAAATACAATCAGACCGAGACGCTAAGGCAGAAGAACGACAAAATAGACAACACAGAAATAAGTTAGCTGCAAAAACTAACATGGTTGTTGCATCATGCTAGTTTTGTCCTCTTATCATATATAGATTATATCTGTAACTCTGCAACTAATGACAGGCCTATACTCAAAGTTTATCCTGTGCATTCACACCGGGAGAGACTCATCTCTGTTGAAAACCTCCAAACTGCATCATGTCTCCCTGCAGACTCACACTGCAGACAGGTCAAACTGAAGCTGATGTATAGCTGCAGAGAAAACTTTTAATGGCAGCCCTACAGACTGTATTTGACTGAGCCGCCATATTCCTGCCTGTATGAAACCAGAGTAAACACTAGTTTAGAGAGAAGAATGTGGAAAATAAAGAAATGAATCAAACTGTTTGTGTCGGAGGTTTTTTTGGCTCAGGTGCTGAACGGCGACGGCAGCTGACCACCCTGCAATCAGCCTGCACAAAGAAACCCTCTCTCACACAAACGGAAAGAAAGCAAACCGGCGGAAAAGAGACAATTAGCATGTTGAAGTGATTTAATGAGGAATTCTATCTCCTGCACACACACACACACACACACATACACACACACACACACACACACAGAGTGCATGTGGAGATGAGCTTAGCCTCACACTCTCATTTAGACTCAGACAAGGTGATAATTAAAGTCACAGCCTTGGCTCTGACTGCATCTGTGCTGTGTGTGTGTAAGTGTGTGTGTGTGTTGAGGAGTTCGGATGTAACCCTGTGTCAGTGTGTGTTTTGGTGCGCAGTGCTTTGTCTCAGAGAAGAGAGCGTGATAAATCTGGCGTGAGTGTGAACTTGGAGCGCTGACATACGCAGAGTTGGAAAAGTTCCTGAAAACAACAAACGTCTAAATTAACTGAAGTGTCGAAATAAAAGCAGTTTAATCAGAGTTTAACAGTTTCTGTTTTCAGTCTAAAAGGAACAAAAGTTTTTAATTTTTCAGTGGATCATCACTTGAAGGTTTTACTTACTTAAAAATAGCTGTAAGGCGAAACATCGAGAGTGGATGCACATAATCAAACCCTGCAGATCCAGACTCACAGGAAAATCTGTTCGCTTTGTGAGACCGGAACAGAACAATCCGATGGTCAATCCCTGATCCATGTGGACCCCAACAGGACTTTGACCTGCTAACTCTGTCTGAAGGTTACAGCATAAAGGAACAGAGTTTACTTGCACTACGCTACTGCTACACTCCAAATACGCTGATCCTGTATGAGATACCAAATGCTGCTCTACGGAGCAAATGCGTAATGCACTCAATACAGATCCTGGATGTTTTCTGCTTGAAAGAGCATTATGTCCTGCTCTGGGTATAGAAATATGACGGGTAGAAGTATTTTCAAGAGGCTCAGCTTATTCTAGCATCAGTAGATCAACCTATAGGACAGTAAAGATAAGATATTCCTTTATTCGTCCCACAAGGGGAAGTTCCGAAATTTCAGCAGCGATAAACACAAAAGAGAAATCAAAGAATAAAGAAACTTAGGAGTTAAAGAAGATATTAAAATACTCCATGTAAATTATTCTCCACTTCACTTAATTTCATTTTCAGATATTCAGACCGTCTCATGGCTCTTGGCCAACCTGCTAACAAGACATCAAAATACAACTCAGTACCAAGGATCCAGGATTCTTCAAGTCCACTTCATCTGCAAGCAAGCATCATTTTGGATGAGTACAGAAAAGCCTCCAGAGACTTGTCATCATTCATAAACTAACAAGAATTACATCCTGGATTAATAAACATGAACGCCCCCTCAGCGAGTAAACACATCGGGACACAAACACACGAAAATAAGAGCAGAGAGAGAAACGAGCGGTCCAAAGAAAAGTACGTAAACACACCCGGCTGTAAGAGTCAGGTTGGCGCTGCAGTCTGTATATCATCGGCGTCCATTAAAACAATCATGTCTGCAGAAGAATGTGCCCGGCAATTTAGGATGATCCAGCGGACGGGTAATGACCCATATGTCGGACACATGGGACACCTCACTAACCACCTCATGAGCTGAGACAGAACCAACGAGTGTGTGCATCTGTGTGTGCGCAGCATAAAAATGTCTTTGCAAGCAGAAAAGAGGACAGACGAGAAGAGTGAGAGAGAAATTAGTCAGCAGGAGGAACAGAGGAAAATCATTTCCACGTCCTCGTCCCGTCTGACGGGTCACATAAATATGAGCCGCAGTCTGAGGATGGGGAAACTCTGGGGACGATTACATGTGGAGGTAATTTTCTAAAACAAGCATGACCTCTGAAAAGCTTTTTTAGTGCAGACAGCTTTGTGTCATAAAAATGTAAACTGGTGTCCCGGTTAGAGGGCAGAAAAAGTCGACTCCGCTAATAAAAGGATGGCGATTTACCTCCAACAGTCTGAAGAGATATTAAAGTTTAGTCTTACATCGACTCTCTGAATTATTGAGGGAAATGTAAGAGTGAAAAGTTGGTGACTCATCCCTGATCATTCTGAGTTAAATGTTTTTGAAATTCTTTTAAAGTCAAACTAAATTTCTTTGCCATTAAAAGCCGAAAAACTTTGAAGCAGTCAGTTGTGGTCGTTCTTAAATTGTGCAAAAGCTAAAAGTCACCATGCATCTGCACCGACACTGAGTTAACCGAGGCATGTTGGATCGAATGAAGCTCAAACACGAGTAAAAGCATTGTTCGTGATTAAATCTAAGTTTAAAAAGTGAGTGATAGTGACCCTCCTCACCTGCGGAGACACAAATGTAAAAGAGAGAGCGAAAGAGAGAGAGAGATAGAGAGAATGTAGCGGAAAAATAAAAAGCTTTCAGGATTAGTTTCCAATTTACAGCTGTTATCAAGCCATCAGAGAAAAACAGCTTACGGTGAGGGAACACTGAGAGGTTGTTTGCTGAAGCGGATTACAGCACTAAAAGGATCAGAAGCAAAGCAGCAGTACCAGTTCAGGTGCAGTTTCAGGGCTGTGGGGGGGGCGGTACTGTGGAGGATGCTCAGGCTCTGAAAAATACTCTGCAAACCTGTTTATCTTCTCACACATCCTTTTTACTATCCCTCTATTTATCACTTTTTATTTTAGGCCGAGAACACGAGTGGGGTTTTTACTAAGCATGCAAAAAGCTTCCACTATTTCACATGATTGATTCTCGGATGTATATCTGAGTGTTTAAAGCTATTTTCCCCCTTTTCCTGACACTATGAAGGATGAAATACTTGATCTGAAGCCTCTGCTTATTGTTTTATTTTGAAAAGAAGCTGGATGTTTTATTTTGTGTCTGTGCCCGACTTCCTTTCCAGCACGGGTTAATCTGTGCTGAATTTATCCGCCTTGCTCCGGCGTCCGCAGCAGATCGGAAAGAAGTTGGTGTAAATTGACACATTAACTTGAATGGTTACGATCAGCTGCGATCGGCGGATATGGCCTTTTCGCAGCAGTGGAATTTGGGGGTTAGTGTATTTGCTGCAATGGCTGCTGGTTAGTTCGGCCCCTTTACTTTGAAACTGCTAGCAGATACAAGATGCTATCCTCTTTTTTTTGCATCTTTAAGTGCCGAAAACAAATTTCGTCGAGCTAAGACTTAAACCACGGCGAGTGCTTGATTCAGAGTCTCAGTAAATTAGCTAAATGACACGTCAGAGTTAGTGGTGTGTCGGTCTTGAACGAACGGATCAAAAGAACTAGTTCTTTTTGATGAACGAAATGAACTAGTTCTTCCCCCCTAAATGACCCGTTCAATCCGTTCAGTTATTTTGATTGGCTGAAGAGGGGCTGCTTGCCTGTCTTATCCTATCGTCGTGCCTCGTTCTGTGTGTGGGTGGGGCTTAGAGAAGCAGCAGCAGTACTACTGAGCTGACTGAAAGACCGGAATGACCGAGTTGACTGAAAGAACGGGTCAAATGAACGAAAGACCGAGTTGAACGAAAGATCCAGACGGATGAACGAGTTGACTGAAAGACCGAGTTGAGTGGCCGCCGCACGAGGCCCGACAGCCAAGCCGGAGCGAGCGGGACAGTCACACACACGCAAAGGCACACAGCTGCTGCTGCAGCCAGAGGCAGAGAGACAACTATTAATACGCATTTGCACTGTCTGTTGACATTTTGTACTTTTTATTATTGTTTTTAATGCACCTCAAAATAATAAAAAAACATTAAAAACCTTATATATTTTGTTACTCCTACTATAATTTTATATTACAAGGAGTGCAGCGCGATCGCAGCGTTGGACCGGGGGTGGGCGGACTGACTGACTAATGACCGATTGACCGAAAAGACCGAAAAGAACGGGTCCTTTTACTGAACGATCCGGAATGATCCGGTTCACTGAAATGACCGGTTTTGCCCACCACTAGTCAGAGTCAGCCTCGTCTGCAGAAACACTGAAATCTCCCTTTAAGTCTCCGTCCTGTTCATAACCACGTTTCTTTTGGCTTCTTTGGTAAATGTTTAACCGCTGAGCAGAGTACGGTTCTGCAGAAATACAGACACGGGGCGCACCGGGAGACGAACGCTCAGACCGTATGATCACATCATGACAGCTGAGGATGACAGCATCCCTTTAAAAGATTGAAACTCCCAAAGAGTCTGGACCACAGAGATAGTGCGCTGACATGTAGCCTGGGCTGCAGGCAAAATATGCTTCAGTTGTACCATCTGTCTAAACACACTGGCACAGGCAGGTACACTGAAGAAGTAGATATCCCTGCAGGCAAATGGAGCCCCTCGCAGCTTATCAGTCGAGCAGAGATGTCCCTGCTTCCAGCCCTGCACTTGTACTAAATATCTCCACTGGCCAAAAAAAGGGATTTAGCTTGAAAAGCATCTTTTCTTTAAAGACAAATTCTCATCCAGGTGACATCTACGCTCGTGTTTGTGGGATGAAAGAGAGAAAGTGACATTTGAGAAAACGCCTTTACAGCTCAGTTGGGATTCTGTTTCCTCCCAAAGTGTGATCTGAAAGCAAAGTGTTGTTTCTCTCTGCCTCAGCTCCACACTGAGCCACGCTGCTGCTGCTGCTGCACCTTCCTGCCGCCCTGTTACTCCTCCTCGGCGCCGGATAACCTTGGCCGTTCTGGTTCTGGTGTGTTTCAGGGAGGCAGTAAAGAAAACCCGAGCTGCGGTTAATAGTGAGCTATCACTTTAATCCATTAGGACTGCGAGGGTTATTGGAATTGGGTCTGCAGATTTGATTTTATATGATCAACATTAAAGCCCCGTCACCCACCAGTGGCGTGTTTCCTACACACTCATTTCTCACAATACTACACCCGCAGCTCGGCTGTGCCCGCCCAACCAAAAAATGACCTAAACGGCTGAAAGTATTCGCTTCCCCTTGGAAATGTGGCTCTGTGTGTGTATGTGTGTGTATGTGTGTGTGTTTGAGTGAGTGTGCGATCACCCTGGTGATAATAGGAGCGGCGAGGGGAGTTATGGCGTGAGATGCTAATGCCATGTGACTGTGCCAAGCTCTTAGAGGGCAGCACGAGGGGCAGTAAAACGGTGGCTGAGAAGTTATGGTGCAGAGTTAACGGTACGACAGACATTACTCATTCTTCCCCCTCTCTTTGCCTTTCTTCTCGCCAAAACGCTCCTGACATTGAGAAATTATTTCAAATGAATGTTGGCAGTCGCTGCTTTCAGCTGTTTATAAAGGGATAAATATAACTGGCTGCTGATGTTGACTTTTATGACCTTAAACTGCTGACACTGTCAGATCTACAGCCCTGTTGTGACCTCTGTCGACACACATATATAATTTTTCTCTTTGATGAACTTGGCTCAGTTTTCCGGGTTTGTTTACAACCTTTCAGCGCTTGAACACTACTCGTGTTGCCAAATTGAAACATTTTTTTTTTTCAGCAGCAGCATTTCCAGCTCTCAGCAAATACTTAGAGACTGCAATGTCATCCTGATCAATACAATCTATCCGTGCTAATCAGCTCTCTCATCAGTTTCACAATATAGTTTACATAAAATAAACACATGAGGGAGAAGTTTGATTAAAATAAAAATGTTTTCTGACTTATATTTTCTCTAAAGTCCTGCAGTTTGAACCTCAGATCCCTTTAAGTAATGGAGCGACTTCTGCTGCGTTCCAGTTGGAATTTCTGAGCTCCGAGTCAGGAATTCATCTGGAACGCCTCCCTTCAGTCAGATTCTTGACTTGGAAAGTCGGATGATCCTCCACAACCCCGACTTGATGACAACGTCATAATCCAAGATGGCAGCCCAGTGCAATGACAGTAAAGAGCAACAGTGAAAGCTCTCATAATGTTTTATGTTTTTGTTTTTGTGAAATTAAATAAGTGGTTTATGTCGTACTGCCCAACATCTAACTGTGAACACGGTGCTGTGGTGTTTGTAAGAGTAAAATACTGTGTTTTTTACAACTGGTATAGCTAACAACCGCTAACCACAACTGACAATGGCTAACAACAGCTGAAAACAGCGGAATAACTCTTTAACTGCGCGTCTGGGAAAAAAGTCCAAGTGCACAAAATCAACAATCTCATTAAGATACACGTGTCTGTAAAATTTCGGGCAGATAGGACAAAGTCGACATTCGTGGCGCATTTTAGGGGGCGCTAGTGAGCCATTTTTTATCGACTTTTGTGGGTCACTTTAAAACATTGCGATCTTTGCCAGGCCCGACCTGCCTGCAAATTTTTGTGAGATTTCGAGGTCGTTCAGGGAGTCAAATTTGCGTTTTCAGAGGCTGTAAAATAATAATAATAATAATAATAATATTCGAGAACCCCTTGGGGTTCAATAGGGCTTCACTGCACAGCTGCGCTGTAGGCCCGGGCCTTAATTATAACATAAGTCCCGCCTCTGATATGGCCGGGTGGCCAATCGTGGTTTAGAGAGAATTTTAGCATTAAGCTAGATATGGGTAAAGTTATAAAGCTACGGTAAACTTAGGTTTAAAAAAAAAAATGCTTTATTGTTGTTGATGTTAACTCCTTATATGGTCATTTAACTCAGGTACAGTAGAATCACCTATCCCAAACAACTGACCAATCATAGGACCCTTTTTTTTTCAGGGAGGGGCCTTAAAGAGACAGTGTCATATATCACCAATCCCAAACAGAAGCCAAATTTAGACACTCGAGTTGGTTAAATAAACATTTTCTTCCTTTTGTTGGACGTCCCTCCACTTTTAAATCCGGCAGAGCAGCTACAGAGATTTCAGCGACTTTAACTTGAAATGAGCAGAAAAACAAACCTCTTAAATCTGCTTTGAGTCTGATATCAATTTACAAAGAGAGCAATTCAACATAAGAGGTCATTACCAAACATCTGAATAAAGAAAGGACTCTTTTCATTTTGAAATGTGTTGATGAAAACAGACATCAGAGTGTGTTATGTTTGTATATTAACTCGATGTGTATATGTGTGTTGAAGCCCTGGGAGCCGCGTTTGTTCATGGATGCATAAAGAACAGGTCGGTGGAGACGAGTGCACAAATACACAAGAAGAAGAAGAAGAAGAAGAGGAAGGTTACGGTTTATGAGCTTTTGGGAGCTTAGCGACAGCCTTGAGGAGGAAGCTGCTTCTAAATGTGGATGTTTGTGAATCTGCAGCTTCAGGGTAAAAGATTCAAAGATGATAAGTGGAGTGATAACGTGTTTCTGACAGAGTGAATTACATCTGTCCTTATTGGCAGGCTTATCCGTGTCTTTTCAACATTTATTCAACTACTTTAGTGTTTCTGCTCCCTTTCTATTCCTAAAAGTACGGATTTTAAATTTCTATTATTAAGAATGAATATTTTATATGTTTTACAGTCAGGGTGGATTTAGATTTGTATGTTTGTTTGTGTGTTGAGTGATTCAGGCCATGGAGGGCAGAAAGGCCAGGTAAAAATGACCTGTTTTGAGTTATTCAGGTCCTCTGTGTATGCATGTGTAAGAGTGTGTATGCAAGTGTGTGTGTGTGTAAGAGTGTGTGTGTGCATGTTGTCTGGCCTGTATGAGGTCAGTGTCAGCCCGGTGCCACATGCCTGCAGGAGGCAGAGGAAAGGTTAGACATGTGGGGAGCCCCGCTGCTTCAAGCCGGCTGACCCACAAACACAGAAACGCACACCTAAACACCAACACACACACACACACACACACACACACACAGAGCAACTATAACCTGGTGTTTGTCATCATTTCCACCGTCTTATGATTACATTTCTCTTCCTCTGACCTCTAACCTCGACCCTGAACTCGTTATAATCTATTATAATGACTCCAATTGACCTTCTGTTTCACACATAACAGGCGTATGTAGAAAATTCACTCTATTGAGTTTACATCTATGTTCAGGCTGGTCTTGTAGGTGGCCGATGACCCCAATAAGACCACTGAACATTGATGAAAAGGATTTCCACCAAAGCAGCTGAGCTGAATCTTTGAGTATTGTATGATGTATAAAGAAAATCTGATTATACACGTACCAAACCTTTAATTTGGATGACCTGAGTATAAACTGTTAGAAGTGACCTGACATAACTGTCTAAATCACACTTTTAAATTCTCTCTGGATAATAAATGAGTAACAAATAAAAGCTCTGAATCACATTTGCAACCCTGAACCTGTGTGCAAATATTCTGCTGTGATTTATACAGTAAATAATGCAGGTGAGAGACCTTGTTTAATCTTGATTTATTCATATAGTGATTTCTTTATGTTTGCCTTTAAGTCGATGTCTCACTGCGTGGTTTCCTACGGGAGCTTCTGCACCAAAAAAAAAAAGGACTAAAATCTGTAATTTTTCGAGGCGGTCTCTTTGAAATAACCGTGTAAGACTCTCTCTTTAGTTTGCAGGTGTTTGGTTTTTGAGCACTGTGGCTTTGTTGCTGTTAATCTTCAATGCTGAGCCCTCTGTTGGGTAAGCAAATCCAAAACACAATGAGCTTCAAGCGCGACACAAAACTCAGCGTGTGTGTGATCAAATAATCGCCGAGTGTCACTACAAAGCCGAGCGTTTCCCCAAATCCCTGATGTAACCTATAGTAATTTCCCTCCATCCTTTTCTAACTTTCCCGATCCAATTACAGAGCAACATGAGATCAATTCAGCAGGAGAATGGAGTTTATGTTTCCAGTGTCTCCAGCCCCTCACTATCTGAAGATACACGTTCCAATATGTTCCTTTCTGCCTGAAGATAATTCAATCATCTTCACTTCCAGTTACTCTCAGGGCAAAAAGCAGACGCCGTCAGGTCCCCTCTGACTCCTCTAACTCGATAGAAATGTGATTGTGGTTTTTTCTGCAGCGGCGCAGACTGCAAACAGTGACTACACACACATAAATAAGCACAGGCTCACAGACAAAGAGATTACAAAATATATATGTTGTTTTTTGGTCCGTGTGTCCTTTGTCCCCCAGGGCGGGTTCGCTGATCGGATCTGAATCACAGCGGCCGTGTGGCTTTTGTTTGCCGCTGGCTTTATCAGGAGAATAACCGATGAGATATGACCATGGACTACAGAGAGAGCGCCACCTCCACATCACTCAGTGGTTTGATGAAAACCCGACCAAAGCCCTGGGACCGCTAATGTGTCCGCGTTGGTTTTCTGGAGTCTTATTATAGGACGTATTCAGATGAGGAGAAGACTGAGCGACTAACAAATGATGAATGATTAAAGCCCTACAGTGTAGGCTGGGAAACAGCTTTGTGTCCAATACATTAGCTGGTAAATAGGGTAGTTATTTATCATGTTTTTCATAGAACAATATCGTATCAACGCCACAAGATGTGAGGCGATGTATATTTATGAGGCTGGGAGATGGAGTGGGCAAAGAGAGCGAGTGGAGAGAAAAACAGTTGTGACTCCATCGTGAGGGTTTCCTTAAAAAATATGAAACAGACCAACAAGAGCAGAGTGATCAGCAGATTTACCTCAACTACAAAACAAGATTTGTATTTAAAAACACCAGGAGGGCAGTTTACCAGTCGCTGCATATGTCACAAATATGTCACAACCATGTTACAAAGTACTCGCCAGTGAGAAGTGTGCCATCAAGTGTGCCAATTAGCCGAGTTCTGGAGTGTTTTTTCTTTATGAAGAGAGTAGGAAAATGCCGTTATTAGCCAAAAGCTAACTGTCGCGGCAAAGAGAGCTACCAACTCTGGATTCAGTACCAGAGATTCCAGTACCAGACCTTCACATCGTCAGCAGACAATCAAAGAAACAATTTTCCGGTGTGTCGTCGTGCCGCCAATGCCGATACCAGTTAGCGACACTGAGCTGGAATTCAGCGAGGAGGACTCAAGTAGTCGATGTGGTTTATGTCGCGGCGTCAGGTTTCTAGAGAGCCAATACGACTCCCAACTGTCTCAAGTGACCAATCACAGACCTATCACACTATCTGAGGAGGGAGGAGCTTGATGCCGCCGGTCAAGTAGTTTGAAGTGAAATGAAATAGATGATCAGAGTTCTGCTTGAAAGTCTCTCCTTCATAAAAATGTGCTGTTCCAGCTCACCAAAGATGATATGACCACGCTGCATTGAGCAGACAATAACTAAACACAGGATTGTTTTAGAGACTTACTCTTTTTTTCCGGTGAAAGGAGAGAATCACCCCTTTATTTTGAGATCTTGTACTTAATTCTATTATTTATTATACTTATTCTATTCTGTGGGTCCTGAAAAATACAGAAATTTCTATTGCTGTCAATGGTGGCACTGGGTGAAAGTTGCAGAAATGAACCTGGCACTGAATGAGTTAAAAACCTCAAAGTTTAAAGAAAATACTAATAAATGTCTCATGAATATGAGCCATAGATTTATCCCAGTGGCCATACGTGGAACTGCAGTTCGTGGTCTTCATCTCTCAGCCCTCGATTTTGACATTTTGACCCAGCGTCCTCTTCCTCCTCTCCCTCGTCTGTTTATTTGTCTCGCCTAGTTTCGCCTCCAGGTGTAATCAACTATCATCAATATGTCAGCCCTAAAACACAGACCGCTCCCCCAAGAGCGGCCGTGCTAATGCGCGGCGTTAAATATGGGAAGGAGGCGAGCTGTAGGCTGAGAGACGGAGTAAATTATATACATTTAAGGAGAGGTTTGGCATGTGTTTGAGCCAGCAGCTGCTCCCTGTGTGACAGGCTGCATTTACGGCCGGAGATCAGGCCGCACAGTAAAAAAAAAAGATCCTCACTTTCCCTGCGAACCAGGATGAGCGGTCAGGCAGGCACAGAGAGAGAGCGGCACCACAGAACCAGCAGCGGTGGATTCCTTCCCTCTTTGCAACTGAGCCATGGCCTCTTGTCCAACTCGGAGACGTGCTTTGACAGCTTTTGGTCTTGGAAGCTAACCAGAGGTCTCGGGTTTTGTTTGCTGAGGGGTCAGAGCTGCAGACTTACAGTGTTAACGTGGAAAGCTAAACAGGGTTGCTTCGGTGCAGCGTGTTTTTCCAGCGAGGCCTCCAGGCCATTGTTCAAACTGCCAAATAGTTGAACGGCTCATCCACACTTCTCCTCCCACTCCTTTCCTCTTTCTCTCTCCTTGTGCCCATCCTTCCTCACTTTGTTTGCGAGCGTGTTTGGGCGTAGTCATTTATCAGGCCCTTTTTGACAGACAGTAGGCCGAACACTGCAGGATGTGGGATCTGTGGAGGAGAGCGATGATGGATTAAGAGCCAGATATGTCTATGCTTCAAGGAGAAAACATTTAAAGATAGAAAGAAGAAAAATAACAGGAACGGTTACAGCGTGGAAGACTGGGGGGTCTATTGGCAGAAAACGAAACATTATCTTCACCAGTTTGTTTTAATAAGAGTATAGTTTCCTCAGAATAAGAACTCCTGTGTTTGCTTTACCTTTAAACGGACGCGTTTATATCGAGAAGACACGCAAGACCAGGATACCGAAGCCAAAGTTGGCGCCGAATGAGACCGGTGCGAACCGCTCAGCTGGCGTGTGAACCAAAAAACCTGTCTGGCTGTTTACGTCTGCAGCCCACCGAGTCTAAAGAGATGTTTAACGGTGTCTCGTGGTCAGACCCAAGACTCAAACACTCCCCTCCTATTGGTGTGGCGGTGGTGACGGTGGTACTAAGGCAGGACACATTTCAACCTTTCAAGCCGGAGTCGTGGCGAATCAAATCATCACATCCGTCTGCCTCTGATAGGCTAATAAAGTGATCAGATTCATGCTCGGTTCTTGATATGTACTTTGTGAGGAAAGTAAACAATGATGGAGGCAGAGAGCAGCTTCTTCAGATGAGAAACATCCAGCAGTGTGAACAACCTCTTCATATCGAGGTCTTTGTCTCAGACTATCGGCGTTTTCTGTGAGTGTTCATGACTTTAGGTGAACACAGAGATGAACACACAGTCAGCTACGTATTTATTTTTTAGTTTTCAGAGCTGCTTTTGTATTATTGTTATTATTATCACTTTATCATGACTGACACTTGTTTTACAGAAAGAAAATAGTCGGTTACTCTCCAGTGCAGACCCTTTACTTTTATTTATACAGCCGCTTTATTTCATCTGAGTTTGTTTGTTCAAGGTTTCCAAAATCTGATGAAGGTTCGGACAAATAAAAGCCACATGTATAAGCTCTCAAATCCTTTTTGAATGTTGCTCCTATCTGTTACAGAGGCTGAGATATCAGCTTTTTTATAAACACTTCAGAAAACCTCAGGATCTGGGGGCCCTTCTCAAAGTGGCCCTCAGGATCTCAGAGTCTCAGACCGGGTTCAGGTCTTAAGAGCGGGAAGTATGATCCTCTATTTCTCAAGTCTGAACCATCATCAGTTCAATTTTTGTTCCTAACGACCACTTTTCATCTTCCAACCAAATGTATTTTATTACATTATTACTAATTTGTTCATCCTGAGTTACCATAGAAACATGACATCTCCAAACATTAATGTATCTTCAGAATTAGAGAGATGGTGGTGATGGTGAGTTCAGAAATGTTTGCTATGTTAGCCGTCTTGCTACCTGTTGCTAGGCAACAGAAGCAGCTCTCTCTGTGGGATGCAGGGGGCAAAACAGCTGGTGACAAGAGCTGCAGATCTCCTTTCAGCTCAGTTTGAGAGGTGTACGGATCAGTCAGAGGATCTGATTCTTAAATACCTGCAGAGTGAACTCTGCAGAAATAAGAGGTGTGTGTTTTTTTTAAGGTTATCACGGTGAAGAATGAGTCTTCTATGAATCCAGTTTTTCAGTTTTGCATGTTATTGTTATAATTCCTTTTCCTAATGAAGCACAGTTATCTCATTTACTTCTCATTTGAACACCACAGGGTTCCTAAAACAAGGAGGAGGCGATTCTTCTAGAAAGATCTGAGGAACTCGCCTCTCTCTCTTTCCTTCAGTGAAGCTGCAGATGTATCAGATACTGCGTGTGTGCAGATCTAAGATTGAATCCCAAATTAAGAGTCTCTGCATCCACACCACTGCTGCGCTCCAAATAACACAATCTGAGGCACATTTATTTTTGATCACAGTTGGTGTGAGGTACATTGAATATTCCCTTTGCATCACATTGATTGGATTCCCCTCTGCTCACAGACGGTCTCTGAAGGCTGATGACTCTCTCATAGCTGCAACCTGCTCTGACCTCTGTTTGCAGTTATTTCTCAGCAGCCTCTGAACTGCCGAGAAGATTTGATTCAATCTGGTCCCCCTCCTGCTCCAGAGGAACAGAGTCTGGGGGAAGAGTGTGGCCTCCTCGCTGCAGAGTCTGTCACATTTTAATGAGAGTCATCTTATATTTCCATCAGTTTCACTTCCACACAAAGCAGACCCAAACACATCCATCATATTGTCCAAATCTGCGGGCAGGGCGAGGGAGAGAGAGAGAGAGGGAGGGAGGATCAGTAACACACACACACACACAAACACACACTCACATAGACACTCTCCTGTTTGAGAAACCATTACTGGACTGCTTCTGCGGACCACAGCCTGTGCAGTGAGTGGAATAAACCGGTCAATAGCATCTGTTTCGTCTCTTTAAGGCCTTATTTCTGATTTCTCCGCGGCTGCTGGAGTTTCTGTCTTGGACGACAACAGGTTGTGTGAGAATTTCAAGTGGTTATCAGAAATCCCTGGTAGTCTGAATGAGGCTTTAGTTCAGCTCTGTGCAGGGTTAGCTCTGATTTTTTGAGGGGCTTATTGAGAAAGACCCTGCACATTTCAATACCCACCTGACTACACCTGAGCAGCTGCAGCGCTAACTCGACCTGGAAGTAACAAACCTGGGACCTTAACCTCAGAAAAATGGACGCTTTGGGGCGAGGGTGGACGAATAAATCGATAAAAACAGACTAAATTTGTAAAAGACATGCCACGATAATGACAGACTGTGAGGATTTAAACTGTCATGCACTCCTATAGAGAGACGTTTTAACCTACACTTACAGATATGAACATTAAATGCATAATTTCTCGAAGCGTATTCTTAAGCTGCACTTTCCCGCCATTATTTTCTATCGTCTCTGCATTAACGTGATAGTAAAATTTCACTAGATACTGTATAAAAACCCATAAAAGTGGTTAATAAGCCACTTTTTAGACCTTGTAAGATGTAAAGAAATGTTAATATATGTTAAGAGTTAATGGAAGCATAATTATGCATTAATTATGGCTTATAACACATGTATAGGTTCTCATTAGAAACTTGTGAATCGTTTCTATCCCTGATAAAAACACTGAAGGGGTTAATTAAAGATAAGTTAACTTATTTATTATAAGTTTGTTATAGGGAACCCACTAGACAGCTTTAGATATACATGAAACTATTTTATTAACAATAATTTAACAGTATAACCCTTTATTATATTCATCACTACCTTTAATTTTCGTATGAAAACTCTTTAATCACACACTGGAATTATGACCACGTAATTAAAGACCACTTATTCACCTTTAATTATTACATGGTGGGCTCTCATTAGTTTAGTTTTTTTTTGGTTTTGTAATTTAGTGTTATTTTTCTGTGTATTTTATCCGAGTGTTTCTTACCCAGACATTAACAACAGCACATATTAGAGAATATTGTCAAACTATGTTATTATTTTTAGTAACACTTTACAATAACCATAATTTTTAAAAGGCTAACAGATAGTTTATTAATGTAAGTTAATAGTTACTTTACCATAACAAGCAATGAAATTATGATTAATAATGTTCATTTATTATTAACAGACTATTTATAAAAGGTTTATAAAGGGTTTAAATATTGGTTGTAAAACATTTAGATTAAAATGTGCATCAGCAGCACTTTGTAAATGTTTAATATTTGTTTTTTAAACCATCTTTAAACATTACTTAGATGGTTATTGTAAAATTAGGGTTAGGTTTTTAAAACTGTAAAATTCATGGTCTATATGCTATTTATCAATGATGATTTAACATTAATAAACTATCTGCTTACCATTTATGAGTCATGGTTATTCTAAAGTGTTACTGGTGTTTTTTATTGTTAGTTAGACCTAACGAGGGTTAATTAAAGAAACGTTAGCTTATTCATTTTGAGTGTATAACACAGTTGTATGAAACCTACTACTAACAGCATTGAGACAGCTTTAAAAATATATAAACAATGCTTTTTTTAACATCAATATAATGGTATAATCCTTAATCAAAATCATAATTACCTTTATTATTGCACGAAAACTCTTTAATCACGTACTGGCAGTAAGACCTCCTAATTAAAGACCAAATTGTGTCATGGTGGGCTCTCATTAGTTTAGTTTTGTAATCCTCGTTTTGTAATTCAGCTGTATTTTTATCGTAAAACCACGTTATTATTATTATTTTATCAAAGGTTACAGACAGAATATCATCTCCTGACTCCTGGTTAGTGGAGTGACTTTGAGGTTAGCTGACTGATTTCTTACAGGGGTGGAAAAAAAACACCTCTGAAGTTTGTTTAGACGTGATCTCCTCAACCCGTTGTAAGGTGGGGACAGTCAGGATTAATGTGGCTGTACGTCTTTTATCTCCGCTTTAAGTCCCCACAGGTGGCCGTGCTTTTTCTCTCTCCTCGTCTGAGTATCAGAGGACAAATAAATACAACCAAAGGACACGGAGAGGGCAGACAGAACGAGAGGAGAGAAAAAAAGAGGAGAGGATACGGAGAACAATGGGAAGGCTGGGGGAAGAAGAGGCTGGAGCAACAGTGATAAAAAGTAAGTGGGGTTAGAGTGGTCCTCTAAGGAGACGGAGAGATACAGACTGTGAAAGAGGAGGAAGGAGAGAGACGGGACGAGGGAGCGGAGGGTTCAAATGAGAGGACCCAGGAGAGACGATCATAAAGCATAAGTGGGCCCGCTGAAGAGAGAGAGAGAGAGAGAGAGCTCTGCAGTGACACTAAAGAGGATAGGGACTTCCTCTCCTCACAGGAGACTCGTCTAACTTCATGACACTCTCGGTCCACTGAGCAGAGCGGCCATGTTTTCCCTCGACGGCGTCTTTACAGAGCGGAACAACAAAAGTCTTGACGATTTACAACTTGTTTTTTTCTGTTTCAATCCATAACCAAGAAAAAAAATGATTTTTTTTACTGTCACATGTGCATCAAAGTTTAGAGGGTGATTAGAGACAGAAAAAAGTTTTGATAGATTTACATTATAACCAAGACAGCTGCAGTGAAACAGGCTGTAATGGTGCATCCATGGCTGAACATTAAACAGTCTGTATTTTAGAGTCAGCTGTTGTTTTTATGAAAGCAATCCTGACCTAAAATAATAAAAACTGGGTCCAGATCTTAGACTGTATACACTATGAACAGCTTGGTTCTGCTTTTCGCCAGTATACGGATTGGAAGCCGAAAAGCTCTCGGTAATTCTGCGTTCTTTCTCCACTTCCTGAAACCAACATTGTGCAGTACCATTGTATCCACTTCACCACTTGTGCAGTAACATTGTGGCAGGAGAGTCTCCAAGAGTCGGCTCAAACAGTGTATCCTCCGGCTGAGCTATGAGATCTTCGTACACCCATAGGCTGTATCAGGTGTCAATCATAGAAAACATGAACCCCCTAATAACTTTTAAAATCAACTTAACAGTTACTTCATGTCAACATCGCAACCAGGGGGGAGAAACATTTATATTCTGTGTCATTAATTTCTAAAGTTTGTCCACAGCTCCATAAACTTTGCTGGCGTAGGCGGGATTTATGACCTATACTGCAGCCCGTCAGCAGAGGGTGCTGTTCTCAGATTGGCGAGGAAGCAGACGGCATCCATTCTATATACATTCTCTGGTCCAGATTCACAAAGACTGGAGTTTACAGTGAAGCTCTCATGGATGGCGGCGGTGTTGGCACGCTCTCAGTATTCAGTCCGTCTCTGCAGTGATGTCTCAGCTCAGCAGGTTCGGCTCTGCAGAGGTATCACTGCCAGCTTTGCCATGTGAAACTCCAAACCGAGCCCCCATCTGCAGCTGTTTTATCAGCTGGAAACACTCAGAGTGAGGACCAGAGTTTTTCTGTCCAAAATCAATGAGGACTGACCCTCTCTGCTTGATCCAGCTCAAAACAAGGAAGGTGCCAGAGCAGACGAGTTAACTAATCCACTTCTGATGGAGTCTGTCAAAGCAGCGGCCTGGAAACGCTGGAAGGACTGGGGTTTTTCTTCAGAGGGATGGGGAGCTAATGACATGACATCCCGCACACCCAAAGGCAAACATGATTTTATTTACAGCTGCTATCTCTGTCATCTGAAGTCGTATTTGAGGGACAGGTTTGCTGTGATGTTCCTTCACAGGGTTGACGACACGGCTTTCAACGAGCAGCCCAGTAAAATCACCGCCGTTAGATTGTTATCACAAAGCAGGGGCAAAAAAAATAAATAAAGTTGTCATATTTTATCTTTAGCTCAGAGCAGACAGGTGATAACTCAGTGAGAGAGGGAGCAGCAAAAGAGAAGATGCATTTCAATCACTATGACTCTGCAAAGTGAAAGTAATGCTGATGAAGAAATTAGCAGTCCTGCACTGGAGGTGTGTGCAGCATCTGTTCTTATCTGTTCATAAATTAAAGCACAGCTAAGCAATATTAACAAAAAACAAAGTATGTAAAAAATGAGAATTAATCACAATTTTAATTTCCTGGTAACACGCCATCCCAGATGTCTTGCAACACAATAAAATGCAACAGCGCAAGTTGTTTTCTGCAGAGCTTTTCTTGCACAGTAGGAGACGGCCGGGATGCCAGAGGCTGTATATGACCTGCGGCCCTTCGCCACGGGCTAAACGGTCAACAACTTTTCAAAGGTATTAAACTCTTAGGATGCAGGAGAGGTCACGAAGAGCAACAAAGGAAATACAAGAACCGAGAACTTTTCTCCTACCAAACCCCTCTGAAGGATTTGTCCGTTTTCTCTTTACCCAAGTTTCATCTGCAGAACAACGCCTACATGCTCAAGGTCAGATCACAAAAAACTCCTTTTTTTATTTACTGGACCTTAGAGATAGTTGGAATTAGGATTGAATGTAAACTCTACCCCTCCCAACCAGTTTTCCCCTCAGCTCCTCCTCTCCCCTCAAGCCCCGCCCACAAACAGACGCTCCTGCTCGCTCGTATCGTTCCAATTAAATTCAGATATAATGCAGATAAATACTTCAGATCATTACAAATGGGGCCCAGTCAAGGTGAAAGTCAAAAGCATTGGTGCTACTGTAGATGCCAACAGACTACCAGCAAACACAATGTTTGCAGGACTTCTACAACGAGGATAAAGTGACATAGTCCAGGACCCGAGGGAGGACAGTTTAGCGATGGCGCTACAACACGCTACAGCAGGTCTGTTTGACAAGAAACACTTCTGTTACAGACACTTGTCTTACTTTGTTAAAGCGGTTTACCTGTCCAGCAGAAAGGTTACAGGGTCACCAAGATCCCCAAGCGTCCCCCATCGTTTATGCTAGCTTCATTGACTATTGGTGGTGTCGAGTTACCAAGGAAGTCAGATATCGGAGCTGAAAATGACGTTACACCCAAGTTCCCAAGATGGCTTGCCTTATATTCGGTCAAAGCTAGCGCTAAAATAACTTTCGTCGATGTAGCCATCTTCTTTCAGGCCTCCGATTTTACTCTTTTTCCGACTTGGTAACTGAAACGCTGGGAACTTGGGTGTGATGTTATTTTTATCTCTTGTCCGGTCTACCTCCATTTTAAGCGCCCGTTATTCCTCCAGAGTCTCCGGTATTTACTTTGTTTTCTTGCTTGTGTCGGCAGTCGTGGCCAAAGGAGGATTCAGACAATTTTCAGAACTTTCTGGTTGGTTTCTACTGTCCGATATTGTAGCACGCTAACTTTGTTTGGGCAGCGTCTGCCTCACAACCAATCAGGTTAGAGGAGGTGGAGAACGGCTTTGTTTACAGTCAGAAAGAGCGGACCGTTGACTACACAGGCATAAGAGAACACAGAGATATCATTTTATTTCCAAATGTCATCAATAAATGATAGCTACTGACTGATATTAAAAGCTTTTTTGTACATTCACCACAAATAAAGATGCTTCTTTAACGTATTCCTGCCTACCGCACCTTTAAATCATCTATTGCTTTGGACAAAATCCACTAAACTCTCAACATTTTACCTTTATAGAGAATGCACTCAAGTTTGGATGAATGCAAAGTTGCACAAAGTGATGGATTAAACAATAATACGTCAGTTTCGGTTGATCTATAACATTGATTCTCCTTTTGACCGATCCTTGTTCACATCAGTCCTAACAGATATCAGATACTGTGTGTAGATGTTTGTGTAAATGCTTCTTGTTTGTCTCCAGGTCCGTTTTAAGCTCAGGATCTGCAGCCCCAGCAAAGCGCTTTCAGAAACTGTGAATCGATGATAAATCCTGCTGGGTTTCCAAATAAAAATGGAACTTTAAACGCCCCACTTAGACCTCTTCTCAGCTGCTCTGCCCTCATCTTAAGAGTTGAAAATCTTTGAGGATTTGTTGACCACACAGCCTGCAGCCGGGGGCTTTAGGTCAAAGAGAGCCTCTGGCGCCATGACCGTCTCCTTAGGTACACAAAACACCGAATATCAGCTCAGAAAACTCTGAACAACACCGCTCGTGTGTGGATGCGGTTGGTTATTTGTTGGTTTTGAATAAAACTCTGATTTAATGTGGAAGGAAGCTCAACGAAGATGTTTAAAAAGCCTCAATATCAGCTGAAGGTCATGCTGGGACCTTTGCTCCATGAGGGAGAAATAAAACTGTAAAAATGTCTGAGTGATGCTGCAGAAATGCTGCCAATTATACATAATATTCAACAGTGGACGAGCGAACAACAACATTAATTCAAACAGACACATTTAGATGCTGCGTTTGGTAAGAGGGGAGCTCTCTAGAGTAAATGATGTCTGTTTTTTCACCGTTATCTCACTAACAAATGGAAATGTTACGCTTTTATTCGAGTCAATCTACATATGCAAAGGCAGAGCAAAATGAAACTGCATGTTTATTAAAGCCACACCCTGGTGATCCACCGTTCCCTGTGATTATGGGGGAAAATTACACCTAATGTGGGTGCGGCAGTAAAACATCATGCACCCATTATGTCTTTGAGAGCCATTTACTGCATTAGAAGGTGGCATGTCAGTAAATGAATGCAATTATTGATTCAAACTAAACGCTGTGTTGTGGGTCCTTTCATTTAAACGCTGCTCGCTTTATTTATTTTCGGTGGAAACAGTTTTGATTTCAACTAAAAAGCTCAAAGGGAGAAACTCTCTAAATGTTGGTGATGGAGTTCATGCTGCTAAAACTATATAATGGGCTGAAAATATGTTTATTTTTTAATCCTAAATTGTCAAATATAAACCCTCAAGAGTGACATAAAAACTCAATCTTGTTTGAGGATCTGGGGCACATCTATGTTTTTGATTTCAGAGTCTTCTTCAGTTCTGACAAAGGTAATGTTCAGTAATCTCTGCAGGTGTGTTAAAGGGATATTCCGGCGTATCGTTACTAAAGTTGGTATAACTAGAGAAGCAAGCGGTCGGCAACATTCATCTCTGGAGGGGGGGTCTAACTCAGTGTTTGACCCTAAATCAATTTTACGCCAGAATATCCCTTTATCTGTGATGTGAGGTTAATGTTTGTACTGAAGATGATGCTGTATACGTCATTTTAAATCGTTTTGTTTGATGCTAACTGTTTTAGTCGACCAAAGCTAAGTTAGGGTGGCTGTAGATCCCTGTGGAGTCCCCCAAGGATCACTTCTTGGTCCCCTTTATTTTGAGCTTCATCCTCCTTTGTCCTGTCTTTTCCAATCGTCCCTCAGCCACAGAAATCTACATGATGAAAACACAGCTAAAGCCGTCCTTTATTGCTCTTATCCTATTTGTGATTTGTAAGCCGTCTGTACCAACGCTCTTTAATACATTGACCCATCAGTGACACTAGAGGAAAAGTCAGAGGTCACCACAGTCATGAGGAGTCATTTGTTTGAGTATATATCCTCTAAAATGTGCAGGCCATAGAGCTTTGACACATAGATGTCCAAAATTCCTGCTGAATAATTTTATAAATAGGATTTCACATTTCCCACACTAGCTGTTCGGTTAGCATCTAGTGTGTCTTTATCTGTCGTGTTCACACCATAAATCCTCTCGAGCCGGGACACTTTCAACAAAGATTTTTTTGTTTTTCCCACGTAGGCTGGTACCGCCGGCTTCAGACTGCCCGTGGATATTTGTTTGAATGTTTAGCCATGGGTGCAGACAGAGATATGTTTCCTTTCCAAAACAGGAGGCAGTGTTTATATTAAACCATCACTGTTGAGCATAGTTTCAGCACTGTGGTGCAGAAATGGGGCAGAAAAATAACATGAAATATCTGGGGGGTGATGTTTGGAGAGTGACAAGCTGGCCGGCTCTCGATTTCTGGACGGTCGAGCATTTGCGGTTTGAAATTTAATTTCTTAGAAACATCCAGGCCGTTTGTCATAGATTTGTTTATACATGTTTCCATTTAGCCCGAACAGGGCTTTAGGGGGATTAACTGGACTTTATTTGCCATTTGACAAGGGAAAGTAATATCTTTTTACATTGTAGCTTTTAAGCAATCCCACCCAAAGTTTTACGGTGTCAGACTCTGAAGCCATGTCTAATGGGCTTGGCACGCAGAATATACCCCTTCCAGTTTTATACACACGCTAGTGGAAGTGCTCTCAGCGAGATGAGCTTACATGACTAATATTTTATATGCATGCAAATGGAGAGCATGCCTCCAGATGCTGGCAGTCATAACAAGGCAGGCCAGCAGCCAAAAACAGAGGAAAAGTTGAAGGAAATATGGAAAATGAGAAATATCAGTGGCAGCATCTGAGCGGTGACCGAAGATCAATTTGGGAGTGGAAAGTGTTTGGCCCGTTTTTATCTCCGTTCCTGATCTTCCTCCACTTGTTACTCTCTGTTTTCATTCAGTCTCCGCAGATCTGAGCTGCGAGCTGATAGTGATTGATTGATGGTCGTTGAGCCGCAGATGCATGGCTGTGGTTGTCATTGTGCAGAAATCAGGCCTGAAGGAAGAGCTGAGATTACACAGGAAATGGATTAGGCGGGGACAGAAGTCTGGCATTTGTGTATTTCCCAAAGCTCTCGTGTTTCTCTCTGGCTGCTATCTGGTCAACAGTGATGTCGCACTTTTCTAAACACTCACTGTTGCTTATTGTTGTGGGCTCAAATGTTTGCATAAAGGCTTACGATGTGAGCGAGAAACGCGCATGTCGGCTTGAACTCGGCCCAGGAGCTGATCGGGAATTTGTGCATGGCACTAAACCACTTATTTGTGATGCTGAATCGACTTTGACATAAATTTACAGAATCAAAGGAAAACCTGGTGATATTAACTCATTCAGGTTCATTTATGCAATTTTCACCCAGTGCCACCATTGACCGCAATGGACATTTCCGTATCTTTCAGGACCCACAGATTATCTTGTGCTTGGACTAGAATTAAGTGCAATATCTCAAAAGAAAGAGGGGATTCTCTTCTTTCACCAGAACAAAGTGAGTCTCTAACCCACTTCTGTGTTTAGTTATTGCCTGGTCAATCAAGGTCCAGTACCGGGATCGCCACTGGGTCCAGAGACGGTAGCACCACGCCCATGGGAGCCAATGCACCGAGACCTTTTGCTCTTGGCTGATGACTTTGGCATTTTCCTATTCTCCTTATAGAGAAAAAACACTCCACAACTCGGCTAATTGTCACACTTGATGGCACACTTCTCACTGGCGAGTATTTGTTTTTGTTATTGTAACATGGTTATGATGTATTTGTCGGCTTTTCTGCCTTTAGAACGACCCCAAACTTAGTCGCATGTTGAGAAGGAGCGCCCTCTGGTGGAAAATAAAAAAACTGAAAAATCTGTCCAAATCCGTCAATGGCACTGAATGAATTAAACGTCCTTAATTCACCTAAAAATCCAAGAGGAAGTTGCTGAAAAAAAACGTCATTTGCTACCCTGGTTTTCAGTGATGTTTAAGATCGTCAACATCCACTTTTTTCTTCTCTGAGACGCAGACAAAACAGATTCTCTCCTCACTGCTCTAATAGTGTCATTAACAGCATGTGGAGACATAACTCAGCTGGTCTAATTGGGTGATCTGTCATAAAAACAACTGTCACTTAAGAAGGTAGTAAACATCCACGTCAGCTGCTGCACATGATGAGCCAACAGTCGTCTGAACAATCATTTGTGTGCTCAGGTTTGAGGGAGTGGCAACATCTGGGAGAAATCATGGAATATGGCAAACCTGGTCATTAAAGTGGTCCTGATTTTGCGTGCATATTGGTGCATAATAAGTGCCTCTGCATGCACAGCGGTTTGCACAATAAGCAGTAGAAATAATGGGCTGTAAAACCGAGCAGTGCAAAGAAGGATTGATGCTCCTTTCCACGTGTGCAGGTGCTGCAACAATAATAGAGGAAAGATGGATGCTGCTCGTTCCAAATCTTGGATCTCTCCATCCAGACGAAGCTGACATTATTACTTCTGTGGGTTTTTTGCACCATAGCTGCTGCACCGATCTGCAACATCTCAGTTGGAGTTCAAACACCCAAATCTACTCTTTTCTCGCAGCTCAAATACTCTTCTCACATATTCAAATGCACTTTTTTTCATTGCAGCAGAAAGCTCACTGCAGGTTATGACTCCATTGTGACCAAATGTGCGATTAGTTGCCTTTCTAAAGAGACACTAACCTTGAAAATAAACGGCCTTTTCCAAGGACGCATCAGACAGCCACGCCATTGTCGCCCATCACATTAATACAGGCCCTCTGCACACAATTACAGCTGTATTGCTGTTTGCTCCATGTGGGTTCAAACCAGCTTTTCTGCTGTCAGAGGCGGGATGAGAGGCTACTGTTGTCTGTTGCCCAATGTGCAGGCAATAAGCACAGACAAGGCCGCTCTTCTAACAACAATAGCCAATCGTTGTCAGCTGCTGGGCCAGATATTCATGAGTCAGTGGGGGCCTCCAAGGACGTGAGGCCCTCTGCTGAAAACACAGGCTATCATCGCTCGCCTCTCTGTGATCACACACACTCACATTTTCTCTCTGTATGATGAACAAACATCGGCCCTCTGCTTGTCCTTCTGTTCCCAAGAGCTGCAGCATCTGCCAAAAGTTTTCTCTTTTTTTTGTCCAGTGCTGCAGAGCTGAAAGAAAGAAAAAAAACACACACCCGAGCTTTATCCCACTGTCCCTCAAAGCTGCTGCGGCGTTAAACTGAAAGTTCAGTCCGAGAGCCAGAAACTAAGAAGGTCAAGTGTTATTCATGATCAAAAGCAGCACTTACAATCTTTTTGGAGAAAGTCTGTTGATTTCTTCTTTGTGAGGGACGACGAGAAAAAGAATATTCAGCAATTGAATCAAGGCCCATTGTGTGAGGCAGCCCCCCACCCCACTATCCCATCTCCAATTCACAAACAATCACACTCCGCGGCCGCGCGACAGGACGCTACTGAGGCTTGTCGAATTTCTCGTTTCCTAACGTGGGAATCTTGTTCCCCAGTTTTCTCATTTTCCTCTGTTCTTTTTCCATTTGAAGCATTTGTGAAGCAGGTAAATGCAATTTATCTGACTGGGAGCCGGAGAGAGAGAGAGAGAGAGAGAGAGAGCGGAGGGGAGAATTGATCCGTGTCTGTGAATGTTATACAAAAAGAGTGAATATAAAGGCGAACAAAAGCGCCTCAGGGGAGGACAGGGGTTAGATCAGGGAAATGTTGTGGAATGAAAAGCACTGAAATTACATTTGATTAGTGGTCTCGAGTGGAAAAGGGATTTTTGAGAGGACCGAAAATAATACACACAGAAAAGCAGAATGTCTTGCTTTTTTTACACGTTACAAACACAACTTATCAAAATTACAGGTCCTCAGCAGTGATTCGTTTCAAAGCTGGATGGTTAGAGCTCCATTGATTAGATAAGCTTTTTAATATGCCCTCTGCGCCGCAGCCAACACAAGCACTGACCCGACACGCTTGATTTACACGCAGATAAAACAAAACAGAGATGATGGGACTGACTTCAATCCCCAGAGAATCAAGTCTGCAACAAGTGGAGCATCAGAGTGGGAAGATGGGGAGACAAAGGGCATTGATCTGGTTTGGTTGATCAGTTCAAAATAATCATGATACTAATAAATAATCCATGAGAGTTTGGAGGGTTCAATAGTTTGCATTAATTAGAATAGTGTAAAGACATCCATCAGATGTTGAAACTGTAAGATGTTATCGTTTTATGATTAATTTAGACTGATGTGGAGAGTTTCTGGAGATTCTGCTCGACATATAAAGGTCTCCTTTGTCTTATTTTCCATCTTCATAATGACCCAGTGTTTTCGATGACTGCAAGAAGGCCAGTTTAGCATGTGGACTCTTTTACTGCAGAACCATGCTGAGCCATAATGCTTCCAAAATGTCATCTTCTCACTCTATCTGTAGGTCTGCTCTGCAAAAGGCATTATCCAGATCAGTGGGTCTCAACTGGTTTCACTCTAGGACACACATTTTCCCATGGTCCTGAAGTCACGACCCACTTTTATACAATTCAAACAAAGCAAATTTATTTTTATATATTTATAATAATAAAATAAAAAAAATAAAAAAAACGTTGTTATTGCAGTATACAACACACAAAAATCTATAATTTTTTTTTAATTTAATGTATCATTACTTTATATGCACTCATTTCATAATACAGACAGAAGTACATTGGCTGTCAAGAAGAAAAGTCCAAACCCGTCTTTATGAGCTTCAGGAAGAACTTTAAGAATTTTCACAAGCTCGCGGATGATGAATGGTGCGCCAGGCTGGTTAACCTTGCAGACATATTTGGGCATCTCAACAAGTTAAACGCCAAACTTCAGAGCGGGAATGAAAACATTTTTCTGTACTGAGTTTCCTTCGCCTCATTTTGAATTTTGGTGACCAGTCTTGTTTAAATTGGTGTGTTGCTGCTTTGATGAAGCCTAAATTGATCAAGTTTAAAACTAATTATTTATTTTGTTAATAAATATGTCAGGATTAATATAGGCTAGTTGTTTTTGTCACATCTGTGAATAATTATGCATATTTATAGATATTTTACATGATATGAGTGATAACATGTTATAAAGGCTGTTTTGCACAATAGGTGTGCCTTGGGGAACAAAAGTTTGGGAACCATCGATCTAGATGACAGTATGCATTATTCTATAACACTTATGGATCATTCGGCATTAAAGTTTTCGTCCTGGATGTGTAAACTAGTCATGACTTTGACACTTAATGCATCCCTACACCCTCGTTCCCCACTGTCCTGTATTCTCACAATGAAAGTGTAAAAACACAGAAAATAATTATCAGGGAAAGAGAAAAAAAGGACTAACAAAGTGATTTCTGAAGACACAGTTTGCAAAGACTTAACTCAATATAAAACAAATGAAAAAGTGGAGCTGAAGCCCCTCAATGCACCCACCTTTCTGTCATCTCATTTGCACCATCAGTAACAAAAACTTACATATAAACCTTAATCTCAACAGATGCATTTGTGCACAAAACTGCACCTCCTGCACAGTTTTGTGCACAAATCCATCAAAGAGCGACCAGGTTTCCCTGATCCGGGCTGTGATCATGTTTATTCTGCAAACTTTGAACAATAATTATCTCCTGCAGAGCGGATATCAACTCTTAATTGGACTCTGGTTTGTATTAAAGCCAAACTCCTTGTTTTATATTTAATGCACATAGATTCTGCACGCCGTCCTAAATGGCTTATGGGAGTATTTTCCTCCCTTGTATGTTCGCTCCCTCTCTATGTATGCATGTGTGTGCTGCAGCTGAAAAAAAGAGAGGCTTACCCCAGCCAAGAAAAGGATTTATAAAACTTGACAATTGCAGGCTTAGAGAAGCTTGCCTTATTGATTTTCATTATCCGGTTTCATCGCTGTCACATGAAATCAACACTAATGGCATCAGGGTTCATCAGCATTGGCTGGGAGGCTCTGGAACGAGGAAAAGCTGCAGCAACGAGAAACAGACCATCCAGGATGTATGCCTGTGTGTGTGTTTGTGTGTGTGAATGTGTGTGTTTGTGCAGGAAGCCCATGTTGAGCAGGAAGGGCGAAGTAACGACTCGCTTTCAGGTGAATTTGAAGCAAACTAAAATCGAGGAGGGAACGTTTGGAGTGAATTTTTTCGCAGCTCCAGAACATCTTGTAACGGCGTCCGCTCCGCTCACGAGTTCATTCAAAGTTTATTTCCAGAACATGAAAATCATTTTCTTTAATTATAATTCCTCCTTGAAGTCAGCGGTGCTTATTTCATCTCGTATTTACTCGCCCACTGAACACCTGTAGCCCCCGTTGCACCACAGATCTGCTGTTAATTAACTTCACTCGTTATCACTCCGCATTAATAATGAAGTTCTGAATTTCAATGACAAACTTTCAATTATATTTAGATTAATTAAGCCTGATTCATCTTCTCATAAAGCAAAACTGCCAAATGAATTGCAACAATGGAAGTGCAAATTGCTTACAACATGATTAGCATCCAGCTTCATTGTCACCATCAGGAGTCGTACCTCTGAGAAGTGTTTATCCTTTAATAACTGTTGCAGACTTCAATAATTCATCCACCGAAAACTAAAGCTATACCTGATGGATTGTGAGTGTGGACTGCACTTTAATATCGCTCTGAAACCTGAGCTGTTGTTTCTTCTACTCTCTGTCAGCAGTAACAGAGAATAAAACTAAAGCAAAGTGGCGTCAAGATAAGAAAGTTAACCAGAGAGATGATAGAGCGAGTTTAAGACTGCATGCTCTTGCTCAAGTAGTCTGAGATCCATCTTACCGTGTTGGAGTCAGTCTGGTAGAAACCTCACCATGGATGCAGATCATTGAGCTGAATAAGGACTGTCTCTCCTGGCTCTCAGACGGCTCCTCACGTAGACCTGGTTTTTAGAGTCGAGTGGTTCGCTCCCATGGCGCTGCAGGGAAGTCAAAGAAAACTGAATTCAGCAAAAGGCCCACACACTCGTTTTTAACCAGCATGCACTGCAAAAAAGGCCTCTCACTTCTGGACTCAGTATCGTAGCTCGATAAAATCTCCCTCTGCGTTTTATGTTGGTGTTTTGCTCACACTGGTGTTTGAGATGAAGCTCAAACTTAGTTGAGATAAAAGTTACAAGATTTTCATCTCCTGGTGTGTAGATACCCACTCACTGTCCTCTTCATCTCTCCCATTCACTCCTCCTCCTCCTCTTCTATTACTGCTATAGAGCTTTAGAAAGGATGTGCTCTTTCCAGTATTATGTTTCTGCACGATTAAACCAGCAGCAACCGATAAAAGATGGACTATAGTGAATAAAACAGGTACTCCTCTCTGCATATTTACCAGCCTGCTCACTCCTGTTTATGGGCAGTTTAAGCATTTATGTAGAAATCCTACAAAACTAATATCCATGATAAGAGTCACTGTGTTACTCTGGTCTGTATATAATCAATTTAAGCTCGACAGTGAGGACTGGACTTTATTTTCCTGTGTTTAGGTCACAGGTTGCATATTTGAAAGAAAATACTGTAAGAGTATCAAGAGGTGAGTAGGACGGACGTGTCATTGGGTTATCGTAAAACTGAAGCATTAATGTAGTTTATGTTTATGTATAGTAGTTTATATATAGTTTATAATTGTGAATTTATCTTAATTATGATACTTATAAACTTATCAAGGCTCAAGTGTTCCCAAACTTTGGAGGTTTTTAAGCGCATACTTGTAGCTGCTGTATGCTACACCGGCGCCGCCATGTTTGAATACCCAACCGCTCGGCGGAGACGTGATTGTGCATGTGTGACTCTAGGCAGAGATCGTAATGAAGGAAGATGCCTCACTTCACTGGGAAAAAAACAACAATAGTCAACAACGGACCTCATTGTCGACTTTTTTCATTATCAATTTTTGTCAATGACACCGACTAATCTTTGCAGGCCTGGCAACAAGACTTTAAAACACCTCTGCAGAAGTAAATGGGTGTCGCCACTGACTTTACATCCAGTTATTATGGAGTCTAAGGTCAGGAGGCTTGGCAGCCCACTGAGGCAGGGACAAGCATGCAAAGAGCGGATCACCACTCTGGTCTGCTCTGCTAATGTTGGTGTCAAAATTGGCCGAAACTGACTCAGAGAAAGAAGAAACATTTAACCCTCCATGGTGCGAGTCATTTTCATATTCGCTGCTCGCTGCATTGGCGTATACCTATACCATTGACGTAAGAAATGGAGATCTGAGCCTTTAAACTGACTTGACTAAAAGTACTTTTTTCTTGCGTGTCTGTTTCTTCCATTTTCGAGTCCGTGTGGACAGAGTTGCTGAGTACGGTCCGATTTTCCAGTTTTCTCAGAAAACCTCCTTTTTCCCGCCCCGATGTTGGCAGGTATGACGTTGTTTTAAAGCCATCAGCTGTTACTGCTCATACAAATATGTCATTACAGTGTTTTTAAACATAAACACCTACAGTTCAGGAAATCTTCACTTGGAAACCTCGGCGATGACATAACCTGTCATCGCAGAGCCGAGACCACATTCCCAAATCCTGTGACACTGTTCAATCACAACAGAAAGACACGTACGCATCGAGACAAGCGGTTTGAAAATATGACTGAACTGTCAGAGTTGATATAACTTTTCAAAACAAATGGAGTATTTACACGGCGACTGATCGGTTGATATAAAACCGGTTTTGTAGATTTATTAACAGGCTGTAGATTGTGCAAAAAAACAACAGGAGAAACTGCAAATCTATCAGTTCTAACAGCCTCTTCCAATAAAGCCAGGCTCTCACCCTCTACTTGAGTTAAAAGTCAACTATTAGATCATTTATGGTGTTAGCAGACTCATAAAACACGGCTGCTTCGTCCGTGTGAAGCTCCGCAGACAGTATTAGGTCCACGTTTGACCTTTCCACATTATGTCCTGACGTTTAACTGTGGACGTTTTCATCAGGCAGGAATGTCTCCGCTCTCCGCTCCTCAGTCTCGGTGGCCTCTCCACCACCTGTGCTCGGAGCTTGTTAAAACTTTATGAACATATGAAGGATCTGGCCTGTGTCTCATATAACACAGATAGCTCAGTTGAGGTGTTAAAGGGTCAACTTTATGTGCCGGGCGCTGTTAAAAGAGGACTGAAATAAAACCAGAGCTTCCGGGTCCTGTTCCAGGAGTAAGAAAATCTCATTCATAATCCCGCTGGCATGAATAACCATCGTAACAGCTGAAACAGAGCCCTCCAGCCGGGCCGGTCCTGACAGCACATCAATTTGAGCCTAAGATGGTCTGTCAGATTGTAGTGACTTCAAAATGAGACCTTTCGGTGGATTAATAACCTTTATTTCAGCACAGCTCTCTCTTTCCCATGTTAATCCAACAATAACCAGCGGTCATTAGTATTGGGTGGTGACCAACAGGGTGGGATTTTCTCCACAAAGTGTCTGAAGATTTTCCTCTGAAGGATGTCTGGGCTCAGTTTTGGAGCTAATGGAAGAGGTTCAAACATCTGACCTCTGGGGTTCAAAGAGTTCCCAAAATGAGCCACGCCTCGGACCTCCACTAAAATGGAGGTGGAAAATTCCCCCTCCAAAAGCATCAAACTAAAAAGATACAACCTCCTTACACGGGATTTTCACCACATCCAGAACGGCTCCAATCTGGAACAGCTGCGATTTTCACTGTACGCCAATTTTCGTGGTGGATTTTGGACAGCAATATTCGTGAGAACTTACAAGAACCCATTCACGTGCAATCGCGCAATAATGAGTTGTCTTTAGCCACAGAGGCTAACCATATAAACAGTAGATTGTGTCCTTCCAGAGGATGAAATCTACTTCTGGACATCTAGAATCAGCATCTCCTCATCCATGGTGTCATCGGGGTGAAATGACGTCTAAAAATCGTTCAATTGTTCGTCCACGCTGACGTTTGTATAGTGTGAAATACGAGCTGTCTGAAATGAGTAGTTGTTTTATCCTGAAAAGAAGCCAGATTCCTTTCCAGCTCGGGTTAATCTGTGCTGAATTTATCCGCCATGCTCCGGCGTCCGGAAAAAAATAGAACTCTTGTGATCAGCTGTGGAGTCCGGCGATCCGCAGAGGAATGTAAAGAAGCCGGTGGAAATTGACACGTTAACTTGAATGGTTATGATGGCGGATTATGGCGGATATGACCATTTGGTAGACATTCAGGATGCGGTTGAAATTGGGGGTTACACTTCCCCCCCCTAAAGCCTGGTCGATGGTTCTGTGTTTCAACCCAAACGCTGGTCAGAGCGACGCCTGTGCTCGTCAGACCTCCAGTTTCCAGCTCGGCTACATCCCCCCCTCCTTGTTTGTGCGCAGGAAACCATGGCAACTGGATGCAAGTGTAACATGTTTGAGTTAAACCTGACAGCCTGTATGTCGTGCAGCAGTTGATCACTGTGCAGACCGACCTCAGGTATGCATCAGACTACATCTACAAAGCACAGGGCGACATGGACCAAGACTGATGCCATGATCCAGGTCCAACACAGTAACATAAACCAGGTTCTGCACAACCAGGTGACCCACTAGGGTGTCAGGACTCCCATCTCTGAAAACCACTAGTGTCAGGATCAGTTACAGTCATACTAGCTGAATTCCTTTGCAGGTTTCAAACCCAAATCAGCTGATGGAGGCTTGAAGTCCTGCAGATTTTTTCCCCCATGTACTTCCCCAACAAACACCGACGTGTTTATTATTTTATCACTCTTTGTTGTTGTTGTTGTTTACTCCTCCTTTTTCCAGTAGACATGATTTTATCCATGTCTGTGTTGTTCTTCAGAGAATATTCAGTATTTATTAGTTTGTGTTTGGGGTTCACTAAAACAGTTCCCAATTATCTCTGTCAAAATAAAGTAATAAATCTTCAATGTTACACGCTTTAGAAAAAAAACACCATAAAAAAATAATGAGGCGTCATGTCGCTGCACGAAATTAATTAAGAGCAACGAGCTCAGACGTAACATAAACACGACATAGACGTAACATAACGACTTCTGCTTCCTGTATATTATGAAGGTTTTTTTCTATTTATTCATCTATTCATTCATTCATGAAGCCAGTTTCATGTTTTCAGTTTATATCTAATGTTTAAGGAGCTGCATCACTTCATGTCCTCACTTCTACACTATTAAGTCAACACTGTTGTTGTTTTTTGGGGTTAAAACGTCTCAACAGCTGCTGAATTTATCAATATTTAAATATCTAAAACATTTAAACCTCTCTGGGGATGAGTTGTAATAATATTTGTCATGTTGGGGATCTTGTTGTTTTTTCATCCATCACCACGAGTGGTTAAAAGCAGCTCCGCACTTTGATTTACAGCCAAATGGCAGCAAATATTATGACATTACTCTCATTTCATTTGCAGAATAACTTCATACCAACATGCTAAGAAGCTCAGACAGTGAAAACACCGAAAACCTTTGACTTGTTTTCGCTGTTATTGTGAGCTCGCAGGCATGTCGGCTTTAACATTCAGAGCACAGACTCTCAGAGCTGCTACTCTCCCTCCCTCTCTCTCTCTCTCTCTCTCCACTCTTAGTCTTGTTTAATCAATATTTCATGAAAATATTCGTGTGTGTGTGTGAATTCATCCGTGTGCTGTCATGTTTGCGCCAAAGATTTAGTGTAAACCTTCACGGTTTGCCCTCATTTCCTGCCTTTAATTATTGCATACATCTGTTTAATGTTTGCTGCATGAATACCTCTAAGGGGAAGGTGCACGTACAGTGGATGTATGCACATGCACGCTGTGATGATGTGTGTGCACATGTGTGTGTAGTAACCCTACTGGGACCTGAAAGTGTAATTCAGCTTTTAATCCATTTATTTCCCCAGTTAAAACACTCAGTGAATCCCCTGATGGTGTCTTTAATGCAGTCCACTGTACACTGCGTATTAAAGCCAAACAAATACACACGACCGTGGAGAGGACGGCCTTTTTTTTCATTATTACATTTAATGCAGCTTTAATCTCGACTAAAACTGTCTGCCTTCAGGCCGGCGTTCCCAGAAGTCGACTCCCGGTTTACTGGGTTTGTTTCTAACGGAAGCTGATCTCGTATTTCATCAACAAAACAACAATTTCTGGGGTTTTAAGGAGCCGAATAAACTGTCGTCGTTTTTAATGCATGAGAAAACCATCCGAGGCTTTTGTAATTGAGATTATTTTCCCAGCCAAATCACATCAGTCATGGTCTATGTCAAGATTTTGAGCTCCTGAGACAGACTCCTTTATTCTCGTACAGCTGAATCACTGCGGTGTCAAATTATTTCCTCGCACAGCTCTGTGATTCTGCATATAACTGTGAATGTGTTTTTGGTCAATGGAAGAAAAAAAGAGGAAAACACGGTAACAAGAACATCGGCAGATTGAAAAGGACAACCGGAGAAAACACAGAGTACTTTTAGATCTCAAAAGCAGGATGGGAAAGTTTGCGTTCGCGGTATATCGGCGCTTAAGTTACCGAATGACAGCAGGAGGTTTGTGAGCGGTCATGCAGTCATCAGTCTTGTCCCACCTCACCTTCCCTTTCTCGCCCTGCAGCGAGGCGGCGAGGCCGGCCGGAGCAGAGGGCCAGGTGTTGTGAGTTAGAGAGCGTCACTTCAACAACATCAGAGCAATCAGAACCTTACACAGCTCCCACAGCAGGGCGCCTCCCCGGCCCGAGAGGTGCGAACAGCCGGTCACAAATTAGTCGGCCTGCACGCCTCATCCATCATCCCTCTGTTTGTTGGTTCCTGCGTTATTTCCTGCTTTCGCTCCGGTTATAAAGCTGCAAACCGGCTGGATTAATGCCAAACACAAAAGGTGGAGAAATAGATTTTAATCTGCGCCGTCTCCTCTTTCTTTAAACCTCCTCCACTTGTTTCTGTTTTTACCACGCCGCCTCTGAAACGAGTCTTGTGGTTGCAATTAGCGGTCTGATTAAAGGGAGGAATTGCAGTTTTAACAAGTGGCATTTATAAATGACTCATGAACGCATCAATACTGGGGGTTAAAGTGGCTGTCAGCGGCTTTAATATGACAAACACAACCCTACTCTGTGGCAATCACACAATCAATATTCAGGGTCATGTAGTCATTGTGGCGGTTTTATGAAAGGAAAGCTGCGCAGGCTGAAAACATCTGCACAAAGATGGAGTCACCACTGGCACCCACTCCTCCCTTATCTCCGTGTTTATGCTTCATGTTTGTGCAATTGTGGTCTAGCGTGCCTTTTGTTTGCTTGTGGTTCCTGCAGTTTATTTGTCTGTGCATTCCAACATGTTGTATCTTTAACACATGTGCTCCTGGCAGCGTACCACAGCACATCCCAGAGGCGAGCCAGGGATAAATAAACCATGGTCGGAGCTGTACCTTTTACCATTTCCCTCAGCTCTGCAGATTTTTCCCTTCCTAAAAGGCTAAGTGCACTCACTCATGGTCGATTTTCAGATCAATAAAGTGGATATCTCGGAGATGGTGCACCGACCTGCAGATCGACCATGCAGACAGAATCCTAACAGCAAATTTTAAAATCTGCCAACACACATAAGCGCAGATTGGTGCTGGAAAATAAAGCATGCATAAATGCATACGCTCACATTGTGTCTGTTTCCTGTTTAGAAATGGATATCATAGTCCTTCATGGGAGACAGACGGTGGAGTGGGGGCGAGCGAAGGCCCGGAGACAGAGAGGCTGCGGACTGACTTATGTGTTGTTATTGTTGTGAAAGATGTCAGTAACCAGGGGTCATAACTCACACATGGCAGCGGGAGATGATGTAAGACAAAACAATGTGTCACTTAGAAACTTGAACGCAGAGATTTAATCAGAAGTGAGCTGGCATGAGGGTGGAGGTCACACCACCGAGGCTGTTTGTGTTTGTGGGCAGAAATTCCTAATTTAAGTAACGCCCGGAAGTGTCTGCTGGTGCCCACAAGAGAGATGAAGAAATACATGTTTTGTCTTGCGATATAATGTGTGGAAAGAATCTGATGATGTTACAGGATTAAACTGGAGATTTCACATCCATCTGCTTCAGACTGGTGTTGTACTGGGTTTTCATCATAGACTGTTCATACTCTGGACAACTTGGTTCCACCTCCCGCCGTATACGTATTTGAAGCCAAAAAGCTCTCGGTAATTCTGTGATTTTTCTATACTGCAGCCGGTCACCAGAGGGTGCTGTTCTCAGAGTGGCCTCACCCAGCGAGGAGGCAGACGGCGTCTATTCTATATACAGTCGATGGTTTTCATCATCTAATCAAATCATTTTAAGTCTACAATTTATTGAAGAGTGTAAACACAACATATTTAAAAAGTTATTTCATGAAAAAATATCTTGTTAAGAATTTGATGCCAAGCCTTTTTATTTTATTTTTTTTACTTTTTTAGAATTGTATTCTTTTACACTTTTGTTTGTTTATTTTACGTTATTTTTTAATTTTTTCCCCTCTTTATTTCCTTCATATGGTTATTTTATTTTATTTTATTTTTCATTTGCATTGTTTTGTTTGATCTGATTCTGTATGATCTTGGTATTGTTTTTAATTTGATATTTACCGATTTAATTATCTAATTTATTATTATCATTATTATCATTATTGAATTATCTTCAGGTGTTGAAGTGAATCCCTTGTGCCCTGACAGTCGCTGTTTAAATACGTCCAAATAAAACTCAATTAAGATAATTTTGAAAGAATTTGATGCCAACAACAGTATGTTAAAAAGCATTAAAAACAGACAGGTCTCTGTAGTGGAGGTCACCGCATAGCCTCAAATCCCTCCTGAAAGCAGCGCCTCTGAATACAGACATTTTTACACGCATTACAACAGCATGGCTCTGTAGTAGAAGAGTCCTGCTACTAAACTGGCCTGTCTGCTGTCCTGACTTGTCCCCCTCAGTAGCTCTACCTTATAGGTGTGTTATACTCAAGGACTTGTTTACATCTTGCAGCCAATCAGAATCCAGTATTCATCTAGTGCACAGCTTAGAGACTCATATATTTATACTGATTGTTTCAGTTGGCTGACCTCTCCCTCAAACAGATATTATTTTTATTTTTTTTTTATGTGGTTCAGACTCAGTGAAATAAAAAGAGATGTTTGAACGAGCGCCGAATAAAATACATCAAATTTTCTGCAATACTTCTTCCATAAAACGGCGTCACAATCACAAAACACCCGGCAAACATCGAAATCTTTCACCTTTGTGGGGGTCAGAAAGTAATTCCAGCGCTTGTTTACACTGTCAGCTGTGAAGCATTTAGATTGAAGGCTTGGTTTAACTTGCTACAGGCACACTGGTGTAAAACAAGCTGTGGGCCCCCGCTGACCCCAATTCCTCCCACTCTTTGCATCGGCTCTGTACCCTGTTAGTACCCATCAGGCACAGAGCACACAGCAGAACTCGGAGACCAAGCAGACCAATACCAAGTGGATAATAGTCTCTTCTAAGTTTTAAACTTTGGAGTAGGGATAAACAAAAGAAAACTAAAGCACAGACCTCTACATGATACGCCCACTTCTATAATATCCAAACAAAACATATTCAAAAGGTGTCAGAGTGGCAGACAAACAAGAAATACAAATGATAACGCACACAACTTTTTACATATTTGTACTCTGAGTCAGATAAACAATTCATTTCCTCCTTCAGAATAAGAGCGTAAACGACATAATTGAGCCAATTTTAAAAAACAAGTGAAGGAGATGGGAGTCCATTTTTCTCACAATAACACTTTTTGCACCAGCAGTACAAAACTCTAGAGCTTCCTCAGTGGTGTAGTTACAGAGCACTTAAACAGGCCGGTGCTGCAAACACACCGACTGAAAAGGCTTTTTTTTTTACCTTTTGTTAAGTGTTTTTTTTTTTTTACTGGGAAGCTTGAAGTTCTGGTTAATAGTAAAGATTTATTTCACCAAAAAGTAAGGAAAAACTGGACGGAGAAACGATACAGACATGAGGCCATCAACCGACGCAGACTAGACCCTGAATTTATCTGTCTAACAAAGCACAAGTCTGATGTTAGTGTTACAGGGATATTTCGCCATAAAATTAATTTAGGGTCAAACATACCATAACTCCGAGTTAAACACCCCCTTGAGAGATAAATGTTGACGACCGCTTGCTTCTCTAGTTATACCAACTTTAGTAACGACCGCAGGATAGAAATACACAGCGGTCTGAGGAGCCGTAAACAAACCTCAACCAAAACGCCACTCTATAGCGACTAAACACTACTCACCTACTCTCTTCCAGCAGCTGTTTGTTTGTAGCAAGACCTCAGGCCAGTTCATTACGGACTACAGCGGGGTGACGCAGCTCAAGGAAGAACATTTATGATCATTTCTTTATCATTTCCTTAAAGTAATAATCATTATATTAATCATTTTACAGACACGGTTGTTCTTCTGTCTTAGCGTCTCGGTCTGCTTGTATTTCCATGAAGTAATGGTCATAAATGTTTTTCCTTGAGCTGCGGCACCCCGCTGTAGTCGATGGACTCGCCTGAAGGTCTCGCTACAAACAAGCGGCTGCTAAATGTATTTATACGCTAAACAGACAGTAAAAACAAATTATAATGAAGCGAAGTGAAATAAAAGGAGGAAACAGCAGTAAAACAAAAACAAAACATCCAAACCAAAGGTGATGATGATTTTCAGACGTCTGAAGTTAATCCTCGTTTTTACAAAGTCAAACAAACTTCTTCAAAGCAAGTGAAAGATCTTTTAAACCATAAGAAGTTTTAATAAACCTGCAAAAATCTAAACCTTAAAATCACGTCGCTTAAAGCAGAAGAAGCTCAACAGTCACAGAATAAAGTTTCAATTATCAGAAAATCATTCCAGGATCTGACAGCTGATCACCCTTCTGGGTCTAGACTGGTCATTATGGAGCACCACCAGTTTGGCCGTGGTGTCTTAGAAAAACACTGGGGCAGTTACTGCAGAAGTTAAAGGGTCATGTCTCATTGCTTCTTAATTTTCTGTTTATTAATATTCTTTAAAAAAAATCATCAGGGACAGAAAACTGCTGGACGTCTCCCCTCACTTCAGTCGTCTTTCACCATCGACAATCTCACTATCGTCATCTTCTTTAAAACCCTCACACTTTTCCCACTTCCTAAGCTCGGTCTGAGTTAACACATTTACTCGCCACATTTCCCACGTCGCCCTGAGCTTTGCAGGATGGGAACATAAACCACAATATGGTACCGTATCCAGTGCGTGTATGCAAAATAAAAGCGTTCCAGCTGGTTGCCGAGCCTGGATTCACTTTGTAATCCCTGGTCTTTACCTTCAGGCTGACTTCCATTATGTTTTCACACGTTAGCACGTTCATCCCTGCTTTTCCGCCTCTCCATTTTTCGCTCTCTGGTTGAGTAGGAGGAGAAGGAAAAGAGCCCGGGGCGGGCCACCTGTGCTGTTGTGTTGTTGGTTGTGTAAATCAGTAATCAGAGGAATTAACTTCTGTGGAGGAGAGTGTGTGTGTGTGTGTTAGTCTGTGTGTGCATACATGAGTGTGTGAGAGGGAACGCTGATGGAAAAGAAAATACATGTACATATATGTGTGAAAGAAAGAGCAGAATACATGATTGTATAGTCCCTGTATGAGACATTGTGTGTGTATATATGTGTGTGTATATATCTGTAATACAGGTTAGCTGAGCTCAGGAATCTGTGAAGTCATACTGCAGGTAGTAAAATTATTATATTAACAAGATTTTAATCAGTTAATGTAACTTAAAACTACCAAAACTAAAATTTAAATGCACAGACTGCAGAAATCAGAGCTATTTTCTCAGTGGCGCCATCTATTGGAAGCAATGTTTTTTTGTAGAATGGTGGTTGGTTAGAAAAGCTGGGCTCCAATTGGTCATTCCTTGTGGCTGTGAAACGTCATCACACGCTCAAGCCGAGCGCAGACTGTCGGCTCTGTACATCGAACAGAACATGACAGAACATTATCGCAATTCTGAATCCCCTAACCCCGACCCTAACATGACAGACGATGATGTTTCACAGCCATAACAAATAACCAATCAGAGCCCAGCACTTATAGCCAATCAGAGGCGAAGGAGGCGGGACCTTCTTCTACCATCCTATGAAAACAAATATCGCTCTATTGGAAGGACTTGGCCCAGTCAAGGCGTTAATCGTTTTTTAAAGGCGTTAAATTGGATAAAAATAATTCAATTTAAATAAATCATAATATTTCCATAAAGATTTACAGATAACTTCAAATCTACAAAAGTTGTTGATCGTACTCAAGTTGTCTGTGATCCATCTTACCCGTCAGAGTCAGGTTTGGATCTTCCTAATGTCTCTACAACCTACATCATAAAACACAAACTGTTATATTTAATACAAAATGAAGAAATACAAAAACAAACAACTCCTCAGAAGGAGAGTGCATCTAAAGACAAAATAAAGTCCTGAGTGGGAAGTTCGGCCTTGACAACAACGAGAAGCAAAAAGCTTTTTTATGAACGTATTTATTAATGTATGCAAAAATCTGAAGGCCAGAGGAGAGAGACTATAGGCTGGTGGTGAATATCAATGTTTCAGCCTGAACACCTTTCTACTTTATGACCACCTGTAGCTGCTGATGTGACACACGTGAAATATTCGTCATAAAGTCTTCATCCACGGTGACGCCTCGTCAATAACACACATTATCACTAATCAATGACGGTGACTTACTCTCTGCTGCGTCAGCAATATCAGAAACCTCCAGAGGCCTTAGAGGGAAGAGGAGCTGAGACCTTTCCTCTTCTTCTCCACACGTTTAATGAAGACAGGGAAGTGTGAGGCAGAGTCCTCTGTCTGTGCAGGAAACCGAGGAAGAAAGGAGGAACGCTAACACTGAGTCTCACAAAGCAAACAACACTCATGATATTCAAAGTCCACAGAGTTTTTCCTTTCTGTGCGATCAAAATTAGCTGCAAGCATCTCCACGCCCCTCTGCACAGAACTGTACTGTGCACTCTAACCCTGACAGTGCTAAATCATAACCACATAAAAGATTAGATGGATGGAGAGGGACAGTCGTAATCTAATGATGATGAAGTTATGTTTTATACTCATTTCCTGGAGTCAGCTAGCATGCACACTGCCAAATGGAGGGTCTAAAAACAAGTTAAAAGCAACATCTGAGGGAAAAGGTACAAAAAACAAGTGAAATTATCAGTCCATGCAGCGAGATAATTTCACTTGACAAGATTTCTTGAATTAAGATGGTTAAATCTAGAAATAAGCATGTCTGCAAAATATTTGGAAGTTTTTGGAAGCTTAAAGTAAGCCAAAAAAGCTAGTTTTAAGATTAGATTACTTAAAATTTAACTTTTACAGCTTCAAAGATAAGTTAAATGTACTAAATATAAGTATAAAGTATTGAGAAAATGCTGGTTTTAAGATGAGATAACCCTAAAAGTAACTTTTTTACAGCCTTAAAATAAGTGAAATATACTAAATAAGCAATTACATATTTTGTTTTCTTACTTTTTGCAAATTAAGCTGGAGATTAGTTAAACAAAAAATAGAAATGTAGAGAAAAAATACCCAGTATTAGTGAAGAATGACTGAACTCTGTCTCAATCCAAACAGGCTGATCTTGAAACAAAGGTTACTAAATATCAAAAGAAGATTCCTTTTGATAAGACTAAAACTTATTTTAACAGTTATAGAAATTATCTAACACTTTTAAATCTAAGTTTTTAAAACAGCTCATGCTCTGCTAATGTGCATGTCTGATTAGCTTATTAATCCACCAAAGCTGATCTAGATGTCGAGGTAGTGATTTCGCTGCCTCTTGCGCCCCCCTGAGGAAGCCGACCACACACCTCAGGAACCACTCCTTCACCTCACTCTGAATCAGACACTAAAAGTCGAGTGTAAACCGAACAGCAGATGAAAAGAGTCACTAAAAGGACAAAGAGCAGGCTTTTACTTTGAAAAGATAACAAGCTATAGGTGTATTGACATCAGAGCGACCTGAAGCTAAGAGGGTTCGCCTCCTCCTGACCTGCATCAAACAGATCCATTAAGTTTCACTTTAGCACTGTAGACACGTGGAGAGCGGGTTTGTATATGGAGACACTCGGGGGTGACAGCACTTAATGGGGGTTGTCTCTTTGAAAGGACGTTCGCTCCATCACACACCTTCAGTGGAAAAGAGCTTCAGGAAGAGCTGATGGTGAACACAGAAGACGCCGCATCTCTGAGTCTCCTGTTAGCGTCTCTCTGTCTCCTCTGAGTGTTGAGCGTACTTTCTGACTTCACTCACAATCATCAGTCTAATGATTTTAGTCGACTCTGAGACTCGTTATATTGGCTCATCACGAACTCTCCACAGTCATTATAAATACAAAACCTCCTCTCTGTCCTGCGGTAACAAAAACCCGGCCTTTACTATCACCTAACCTCGCCGCCAACATATCCACCAGGGTCCTATTTAATTACCATTTTGTACTAATAAATATTTCATACATACATAAACCAGTTCTGAAGCGTGAACTCGGATTAATAAATTCATTAACCCAGCTGTAATTCGCCTACTCCATCCACGGCCCGCCATGTCTTGATTAGATTAAACCAGAACTCTTAATCTTCGTGTCTTGAGTTTGGATGATTCGTTAAAGAAATACTGAGAGGACCTTTGCAATAAAAAGGCGTCCTAATAATGAGGACTGACTGTAGGTATTAAGGATTAGCACATACCGGTGCTGTTTTTCTGCAGCCTGTTTTGCAGCGATAACAGTTGGCCGGTGTTGTAGTGGACTGAGATGAGGCCATGCTGGTACTGGCGAAGAGTCCAAACCAATCTGTCACATATACGGTTGGGTGGTGACCAGATTGTGTGTTGTTCTGCCAAAGGAGATGTGCTGCCTCTGATTACAGACAGGTGTCTCAGCGAGCGGGACAGACGGCTGAACAGACAGAGGGTGAAAACATTGTGATAGTGACCGCAGTCACGCTATCGGACGCACCGAGCCAAACGCCCCCCAGGCTCTGCTGAAGGTCAAACTCTGCGCTCAAACTGAGTCATTGCATCACTTCGACAAGATGAAGACGTTAACTTTTCAGACACATTCAGACGCTCATCAACCACATCCTCAGTCCTCCGTTAATCATTCACCAAATGTTGTGCATAACACTAATTAGCCATAAGACCTCTGTGTTCCCGACCGAGCTGGCATCTTTCCTGCACACCTTTGCTATAATTAGATTAAAGGTGATCAATGCAGCTGGTGTGCAAACAGCTGTGTTAACCATGTTTTGGCTCTGATGCTATTTAAGAGGCTGTGAGGTTTATGAAAGCGTGTTAAACACCTCCCGTATGACTCGACGTATAAAGGCACATGTAACAGGCAGGGCGAGTTCGACACAGAGGGTTCTGCAGGGTTAGTCGTGTAATAGTTACTGTAATAATGTTAGTACTCTGTCCAAATGTCTTAATATGCTCTGCAGCCTAACTTACTGATGAATAGATTTGGAAAGAGAAACTCTGTGAGGTACTTTTTTTTTATCAATAAATCAGTCAAACTTTATTTTTAAAGAACTTTTCATACAAAGAATGTTGCACAAAGCGCTGTCCATTCAAGCGGGATATTAAAAAAAACTATGAAATAAAATAAATAAATACAAATACAAATACCAAACCTCACCCACCCTCCCAACCCCAATTTAACACATAAAGCACTCACAAAAAAACACAAAGAATGACTGAGGAAACGCTATCTTGAGTTAAAAAAGATGAGGAAACACTGGATCTACGACTAAAACGATGAAACCATGTTAAAATATAATAAAAATGAAAAAGCGTTAAAAGTTAATTAAATAAAACAGTCTCAAAATCAAACAATAAAAGAAAGGTAATAAAACTCAAAATAGTTACTCTAGGACTAAAATAGTGTAAAACACATAATGCAGATAAAAAGATTAACTCAAAATTCAGTTTTAACCTGTTTTAAAAAGGTAGGTTTTTAGTTTACTTTTAAAATATTTGGTGCATTTCGACTTTGGCGCCTCCTGTTGATGATGTAACCCATCAAACTGGTCTGATTTTGACCTGCTCATTAAAAGTATAACGCTTCCTAAAACTTGCAGTCAAACATATCGCTCACTTTGAGGATTATCTAAGAAAAAATGCAAAAATGTATGAGGTCTACCCTGCAGCAACAGATATGTTGTTAAAAATGAGCCTTCTGCTGATCGTCTAGTTTGTTCTTCCAACTGCTCCACCACCAGCCTAATAGTCCTCACCTTCGCTTTAACAGATGTAGAATATTTCAGAGTTTTATTAAAGTTTAGTCCCACAGGGAGATTGGCGAATAAAAAAGTTTTCACTAACTTTTTCCACACAAACTTAATGAATAAAAGTACATTTCAAATAGATGTGTAGCTCCTCTCCTTCTTGGTTATCTGCAGGGTGGTAAAGTATTTTTTTTCCCTCTCCGTTGCTCAGGTGTTTGCTTAGTACGAACAGCAATTCAGAGGTAAGTCGTTTTAGCCCTGGCTCGCAGGCCTCAGGCAGGGGGATTCAAGTCGTGAATCCCTCCCAGCATGGAGGCCTGACAGTGGGGATTACCGCCATCTCATCCCCTGCTGAGAGGCGCCAGATATGGATTCAATCAGTTCAGTCTCTGTCCCTGGAGAGAGGGATAAGTAGGTAGACAATAGACTGGACCCACATACACACAGACACACACACCTAATTGAATCCCATTTGCCTCATCCTTGGACATCCGTGAGGTATAATGACAGCTCGAAATCCACGGTAAATTGTTCCAATGGTAGACACTCGTTTACACCCTGATCTTCATCATTAGAGATGGAAAAGCGTGGATAATTGCTCATATCTAATGGCACGCTAATCATCAGTGTTAAATTACCATTGGTTCTGGAGGGTGCTAAAAATACCTGCTGGCAGGTGAAACTGCGGCAGACTTCAAGAAGGCCGTGTCTTTGTGGTGTCTCTTAACTCCTTTATTCCTCTCTCAGTAATAACCCTTCCACTTCTCTGCAGCTCAGCGCCGACCATTATGCATTAAGACTCTGACGACAAAGCCGAAGGTCCGTCTACGAGTGCGTTTGTGTGTCTTCAAACTTCCACAGTCTCTCCCTCTGCAGGTCTGCTGAATGCACGATGATGCTCAATAAAGAGAATCATTCACTTCTCCGCCAAACAAGAGCTGCATTCAAATCCAGGACTTAAGGTCACTCTGAGGTCCTGCTTTTACGTCTCTAATCAGACGGATACAGACCTGAGCAGGGAGGTGAATGAGCTAGTCAATACCAACAGGGACTTAATGCACTCAGTGCAACAGGGACTATTTATCCATTCAATCAGAATAAAATGCACATTTCTATTGCTGATGCACAAACCTACTTATCTACAATATTTCTTTCAGGCTCGGCGCCAAACGCTTGACAATGCTCGTTGGGTATTAAAGCACATATTAAGTATCTTTTTATTCAGATCTGTCTGCGATTAATGCCCACTTAAAATCACTCATTTGTTGAAAAGTAGGAGACATATATTATCACTGCACTGGATCGGTAAAGCAGAACAAACTGCGCCAAGCTCATGAGCTGAGGTTTAAAATTCTGGCTCGGTCTCTGCTCCTGAGAAGTGTGTGTCCAGATGGACAGAGCTGGGTGCTCATTTAATGGTCAGTTTAGCTAATGCAGTAATGGCTACAGAGGGGCCGTGTAATGACCACCACACTGGGCCTATTCGAGTGAGCTGGGACTTTCCAGTCTGGCTATAATGAGAAATCTCGAGGCGATAGGAGACACTGGACGAGCAATTCTACATTTTTCAGACACCGTGTCCAAATACATCTTGAGGGGAGAGAGGAAAGAAATCAAATCAAACAGAGAAGAGGGGATTGTTATAGAAATGTTCACTTTGAAACACGTGCCAGAGGTACAATCCTGGCAGCAGTTTAATTTGATGTTTTGGTCTTGATGTAATTACAAAATGCTAATGTTTTTGGCATGTGTGAGTGTATTCTCTTCTTTTAGTACACAGTTATTAAAACTGTTTTTGGCAGAAGTGGGAAATGTTATTTTCCCTGTTCGTCGAACATGATATAAAAATGATATAAGGCTTCAGTCTGACTGTAACTGAACCCTAAAATACGTGTAAACACATCTGATTGAAATCACACTCACAGTTAAAACTGTGTAGGATATCCTGAGTCCCATACTTGACATACTTTCAGCTGATTGATGAAGACTAAAGTTTGTTTTCTGGAGTGGCGCCATAATAACGGTGCGCAATCTAAAATGAACCGACTGTTGCTAGGGGATATTGGCCAATCAGAGCCAGGTGTTTATTCAATAAATAGTGAAAGTTATTTTGTGATACAGACTAAAAACTTAGAGTTTAATATGACAAAAAAACAAACACCATTAATTTGAATAAACACCTGGCTCTGATTGGCCAATATCCCCTAGCAACAGTGTGCAATCTGACATTAACTGACCGTTGCTAAGGGATATTGGCCAATCAGAGCGAGGTGTTTATTCAATGTATGGTGTATGGCTTTTTTGCAAATTGAACCCTAAAAACTCAGAGTTTAATATCAACAAAAGAGCCACACGCCATTTACTGATTAAACACCTGGCTCTGATTGGCCAATATTCCCTAGTTACGGTGTGCGATCTAAAATTAACCGACTGTTGCTAGGGGATATTGGCCAATCAGAGCCAGGTGTTTATTCAATAAATGTTGTATGGCTCTTTTGGGATAATCAACTCTAAAAACTCAGAGTTCAACATCACAAAAGAGCCACACACCATTTACTGAATAAACACCTGGCTCTGATTGGCCAATATCCCCTAGCAACAGTGTGCAATCTGATATTAACTGACTGTTGCTAAGGGATATTGGCCAATCAGAGCCAGGTGTTTATTCAATGTATGGTGTATGGCTCTTTTGTGATATTAAACGCTGGGTTTTTAGGGTTTAATATCACAAAAGAACTGACTCTGTACAGTATTTCTTTAAGGCCCATCGCCAAATGTTTGACAATGCAGTGTGCAATCTAGAATTAACCGACCGTTGCTAGGGGATATCGGCCAATCCGTACCAGGTGTTTATTCAATATATGGCTTATGGCTCTTTTGTGATATTGAACTTTAAAAACTCAGTAAATTAAAAGACCAAAGTAGAGAATAAAAGAAGAGTTTTCACAGAGAGAATAAGTCAGTAAAATAAAAAGTAAAGTTAAGAGAACTCCTCTCCTCGCTGTAATTGGCTGCTCTAGCCTTTGATATTTGTCTTTTCATGCCACAAGCATTGTGCGCCGTGCCCTTTGAAGACAGCAAAGTGCTACTTCTCTGCTATTTTATTCTAAATAGGAGGTTAACGATACTCTCGTTGCTGAGCAGCTGGACTCCACATTTAATTTTAATTGCGGGCCAGCTGAGTCGCAGGTTGGCGCTTTCCTGAAAGAAATCAAGCACTAAATGTGCGTCTGCTCTTTCTTTGCTTGGATTTTTTTTACAGTTACTCTTATGAGAAAACATTTCATCGAGAGAAACCCCAAAATATCACCAGGATCCTTTTAAAACAGATTCTCATGTTTGAAAGTGAAGAAAGATGAGATCTGGGTTTGAAAACCAGCACAGTTGGTTTAATGCATCCTCCATTGACTCGTCTGCTTCACATTCAGGGTCTCTGTCGTTACTCTGCAGGGTATGTCTCCTTTTTAATTACACTCTATGTAAAGCATCAGGAAGAGGTCTTTTCTTTATCTTCCCCATTTCCCCGTCACTTTCAGCCTCTTTTCTGTCTCCGCTGTGAAAGGTTGGGGGACCCGCCACCTCCCTCTCTCTCCCCCCCTCTCTCTCTCTTTAGGAGACGCTCTGGAAACTGGAAATTTCAGCGCGCCGACTGTCTTGTCATTTGAAGCTAATTGCATGGTTTTAGCCTGGCACTGGCAATTATAGCTCCCCTCCTTTTGTAGAAGTGCGATAGCTTTCAGGGGTCTGCTGGTTAAAGGAGACGGGGCTGCTGCTTCCTCACATAGTTTAATTCAGTGTTTCGCTTGCGCTGTGAATGTAGATCTGTCACATAAAAGAAGAAGAATAAGGAGCTCCAGGGAAGAGCTCGCTTGAAGGCCACTGACACTTAACGTAGAAAACAAAGTAGCTTTGCTTGACGGGTTGATAGTCTTGATACTTTAAACGATTAAAGCAGCTGGAGTGGCAGAGAGCCGCCGTCTGAGCTACATACTAATAGGACATTTATCTCCTCCAGTGTTTTTTGAATCTGGAGGCCGAGCGAGGGTGAGGAGGACAGAGTTTGTTTCTTTTTTTTTTTCCTTCCCTCCATCCTCTCGCAGTTTAACACGAGCGCTTTGGCATATGAACACACTGCAAATGACACAAAGACAAACACGGAGCCGTGCACACAGGGGAACATCAGCAAAGATGGAGTCTTTGGGGTCAGGGCTGTCTGGTGAAAAGGTCAAGTGTCTGGTCTGTCTGTTCTTCAGCAGTCGTGGGGAATGCTGAATAAAGGGTTTGTGTAGTTGTGTGTGTGTGTTTGATTTTACAACTAGGATTTCTGAAGTTGTCCTTTTAATGCTTTTAGATTTTTGCACATGTTAACTTTTTAAAAATAAAAACTAACGTCTCTGAAGGACTCTCACTTTACCTTTAAAAATGCAGTAAGATTTACGGATTTATCAGAAACACTGTTTTGTTTTTGCTCTTTTCGATTTTAGACTCTTGATTTGAGTTCTAGTCCTATCTAATCTCTAATTCTCTAATCTAATCTAGTCTAGTCTAGTCTAATCTAGTCTAGTCTAGTTTTCTCTTATCTAATCTAATTTGGTCCAGCCTAGTCTTTTCTAGTCTAATCTAGTCCTCTCCAATCTATTCTAGTCCATTCCAGTGTGATCAGGTCAGGTCAAGTGTAGTCCAGTCTTGCTTAGTCTTCTTTAGTCTAGTCTAGTCTAGTCCCATCTCATATAATCTAATATGATTTACTTTAATCTAGTCTAGGCTAGTCAAGGCCAGGATATTGTAATCTACTCTAATCTCGACTCGTCCAGTCCAATCTAATGTAATCTTTTCTAATCTAGTCTGGTCTAGTCCCATCTCATATAATCTAATGTGATCAACTCTAATCTAGTCTAGTCCAAATGCATGTAATCTACTCTAATCCAGTCTAGTCCACTCCCCTGTAGTCTAATCAAGTATAATCTTCACTAATTTAAATTTAAGTAGTCTACTAACCCTAATCTAGTCTTTCCTAATCTATTCTATTCTAGTCTAGTTCACTGTTTTCTACCTAAATCTAGTCTAGTCGATCTAATCTACTCCAGCCTAGTTTTATTTAATCCAATATAATTTAGTCTAGTCTAGTCAGGTCTATTGCAGTCTAGTCAAGTCTTATCTAGTTTAGTCTAGAGTCTTCTCATATCTAGTCTACACTATTCTAGTCTTTACTAGTCTTTACTAGTCTAGTCTTCTCTAACCTGATCTAATCTAATCTAGCCTAGTTTTCTCTAATGTAATTTAATTCAGTAATCTAGTTTAGTCTAGTCCAATCTAATCTAGTCTAGTTTAGTCAAATCTAATATTAAATCTGAGTTTTTCTGGTTGTTGGTTTGACAGATTCAGTTTTACGTTCATTCCAGTCCAAACACAGAGAGCTGGTTTTTGTTTCTAACCTTTTTTAAGGATTTTTATTTCCCACTCTTAGATTATCAAATTAATAATTCTCAGATTACACTTGAAATATTGATCTTCAATGATGTATGAAATGTTTTCAGGATAACTGCTTGTTCTCACTCTGTCAGATTAAGTTCTTATCAAACGAACTAAAGTCCAAACGGTCAGAATCCTCTTAGTGGAAATATTCAGACACTGACTCACGGTCCAGCAGACCCTTTAGTGTGAAAAAAAACTCAGCCAACACACACACACACACACACCCCTCACATTCAAACACACACACACACACACACACACACACACACACATATTTGCGTACAAACATAGTAGCAGGGTTTAAAGTGCCTGAAGCGTTTGCCAGGAGGCGCCTCCGATAATTTCACCTTCCAAACAGAACCCAGTGACCGCTGACAGATCAGGAGCATGCACCCCAGAGCAGAGTCTGCAAACAGCGGGCACCTCCCCTGTGGATGGAAACTGTTGGAGGCAGTGTCAGGGCCCCTGGTTTAAAGCCCACTCAAACAAGACTAAAGCTAATGAGTCCTGGGCTGGATAAACCCGAGCCTGATTGGGGCTGTTGTTGTAGTCAGAGAGCCAAATGCAGAGGGATTAGCAGGGACTTTTTCACATGGAGAGGCATCGTGTTCGGAAAAACTTAGTCAATCGCTGTGAGAGCGAGGTGTCTGTTCACTCATAATATCTACATGCATTTATACCTGCGCGCTGATGCACATACAGAGAGGCACATACTGCATTAAAGTGTAGATAATGCAAAAGCTGCTGCCGCCTGTTTATTGTTTCCTCGTGTGTTCACTTATTCTTTGCATAAAGACTGATTATCATAGAGAGACCTCTACACTCTTTGTCTGCTGCCATGAAAGATAAGTGCAAATCTAAGTGAGACAAATACCAGCAACCATATGTGTTTTCTTTTAAACAAAGAGCCTTAACAAGAAACGAGAAAGAGCCAATATTGTGTTAATTTATGGTTCTGTATTAGCATGAGTGTATGAGAGTGAAAGTGCGTTTTTAAAGCAGGATACCTTCACATGATTAACCCAACACATATATCCACATATATCCAATCACAGACGAGCAAGTGTACAGTCACCAAAAAACAGGGACTCCATACATCTGTTAACTTATTTAATTATCACACATTTGTTCTGTGTTTATTAAATGATGACTCTAAATTACAATAAGGAAAGAGAAGCAAGGGAGGAGAAAGGAAACGTAGGGAAGAGGCTGGTCAATAAGTAAGAAGGTAAACTAGGAACAAAGGTAAAATGGCAGGGGATAAAGTTGAGTAGAGGAGGGAGGTAGGATGTAAAAAAGCAGGTAGCTAAGTAAGAAAGGAAGTAGGTAGGTTAATAGGTAGGTTGTTAAATAGATAGTAAAATGGGTATGTAGAAAGGAGTGTAGGAAGGAAAGACTGAATTGAAGAAGAAACAAAAGGAAGGAGAAAGGAAACATAGGGAAGAAGCTGATAAGAAGGTAAACTAGGAACACTGGTAAGTTGGCAGGAACTAAGTAGTTAGGTAGGGAGGTAGGTGGGTAGGTAGGAAGGAGTGTAGGAAGGAAGCAAGGTAGTGTATGTTGGGGGTAGATAGGTAGACGGTTTGATTAGTCAAACTTTACCAGACGTCTGTCCAGGATACATATCAAAGGTTATTTTTTGGGCCTGATGTTTGTGGTGACATTAGTCCCAAAAGTCACTCCAGCTTTCGCTCTAAGATATATAAATATATTTGTGGTAGATGGGCCATGTTTTTGTGTTTATTTCGGTTTGGATGCGATAAATAAAGAGAGCTTCTCTTCATCATGAGAGGAACCGTGTTTCGGGACTACAACCGGTAACTCTGTGCACTTGAACATTTGGGACCCGGGACTCGATTTAGTCTCCCGGTCTGGTGATTCTTCTACAACACTGTCAGCAACAAACAGTACATTTACAAAGAAAACAGCCATGCACTCAATTACTGCATGTCTGTGGACTGGATTTACTTGCAGTGTTGTAAAAGCAAAGAAAGACGTGGTCCTGGTCCTGGTCCTGTTTCTGCAGATCCCCGTGTTTCATTTCTTTAAGTGGTGCTGAAGTTCTGCAGCGCTGACTCATTATTACAATAATAGCAGGGTCTGAGTGTGTAATGAGCAGGAGTTTAAGGAAAAGATCACCTCTTATGATGGAGTCCTTAATGCAGACGACATGTGAGCGCACACACATACGAAGATCACACAAAAAGCACTTTGTTCGAGATCAAACTGAAGCCATATGCACGGGTTTACTCACACACGCGAGTACGTAGATGAAAACAATCCCCGAACATGGACACATATGTGAAGAGACATAAAGTCAGATAAACATGAAACTACAGAAACACAGGACAGATGATAACAGAGACAGAGACGAGCTCTGTTTACCGTCTCTCTGTTTTATTGTATTCATGTTTCGTTTCATGTCGCTTGTTTGTCAAAAACAATAAGCTCCCCGCCTCAAAGGAAAAGCAAACATCTATAATCCAAGGAAGCCAACAAAAGTAGAGTCATTAACAGAGAAATATATTCCAGCCAAATCTGAAATATCTCACACTGAGCAAAAACTCATCATCAGTATCCTATCTTCACCTTTACCTCACAGGAAGTGTGAGGCTTCAAAGCAGCGCTCGCTGTCTTTAGAAAACCAACAGCAGTCTCTGTGATCTCACTTAAGCATTCATCGCAGGAGTTCTCTGGTGTTATTTCCATCGCAGTCAAAAACACAGGCCCGCCGCAGACGGGGGACTTGTGCATCAAACACAGTGTTGTAGGGAAATAATTGAGCCAGCAGGGATCAGCTGGCAGAGATAACACAGCCTGTCCTGTAGTTGGAGACGCTCAGATGTTAAAGTAGTGATGATACTTTCTGCTTATGAATAAAACACCCGGGTTGGTCGTCGGCTTTAAAGAGGTTGTCATCAGATTGAACATTAGTTTGATTCTGTAATGTGATTTACTTTCTCATGTTTTACTGATATGGTGCCGACCGTTGTGAGGATGGAGAGGAGCACCGTCAATGAAACTTCTTATACGCAGTCCAAGGAGTTGAAGCTCAGCGTTGAGTTTATGACAGGCTCCCTGTAGTTAGTTTGTTTTTATCCTCCTGTTTCTGTTCCTGTTTGGTTTCTTAGTTCAGTTTTTTCAGTGTTTCCTGTTTTATTTTGAAGGAGTCAGTCCTTGTGTGTTGAGTCTAGTTTTACTTCTGTTGTCTCACCTCTTGTTTCCCAGTGTGTATAAAGTCTCCGTCTTCCCCTTCTTTGTTGTCTTTTACCCCCAATTTCCACCGCATCCAGAACGGCTACCAAAAGGTCGTATCCTCCGATCGTAGCTGATTGTAACCATTTAAGTTAACGTGTCAATTTCCACCAGCTTCTTTCCGCTGCAGATCGCTGGACTCCTCAGCTGATCACAAGAGTTCTATTCTTCCCGGACGCCGGAGCATGGCGGATAAATTCAGTACAGATTAACCCGTGCTGGAAAGGAAGTCGGGCACAGACACAAAATAAAACATCCGGCTTCTTTTCAAAATAAAACACTCCGTGTTTCAGGAGGATCGTATTTCACACCATGCAAATGGGCGGAGACGAACAAGTGAAAGGTTTGTAGACGTCATTTCACCCCGATGACACCATGGATGAGGAGATGCTGATTCTAGAAGTCTAAAGTAGATTTCCTCTGTTGGAAGGACACGATCTACTGCTTGTATGTCTATGTGGTTGTCTTTACAGAGACAGCTTGTTAGCGATTCCTGCTGTCTGTAATCCGCCACGAAATTCGCCTCACAAACGGATCTGGTAGGAATTGGGTAAGACTGGTTTGTGCTCTTTTTCTGTACAGCTCAATTTTTAAAAGTTATTAGAGGGTTCATGTTTTCTACGATTGACACCTGTTTGAGCCGAGTGTCATTACAGTGACTCTCCTGCCGCTACTCTATGGTCCAGACTGAGTTCTGGGTTCAGTCCTCTTATTAGTTTACTCTCATCTTAGCTGTACTTTGATTTAGACTCAAGAGCTGATGCCTGAATGATCATGTGGACACTTTGGTTGTTTTGGTCCATCTCAAAAAATGGAAATTAATCAAGGAGTTCAACCCTCTCTGGGAACAAACATTTCTGTCCAACAGAAAAGTCATCCACCTAATGAAGAACGGTTATTTGAGCCGTGATTAAACCCCCTCTAATGACTCATGCGTTGGACCTTTTTTGTTTAGTCACGTCCGGAGTGACTCTGTTCATATATCTGAGTAATGGCGTGTGAAATGTTGTCATAACAGAATTGAAAAATAGAAAAAAATATGACTCAGGTTGTAAAACAAACGTTACTTTACTTCAGGGACAATCTGTCTGCGCGTTTGGCCAACACGAGGATTTAACAAATGATAACTCACCATGAAGTCCAAATATAGATGACGTTTTTACGAGGGGATGTGATTCAGTAGCCAAACTAAACACGCCACTAAATCAAGCTGATTCAAATACGAAGATTGGAGTAAATTTGTCTCCGTTAGAGATTATTGGCGAGTGACGCCACTTTTTCACAGCGTGTGGCGATAGATGGCTGAAGAATAAGAGGCAACAATCGAAGCTCGTGCAGACAGTGATGGGTTATCGTGGTGGAAGAGAGGGATCTAGGCCAGAAGCAGGAGCTGGACGACCTGAAGGTCAAATCGAAGGAAAGAGGACTGATTATGACGAGGAATAAATCACCGTTTAGTGATGATGTTTCTTCACCGTGATTATAACGCCACTTCAAACTTGGATGTTTAATAATAGAGTTTTAACGGCGGCGAGTCGAACCCTAACAAACAGGCAAATGACTCACGCTCCTTCAATTACCCCTCCATTACATCTAAAGACAGGTCCAAACCACTCCAACCGTGTGTGTTAATGGATTTTTCTGCCGGTGCCAACACACCCAGAGGATTTGGAAATCCAGTCTCCATCTAGGTTAATTTCAGAGTTTTGCTGAAAACAAAACAGCAATTACCATTTAATAACGGACCTCCCTGATTCTGATCACTCCCAAATTCCAAGACAATTGTTCCATGACCCGAGGCTTTCTGTCCACCAAATTTAATAAAGAGTCACTCTGAGCCTTTGAGATATCTTCAGACAGGCAATCCAACTAATGAATTTCCTCTGACAACGTAATACTTTCCAGATACAGCCTTTAAAGTGGGCTCTGTGTGGAGAGGACGCTAAGCACTAAAAATATCCGACATGGAGACGACATGTTTGTTTGTTCATCAGTAAACACTGTAGTGTGGTCAGAATACTCTTTGTTTTTAGAGTTGTAGAGATGAATTCATCCAGAAAACAAGAAATAAACGGATTAAAACCGCTAATGGATCTGTGGCAGCTCTAACCGAGTCAAACCTCAGAGGGTTTCTCTTATCAAAACCTTCATTTCTCAACTTAAACTCTATGATAAATGTCATTATTATCAAATAATAAGGTTTAGATAAAGTTTTACATCTATCCAGAGCACATGAGAGCCTCAATGGTGAGCTATCTAGGGTCCTAAATAAGAGACTTTTGGGATGCAGGGTCACTCTTTTCTTGAGCTCCTTATCAGCTGACATGCAAGCAGCCTGTCATGTTAATACAAATGTTAAAGGGAAGACCAACGTGCAAAACTTAATACAATCCCTGATACAGCCTATTGGTGTTCAGGGATTGCGTAGCTCATCTGGGGGATACACTGTTTGAGCCGAGCATCATCACAGCAACTCACCCACCGAATGCGTACAATGTTACTGCGCAATGTTGGTTTCAGGAAATGAAGAGAAATCAGGTATACAGGTACAAAAACAGGTGGGAAGCGGAACCAAGTTGTCCATAATATATACAGTCTATGATATTCACCCAGCGAGGAGGCAGGCGGCGTCTATTCTTTATACAATCGATGGTCTGGACCAATGGGCGTTAATATCTGCATGAAGTGAGTTTTATTTTGGCGGGTTGGCTTCACGCCCCTTCCTGTCATGTGCACACAGGAAAGGAGAGCAGCAGCAAAGACAGCCGGGCGTTCAGAGCAGGTATTAACGACAACACGAATGACTCAGCGTTAAAGGAAAAGTCTGTGTTTTTTTAGTGGATGTTGATGGACGTGGAGGATTTTTTTCCCACTTCCTGTTCCTGCTCACCGCTCACCGAGGGTGGTCAGTAAACTTGATGCTTTGACACATTCTGCAGAGCTGACTTTTTAAATACAGATTTAATGCATGTTTTGATATCTTTTTTTTAACATCAAATTGAACAGATTGTGAAGTGGTTTCAACATAACCACACAGCGGACCGCAGAACCTTGAATCTGACACCACTCCAGCTGTGAAATGCACTCTGTGGTTTTTGTACGAGGGCACTGCCAGCACTCAACTCCATCTAACTCCGCTCAGAGTCAAGTCCAGGGCTACACACTACACTCATTATTCTCTGAACGGATTAGATGGGGCGTTCTGGTCTGTTTTTATTGTTATTGCATAGATAGTGAGGGTTCAGAGTCACACGATATTTGACGTTAAAGGTCCTTTTGTGATTCAGCTTCCTTATTTTGTCGTTTAATGACAATACGCACAAGCATAAATGTGTGACTAACTGAAGACTGTTTCTGTTATAAACGTTTAAAACTGCTTTCTTGTGAAGATAATTCCTTCTTGTTTTGCCGTTTCAAACACAAACAGATTTAAGTTTTATAACTCGGCTAAATCTCCCTGCCCCTCTGCCCTCGACCGTTTTAACAAGGATGAAGATACATGGACTGCTCTGATGGCATAATTGTGTTTACAGTTGGAGAACAAGTGCTCCTATAATTTATTTTTGATGAGGCTCGGTTTCATTTTTTGGTTTTCTCATTATACCAGCCACCGAGGGCCCCCGGGACAGCTCTGCTCTCGTCTGTGTTTAACACTCGTTTCAGTTAGAGGAAGAATTTATCTGAAAAAGTAAAAGGAAATTGGAGGGAAAAAAAGGAGGGAAAGAAACAGCGAGATGTTGAATGATTGTACCCGAAGCCTGCCAGCAATATCACAATCAACAGGTGAGTCTTTTACCTCCCACTCGTGTCTCGTCCAAATGAAGGATGGTGGGAGAGAGACGCTGTGGAGTTTCAGCTCCGGAGGAGGAAAACGAAGAAAATATGGATAAAACATAAAATATAGTTGAGAGCATGTAATAACGGAGCTTTATTCATGGCAGCGGGGCAGTAAAGCTCTCCACGCTACAGTTTGGGTGACTTTAGAAAACAATGCAGACTGCTAATTAAACACCTACGATGTAAAGCCGCTCAGAGAGTTCACTCCTGCGGGTCAGACATCCGTCATCTGACTCTGGTCTGCCACACACTGGGACTACAGTCACAACTCACCTCCCCACTATCACTATAGAGGTCAAAACAGACAGTTACACTCAGTCTGAGGTCTAATATGACTGTGTTTGTCCTGTGTTTGTGCTGCTGCAGATCTCTCATCATATCACCTCTTTAAATGAGGAAGAGTTCGGATTTTAAAGATCATTTCAGCAGAAATCTGCACAAAAACATGATCCAGCTGAAGAAAGCTACAACAATCAGGATTATTTATGTTGGGTCTTAAATAAGGTATTAAATATGAAATCAAAGATGGTTTTATTGTTTCAAGATGGTTTATTTTACTTATAGAAAATTTATAGAAAAGTTTTTTTGTGCTTCTGTAGCAGCTTTATATTCTTATCAGTCTATTTACAGGCTGAATTAACATCGATCTGAGTATTCTTATAATAAATTTATAATGATAGAGTTAAAACAGCTTTCTTATTATGATTAGTATTATTTATTTTTTATTATTATTATTATTTTTTATTTGTTCAACTAACATTTTCATTTATTTTTTTTACCACAATATGATACTACAGAAAATAGGGGCAGGAGAAAAAATGATTCACATAAGTGTCACGATTTTTTGTTTAACAATTTTTAAATTGATTTTTATGTTCAAAAATAGATTTTTTTTTTTTTTTTTCAAATTTAAGAATAAATCTTAAAAACTGACGTACATGTGATGTTTATTTTTTAAGGAATTATGTTTCCTGGAATAGTCAGTAGACGATCAGAATCATTCAACTGTTTCACTCGTGTTAAAAATGAAGACAAAATATTGAGAAAATCGACAAAATCATAGAATCGCAATTTAAATCGAATTGGCATCCGAAAAAATTGTGGAAGAATGGAATCGGGATAAGAGCGTATTGTCCCAGCCCTACTACAAATCAAGACAATATGATACAATAAAACTGGTTAACTACGAATCTAAAGGAACTAAAAGTACAAAGTAGAAGTTTCACCGATGCAGCCCGTTTAGTCCTCATTGCGACAGTTGCTGTTTGACTCTTTAACCGCACAAATTCCTCGACTCTACCTCCTACATTTCCAGTCCATCTCCTGCTGTCCTGTCAAATAAAGACCTAAAAAAGTCTTTAATGAAAACTGAAACCAAACTTTTTACCACATTGTCAACAGGCAGAGGTGAAATATGCCAGAATCTTACGAGTTAAATTGACGGTATTAATCAGAGTTGTTATGGGGTTTTGGACCAATCAGGATCAAGCGTGTGTCACAGCTGGGTAATTCTGGGAGGTTATGAAAGCTCAAACCTTGTCCAACATCATTGAGTTGATCCTGCAGAATCGCTGGTCTTATCCCCTGATAGTTTCTCTTTCTCCACCCTAGACTCGTGTTTCTAGATCTCAGTCCTCCAGAGCAAGTCAAGGTCAGACAATAAAAACTGTAATTTGACTGAGTCTGGTTGGAAACTCGTTGCTGTTCCTCTTGAGCCCGCTAACACGGTTCCTTTCAAAAGTGCTGACTGTCCAAACATTCGAAACGCAGCTGGAGGAGGAAGTGCCCATTATTCCTGGTATTGGTTTCATTACAGGTGCAGATATTGTGTAAGGCCTTTTTATTCCCACTTGACAGATGAATTAAAGGATCAGTGTGATCATATTTGTAAGGAACACATCGCCCAAATTCCTCAGCCGTCTGAAAGGAAATACAAAACTATCAAAAGAGGGGAAAAAAAAACTCACGACCACAAAGACGAGACTGAGCGAACAGCGCCGTTTAAACTGGCAGCCATGTTTTGGTGAAGAGGATATTGCCTCATTAAGAGTAAGTGCAGGAACACATCGCCTTCAAATCATTTCCAATCCCCTCTGCTGTTTTTGGCACGTGGACTCAGGGTGTGCATGTGCTTCACATAATCATCCCCGGAGTCCCAGAAATCACTCGTACTTAAGGTCGTGTTTCTCAGGTTTCTTTCGTTTCATTTCTCTCCTTCAGACTTTGGACCCTTCACTCGTTTTGCTTACTTTGACAGATTGCCTGCTCTCCATCTCTGCTTCCATCACCATCCCGTCTTTGTGCTCCGAGTTCTGTTTTGAGGAATATTCCCCACCTGAAACTCTTTCCCCGTCTCTGTCTCCAGTTTGCTCTTTGCCTTTGAGTGTGATGGTGTGTGTTGTTTCCGCTTGTTTCCAATCTTGACATTCGTGTTTTGAACACGTCGAGAAAGTTTCTGCTTTCGTTTCTGTTACCTTTGCTGTTTCCTGTCTCCTTTCCTCACGCTGCTCTTTATAACTTAGTTTCTCTCTTCGCTCGCTGGTATAAGTCAGAATTTTTTGTCTCCTCTCTTTATTTACTTTAGGTTTAGAGCTGCATACGTCGAGCTGTCTTCGTCTGTGTTCGTCTGTCAGGGTCCTCAGACACAGAGTCAGTCGTGGATCTCTTGGCGAGGAGGCATGGAGTCCTTCATCAGTCACGGGTGGTTGGTTTGATCTTCCTCATGGTAATGAGGTCAGTGTCACCTCGGCCTTTTATAATTCTCTAATTACTCTGTGTCGTGAGGTGGACACTCATTAGAATGAATGAGCCGGAGGAGGCTGTTTTTCAGGGTATGATGGATGTGTCCGATGGGAATACTGGCTGTGATATTTATTCAACTTTTCACTGAAACCAGAGTCTAATACTACTGCAAATGACACAGAGACTGAAGCGACACTCCCTGATATTAAATCTCTGAGAAGGGGAAAAACTCACAAAGGGCAAATTTCACCTGAGTAATGTTGACTTGAAAGTCTGAGGAAATATTAGAGTTGAGTTTTTAGGGACATTTGGATCCTGCTGTAAGAGCAGAAAGACTAAAAACAAACAAGACGACAAGAGCAGACAGAAGCATTTGTAAACTCAGGAAGTCAGCAGCACAGAAACAGCGCTCTACTTTGGATACATCATTCATTCTCTCACAGTCACATCTCGATGGTGGTCGAGTACCTTGGTAGTCACAGCTGCTCTGGGACAGACTGACCGAAACATGGCGCCAGTTTGCGCCCACGGCCTCTCTGACCACCACCATACAACACTCACAATCATACACCAGTGGAGGACACACACTGGGAGCAAGGTGGGTGAAGTGTCTTGCCCAAGGACACAATGGATAGACTCACAATAGGGGGGATCAAGCCGCCAACCTTCTGGTTATTGGACGACCGCCCGACCTCCTGAGCTACTGCCGCCCTGGAAGTTTCCTACATGTGTATCCTACAAACGGGGCTGCAGCATCAGTTTGACAAGATCCCTGTGGTTTCAAGAGTCAACTATAGAAACCTTTATTAAAGTTTGAGGTTTCAGACATTTAGTTTTGTACTAATAGATCGCCAGTATGCAACGATAGCTCCCAACCTGTCTGTGACATCACCGATCGGTCATCGCCTCATCGAAAATATTGACTTAACCTAACCTAACATGAAAAAAGATTGACCTGTCCGCTGATTTAGCCAAGCCCCTAATTCCGCTATTCTTGATGCTGCGTTTTAGTTGTACTCAGAAGTCAGGATTTCCGAGCTCTGAGTCTGAAATTCATCTGGAACGACTCGGAAAGTCGGGCGATCCTCGCCAAACCTGACTTGACGACAACGTCATAATCCAAGGTGGCAGCACATCAACAGTAAAGAGTAACAGTAAAAGTTCTTGTAATGTTTTATTTATTAGCACTTTTGTTTTGGTGAAATTAAATAAGTGGTATATGTTGTACTGCTCAACGTCTAATATTATGAACAGTAATAATAAACTAAGATCATTTTGTATGGTCGAGGGAATATAGACGGATATTTTCTGGTTTATCTATAAACTGTATTTGTCCTCCCAGCTGACCTTTACCTGCATTTCTGAGGAAGGATGACTGCAATCATGTTATGTTTATAGGTGATTTGCATTGTGGGAAATGTAGGAAATCTTCCTTTTACCTAACACTTAGTGGTCCAGTGTGTCTTCAATCATCAATCACATCTTTTACATCTTTTTGTGAACTCTACAGAAGTCAAATACGAACTTATCAGTCCTCCTTTTTTTTAATCTTTGATTGATTTAATCTGTTGTGCCGAGCTTCTTCATTTCTTATTTTTTTCTGCAAAGTCTTAATCTTGTATCCTGCAACAAATCTGTCAGTGCCAGGAGCAGTCAAAGTCAAATTTGCTTAACAGTCAAAGCAGGAAGATAAGAGGGATAAGAGTCTGACTCCGGTCTGTGTATAAACTGATAAATGACATGAGAACCAGATAGTAAAAAAATTATTTAAATAGGACTTTATGCAGACAGAAAAGGGCTTTACTTTGGCTCTTGTGATGATGTTTTTGTCACTGATGTAAAATAGTTCAGAAACAATGAACCAAAACTAGTCAGAGCGATAAAAAGATGTTAAATGGACTTTTACGGAGTGTTTAGAGCTCAGGTACAGCTGTGTGCATGCCTCTGTGTTTTTAGAGTCTGTGTCTGTGTCTGTGTGGGGGGATGGTGGTGGAGGTTCTCTGAGTCCAGTCTGGTGCCACAGACTAATAAAGAGCCTGTGCAGACAAATAGGATTGTTTGTGTCTGGCTGTCTCTCACATTCAATACCTCCATACATCCACGTATGACAGATCGGCGTTTTCACGGCTCTGTGACCTCAAGCTTTACTTTCCCACTCCATCACTGCTCTGAGGATCAATTTAACCGATGTGATTTATCGCCACTTTTGTTTCGTATTGATTCGGGTTTCCTCTGTGGACATGATGACTTCATTTTGTTAAATGACGGAGTAGAAAATATGCCATTGTTACATTTATCTAAATGGGAAAATAGATGAGGAATCCATACGTTAGTGGAGAGCTGTAAATAGATGTTGACCCGGAGAAACTCTGGACGACTAGGTTTGGATTTGGCGTCGCAGATCGGAGATGGTTGAATGTTTTTTCATCACAAGTTCAGTCAGAGTTGATTTCATCTATACAATATACTCGAACCAAACCAAGTAAGAAAGAAAATAAAACATTTTAACTCTCAAAGTCGTTTTTATTCTTTTTCTGAAACACTAAATAAGGTCACTACTTTCAGACGCTCCATCACCTCCAGCCTGAATTTAATTCTACTTTGCAGAGCTGTCGGTTTGTGAGTTATTTGTAGGGGAGTGACAAGATTAAACTCGACAATAGTTATTGTCACGTTAAAAATCTGTCTTGCGAAATTAGTGAGCTATCCAAACTTCTATTTGTGACCTGTAGGGGCAGTAATGCGCCTTTGCTAGGAAAACGAGAAGATGAGGAGAAGCAGCCGGAACTGAAGAGGCCCCCGCCACTTTAAAACATTTTTTTGGCAGCATTTCAGGTACCCGGCAGAAATGATATAAGACACAGACAATATGCAAGCATTGAATTAAAATAATGCAATAATTCAACCACGATGCAGAGACATATACAGCACCACCACAGATCGGTACTCAAATCAACAACTGCACCTGTGAAGAAAACACTAACAAGCCAGACGACGCTGACAAACACATCCGGACCTCAAGAAACCAAAACAACAACAAGAGACAAAGGTTGGTCCAGGTCTTGTGAGCTGAGTGTATCGTCACACCCCCAATGATTAGTTTGTTTGCACAGTTTCCATTTTTACTGCCACTTTCATCCAACACTACCTCGTTCAAACGGTTACAAAGCCAAGGCCTTAATTTAGGATTAATGTAAAAGCACAGTACAGCATCAGCTGAGTGTCTGTTGGTCTGCTTGGTTAACTTCGATGGACCGGTGGATCAGACAGTAATGAAGCTTAATTCTGATATTATGACTCAAAGTTTCCACAAGGTTTCAGAGGGGATTAAACTCCACCTTCATGTCTTGTATGTATGTCTTGTACATCTACCTTTCAAGTCTGAGTACAACTGAGCTGAACTGAACTACATGCAGTTGCAGAAATAGTCTAATGGGGCGCTTACACTAAGCAAATCTAGACACGCGAAAATTATTTACTCGCTTTATTCACGTGTCAAATCTAAACAAAAGAAGTGGATAGCTGTTTATAGCCGTTAATGCTGATTTCAACAATAATCCCTGTCAATTCAACCAGCGGGATCAAGTGATAAGATTTTTACAATTTACCAGTTAATCCAAACTTCTCACCTACTTCCCTCTACATGCAAGCTCCTTTTTATTCCAATTTCGGTAATTGAAAGAAAAGATATCATATAATTCGGGGCACCAACACACCGACACGATCAGTGTTGCATTGCAAATATCCGCTCAAGTTGAGAAACTTTCAACTCTCGAAATTACGTCATTTGCACCGCCAGAGTCGTGGGAGCGTCTAATCGTGTCTTTGCATTGACTTAACATGTATTTAAGTCGTGCGAATGATTAAACTCACGCTTGGTATGTGAAGACAGTAAAATATATGTAGATTTGTTCACTTTTCTTTCCTTATATTCACTAAAAATAAGGAAGAGCTTTTACACCCGTCTTCCTCCGTCTCCAACATCGACGGACTCAAAGCTGGTGGTGTAAGACAACATAGCAGAGCTTGCACATGGTCACCCTCATTAAAACAAACATAAAAACCTTCATTGACTGACAAGACATCCTGCTGTGAAAGACAACAAGCCGATCAGTCAACCAGAGGAAGCTGATGTTAAAAACAGGCCCTGCTGTATATCTGCCAAAGTCTTCCTTCTTCAGGGAGACGGTGTTAGCCGTCTGTTTTCACTCTTCATAAATCATCCACAGAAAGGAAATTCCTCCTGGATTATGTTATTGTAGACAAAAAAAGACTTTTAACTTATAATGAATGCTCCTGATTCATGAGAATACATCCCGTGTTCGATTACTCGTTTACCTCCAGCCAGGATTTCGAGACCTTAAAAGACACTCTTCCATCGAACCCAAACCAACGCTGGACCCTTTCCTGGAAATAACTCTTCTTCTACTTCTTCTTCTTCTTCTTCAGGAGGCCAAAACGTCTTCACACAAACACACGGAGGACACGAAGCGCTGCTCTCTGACTTTACCCCATAATTTAAAACAGATTGTTCAGGTATGAGGAGAGAGAGAGAGGAAGCGGCTGAAACTCTGACACCTCGTCTGGCTGCTTGGATAAGGAAGCGTTTCCCATCTCGTCTCCAACAAAGGAGGTCGATTCGCCCATTATTAGACAGTAAAAAGACATTATCTGTGCCATGCAGCGCCTGGAGTGGATGGTCTCGGATGACATGTTCCCCCTGCTTGTTCGCCTCATCTATACCCACTCAATGAAAGCACTTATGGTATTTTAATGGGGCGGAGGATAGAATTATAGGAGATGTCAATCATAGCTTTGTACGGAGGAATACATTTGTCAGCACTTAAAGTTCAGCGGACCTCGAGGAGGATTTGTCATTCGAGGCATCTAGGAATGTTTTAATGGCTGGAAAAACCCGGGATGGCCATTCTTGGTGTTTTCTTTGCTTTCCCATCTTCCTGAATGGACAAAGAGAGAGAGAGAGAGAGAGAGAGAGAGAGAGAGAGAGAGAGAGAGAGAGAGAGAGAGATCTATATTCAGACGAATGCTGGCCTTGTGAACAACAGCCCCACTGTCGCGTTAGTCCACTTGAAGAGGAGAAGAAAGGCCCTAAAATAACAAGTTAAGGCCAAACCAGGACTGAAAAACTCAGACTCTCTTGTTTGGGTCGGTAATTCATCTCTCTGAAATCACACAGCGGCTGATTTTGATTGGGCAATTACAGCTTTTACAATGCACGCCACAATTACAGAGCAATATGCACGAGTCCTAATCGTTTAGCTTCGTTTAATCCGACAAGCTGGCGACAATAGAGAAAACTCATTCAGCGTCTCCATTAGGGAGTGCTTTACGGGTCTCAAGTTGGTCCTTCCTCCCCAGCGCTCTATCTCCTGCAGTCAGGTGGGAACAGAACAATAGCGGTCCTGATTGAGGACCTAAGCCCGGACTGGATGGACCAGCTGAGGAGGAAAAGGATAACGAGGTTTTTAATCATGACATTTGGACTAAATCCAAAGGTAAAGGGCTCGTTCTCACGGCCCGGCATGTCCGCCCACGGACTGAAGAGTCGTGGGTTTGATCTCTGTATGTGACGAATATCACACTGAGGTGTCCGTATGCTGAGAACAGATTGTAAGATTATTTAAATGTACGGGGTAGGAGAGCCTCACGGCAAGACACACTGGACAGGTAAACCCTGAGATCTACAAGAGGATATCAGTCATTCATTCATTCATTTCCAGCTCAGATTAGAGACACGGAAGAGGGAGAAGAGAGCCGAAAAAAAATATGCACTAAAGGCCAGAGGATCGGTGTCAAAGCTCAGCTGATGAGGTGAAGACGTCACTGCAAAACTCTCAAATCTTTGTACCTGTTTTTGCTTATTTCCAGGATAACGTGTTTGTCTACAAACCTGCTGGATCCTCAACATGATGTGCAACAGCAGTACAAGCTACCAGAGGAGTGGAGAGAGGAAGAGGAGGAGGCAGATGTCTGTATCTGTATGCGTCTGAAAAGCCAAGGGACGTGAGTATGACAGAGTGAGAGGCTGTTGTGATCTTACAAATGATATTATAAAAGGATGTTAAGGGATAACCAAGTCAGAAACCCTGTTGCCGACAGTTTTCTTCTCGAGTTATACCAACTTTAGTAACAACCGCAGGATAGAAATAAAGTCCATTACGGACTACAGCGGGGTGCCGCAGCTCAAGGAAGAACATTTATGATCATTTCTTCATGGAAATACAATCGGACAGAGACGCTAAGACAGAAGAACTACCACGTCTGCTACAGAAATGATCATAAATGTTCTTCCTTGAGCTGCCCCCCCCCCGCTGTAGTCCATAATAGACTGGCCTGAGGTCTCACTACAAACAAGCGTCTGCTGGAAGAGAGTAGGTGAGATGTGTTTAGTCTCTTTGCTAAAGAAATGAGTCAAAGTTAAAAAGATGTTTGGTGTCTAGTACTGTGGCTGTGACCCGATATGTACTAACCTGAGTAAAACATGGTGTACTTTCGTTTAGTAACAGAACCTCATTGGAAAATCAGCTGATTTAACTTTACTGTGCTCTTGTTCACATATACTAACTCGACAGCACATATATCCATACCTGTTAACAAAATCATGATTTTATTGATAATTCGGCTCAATAAAATCCCCCTTACCTTTTCATTTTAACTACAGTAGAAGTTTTTTGGCCCAGCTTATAGACTACAGAGGTGGAGAAATGCCCCTGCTTAAGTTTATGTTTTCTTAGGAGTTTAGGTTAGGTGCTGTTCTGAGCATTATTTGTGGCTCTAGAGTGGCGTTTTGGTTGAGGTTAGTTTATGGCTCCTCAGACTGCTTTGTAAGCAAGCAGGCGGCAACATTCATCTCTCGAGGGGGTGTCTAACTTGGTGTACGGTGTGTTTGACCCTAAATTAATTTTACACCAGAATATCCCTTGAAAGGATGTCGTAAAGACTGGATAATTCGTTCAATCTGCAGCTGAAATCCATCAGTTTTTAAGACACAGTGTAAAAACACTTTAGTCAAAGTGAAATCTGAGATCTAATTTAGTATTTTCACCAACATTAAAGCTCTGATGCAAGATCCTTTTTCTGCAGAGTAGATCGTGTGTTTGGGGTTCGATTCTCTTTTCTAAATTAACACCGAAGTTGGACTGAAACTGTCCTGAACGCTTTGCCCACACTCCACAGCTGACCGAAAGAGGGCAGAGAAAATAAAAGCAGAAGAAGAAGAATGGAAAAAAGGGAAGCCATGTTGTAACATCTGGAGACCCATGTTGAAACAATGGTCTCTCTACCCCCCCACTCTCACCCTCAGGACCATTAGGAGACTGATGAGTGAACAGTTAGCTGGATCAACTCAGCATGTCTGCCTCTGTGGCTGCCTCTTTAATCATTCCTTATCTCCACCACATTACCACATCAGCCTCTCTCTCTCTCTCTCCCTCTCACATCCATCTCCCCCCTCCCTCCACCTGAATGTTGTCCATGGGTGGTGCTCTGTTTTGTTTCTGAGGCGCAGAACAACACAGTTTGTGCTGCCATTGTGTGTTGTGTCTGGAACAAGAGGAATGCTAAAATGCCAGAGAATGATGGATGCTGGGTAAGTACAGGAGCTGGCTGCTGATTGGCCGGGCCTGTGTGAGAAACTAATAATGTGCCAACAGAGGCCGGATTCATTTTCTGTGAGCTGTAGTCGACGTCATGTAACCGCTGGGTTGTGGTCTTAATCTGACACCGATTATTTGATCGTATTTTCTCTCAAAGCTGGACGACCACAAATTCAGAGTCGTGGCAGCGGTTCAACTTTTCAGAGATACGCTGTTTGGTTTGGCTGGAGAGACGTCAGGAGTGGCAGAGTTTCAATCAAAGCCCAGTTTGGACTAAATTTGGGGTCTACATGAACTAAAATACACAGAGTTTTGGATTTTCTCCAGTTGATGGTCTGAAGAGAGAACCTCGGTCTGTTCTCTCGGGGGGAACGAGGCTGATTTAAGTGGATCTGATAAATGAAGCAGCTTTAAGTACGAGGAGATATAGTGAGCAGCATCGTGATGCAAGGAGACAAGGAAAAATACTCTCATCAACAAGACGTCGGACCCAATAAAAAGTCCATTTCACTGGATCAGCAAAAACACTGATAGTAGGAGCACGGCTGAGAGCTCGGATACCTTTTTTAATCTCTTAATATTGAGAAGCTACTGAAGCCACAGACTCCTAAAACCCGGTGTAGGTACTAGATGTGTTCAGGCTGCCGGCTCGGCTCGGGGTCCGGCGCCTATTGATGATGATTAGCCATGATTATCCTGGTTGGTCCGGACATTACGGAAGCAATTTTCGCCGGATTAGGTTTCATCGGATTGTAGTTCTTGGACGAATTTTACGAAGCAATCTATCGCTACTTATCAAAGGGGATTTCAAATCAATCAAATTCTATTTTTATAGCGCCAATTCACAACAGTCGTTGTCCCAAGACATTTTCCAAAGATAAGGGGCAGGTCTAGAGCACGCACATTGTTTGATGAATTATCAAGACCCAACCATAAGATGGGACAGATTTAACCCATCTCACAGTGGCGAGGAAAAACTTCCTTTCAACAGGCAGAAACCTTGGGAAGGACCAGACTCATACTTTATGACAGCCGGACTACCGCCTCTTGGAAATGTGTAATAAAAGCAAAACTGTCTATTGATAAACGGAGATCCTGCGTACATCTGTTTTTTCTTTTTCCTTTAGAAAAACACATACACCAGTATTTCCTCATCTAGGGAGCAGACGCTTTTCAAAATAAAACTCCGTGTTTCAGGAGGATCGTATTTCACACCATGCAAACAGGCAGAGATGAACAAGTGAAAGGTTTTTAGACGTCATTTCACCCCGATGACACCATGGATGAGGAGATGCTGATTCTAGAAGTCTAGAAGTAGATTTCCTCCTCTGGAAGGACACAATCTACTGCTTATATGGTTAGCCTGTGTTGCTAAAGACAACTTGTTATCGCGCAATTGCACATGAATCCGTGGGTTCTTGTGAGTTCTCACAATTCCTGCTGTCTGTAATCCGTCACGAAATTCGCCTCACAAATGGATCCAGTAGGAATTGGCGTACAGCGAAAATTGCTGCCCTTCTGGATGCGGTGGAAATCCCAGGTAAGATGCAAACTCTGGGTGCTAAATGAGGCGCAGGGCGCAGGATTGGACTGGGTCAGCACCGGTCTGTGCAGACTTTTGAGCTACATATTCAGCCCGGATATCAGTCCATCAATATTTGACAAGTTATTGAGAGGGATGCAGAGTTTAATATATAATCATGAGACTGATATAATCTCCGTTTCTCTCTCAGCAGTTATTCCCAAACGTTTCCTCAGGTGGTTCTGACTTTACAGGAAGAGAAAACATCATGTATCGCTGCTATATTAATAGATCGCCTGAATGTACATCGAATAAATGCAATTTTATTTGGATTAAAAGTAGATTTTTTTTGTATTTTTCCGTCACCTTCAGGTCTTTTTTAATAAAACAAAGTTGATTAATTCTGAACAGAACTGCTCATATCTCTCATTGTCAACCTTCATCCCCCAATTACAACACGCCAGGAGAGCATCCCTGGAAGAAACCGTCAATATCAACACGAGCGTAATCCTCTTGAATTTCAATTCTTCATTATTGCAGAGAAGCAGCAGCAGCAGCACGGCTCTGATTTATCTCATTTGCTCCTCACAGTCTTCCTGTGGCACATTTCTGTCTGAGACCGCCTTTGAACGGGTTTCTGTGAAACTATCTCCCCCTCTCTCTCTCCCACTTTTCTCAGTGTCTCTTTCCCTCGGGAGCGATGTCATGAGTTTAATTGCCGCCAGGTGACGAGGAGCTTGGAAAAACAGAATTAACCTTGTCAGCCCTGAGCCTCCCCCTCTTCTCCCCTCCTCTTCCTCTCCTCCATCCGATGCATCAATTAAAGTTAAGCCAGCACGGCCCTCGGTTTCAACAGGCTCAGTCAGGTACACAAAGAAAGGGGAGAGCGAGCCGTGAGAGGTACAGTAGGGGAACAAGTGGGATTTACAGGACAAACGGACAGAGTGGATGAGAGAGGGAAGACATGAGGAACAGGACAATGAGCCAGGCGGAGATAGACAGACTTGGCAGATAGACTGGAGGAGGGATAAAGTGGGATTCAGCTGTTGCAGGATTAAGAAGAGAGGATGGTGGCACAAAGACAGACACGGCAACGAGGACAGAGAGAGAGAGAAGTGTGAGGGAAAAATGAGGAAAAAGAAACAAGTACGAAGTTTGACGTTTTAATAAATGATCACCGTCTCAAGGTCAGACGTGCTCAATGCTCCTGTTTTCATCTGAATCATCAGTTTTCACCCCGAGGTGAAGATTAAAAGACAAAAAGATAAAAATGTCATCGTATTAATCACAAAGGTTGGGGTCAAAGGGAGGTCGCGCTCCATGAAAGGAGAAGCACGTCTGTCAGTCATGAAATTATCCGTTTATTCAGGATGAGCTGATTTCTAAGAGCTTCCACATGCTGCTGCGTTCACACTAAACTTCCTGTCTGCTGGAAAGTTCAACAGCCAGATGGTTTTTTCCTTTAAATAAAATCATTATCAGTGATTCTCTTTTTCCAAGTACTGCTGCATGTCACAGATGTTAAAGGTTGAGATCTCCTGCAGAAGATGAACTTAACCGACCTTGGACGAAGGTCACTATCTCCAGAAGTGACGGATAAGACTGTTACAGACCGGGACCACATTGTCAAAAAGGAGCACCAAAAAAAAAAGGCGTTTAGAGGGATTAGACTGACCCCAAATTCTCAGTGCTGCAGAACAGGGGCGATTTTCCTACCAGATACGTTTGTGAGGCAAATTTCAGACATCAGGAATCGCGAGAACTCACAAGAACCTGCGAATTCACATGCAATTACGTGATAACGAGTTGTCTCTATGAAGACAACCACATAACCATGTAAGCAGCAGATCGTGTCCTTCCAGGGAAGGAAATCCACTCTGTCCAGACCAGTAGATCAGACACTTTAGTGGAGATTGGGAATCAACCATGGGTAAGAGTATTTATCGTTATCTTGTTTGTCCTCGCCCACATTTGGATGGTGTGAAATATGATCCATCTAAAACATGAAGTATTTTATTTTGAAAAGACGCTGAATGCTTTGTTTTGGGTCTGTGCCTGACTTCCTTTCCAGCACGGGTTAATCTGTGCTGAATTTACGCAGCAAGCTGCAGCGTCCAGAAAAAATAGAGCTCTTGCGATCAGCTACGAAGCCCACAGAACCGCAGGGGCCAGAAAGAAACCAGTGGAAATTGACACATTAACTTGATTGGAAATGATCAGCGGCGATCCGCGCCAATGGCCTTTTTCCACCGCCAGTCAGCATGTGGTGGAAATTTGGGGTGAGAAACATGCAGCAAAGGCCAAAATCAAAGCACCTACGTCATGGACCATAGCCTCTGTACATGGAGCTTGTAATCTAACTGCTGAGCTAAAGCGCCCAAAACAACAAGACTTTAGTAGGTGGAAGAAAAACTGGATCCTTTAATGGAAATCTGGCGGCGCTCGGAGAGATCCTGCTAATCTGTGAACAGATAAGAAACTGAGTTTTCACTGTCAGGGTCCTGAAGTCAAAGTCTGCTGAGAAGGTCTGTCCATCAGAGTGAGATGAACTCAACACAAAGACAGAAACATGTGATTCAGAGTGCTGGCTGACTGAACGGTATGTGTTCATAGACAGAATAACTGTGTTCAGCCCACCTGTCCTCACAGTACCGTCTTTGTGTGATCCTTTAGACCCCCCGACGCCAGGCCTGTGCACGCTGACGCTGCGATAATGGAGCCCCGAACTCCGCACACAGTCTTTCTCTTTCTCTCTCTCGCACACACACCCACACAAAGGGTTTCAGAGCTTTTAGTGCCTCTCGGTTACAACCCTCTCACCATCTCCAATGGCGTTCTTATCGCCTGCTCGCTCGCTCGCTCTCTTTCTTTCCCTCTCTCTGTTTCACTGAGTCGGCCTTCACTCCACAGGTGTGCATTTGGGTTTGGGTCATATTTCAAGTGCTTACTGTACAGCCTCTATGTTGGTATGAATGTTGAGTCGGCTCTCCGCGGTGATAGAATCATCTCTGAAAATATCTGCTGATCAGAATTTAACGAAGGAGAAGCTTGAAGTGTTTTTTTATTTCTCAGGACCAAACTGTGCGACTCTTAAAACATCCGCTGTCTAATAAGGACAATTTAACAAGTTAGTCACATGACTGAGTATAAAAAGAGAGGTTCGGCACTCTGTGAGAGGCTGCGGAAGAAAGACTGGGTCTGGAGAAATCTCTGTGCCAAAGGGACAAGGACCAAAACCAAGACTGGATGGTCCTGAAGAGTTCACGAATCAAACTAAGACTGTAAACTCAGTTTGTTTTTGGTCAACATGTGTTTGTCTCTGTTTCATTATTCTTCTGTCATCTCTGAACTCTGTTCCAATTACTGAGAAATAAAGTGAATTCATTTCGGAGTAAACGAACCGAGGAACACATGTTGAGTCTAATAATATTTATTCACAGGAAAATGTCACAGGTCGTGTTTTTCTTGTCTCCGGTCTGTTTCTTCGAGGAAATCCAGTTTACCGTCACAAAACCTGCAGGAAGAAGCGCAGGCTCCCTGTTCATGACAGCTCAAGCATCCAGTTTACATTAATTAGCTTAATGTGCTTACAACCGCATACATTAGACCCATAAGCCTGTTAAAATATGAAAATGAGGATGACTGCTCATGCGTTTAATGTCATACAAACATATGTGCGGAGAGCGACCCCGACAGAAGACACGAACAGCACGGGGGGGAGGGGGAGGCTAGGTGTGCGAGTTTAGAGGAGAGCTGATTAAATAAAGAAACTAGTCGACCCCTAATCTCTATATCCTGTCCTGTCTGTCCGTTTTGAGGGCATTTGTCTTTTTTTTCATCTTTATTTTGAGCTGACAGTCACATTTTCAAAATTTGGTGAGAGATCTTATTTTTCTTCATATTAAAAAAAAATAACAAAACCTCCGTGTCACCTGTTGTTCTCCGTCGCTGCATTTTAGCTCCACCCACCCTCCTTTGTCCACAAATCTGCCAATAGACTTCCATTAAAAACAGGTTTTCTGAGCATGTGTTTACGGCACCATAACAACATATTACAACCTTTTTTCTGCAGTCAGTCGATCAGCAGGGCTCTAAATCTGACTTTCCCACAGTGAGACAACAGACTGAGCCGCACATCATTTTAACCCCTTCAGTGCCGCTGAGCACGCAAGTCTTCATTCATGGACTGAGAGAGTTTGAAGATTCATCCACTAAACATCATCAGAAATGAAGGAAACTTTACATGACACTAGATATGGATGTCTAAGAGTGGGATATGTGTGGAAGGAGAAGTCTGTGTGCTCCTGCGTGTGTGCACGGGTGAGAATCTGCGTCCATGTTTAGAACCGGGCATGACGTGAGTTTTTACAGCCGAGAATCTGACGTCCAAGTTCTGCAGTGTGGGACAAAGAGAGGGGGACATTTGGACAATTTCAACTTTGTGGATGGACATGCATGAGGATGAACAGGTCCTTATGCAATCAGCGTAATCACGGTCATATTTTGGTTAGAGGTGGATAAACACTTGTAAATTATTCCTATCTTACATATATCTTCTGATTTTATATGATTATATATAAAATTAATATATTATGAACGAATGAATTTGATGGGATTTGATTTGGTAGAGGACAAGACACAAAAAGGAGGTGAAAATGGCGTATTTTTCCGCTTTTTGGACCGACACTTCATCAATAAATATGACATGTTGCATAAAAACTGGCATAAAAAGGGAAATACATCTGATTTTTTATTTATTATTTTTTTAATGGTTAGGGCTAAAGTTGTTTAAAAGATACGGGTTGAAAAAAGTTAAAAAAAAAAAAAAAAAAAAGGTTGCTTCCGTTCTCCTCGAACTCTGGGAAAACATTTAACCGGTAATAACGCTTTACTTCCCTCATGTTCGGTTTACACGAACAGGCCGGGATACTCTCGAGCAGAGAGGGGCACCGAGGACACGATTCAGTTAACCCAACCGGACCCCCCTCATCCTGCAGCTCGAACCAACTTTTACAGGCTGATAAAAAATAATTGCCGCCCCGAGGGTGGGGGTGGGGTCCAAATACATTAGCACCACAAAGAGAAGAGCTGGGATCGCATTACTCAGAGCGCTGACACCATCGCCTCCACCCTGGAAGAACGGAGGAAAAATCGCAGGTCAAACAGCAGAGATAGAAAGAGATGGAGGTGAAGCAGCAACGGAGCGAGAGTGCAACAGCGTGAACCGCACAGCGAGATAGCGTCGGCGAAGGAACCCCGAGAAAGGAATGCACTCTTTTTTTTTATGTGTGTCCAATCCTCTTGTATTTCTGTATGTATGTCAAAGGACCTCATCTGCCGCCATGCTCCATTGCAGACCAATAATACAGGGCGGGGGGTGGGGGGGGCGCTCCACGGGACAGCAGAGAGGAGAGGAGAGAGTCAGGGAAGCATGACTCTGTGGAGGGAGGAGTGAAAGAGGAGGAGAAGAGGAGGAGATGGAGGAGGCCGGCTGCTGATCTCATATCTGAGAGTGTACGAGTGTGTGTTCATGATGATAATGAGAATAAAGAGAAACATTTATTCAAAGAGTCAAAGGTCAGACCATACACCCAAACACCGCCATGACACCTGTTGAGCTTAGCATCACCGTTTTCTCCTCCAACACTCCGAATCTTCATTTCAATCCTCAACAACTCCGTTTTTTTGGAAATGTTGGAACAGTTTTTAAAGAAGGATTCTTGTATTTTCACAAAAAAACAGCAGATCTGTCTCAACCTGCAGCTACATGATGGTCTAAAAAAAAAAAAAAAACATAATCTTTAAGGGAGACTCAGCCTCACCTGTTAGCTCTAAACGGGTTTAGAGGCGTGCACAGACTCTGTGTCTGATTGGATACTCTGGACAGTTTGGTGCTGGTCATTTATTTTAAGTATAACTTCACAAAACGCTCCATGCGGCTACTTTTAGTGCAGGCAGCTGACTGACCCAGACTGGATCCAAAGGGATAAAGTTCTTATAGACGATTCCAGTCCACGATCTTTATGAGTGAGAGTCCACACAGACAACACATCAGTCCATTATTACCTCAAATTATGACTTTTGCTCCTTTTTTCTTCACTTAACTCTCGACTTAAAGCTCCTGTGAGGAACTTTCTGTCTGTGTTGATTTTGGCGCCTCTTGTGGACAAAGTGGTCAAACTTTCAGTTTCAGCAGATTTATCGTTTACTGTATAAAGTTGCTGTTTACACCCCAGAGCATCAACAGACATTAAAGTTTACAACATAGAAAATCAGTCTTGTTGATAACGCTCTCGTCTGCTTTGATAAATCACCAACAAGCATCTCTGTTAATTTCATAATCAATCCAAAGTCCTCACAGGTGTTTCAGACATCTTTATTTTATGACTTTATTCTTTATTATTGTCTTATAAGCGCTGTAGATGTGTATAACAGCTTCGTGTTCATGTTCTTCTCTTTGTTTGGATTTCTGAAACACTTTGAACACGGTCAACGTTGAAAGTTTAATCCCCACCCTTTGATCCGACACTCTCCGTCTGCTCTGAGCTCCATTTCTCCACCTGGTGTGGAAAAAGTCTCTCAATTTAACTTTGAAGATGTCGGCCGATCAATCAACTGACCGGTCCGTTTTTTTTTTAATGGGAGGAAATTCCTCTGTGTGAATGTTATCGAGCTCAGCAAAACTAAAGCCAGAAACATTTCAACTTTCACCAAAGCATGCTGTTCTGTAAAACTGCTATTACTGGCCTCGTAGCAACAGCCGGAGCCTTGATGATTGCCTCTTTGAAACATCTGCTGAGCTCTGCTGGCCAGAAAACAGAGAGGGTTTCAGCAGACTGGAAGGCCCACAGAGGCAGGGGGATAATTCAGCCTGTGAGCTGTTTACACACCAACACAAAGGAGGACATGCTGGACTGTTGTTGTCTTAGTCGTTTCTTTTATTGTTGAGTTTATATCTTCATAAATAAAAAAAGTTTGGGAACTCTGCTGGCCTTCAGGGTTAAACTCTCCCTCCGAAAAGTCCCCTAACTCCTCATTAAAACTCAGTGAAATGTTTTAATGTCACACAGCTGCTTCTCCACTTAAATCCAGTTCTGAGGGGTTTCTCCTCAAATACTCGTCCTCGTTCATTTAATATCTGAAAGACAAAGTGGTCGCAGACACACTCGGTTTGATTTTAAAGCTCCCTGATAATAATAAAGAAAGTTACTGACCTTGTTGTGTCAGGAGAGGAGAGTAAAAGCAGTCATTTTACATCCTGGAGTGGACATACTCATATATTTGCTGCTGTGATTGGTTCGTTTGGTTTTCATGCAGAAAAAAATCACTGATATTTACAACACTAGAAGAGTAATCCTTCAAAATAAAAGCACATTTTGTTGTCAGCGTTATTGTGTGGCTCTACAGAGAAAGATTAAACAGCTGTTACTTTTGTTTGTAGTGATCCTCGGGCTGCTGGATTATGACAAAAATCATAATCTGGATTATTTTGATTAATATTGATAATACACAATTATTAAAAACACTTTCCCATGATTTTAAAACTCTCTGACTGCATTTTCACACAGACTGTAGTTGATTTCTTAAACACTTTCTTAGTCTTAACACCAAAACCGTCAGATACACAAGGATTTAATTTTGGCTGTCTAACTTTATAACTTTACTTGTTTCACTTTCACATCATTTACATTTCCCAATGTACTTGTTAATTATAAAGTGACATGATGCAATTATCAGCTGTAATCTGATGATGGGAGACTGGCTGTCAAATGTGTTTTTGGATTGACACTGGTGAGCTAGTTCAGACAGGCACTTCTCAAGCTCCACAAGGTTAACTTTTGCTATCTTCATAGTTACCAAACAAACCTGTCCTCCCAGTTAGTCAGTCTACTTGTGTTCAGATTAGATAAGATATTCATTTATTAGTCCCAAATTTACAGCAGCATAAATACAAAGAGAGAAATTAAAGGGTGAAGAAACTTAAGAGTTATAAAAGATAGATAGATAGATACACGAGTGTTATTTACGGCTGTTATGTAGAGTTTTTATGTGTCGCAGGATCTCTGGTCACTCTTGTACTCAAACTCTCAGCCTCACCACCTCCCTGGTTTCCACCTGCAGACCTTTACTGTCGGACTGAAACATAAAATCTCATTACTCCTCAATTTCTTTAGGTAAAGTTAATGGAGTTTTATTCCTCTCTTATACAAACATAAGATGTTTAACCATTCAAGGTCATCCATATTGTTTTTCTGACGTCAGAGAGATTGGAGTTAAAAATCCCAGATCTCTCTAAAAAGCAGGAGGGCGGCAGGAGAATAAAACAGACCTGTATTTTGTTTTACCTTCACTGCTTTTAACAGAATGGCTGTGCTTTTCCTTTTCCCTCCAAGATAGACTGCAATTTCACAGAGTAGCAGAGCTTTTTTTTAAAAATAGACATGAAGGTTGGAGTTGAAGTTGGCATTTGGACTTAATAACAATGGCGAGGTCCTGCTCAATCACTCTTATCCTCTCCTCGGTGCTCTCGCTGCTTTGTGAGCCCAACAATCCCAATCCAATCTACTGAACATGGAGGACTGAGGATGTAGCTCTGTGTAATGACACACTGTGTCCAATTAATTTTTCCAAAAGGATTACAGGATTTCTCCCTCTCATGTCGTTTGCCTTTTAGGCATGCAGCGGCTGATACTTGAGATTCAGCGCCGCGTCGATGTCACTAAATGTGAGAGCTGCTTCTGTGTTTTATAATCATTGTTCTGACTCACACCATCGCTGGTTTTTTTTGAGCAAGTCCAACCAATTTCATCCGAATCCTCAGGGCGACTGGAGGGTTACAACGCTCTTACTCATTATTAGATAATTTCCAGACACTGAAATTAAAAAAAGAGTTCAGAGTAACGACAGACTTCACAGGAAGAGCCGTCCTATCATCTGCAGCGACACCTACTGGCCCTAAAGAGCTTATGCAGGAGTTTTACAGGAGATGGTGAGCAAAGAAACTTACAGAAGCTGTTTTTGCGTCGACTGAGGAGTGAGTCTTTTGTCTCATGATTCCTTTCTTTGCATGAGAAACTAGAGTTATCATCTATTAGTTTGCGCATCTACAGACACCATGCACATGCATAAGAAGCTGCGTTTATATGAGCACAAATAATCGGAATAAAGGCTCGATCAGAATAGTGTCATGTGAGCTTGTCGATCAGAAGATTCTGATCCAATTCGGCTCAATCGGAAAGAAACTGTATCCCGATCGAGAGGGGTGGATTATGCCGATCATAATCCCGAAACACGTCCATGTAAATACTTGACTCTCTAACATTGTGACTCTCTAAGCTGACTTGATCTTCAATCTTCAGCCTTTGGTTTATTTGTTGAGGTCAGTACAGGAGGTTTCATTATTAACACATGAAGTGAGCCACTATCAGATTATCGGATCCCTCAAAATTTTAATCAGATCAAGAAATTTTGCATGTGTCAACACGGCTGGTGGTTAAGAGTAATAAAAGTTTGAAGAGCATTTCTACACACTTTCACTAGGGTTGGGCATCGAGTCTCAAGCATCGATGGGGACCGGGACTAATGTTCCGATTCTCTCTGTAATTTCAATTCCAAGTTTCGATGCTGGAGTCCACCGACTGGAAGATATTGCCACCGAACACCAAAGAAGAAGAAGCTGCCCAAGTGTATGAGACGAATCCACACAGAGACAAACAGAGAGTACATCGTAACCCACAGCGGCGGTCAAAAGTTTGTCTAACTTTATCAGGAAGAATGAACTCTTATCTCAGAGCAACATTAGCAACACAGTTATATCCTGTAAAGAAGGGTAAACAACCAACAGGATTAAACACCTCAGGATTCATGGAGGAGAAATACCTGAGTGCTCGTCTTTGACGAGTCAGAAAAGTCAAACAATAAATTATTGTCTTCCACGAACACTGAAGCAGCAAACAAATTGTACTGTGTACGGTGGGTCAACTTAAATATCCAACTAACGTAAGCCCTGTACTTTTTTATATACAAATGACCTGACAACAAAAATTGATGTTTATATACTGGCTGAAAATGTGAAATATTTAAAGTAGAGTTCTTAAAAAGTTTCTGGAACCGGAATTGTTCAAAATCAAACGATACCCGACCCTACCCTTCGCCCTGTTTAACATTTGTTTGTTTTTTGTTTTTTTATGTGAATCTCCAACAAAGTGAAACATATTTCTTGTCCTCCTCTTTCATTGATTCTTATTATCAGGCTGTAAGCTGCTGCTAAAGCTCCTTCCCTCTCCTCTAATCCTTAATGGCTTTTTAGCTTTTTCCATTGAATCGTCCTGACTGTACATTAATTGTTTTCTGTGTTTACTCGTTCACTCTGACACAGAATTAACTCGGGGTTGTGTTGTTGCCCGGCCTCTGTTTCTTACCTAAATGTAGTGTTGACCCAAGCAAGCGCTTAATTACTTGATGAGATTAATCACCTCTCAGCCAATGCTGACATCACCGCGCTCGCTCTTTCCCCCCGGGCGGGTGGAGACAGGAAGGAGTGGGAGGAGAAAGGGGAACCTGAACTCTCAGGAATGAAGCGTATCTCTCCTCCTTTGCCTGGTAAAGGGTTGGTTTATTTATAGAGGGGCGGTGGGGGAAATGGGATGGACCTGCTGGGAGTTGGACAGGTTAACATCACACTAACTGGAGAGGTCAGCGCCGCATTGGCCCGTCCTCTCATTCCTCTGTTCTCTCTCAACCCTCTTTCTTTCTCGCTCCGCTCACTGGGGAAGACTTGTCTGCTTTGAGAGACTCCCATGTTTAATTTACTGCAGACACTAAACCTAAAGTATTGTGCAAACATCCCGGTTTTGAAGTGGCCTCTGAGGACGCGTAAGAAATTCCCTCTCACGTAGAATAAATTGGCAGGGCCCCTTCTCATCGATCTCTGCTGCTTGAAGATGTTAAGCTTCGGTCAATTGTATTAAAACCTAATTAAGCTGGTTTGGATGTTGTCCCCTGATGTAAACTTATATCTCCCAGCGCTCTCTGGAAAACAACGTCTCTGTCAGTCTGTCTGTTTTTGAGACATTCCTATTTCAAGATCTGTATTTGACTTTATTGAGTTTTTTCTCACATGCATGAGCAAATTCACTCCCTTTCATTGTGGATTTCAATCCAGGGTTAAAGGTGCTCAGGGTGTGCTGGGATACAGGCATGGCCAAGAAGTTTCCCCTCAAATCTGTGCCATCCTCTTGGTTATAACGCAGTTGCAGGGAGCTGGTTAGACTGAATAAACTCCTCTACATGACATGGACCCATCTGTGGGTCCTGATCACACATTTTGTTGCCCCTCTCGGACACTCTGGCAAGAACTGTTTTGGGTTAGCACCTATCAGCCCTACTTATAGGTGGTGTAGTCCAGTGGCGATTGCTCTAAGACTGCAAGGGAAGCTCGGCTTCCCTTAAAATGTCACCCCCCCAAAAAAAAGAACAAGTGGTGAAATACGTACGGCTGTGTGTACATTTCATTAACTAAATACGCACTAGAAAGCCTTCATCTTTTGTTCAGACACTATGATAAGAAGCTGATAATCACAGGTAACCGGCATAACTTCGTTCTCATTCATCCTCGCAGCGCCTCAGCGCTTTAAACAGCCAGACGCTGGGCTTCTGCTGACTTCAATGTGGAAGCTAAAAGTAGGTTGTTCCAGCAGCGAAACTAGACGCTCATTGGATAAATGCTGGGCTTTGTCCCGCCCATCGGAAGCCCAGCTTCACTGGAGTTCTATGGCGAGAGGGCGGTCCCGACTTTCTCCCGGACTCCAAGCTTCTGCATCAATGATTGGATGAGCTGTCTGAGGCAAAATCCTTTTTTGATTGACAGCTAAACAAGCGAATCAGCGATCTTGAAGAATAAAACATCTACCAGAGCATTTTCTAAGTTATTCATTCCGTTGTTCTTAACTGCTCCGGAGACTTTACCGATCCTCAGCGACTTTTGTCTGTGTTAAAAAACGACTGCCGTTGTGTTTGGCGACTCTGTTCTGTTACATACTAATAAACAAATACAATTATGATGTAGGCCAGAAAAATGAGCTTCCCCTCATTGAAAGACCAGCAGCCGCCGCTGGTGTTGTCAGGATCTGATGAAGTTCCAGTTTTTAGGAGAAATCTTGAATGTAAACTCTACCCCTCCCAACCAGTTTTCCCCTCAGCTCCTCCTCTCAAGCCCCGCCCACAAACAGACGCTCCTGCTCGCTCGTATCGTTCCAGTTAAATTCAGATATAATGCAGATAAATACTTCAGATCATTACAAATGGGGCCCAGTCAGTGTGAAAGTCAAAAGCATTGGTGCTACTGTAGATGCCAACAGACTACCAGCAAACACAATGTTTGCAGGACTTCTACAACTAGGATAAAGTGACATAGTCCAGGACCCGAGGGAGGACAGTTTAGCGATGGCGCTACAACACGCTACAGCAGGTCCGTTTGACAAGAAACACTTCTGTTACAGACACTTGTCTTACTTTGTTAAAGCGGTTTACCTGTCCAGCAGAAAGGTTACAGGGTCACCAAGATCCCCAAGCGTCCCCCATCGTTTATGTTGACCCGGCTTTTTAGCTCTTGTCCGGTCTACCTCCGTTTTAAGCGCCCGTTATTCCTCCAGAGTAGATCTGAAATGAGAAAATGAGAAATGAAAAATGACTGTCTCACTGCGTCCACGTTCAAAGGCTGTCAGCTTTTTAGCCTTTGCCATCAAGAGTTGTTGACAGTTTGACTGCTTGACAAGAAATGACATGGAATCCAAATTTTCGCACAGATTTGGGCTTTTAAAGGCTGTAGTTTTAAACTTTTGATCAGCTGATGAACAGACTGAGTTTCAGTTAAATTGTTTTCAATAAATTACCTGCTCAAAACTTTTGGTCTCTTGTTCCCATTTCTTCTTTTTGCATTTTGAAGCTCTATGAAGAACCGTCTTAAGCTCCAACACTGCTAAATATAAATTCATGCGATTTTTTAACTGGTCTTAAGATTTTGATCAGGAGTGTATTATCAAATGTCATCAATAACTAATAGCTATTGACTGATATTAAAAGCTTTTTTTGTTGATACACCACAAAAAAAAAAGATGCTTCTTTAACAGAATCCTTCCTACTCCACCTTTAAAGCTGAATTCATAATGATAGCCTGAAAAAAGTCGTCTTTGTCAGTAAACAAGAGTCCTCTTACAGCTTGACTTTTCGCTGAAGGAGTCACGAGTCGGTGAAAATCAGTTTTTGGTAACAGCAGCCTCCAAACTGTGAGCACACTCAGCCTCTTTGGATTCGGTGTTATTCACAGTAAAGTCAGAGCTTCTTACAAACGGAGATAAATGTTCAAAAGATCCAAACAGTCGTTCTAAAGCCTCAAATCCACAGCTAATGATCCATGAAAGCCAAACAAATCTGAATGTACACATACAGTAAACTCTCACTGATCGAGCAAACAACCTCAAACACTCAGACGGTCACTCTTTGGATTTCTTTTCAGGGACATATCTGGAGTTGGTGTTTTTTTCTGTCTTCCCTCTTTCTCTCTCTTCTCATCCTCTCTACCTCCATCCTCTCCAGCCATCCATCTGTCAGCTCCTCTCTGGAGAGCTCCTGGATGTTCCCTGTGAACCGTCGGGGATACGCTCTCCTTCTCTTCAAAGCATGTTCACTCTCTCACCACATGCTCCTCTCATCTCTCGTCCCCTCACCCCTCCTCTCTGATCACTTTCCCTCTCCTCTGATCAGGTCACATGCTGCAACTAAGGACGCCACAACTTAAACTTTATAATAACGAAACATAAAAACCATCAGAATCAGACCAGGCCGTGATCATACTGAAAAGTATTTTGAGTGCTGGCTGGCTTCTGATTGGTCAATACTCCATAGCAACAGTCTGTTATTTCTACAGAGTACAATGTTGCTATGAAAAACAAAAGCTGCAGTAGATGCTGACTCTATCTTTCCATATCTTATCTGCTAAATGTTTTAATAGAGAGCTCACGTAGGAACAGTTAGACGTTTTCCATAACTTTAGCGTTGATTCATGACAAAGCTGTGTGAAAAGTAACACCCGCAAGTTGTGTCAAACATAGTACGACAACGACACCAACCCAATAATAAAAAGAAAACGAAAACACAGACAGCTACTATGATTGTTGCTAGAAACTTCATTTATTACCGTCTTAAGCTGAACTATCAACTGCTAACATAGAGGTGAATTTTTGGCTAACTGTCTCCACAATGCAAAGACAGCAAAGACGTGATTAGACGCTCCTACTACTCTGGCAGCGCAAATGATGTGAATTGGGCGGGAGCTGCAAACTTCTCAATTTGAGCGGATATTCGTGTTGTGAATATTGTGTATGAAACGGACGGTGTTGTGGAAAATCCACAGTACACAGTCCACAAAATCGGCTGTTTCAGCAGGGAAAGAATCTTACGGCCCCGCGCCCTGGCGACCATCCATTTCCTGGATGCGCTGACATGATTTCATTTGCATAGAAGAAGTATCAACTTCTGATAATACCATTACATTACATTGTAGCAACCTGCGACAAACCCCTTGATTAATATGTGACTAACCCCTTGATTAATGTGTGATTAGTGTAGTCCTTTAACTCTGTGAATGAAACATTTTCAGTTCAATATTTCCAGCTCATTGAATATGTTGTTTGTGTTGCTCAAAGTCCATTGCTCATCTTCGTCTCCGTCAAAGTCCAGGAACCGTGGACTGGTATCGAAAATGGAGGACAAATTAATCGTGTTGGTGTGTGGGTGCCCCAAATTATATTAGTTTAATATAATAAATAATATATATAATAAGTATTAACGGCTTTGACTTGCAAATGAAGCAAGTAAATACTATTCATCCACATGTCTAGATTCGCACGAATTAAGCGAGTAGATGATTTTACTTGCCCTCGGTTTGAGCACCCCATAACACTAAATACATTTGTTAGGTATGTACCTAGGCCCACTTTGCCTTCATTAGTTGCACTTTTTCATCCTGCACTGTGTTTTTCACTTCCTGTTTAAAGGGAAAGTAGAGGAACGGAAACACTTGCTCAAATTTCTTGTGTTATATTGATAAATAAATCACAGCAGTGTAATATCAAAACTGTTGAGTTTTGAGAAAAATAGTGAATAAAATCATGTTTCCTACCAGCACAGCCGTCTGCTGACCATCCAGACCCACCCTCACTACATTTCTACTCATCATATTTACCTACAGTGTCCATCTGCACCCCTGAGAGACTCACAAGCACCACAAAAGGGCTGTTTCTTTTTTTTTTTTGGTGAAAGCCTCTCAAATCATCAGTCTATTAAAATATAACAGAACACGATGAAGCTCCATCTCAGAGGTCTTTGCCCGTTAAACCCGTCTGTTACGACACTAATAAGAGGTGTGTGTTTTTATAGCAATGCTGCAAGGTTGAGCAGATCATTGGGCCTGTTGTGTTTTATGAACACTAACTACAAATTGTCTTCCAGCAAATCAGGTTTATACTGTTTTTGAGACTGCTGCTGGGTTTAATAGAGAGCAGCAGACACAAGGAGAGGGTCTTAAAAAAAAGAGTCAATGATCCAGGACTGAGGGAACACCTAAAAGCTTGTGTCATGTCCCAGAAACCATCGATTGAAGGTTCACATGTGCAGCTAGTGTGTTTAGAGTTTTTCCCCATGCAGCAGAGTTTATAACTCAAGAAATGCATGATGGGAGCACAATAACTGCTCTCTTTATCCGAGCACAATAGGATGTGAGGCCCATATTGATTTCTGTTTAATTTAAAATCAACAGCGAGAGTCTCTTCATCTTCATGCCCTTTGATTCTCCTGCTTTTGTAGTTTCCTCACCGCAGAGGTCACTGCAGCAGTTTCAGTTCCTTCAGAGATAGAAAGCAGGACGTCTCTGTAGGCGACCGCATCTCTCAGACAGTCCTGTCTGTCTGTGTTGTGTATTAATTCTGTCCCAAACAGGTGTCGAGAAATGAATCAACAATAAATGACTGAATACATAAACAACAATTATAGTTCTGCAAAATTTGATGCAGTTATAATATTTAAAGGACATGGTAGCTGCAAAGCATGCTGGATAAATATCAAGGCAGCTCAAAACCCTTTCCTCCCACATAAGATCACAATCATTCATTCAAAGACAACGATGCTAACTCTAACTTGTGGAGTGCTAGCTTGAGCAATAGGAAACGTTTGTCCATCTGTGTCTCAAACTAATGCTGTATTCCTCAATCTAGCAGCGCCCTGATCCAGCGAGCTAAGCCCAGTATTTTTTGTTTGAGTCCAAAAAGATATTGGAGCTGAGTGAAAAACTTGTCATGCATAATTTTGTGCCAATATCAGATCAATATTGGTATCAGTCAGTATTGAAGGCTACAATATGGGTATCATATTGGAAGTGAAAAAGTTGTATCTGGACACCCCTAATCTCATCTCACACCTAACCCTATCAGTGGTTTTACTCATTATCAATAATAATGCGGTTTATTTATGAAAGCATCAACTTTAATTTCAGTCTGTTTCATATCAGGTAAAAACTCCTCACTGCAGCTTTAAATAGCAGCACTGCCCCAGATAGTAAAGCAATCATATATATCCCACGACCACCTGATTTATGACTTTTTTATCACCTGCAGTCAAGCAGAAAGAAATCCAACATGAATTGGACATGGATGATTGGCCTTGAAAACGGTCTTTCTCGGCTGTAACGTTGAGTATAATTCATGGATCTTCTATCCTGTCTTTAATTTTCATCTCCTCTTTGATGTTGTAAATGGAGCTGCTGTGACGCAAAGAAAATCTCTGACAATAAAGTCTCATCATCATCTTCTTCTTCTTCTTCGTCTTTCTTTTCTAGGCCAGCTCCTGATCTTTTGAACCGACGATTCACTCACGCTCTGAAAAGCTCGAGGAGTGTGCAGGTCAAGTCACACGCCTGTGGGGAGAGGAAGGAAACTCTGAGTTGCAAAACCTTGGGAACAAGAAGATTGTTGCATTTGAGTCTAACAGCGAAAAAAGGAACAGTTTCAAAAGCTGGTCTGAAAAACTGAAAACCTCGTGGCTTTACCGTCAGTGATCCTGCACGTTATCCCGATTTAACTCTATTAGATAAGCACAGTGACAATGAGCCTGCAGTGTTATGGAAACAGGCTCTCCAGAGGCATTCAGAAATATCAGCGCTGACATTGAGATGCTTGGTGAAGTCAAAGTCGATGAGGAGCCATTATTGAGAAGAATAGCGGTGAAGCAGCGAGAGTGTGAGGATAAGTGAAAGGAACAGGTAGGAGGAAACAAAGGTATGAGGAGCGCCGGGTGTGGGGGAAGAGGTACGACAACAAACACAAAAGATTCGAGAGGATTTGAAGAAAGAGAAAGAGACAGAAAGGAAGCAGACGTGGGGAAGAAGACGGGCGGGGTAGGCGGGACGCCTCATTTTTGAGGCGATGAAAAATTCATAGCACCTTCACCGGCTGCCATCCTGAATCAAAGGAGGATATGCATCGCTGACGGGCCTCGCAGGAATAAAATCAATTTATCTCTGATTTCACGAGGGGGGTTTAAAAATATCCACATCACTTATTCATGTCGGCGTCGTCCCACGACACCCGAGAGTGAGGTGACAGCCACCCGGCAGGGCGCCGCACTGTTTCCCCAACCCTTCAAGGCTGCTGGTTCACACAGACGCCAGCTTAAAGCGCCAAACATGACATCGACAAACACACACTGTAATACAGCGGCGCATACATCAACGGGACACTAAAGAGGCGTCCTCATGCTAGCAGAGCAGGAACACGTGAAATACTGTGAGGTTATGGATTTAATCTGATGGTTGTTATCTTATTTTGAAGGTTCATGATGAGACAGAGGGTTGGATTAAAGATTTTATTTTCACAACAGGATGCAGAGTGTCGAGGTGTCGATGTTTTTTACTCTGTTACTGAACAAAGTCCTGGATGTAGAGTGTCTCAGTCTTAGACTTAAAAAAAGGATTTAATGTTCAGTCGGGGTCACAATAAAGATGATTAAAAACTCACTGAGATTTAAAACAGATAAAATCACTAGATGTACTGAACCTCACTTTTACCATATCAGGCATCCTTTGGTCCATGCATGTTTCCTAAACCTTCACAGCTAATACAGTGTGTAGTTGAGCTGTTGCCATGGAGATAAATGAGTTTTTTTCTCCGTGTGTTCTGTTTCTGCAGCTTCAGCCAGGTGTAGGTACAGCTGAGCTTGAAGCATCCAGACTTTACAGAGCACTCAACTTCAGTATAAAGAAATGAACAATCTCTGATCTCATTTTACTCTCTAGGTCATACAGAGGCTTCAGTATAAGAGTGGTACGATTGCAGAACTTCTTACAGAGCTTTAAAAAGACATGGGCTAGAATTCAGGATATATCTGCAGCATCTCCTCCTCACGTCTGTCATGTAAGGTGGGTTAAAAACTATCCTACGCTATTTACGCTGGAATATCTCTTAAAAAGTCCTCGAAATAATGGATTCAACCCGATTTTAGATACGATGTTCTGCATGTTCCTCACGCTCAGGTACTCCATGATGAGCTATCGCCACACCTGTGGAGACACACCGAGATCTTTTATCACCCCGTGAGGACTCCTGTTTCATCTCCGTTAAGTAATTGCAGAGTAATGGGCTCTCCTTCCAGCACATGCTGTATGATATCCAGCACATGTTAGGTCATTAGAGAAAGTGAGTCTGAGCACCGAGGGCATCAGATAACTGAGGTGATACTTCATCTGCTACAGGGACACACACACACACACACACACACACACACACACACACACACACACACACACACACACACACACACACACACACACACACACACACACGGAGCTGCAGAGCTGAAATCGGTTACTCTGGTTTTATTCACACATAGATGGTCGACATTTTGCCGCCCTTTCTTCCACATTAATGCACCAGTTTTTATGCTAGCACAACTCACACACACATTTACTTACTGATATATTCAAACTGCACATAAACGTCCACCTCTCTTTAAAAGACGGACGTTTGGACTCGTTCTGCAGAACTAGCTGAAACTTATTCCTCATAATCTGATGAATTAGGACACCGGGAACATTGGGAACATATGGAGAAGGCCGTACCTGTTCTCTTAGCTCAGACTCCCTAATATGACGGTTTTCACACTCCGGGCTCTTGAAATCAAAAAGATTTACGATCAAACACATTTTCACCTCCAGCTCTCGCTCTAAATAAGGAGGGAAGTGTTGGCTTTGCATGCAGTATTCATGCGATGCAGCGTGACTCAGCTGACTGTCAGAGGTGGCGTTTTCTCACCTCGGTCTCCATGTTAATAAACCAACACTGCTCCGGCTCAGAGGGAGAATCGGTGACGCTTCCTCACAGCCTGTGACCAAGTGTGATTTTAAAGCTTAGCGTGGAGCCCCATGACTTCCCCGTCCAAAAGAGCTTTTGGCGAATGGATGTAAGAGACTCGGAGAGTCACAGACGACAGGCTTAACGCTCCATTACTTATTAAAACAGGGTTTTAATAAGAGATGTTTTAATCATCAGGACTCAGACTGAAAGGACTCCTGATATAGCAGCTTCATGGGTCTGCTGCATTGTGTACAGTTTTACTAAAAGCACCGCAGGGAGCCTTTAACGTGCGATAAAAACAAGGCATGAAGCAGTACATGTGGTGTCATGTCTTTGCATCCCTGAAACCAGCGGCTGTGAAGGATATTAAAGTGTAATTATTGGTTTAAAGGGATAGTCTCATTTCCTTTAAACCTGTTTGTTTGGGGTACTTGTCAATAGTAAGTGCATTAGCCAGAAGAGATCCTGCAGAAAAGGCGATCTTAACCACATAATACAGACAGTAAGAGGGTCCAACCTGATCTCTAATGTGGGTGAAAAATATGCTGCATCAAGAAAAAAGAAACAAGTCCACTCAGGCTGGTCTAAAGCTCATAGTTTTGCTCTGTTAACTCATTCGGTGCCATCGACGGATTTTGACGGATTTTTCAGGGCACTCCTCTCCAACATGCGACCGAGTTTGGGGTCGTTCTGAACGCAGAAAAGCCGACAAATATGTCATAACCATGTTACAATAACAAGAACAAGTACTGGCCAGAGAGAAGTGTGCCATCAAGTGTGTCAACTAGCTGAGTTGTGGAGTGTTTTTTCTCTATGAAGAAAGTAGGCAAATGCCGAAGTCAAGAGCAAACGGTCTTGGTGCATCAGCTCCTGAGCGGGCACAGTGCTACCATCTCTGGTTCCAGTGGAGATCCTGGATTCCTCAAGTCATCATCAGACAATCAAAAATCAATTTTTTCCAGCGTGTCGTTGTGCCACTGGTGCCGAACTGGTGAGCAAGACTGAGCTGGAATTCAGCAACAGTCAAGACGAGGAGGAAGCGAGCAGTCTGTGTGGTTTACGTCACAGCGTCAGGTTTATAAAGAGCCAATACGACTCCCAGCCGTCTCAAAGTGACCAATCACAGTCGGATCTGGAGAGTGATGAGGAGTGGTGTCCGAGGAGGAAGGAACTTGATGCCACTGGTAAATGAAATAGACGATCAGAGTTCTGCTTGAAAGTCTCTCCTTCGTAAAAATGAGTTTTTCCAGATCGGCAAAGATGATATGACCACGCTGCATTGAGCAGACAATAACAAAACACAGGAGTGGGTTAGAGACTAACTCTTTTTTTCTGGTGAAAGAGGAGAATCACCCATTTATTTTCAGATACTGCACTTAACTCCAAGCAGAAGATATTCTTTGGGTCCTGAAATATACAGAAATTTCTATAGCGGTCAATGATGGCACTGGGTGAAAGTGCATTAATGAACCTGGCGCTGAATGAGTTAATCCATCGTTTTCACGATGCACCCTCGTCTGGCAAAGTCTTTCCAGCTTATCTTTAAGATGAGCAAATAACTTTATTTAAATCCGGTTTGAACCGGATCATGTCAGATCGGTCACCCGCTGTTTAATATGATCCCGACCCGGACTCTTGGGTATCTGTATGCGGCTGTTACAGCTGCAGAGTGAATTAAATAAATCAGGTAAGTGATACAGCATCTATTACTTCCTGTTCTGTATTAAAAGAGGGCTTTTTTTGAGATGAAGCTCGACTCCAAAATGCCTGAACCCTCAGAAACGGCATGTTTAATTGATGAGTTTGGGTAGGAGCGGTTCCAAAATTCAATAAAATTAATATACAAAGAAAAACGGCCAGCGTTTTTTCCTCAGGTTTCAAAGGCTTCTGCTTTGAAAGATGAACCTGTTGTGCTGGGATTTTGGCAGAGCGGGACGATTATTAAATTCATTTAATCTATTAAAGCTGTTCTGCATTACCTAAATGAATTTTTTAATGGGGAGCAGGCTGGTCGGGTAAAGACACACCAGGGAACATGTAGAGCACTAAAGCAAGCGGACATAAACAGAACCAGACAAGGGTATCTGACTCTTCGCTCCCCCGAAGCCGCTCTTGCGTTATGTGGTTTTAATATCTAAAGCTCAGCACTAAAGCAAGAGACTTCTTATGAGACACACTGTTCAATAAAGCCGGACAAGGTCTTTCTTAAAACGCTGCCAGATACCGAACCATGAGCAGAAAAAGGCGGATACTGGATACGAATCAGGAGGCATAAAAGTAGAGCCCTGATAAACGCTGACTGTAATTTATTATGTGAATTGGTTTCATTTTGTCCTTGGAAATACTGTTTTCTTTAAAGGGAAAGATTTAATCATTAAAGTGCAGACAATATGTGATGGATTTGTGCAATATCCCTGAATCTAAAGGGAACTTATTAATTTTATTGTTTTTACTCTTTTTGACTTTGGTTCAACCTCCTGCAAAAACTGTGAAAGCAGGAAAAAAAGTGATTTTAAAGAGTTATATGAAAGGATAAATTAAAGAGGAACATGTTTTTATATTTTTTTACTTCTTTACTCCTTCAGGGTGGAGCTCAATCCACCAGGTTTGAAGGAAATACTGTTTGACTAAAGACGGGTAAAACAACGAGTCTTACATGTACTTTAGGTGCTCTCTATATGTACTGGCTTCTGCACCATTATCTGTAATTTATTTGTGTTTCTTTTTGAGTATTTCGAGAAATTTAATCTCTGGCGACCCTGAAATCTTGAACCCTGATTGGCTATTTGACTTCCACATGTGACAACTCTAACAAAAGCAGCTGTTTTGGAGTTATTTCAGGGGTCAGTGTTAGATTGGAAACAGCTGTAATTTTATAATTTCATGTAATTTCTTCATAATTAATGACCGTAAAAGATCAGCTGTCTGAGGACACTATTTAAGCATTTAGAGGATGAGGTAAGCATGGCCAGTTTTGTCCACAGGGGGCGCCAAAGTTGACACAAACAAAAAGTTCCTCACAGGAGCTTTAAATTCTGTTAAAGTCCGTGAAAAGTGTAGTGAATTTAAATGTCACTATGTCGATGTTTACTGAGGAAGCTTTCCTATTGGCTATTCTTAAGCATGGTGGGTCCACACACTTGAACATCTTGCACACTGTTAGTCTTTATTTGTTTTTGTTTGCATGCACCAATAATGTCATTATTCTGTCCTAGTTATTTGCTGTGAACTTGTCAGATAGCTAACAGTTGATCTCGAGTGAACAGGTGAGTCCGCAGTTGAGTTTTCAGTCTGTTTACTGTTGTTGTACATTGAAACTGTGACATGAAAATAAACAATAAAGTGTTGTTTGACTTGTTTTAATAATCTTATACAATAAAAATTCACATAAAGAAGTTATTTTTTAATTAACTTAACACCAACAAATAATTGCCGATTAGCCTAATGCAAACGTTACACTGGAAATGCCATTGACAGGCTAGCGCGTCAGCATCACTCTGTTTTCCCACGTGAATTATGAACTGTTTTTGAAATTATTACAGGTAAATTCAACACAGTAACAACCAAAACTCACAGACAAAGGAATTCCAGGGTATGACTGAGAATAAGTGAACGAGAAAAACCAACAACAACTTCACTTCAAACTGCCTGTCTGTGGAAAGAAACTACAGCAAGTCTAAAGGGACAAACAGCACAGAGTAAACAATCCCCCTGCTCCCTTAAAGGGGCAGCACAGTCAGGTCCATATGTTATTATCTAACTGAGCACACGTTATTCATGATGGAGTATTAGGGCCATATTAAGAAAAAAAAAAAATTTAAGACTTTGAGATTAAAGTCATTACTAACAAGAATAAAGTCGTGATAAAATCATTATTTACGAAAATAAAGCCGTAAAGTAAATGAAGTCTTAAAGCTGCTTTAGTGGAGGAGGAAATGTCTGAACCGGTCAGCTGCAGAGTTATCTGTGGGTTCATCAGCGGGTCATTCAAAGAGCTTTTGTCGTTTCTCAAGAAATAATCCAACTGATGATTTTCAATTTGCATGAAATAAATAAACTATATCTCTAAAGATGGTTTGAGATCAGGATGAAACTTGGCGCCTGTTCCCAGATTCCTGCACAGCTCATCGTCGGACTCTGTCGTCCAGATGAGACCACAGCGCTTCTTTATTCTCAGTCCAGTTCTGTTTCAGGGGACGGTTGGTATTGATTACTGACAGAATATTTTGATTTATTGACTCATGAACCTCTCCTTCTCTCTCTCTTTTGCATCCCCAGCCCTTCAACACTCACCTCCTCTGCCGTCATTGTAGATCTAACCAGCGGCGTCTGGATTACAGGATGTTGGATTGAATAAAAAAGAGTTTGGGTGAGAAATCTGGGGCAGACGTGAGATGAATAAGAGATTAAATACTCATGATGGTGCATGTTTGATATTCTGTTTACTGCATGCATGTGGAGCAGCAGCAGTCCCGTCTTGCAGGGAGGTGTCAGCGCTGGTTACGCTCATTATCCTGACTCATGAAGTGGAGGACAGCTTCTTGGCTTTCCCTTCTTTAAAAACCTCTCCCCCCTCTCTCGCTGGCATCTCTTTGACACTATTTATTACTAATACTTCATGGATCTTTGATGCTTTTTGAAGTCAGCAGGAACTATTTGCATCTGTTACATCACCTTTTTTTTTTTCCCCCCTCCCTGGCAGCACACTACTGCAGCAGCACTTATTCGTTTAAGCAATTCGTGCAGCCCCCTGTAATAAACCTGATATTCGAGCCTTCCTGGTTCGGCCTCTGCTGGTTTTAATTCCCGCCGTCTGAAATAGCTGACCACTAACGTTCAGGCACAAATGCAATCAAAGGCAACGCGCGCTTTGATCCACGGTTGTCAGTTTGCATGAACACGCTGTCAAACACTTCCTGGTTCGCAGTTGACAGTTGTGTTTACACAGCCAGTGTCGTCATGACTCACTTCAATCATCTTAATGGTGCACGGTGACACTGAAGAGCACAGGCCCAGTGTGAGTGCTGACAGCTACCTCAACCACGTTCATATTTCTTCTGTTTTTTTTTACACTCTGATGTGTTTAAAGTCACAGAGATGAGACCTGCTGCCAATTACTCTGATATACGAACCGTAAACACACAAAACAACATGTGTGTGACATTTCCTGGACATATATATATATTCTAATGAAGAGTATTCACACCGTATATACATTATACGCTGCAGACTAAGTGTTCAAGTGGAGATGAAAAATGAGGCGGTGAAAAGGTGAAGGGATCTTATACCTGCACTCCTCGATAAGCAATTAAAGGTGGTGTAGGCAGGAATCCGTTAAAGAAGCATCTTTTTTTTGTGGTGTATTTACAAAACAGCTTTTAATATCAGTCAATAGTTATTAGTTATTAATGACATTTGGGAATATAATGATATCTTTGTGTTCTCTTATGTCTGTGTATATCGGACAGTAGAAACCAACCAGAAAGTTCGGAAAATTGTCTGAATCCTCCTTTGGCCACGACTGCCGACACAAGCAAGAAAACAAAGTAAATACCGGAGACTCTGGAGGAATAACGGGCGCTTAAAACTGAGGTAGACCGGACAAGAGCTAAAAAGCCGGGTCAACATAAACGATGGGGGACGCTTGGGGATCTTGGTGACCCTGTAACCTTTCTGCTGGACAGGTAAACCGCTTTAACAAAGTAAGACAAGTGTCTGTAACAGAAGTGTTTCTTGTCAAACGGACCTGCTGTAGCGTGTTGTAGCGCCATCGCTAAACTGTCCTCCCTCGGGTCCTGGACTATGTCACTTTATCCTAGTTGTAGAAGTCCTGCAAACATTGTGTTTGCTGGTAGTCTGTTGGCATCTACAGTAGCACCAATGCTTTTGACTTTCACCTTGACTGGGCCCCATTTGTAATGATCTGAAGTATTTATCTGCATTATATCTGAATTTAATTGGAACGATACGAGCGAGCAGGAGCGTCTGTTTGTGGGCGGGGCTTGAGACAGAGAGAGAGAGAGAGTGTTTCTCTGTGTTGTCTCTTTAACTCTGTGTCTCTAAAACAGTTGAAGTGTGTTTCTGCTCGATGAGGTTTCTATGAGGTGAATAAATGTTGGTTCAGTTGATCTTCAGGACGGCTGCAGCTTTAAGAACTTCTGCTTGTTGGAGTTTGAGAGTCTAAAGTTCACAGAGACACGCCTCTTCCTGGATTGTAGGTAAACTGGTCCCCCCCCCTCCCTCGTCTCTCTCAGCTCACTCCACTCTGCACTCTCACTTCCTTGTTCCCTTCCCTTCCTTTCTCCCTCCCCCTCAGATCTACAGTCTTGGTTGGGTGTAACCGCCGTGTGCTGAGGTCATATCCTGTTGACTCACATGTTGTTGAGATCAGAGCTCAGACTAGTTTCACTTCTCAGGAAATAAAACTCAGTCAGTCGTCAACAGTGAGTGTTGAAATGGCGCAGAAAGGAGTTCATCTGGACCGTGAGTCTTTCTCTTGTTCCATCTGTTTGGATCTTCTGAAGGATCCGGTGACTGTCACCTGTGGACACAGCTTCTGCATGAGCTGTATTCAATCCTACTGGGATACTGAGGCTGAGAAGAAGATCTACAGCTGTCCTCAGTGCAGAGAGACCTTCAGACCGAGGCCTGTCCTGAAGAAAAACACCATGTTAGCAGGTTTAGTGGAGGAAGTGAAGAAGAACGGACTCCAAGCTGCTCCTGATGGTTCCTCTGAGGCTGGACCTGAAGATGTGGCCTGTGATTCCTGCAGTGGGAGAAAACTGAAAGCTGTCAAGTCCTGTCTTCAATGTTTGGCTTCTTACTGTCAGATTCACCTCCAGCCTCATTTTGAATCTCCTACATTTAAGAAACACAAGCTGGTGGAGCCCTCCAAGAAGCTCCAGGAGAACATCTGCTCTCGTCATGATGAGGTGATGAAGATCTTCTGCCGCACTGATCAGAAGTCCATCTGTTAGCTCTGCTCTGTGGACCAACACAAAGGTCACGACACAGTCTCAGCTGCAGCAGAAAGGACTGAGAGGCAGAAAGATCTGGAGGAGGGTCGAGAAAACATCCAGCAGAGAATCCAGGACAGAGAAGAAGATGTGAAGCTGCTCCAACAGGAGGTGGAGGCTATCAACGGCTCTGCTGATAAAGCTGTGGAGCACAGCCAGGAGATCTTCAGACAGCTGATCCGTCTGATGGAGAAACGCCGCTCTGAGGTGGAGCAGCAGGTCAGATCCCAGCAGGAACGTGAAGTGAGTCGAGTCAAAGAGCTTCAGGAGAAACTGGAGCAGGAGATCACTGAGCTGAAGAGGAGAGACGCTGATCTGCAGAAGCTCTCACTCACAGAGGACCACAACCAGTTTCTGCACAGCTACCCCTCACTGTTTGGACCGGGTCAACCTGCAGACTCATCCAGAATCTACATCCGTCCTCTGAGATACTTTGAGGAGGTGACAGCAGCTGTGTCAGAGCTCAGAGAGAAACTCCAGGATCTTCTGACAGAGACGTGGACAAACGTCTCACAGGCCGTGACTGATGTGGATGTTTTACTGTTAGAACCACCAGGACCAGAACCCAAGACCAGAGCTGGTTTCTTAAGATATTCACAAAGAATCACACTGGATCCAAACACAGCAAACAGAGAGCTGATATTATCTGATGGAAACAGAAGAGCAACAGTGACAGCAGAAGAACAGTCTTATCCTGATCATCCAGACAGATTCACTGATTATGTTCAGGTCCTGAGTAGAGAGAGTCTGACTGGACGTTGTTACTGGGAGGTGGACTGGAGAGGGGACAGGGTTTGGGTAGCAGTCGCATACAAGACTATCAGGAGAGACGGAGAACCAAAGGATTGTGTATTTGGATTAAATGACAAATCTTGGAGGTTAGGCTGTTATAAACACAGTTATAGTTTTGGTCACAACAACGTCCTCACTGATGTCTCAGGTCCTCCGTCCTCCAGAGTAGGAGTGTACCTGGATCACAGAGCAGGTATTCTGTCCTTCTACAGCGTCTCTGAAACCATGACTCTCCTCCACAGAGTCCAGACCACATTCACTGAACCTCTACATGCTGGACTGTGGTTTTACTGGTCTGTTGGAGACTCTGCTGAGTTTATAGAAGTGAACTAAAGAGAATTTTGAGTCCATCAGACCAAAATCATGGACTGAGATCCTTGAGCTCTTGAAATGTTCTGGTTTGTAAATGTTTGTGGATCAGTCTCACCAAAAACTCTGGGTTTAGTTCTTCATTTCAGCTTTTTGATTCTTTTCTAAAGATGCTGATTTGGTCGCAGCTTTAAGGACAGTGATTGTGGAGAACTTTGATTGTTTGTATTTCTCATGTTGAAAAATCTTCATCAAGTTTGATATCAACAACATCAAGATGATGGTTTGTTCAAATCACCTTCAGTTGGTGCAGATGTTGAAGGTCTGAGACTTTAGAAAAAAGTGAGGTCAAAATCACAGAAAAAGGACGACCTTATTTCCTGTCCCAAATCCAAGCGTCTAAAGTCTTTCCAGTCGTCCCCAAAAACTCTTCAGATGATCTGTTTCTTTCTCTGTTTGCTGAATATTTGTGTTCATGTGATCGATGGATATTTCTGTCTGCTTCTGTTGGATCAGTGTGTTTGTAAAGACATCTAGAATCAGACTTTGGACAGATCTACATGTTGTTATGAGCTTTTCAATCACTCTAATAATAATAATCACATTTATTAGTCCGGCTGTTTGGATGTTTCTGACTCAGCTCAGATTGTGGTCAAGTCTCTGATTGTGGGTAAAAAAATCATAAAAATCCTCAAACTGAGTCACTGAAATCACCTCGTCTGTTTGTCTTTATTGTGTCTGTTTCTGCTGGATGTCATGTTACCGCTCCGTCTGGGTCATGGATCCATGTGGTCTTACATGTCCCAGATGTGAGTCCTGCAGCTGGATCAGGTTTTCTGTAGAGGACAAAGACAGGAGGCAGGTTGTGTGTCTTTTTGATTTGATGTAACCAGACTAGTCCTGTTGAGATCATCAATCTCTTTTTCAGGGGGGGTCCTGACCAAGAATGGCAGCAAAAAACAAAAACACTCAGACTCTCACAGATCCACATCAGCAACAAGAACTCAGTGTTCATATGAGAGATATAACGATATCTCTGTGTTCTCTTATGTCTGTGTCGTCAACATTTGAACATTTTTGAGCGGTCCGCTCTTTCTGACTGTAAACAAAGCCGTTCTCCACCTCCTCTAACCTGATTGGTTGTGAGGCAGACGCTGCTCCCCTGTGTCGTTCAGGAGCCCAAACAAAGTTAGCGTGCTACAATATCGGACAGTAGAAACCAACCAGAAAGTTCGGAAAATTGTCTGAATCCTCCTTTGGCCACGACTGCCGACACAAGCAAGAAAACAAAGTAAATACCGGAGACTCTGGAGGAATAACGGGCGCTTAAAATGGAGGTAGACCGGACAAGAGCTAAAAAGCCGGCTCAACATAAACCATGGGGGACGCTTGGGGATCTTGGTGACCCTGTAACGTTTCTGCTGGACAGGTAAACCGCTTTAACAAAGTAAGACAAGTGTCTGTAACAGAAGTGTTTCTTGTCAAACGGACCTGCTGTAGCGTGTTGTAGCGCCATCGCTAAACTGTCCTCCCTCGGGTCCTGGACTATGTCACTTTATCCTAGTTGTAGAAGTCCTGCAAACATTGTGTTTGCTGGTAGTCTGTTGGCATCTACAGTAGCACCAATGCTTTTGACTTTCACCTTGACTGGGCCCCATTTGTAATGATCTGAAGTATTTATCTGCATTATATCTGAATTTAACTGGAACGATACGAGCGAGCAGGAGCGTCTGTTTGTGGGCGGGGCTTGAGGGGAGAGGAGGAGCTGAGGGGAAAACTGGTTTGGAGGGGTAGAGTTTATATCAAGATTTCTCCCAAAAACTGGAACTTCCTCAGATCCTGACTACACCACCTTTAACTGGTATATAACGGTTGATCTTGTGCAGAAGTTTCAGTCCAATAAAAGGTTTGCAATTGAGTCACACTGACTCACAAATACACACCCATGCAACACACACAACCCCTGCATGTGTCTCTGACTCCAGTGTGTAATTGGAAGGGCGCGGAGGTGGCGATGCTCAATTAGCCCGGTTGGTCTCTGTTTGTGAGGGTGAATTGACTGACCACAAGTCATCTGGAGGAAGACCGAGACCCCATCACGACTTTGACACCGATCTCCTCCCTCATTTCTGAGCTGTAATCAGACTCAGCCGGTTTCAGTTTTAATTGGAGGACAACATTTATTTCCACATATGAAAGTAACGAAGAGGGTACACTGGTTGTTTCCAAGTTTGATGATGAGGAAGGTTTAATCAGTGCGAAGACCTGAAACACACTTGGATTTACGACATGAAACAGACCCTGCAAAAAGCCTTTAAACGAACCAGATAAGCCACCCTGAGCAAGAACTGGAGTTACAGAAAACAAGATCAGAGTTTTGATTTCAACAGCGATAAAAGAGAGAGGGGAGACTGGGCAGTCTAGAGGCCAGGCCAGGTCAAATATTACAGATATAACCTCAGAAACAGATAAATGTCCCCATAAAGTAAATGATCTGACATGTTCTCCTCGAATAAACTTGAGTGAAATAATTATGAGACCTTAAACATGAAGCTTGATTAAATGTTATCCTCAGAAAACCTTTGAAAATTCGTTCATATTGAAGATTTATTGTCCTGCCAGTGAATCCTGTGGTATATGACATTAATCCTCAGAGTATAGACTTGTTTTTACATAGATGTACTAAAACATAAACATGCAATCATGTAAACAAAGTAAAAGAATAACTGTAGAGGACCCAGGACAGAACCCTGGGGCACTCCACAAGGTCATATGTCCATATTTAACACAAACATGAACTTCATCTGTTAACATTATTGTCAACTGGACAAAAAACCATCAGTGTCAGTGTTTCCATCATCCATCAGGAAAACAGAAACTTGTTGATCTGTTTTGTGTAAGTGGAATTCATCACTTTCTTTTCAAAACCTTTAAGTTTTTCCAACACCACGCTGGGACACTGCCAGGTTACAGAGAGCTATAAAGAACAGAGACCGAGCCGGTACACGTCGACTCAAGGACATTTTTATATATAGATGTTGGTAAAATGTCAAGGAGAGTCTGGGACGGTTTTATCCTCGCCCACAAAAGTGAAACACGCTTCTGTTAAAACGTCAGTGAAGATGTTTGATTCTGTAAAAGAAATTTAAGAACTGAGATACCCTCTTTATTTTACTGTGGCACTTTTCTCTGCGACCCTGTATCTACCTTTATTTCTGATCCACGTTGAATCGTAATGTTTCATCCTCTCCCCATCATATAATGTCTTTAAAGTGCAGGAATTTAGGACAGACATTATTTTTGTCTCGATGAACTTTCTTTTAAATAAATAGATGTTTCTTTGGGATGGCTAAACAAGACTTTATTAGATTTCATTTGGCAACAACTTGCATGAAAAGTTTTCTGCAGCTTTAGTAAACAAACTTTTGCACATGCACAGCATTTGCAGAGCATATTTAGTTATAAAAATCATTTCTGTGGTTTAAAACAAAAGGAAAAGAAAAAAAAACAGAGAAAAGTTATCTTAAATAAATCAGATGTCCCTTTAGGTTCTTCCTTTCATGACCCATTTGAGACTTTAGAGTCCGTGAATGGTCACATGATCCACACATGGCTTTTCCATCATTTCCACCCTCCTTCTTTTTTTTCCTCTTCAGGTTTTCCATCAATAGTTCGGGGATGAGACTCTTAACGGTTCATCTTTCTGGGAAGACTCTGTTTGGGGTAAAAATTAGGAAAGGATGAGAGAGAGAGAGAGAGAGAGAGAGAGAGAGAGAGAGAGAGAGAGAGAGAGAGAGACGGAGGACTTTGATATAGAAAGGTGGACTCAAACCGGAGCCCACCTCCGCTGCTCCCATCTGGAACAGCAGAGCCGTGGCAGTAACGCACACATGGTCAGAGTTAGGTCTCAGCATGTCTGGATGGTGTACAGAGCTGTGTCATAAAGGATTACAGTGAGCTGGAGGAGCGATGCGCCGAGGCTGTGGGACTGTAGGTAAAATTATACAGGCCGAGGGGATCCAGGAGGTCGCTTAAAAATGTAATTTGTCACAGACTACCAGGTTCAACTCGGTAATCTGTAATATGATACAGCACAATGGGATGCAGCTCCGCTCGTCCCCTCGGCTTCATGTAATTCAGGCGGAATTCACCGCAGCACAGAGTGTATCGCACAGTTATTAGTGGAGTGCCATCTGTCTCAAGATACAGGAAAAACGAACTCTCACTTTGGTCAGTATATTTGGAATTGACACGAGGAGACGCTCATTTTGTCTGAAGTTTAAATTCAGATCCCAAGAAAGATGTAACAGTTAGCTTTTAAGAAGCACAGAGTGTTTAGGAAATAAGATAAGTACAAGCATAAACAGGAGTTAATTTATAAACCAGTTTGCAGTGTAGGATATTACACAGTGTAGCTTAAATGTATCATTATTAGCACTTTTAAATTATTGAAGTTTTTCCCAGTTTACAACACTTTGCACATTTGAGTGTAATTATATACAGCGGTGAGGCTAACAGCAACTTCATGAGAATAAGGCTGCATTCCAGTAACCTCAGAAGTTGGATGTCGGAGCTGGGAATGATGTTACAACCGAGTTGACGGCATTCTTGTACAAACAAATCTGAAAACCAAGATGGACGCCTACTGTTAACCATTGTTAGCTGTTGTTTACAATTGTCAGCTGTCGTTGTAAACAATGCATAACACAGTATTTGACTCTTACAAACACCATAGGGCTGTGTTCACAGTTAGACATCGGGCAGTCACACATCGAGCTGCACTCTTGAAACTCCACCCCGCTCCTGGCCCCATTAGCTCGTCCATCTAATTTGCCCGAGATCTCACATCGCCCATAATGAGAGAGGGGAGACATGGCGTGTACCTTCTTTCCATAATAAGCCTCCATTGTCTTCCTCAATCCCCTCTGAGGTAACTATATGTAGAAGGGACAAAGCTGAAATAGGAAAAAAAGGAAAAAAGTACGAAAGTGAGCAAGGGTGACTGTAACAGGCTAAAATCTGTGTTTAAATCTGTTTTTTGCAGCTCAAAAGCAAAATGCATACAAGTGCATATAAGAAAATAAAGTATATGAACTGATTTATGAAACATTGACAGTTTGATTCACTTTCGAAAATGAGGAATTTTTCATGGGAAGGGAAGTCAATTAATCCAACTTCCTGCGAGTGAGACACATGCTTCAAGTTTGAGGACTGGGGGAGTCGAGTATCACTCAGCTGTCAGTACGGATGGGCTGAACCTGCTGGCAGCTGTCAAACACATCCAGGCGAGCTGGCACGAGTAGAGCCGACATCTTTTATTCAAAATTGGTCGCTAAGTTGAGATGATCTTGAAGACTTAAAAACAGGCAACTGGACTGTGTAGAGTTGAGAAGACGTTTCGCCTCTTATCCAAGAAGCTTCTTCAGTTCTAAAAGTGCTAGTGTCAGGAGCAGATATTTATCTTACTGGAGAAGGGGGACAGTTAACGACTGGGAGGAGTTGAAAAGAATGGATCGTAGAAACCCATCTCTCGGTGTGTCCCCCCCAAGTCGTTATCCTGAAAGGGTCGTTAGCGACTCCTATCATGTGACCACATGACTCATGCCACCTGAGTCATGTGGTTCCAGGTGTGAATGTTTGTGGAGCTTTCTGGGGAGAGAGCTGAGAACTGCATTGTAAGTGCCAGAGAGATTGTGCCTGAGTCCACCCCCTCTGTTCAGAGAAGGTTTCTCCAGTCTGGTAAAGATGGCTTCTTTAACTCCTCTTTCAAACCATCTGTCTTCTCGAGCCAACACCTGTACATCGCTGTCCTCAAAAGAGTGACCTGTATCCTTCAAGTGAAGGTGGACAGCTGAGTCCTGACCTGAGGAAGTGGCTCTCCTGTGTTGAGCCATGCGCTTGTGAAGCGGTTGTTTAGTTTCCCCAATGTACAGGTCTGAGCATTCCTCGCTGCACTGGACAGCATATACCACATTACTCTGTTTATGTCTCGGTGTTTTGTCCTTGGGATGGACTAGCCTCTGCCTTAGTGTGTTACCAGGCTTGAAATGAACAGGAATGTGGTGTTTGCCAAAGATCCTCTTGAGTTTCTCAGACAGGCCTGCAACGTAAGGGATTACAGTGCTCTTGCGTCTCTCCTCCCTTTCCTGTTCAGTGTTATTTCTCTTTCTGTTCTTCACAAAGGCCCACTTAGGGTATCCACAGGTTGTCAGGGCATTTTTGATGTGCTTTTGTTCCTTTTCCTTACCTTCTTTCTTCGTGGGAATGTTCTCGGCCCGGTGGTTGAGTGTTCTGATGACGCCCAGTTTGTGCTGCAGAGGATGGTGGGAATCAAAAAGTAGATATTGATCCGTGTGTGTTGGTTTCCTGTACACTTCAACGTTGAGACACCCATCTGCCTCCAAGTGTACAGCACAGTCCAAAAAGGCCAACACTTTGTCCTTGACATCTTCACGGGTGAACTTGATGTTGCTGTCCACTGTGTTGATATGGTCAGTGAAGGCCTCTACTTCATGTGTTTTGATCTTAACCCAGGTGTCATCCACATATCTGAACCAGTGGCTAGGAGCAGCTCCCTTGAAAGAGGTTAGGGCCTTCCTCTCTACCTCTTCCATGTACAGGTTTGCCACTATAGGAGAAACTGGGGAGCCCATCGCACATCCGTGTTTCTGTCTGTAATGGCGCTCTCTGAACTGGAAATAGGTGGTGCTGAGGCAGATGTCCAATAAGGAGCAGATGTGGTCCGGAGTTAAGTTGGTTCTGACTTCCAGTGTGCTGTCCTGTAAGAGGCGTTGTCTTACTGCTTGGACTGCCTCTGTTGTTGGAATACTTGTGAAAAGTGATGTGACATCATAGGAAACCATGGTTTCATCTGGGTCCAACCTGATGTCCTTGATTTTCTCAGCAAAGTCCTGTGAGTTTCTGACGTGGTGAGTGGTGTGGCCGACAAGAGGAGCTAGGATGGTGGCCAAATGTTTTGCCACTTTGTATGTGACTGAGTTAATGCTGCTGATGATAGGTCTAAGGGGCGCCCCTTCCTTGTGTATTTTTGGTAATCCATAAATGCACGGGACAGCTTCCCCTGGGTACAGTCGGTAATAGAGTGGGCGGTCGATAACTCCATCCTTTTCGAGCTGTTGAAGTGCACTGATAACTTTCTTTTTGTAGCTGTTGGTGGGATCCCGTTTAAGAGTTTCATAGGTGGCAGTGTCACTGAGAAGGCTTGTTACCTTGTCATGGTAATCCCTGGTGTTGAGTACCACAGTGCATCTCCCCTTATCTGCAGGCAGGATGGTGATGTTTTCATCTTTTTGCAGTGATGCCAAGGCTCTTCTTTCCTGCATGGTCAAGTTGGAAGGAGGTGTTTTGGCATTTGAGAGAGCAGCTGTTACCTTCAGCCTAAGTTGTTCTGCCTCCGTGACCACCAGATTGTTGTTGCGGATCGCTGACTCCGTGGCTGTGATAAGGTCTACCACCGGGATCTGTTCAGGGGTAACTGCAAAATTAAGTCCTTTGTAAAGGACTTCCTTTTCCGGCTGAGTGAGGACCCTGTCTGACAAATTCTTCACCCACTTTTCTTGCATGTTGGTATCTATGTGGCTGTCCGTTTTGTCCCTCCAAACAAGTTCTGATGGACTTCTTGAGTGCTTGGAGAGCAGTCTGTCAAATTTCTGTGTTTGCCTTATCTTGCCTTTGTTGTGTTGAGAGTTCTGAGCCTTGTCAACAAAGTTGTGAACTTTGTTGAGGATGTCCTCTGGAAGTCGGGATGCCAGTGTCTCCTTGGTGTGATATATTTTATCTTGTAAGGCCTAGATGGTGAAGTTAACCTGCCTAATCCTTTCATTGAGGAGCTGCTTCTGTGTCCTGCAAAGGATACTGTCTGCTCTGTGCCCTTTAACGGTGGAAAACAAGCGTAGGCTTTTGGGAACAAGTCCTTGCTGTCTGCATCTTAGGTTGAAGCGGAGGTGGTTTCTGTAATCCGCCATCTTCCTGCAAGTTTTCTCGTGCTTAACTGTCCCCCTTCTCCAGTAAGATAAATATCTGCTCCTGACACTAGCACTTTAAGAACTGAAGAAGCTTCTTGGATAAGAGGCGAAACGTCTTCTCAACTCTACACAGTCCAGTTGCCTGTTTTTAAGTCTTCAAGATAACCATGACCTGGATGAATGAGAATCTACATGGACTAAGTTGAGATGAGTTGGACGAGTGAAGGAAGAAACTTTAATGCCCAGAGTGCATATAGATGTGTGACCCTGCAGAGGAAGTTGTTTTACTGGTACAGAGCGACAAAGAAGTGAATCCTGCTGGACAACTCTTAAAGTTTGAGGGTTTTTTAGGGTCTTAGAAGGAGCGTTTGAAATGTGCTTTTGTTTGTAGTCTGGCCGTGCAGCACCTTTGTTTTCCTCTGCAGAGCTCAGAGCAACAGTAAATTCATGATCAGAGTCACTACAGCGAGCTGCGAGAGAGCAGCAGTGATTAAAGCCGGCAGGAAGCGTGCAGACCTGAGGCGGCGTTATTACATGTTTGTGTGTTTATCTGGGCCTGCAGAAACACACACCAGCGCGGCTATCCGAGTGTGTGTCTGCGGATTCCATGTCTGTGAGTGTCTCCGCCCTCCACACGTGTAATCAGCCATTTAATCAAAGTCCAAGGTCAGACAGCACACGCGGAGAGAGTGAGGGCGCTGAGAGGCTTCGCTGGCTGAAGTTTAAGAGTCACTTTAGTGGGTCACTCACACATCAGTGCGAGAGCGGCGGGGATTGTTCTGCTGTTTACAGCCGCAGCCGCATTGATTTTCTCATAACGGGTAACTCGTAACTGCTGTTCTCAACAGCTTGAGTAATCAGCCGACACATTTACATGCCTCCGTTCATGCTAGCCTGCAGGGGCATTTTGTAATCAGCAGCGACATCCAATCAGAGAAGAACACATGGCGTTTCAAATGACCACGTATGAAAAATGGCGTGGTGTTAATACACATTCATGGAGCTGATTTACTCTCTCCTTTTTTTAAGGGACACATGAGGAGTCTCTCTGACCTTCCAGATTTATTTTGCGCTGGTTTCCTTCAGTGCAAAATAAAGCCAAGATTTGACAGATCCCTTCCCCTCTTTGGGTTCAGGATCCCTCATGGACCCTCCTAGGAAGTTGTAAATCTCACCTGGAGAGAAATGAATGAAACACAACATTGTCCTCATTTCTCACAGATGCAAGAGGAACGCTGTACCCTTAAAATTCACATGAAGTTCCTCTGGAGCTGATCCGGGTCTGGTTTAGTCCATGTTCATGTATCAGTAGCTGCGTTTATATAAGGACAAATAATCAGAATAAAAATGCATGATGTAAACGTGTCGATCGGAAGATTCTGATCCACTTCAGCTCAATCAGAAAGAAACTGTATTCCTACAGAGAGGGGTTACAATATTAACACTCTGGTGTAAAGCACAACCGAAGCTCCTCTGCTCCTCTGATAACATAACAAGGCGTACAAACAGCGTGATGATGTCACATCTGCACGCACAAAGCAACCTTTGACAGAACAGTAAAATAAGTACACAAGAGCGCCATCTATTAACAACATTTAACAGAGGGAAAACTCCTGAATTGGATGAAGTGAGCCACTACTGCGTTTGTTGGTTTGTTGACAGCACAGGTGTAAATACAACTCTTCTTCTTCTTCTGCGGTTGTTTTAGCGAAATCAGACAACTCTGCTCATGTTCAATGCTTCTAATCTGAATAAAGCTCGATTATTTGATTTTTCGCTCATTTGAACAGTGGATTCAGATTATCTGATCCCTCATATTTTTAATAGGATCAAGACATTTTGCACATGTAAACGCGGCTAGTGGTGCATTTTGTATCTGGTGCTGCACCTGGAGCGACAAATCAACAAAATACATACTGATCCTTGGTCATACAAAAGCATCCTGATTGTCTAACATGCAACTAGAGTAACATCTGCGTACATATTTGTAAATAAGTAAGTAAAGTTTATTTATAGATTACTTTTCACAGATAAAAATCACAAAGCGCTGTACATAAAAAGTGCAATTAGAGAAACATAGAACAGTACAAAAAAGATAAGTACATGTATATACATAAATACAAATACAGTACAGTGAATATGGAAATGAGTGCAGATATAAAAGATAACTAAAATAGACGAGTTTTAAAAACGTGTCTTTGGCACCATTAGAAGGTTCTGGCCTGACGAGCGAAGGGTGGCCCCCTGGGGAGTAGAGGCACAACAAATCAGTGATATATTGGGGTGCATCTGTGTAATTATAAGAGGAAAATATATAAAATTATCTTGTTTTGTACCTCAGAGTGAAGAGCAGTGAGGAGAAGAGCGGAGCTGCCAGCTCTGACTCATTGTTTCCTTTCAGCTAAAGTGAGAATAATGTGATTGTGTCACAGGTGATGTTCATGATCCAGCGTGTCAAACACCTGGAAACAGAGACCTTTTTTCCGAGCCACGGATGATGATGATGCCGTGAAATGTTTCCCTCTCTCGCCCCGCGGCGTGGTAATCTCATTGGTAACAAACAGTCTCAAGTGACGAGAGGATTAAGAGAGATCTGTGACACATTTAGAGTCGCTCAGGTGTTTGAGCGCTGATTTTCATGGATTATTGGAGAGAGGCCGCGTGTATCCGGCCAGAACAAAGCAGACATGATGATTTTATGATCTGGAACATTCCTGTGAACGTCCGCACATACATGTAGGGGTTATACACTGAGACTGGGGAGGCCGTGTAAACCAAATCAGTCTGTGTCAGGATTTTAGACTAAACTTCTGATAATAAAAATCACGCATTGGTTAAGTTTGTCCGATTGGAGTTGCCGTACAAGCTCAAACCACTTTAAATAGTATAGAAAAAATATTATATTTTACAGTCAAAAGTCTCAATTGTTCATCATACTGAGTGTGTTTGTTCCACTTCTTTTAAAGACCCACAAAAACTGATTTTTTTGTGCCAATTTTTGTCACTCCGAACCTTTTAGTATAACTTTTTCTGAAGGAAACTTGGCCTTCAAACTCTTGATTTATGCCTTTATATATTTTATGTTTTTTATCAGAGAAATGCGCCTGGCTCTGCTCTTAAATCATTTATATGTTGAAACGTCTTTATATAGTTCAAAGATTGCAGAAACATTCACATGAAAGACATCCCCGAACTCTCTGGAGAGAGAACTCTTTGACAAACATCCAATCGTATCGCGTGTTTTAGGAACCTGCTGCAGAGATAAATTTAACTTGGGATCAGAATTTTAATACAGATTTTAAAAGTGTTTAAAAATGATAAACATTGAGATTTTAAATATGCGATAAAAATAAAGTTAAAGGTGGGGTAAACAAGTTATAGTTTTTAGGAGAAATCTCAAACAGACGCTCCTGCTCGCTCGTATCGTTCCAGTTAAATTCAGATATAATGCAGATAAATACTTCAGATCATTACAAATGGGGCCCAGTCAAGGTGAAAGTCAAAAGCATTGGTGCTACTGTAGATGCCAACAGACTACCAGCAAACACAATGTTTGCAGGACTTCTACAACTAGGATAAAGTGACATAGTCCAGGACCCGAGGGAGGACAGTTTAGCGATGGCGCTACAACACGCTACAGCAGGTCCGTTTGACAAGAAACACTTCTGTTACAGACACTTGTCTTACTTTGTTAAAGCGGTTTACCTGTCCAGCAGAAAGGTTACAGGGTCACCAAGATCCCCAAGCGTCCCCCATCGTTTATGTTGACCCGGCTTTTTAGCTCTTGTCCGGTCTACCTCCGTTTTAAGCGCCCGTTATTCCTGAAGTTGGAGCTTTAAATGACGTCACACCCAAGTTATCAGCATTTCAGTTACGAAGTCCGAAAAAAGCAAAATCGGAGGTGGAAACAAGATGGCTACATCTCCGAAAGTTATTTTAGTGCTTGCCTTGTCCGATTATTGGGCCACTTAGTTTGGTTATTTTTAACTGAAATGCTGGGAACTTGTGTGTGACGTCATTCTCAGCTCCGACTTCTGACTTCCGAGGAAACTCAAACGCAGCACTTAGGAGCAGCGTCTGCCTCACAACCAATCAGGTTAGAGGAGGTGGAGAACGGCTTTGTTTACAGTCAGAAAGAGCGGACCGCTCAAAAATGTTCAAATGTTGACGACACAGACATAAGAGAACACAGAGATATAGATATATTACCAAATGTCATCAATAACTAATAACTATTGACTGATATTAAAAGATTTTTGTATAAAAACCACAAAATAAAAAGATGCTTCTTTAACAGATTCCTGTCTACTCCACCTTTAAGTCGGTTTTCTTCTTGTGGTCCAGACTTCTTTCCTTAGACTAGAGATCAGCTGGACTCTCTCATATGAACACTGAGTTCTTGTTGCTGATGTGGATCTGTGTGAGTCTGAGTGTGTTTGTTTTTTGCTGCCATTCTTGGTCAGGACCCCCCCTGAAAAAGAGATTGATGATCTCAACAGGACTAGTCTGGTTACATCAAATCAAAAAGACACACAACCTGCCTCCTGTCTTTGTCCTCTACAGAAAACCTGATCCAGCTGCAGGACTCACATCTGGGACATGTAAGACCACATGGATCCATGACCCAGACGGAGCGGTAACATGACATCCAGCAGAAACAGACACAATAAAGACAAACAGACGAGGTGATTTCAGTGACTCAGTTTGAGGATTTTTATGATTTTTTTTACCCACAATCAGAGACTTGACCACAATCTGAGCTGAGTCAGAAACATCCAAACAGCCGGACTAATAAATGTGATTATTATTATTAGAGTGATTGAAAAGCTCATAACAACATGTAGATCTGTCCAAAGTCTGATTCTAGATGTCTTTACAAACACACTGATCCAACAGAAGCAGACAGAAATATCCATCGATCACATGAACACAAATATTCAGCAAACAGAGAAAGAAACAGATCATCTGAAGAGTTTTTGGGGACGACTGGAAAGACTTTAGACGCTTGGATTTGGGACAGGAAATAAGGTCGTCCTTTTTCTGTGATTTTGACCTCACTTTTTTCTAAAGTCTCAGACCTTCAACATCTGCACCAACTGAAGGTGATTTGAACAAACCATCATCTTGATGTTGTTGATATCAAACTGTATGAAGATTTTTCAACATGAGAAATACAAACAATCAAAGTTCTCCACAATCACTGTCCTTAAAGCTGCGACCAAATCAGCATCTTTAGAAAAGAATCAAAAAGCTGAAATGAAGAACTAAACCCAGAGTTTTTGGTGAGACTGATCCACAAACATTTACAAACCAGAACATTTCAAGAGTTCAAGGATCTCAGTCCATGATTTTGGTCTGATGGACTCAAAATTCTCTTTAGTTCACTTCTATAAACTCAGCAGAGTCTCCAAACCAGTCTAACCTCAGTCCAGCATGTAGAGGTTCAGTGAATGTGGTCTGGACTCTGTGGAGGAGAGTCATGGTTTCAGAGACGCTGTAGAAGGACAGAATACCTGCGCTGTGATCCAGGTACACTCCTACTCTGGAGGACGGAGGACCTGAGACAGGAGTGAGGACTTTGTTGTGATCAAAACTATAACTGTCTTTAGAACAGAATAACCTCCAAGATTTGTCATTTTTTCCAAATATACCATCATCTGAGTTCCCGTCTCTCCTGATAGTCTTGTATGTGACTGCTACCCAAACCCCGAACCCTCTCCAGTCCACCTCCCAGTAACAACGTCCAGTCAGACTCTCTCTACTCAGGACCTGAACATAATCAGTGAATCTGTCTGGATGTTTAGGATAAGACTGTGGTTGTTGTTTTGTCCTTGTTGCTCTTCTGTTTCCATCAGATAATATCAGCTCTCTGCATGCTGTGTTTGGATCCAGTGTGATTCTTTGTGAATATCTTAAGAAACCAGCTCTGGTCTTGGGTTCTGCTGGTCCTGGTGGTTCTAACAGTAAAACATCCACATCAGTCACGGCCTGTGAGACGTTTGTCCACGTCTCTGTCAGAAGATCCTGGAGTTTCTCTCTGACCTCTGACACAGCTGCTGTCACCTCCTCAAAGTATCTCAGAGGACGGATGTTGATCCTGGATGAGTCTGCAGGTTGACCCGGTTCTGACAGTGAGGGGTAGCTGTGCAGAAACTGGTTGTGGTCCTCTGTGAGTGAGAGCTTCTGCAGATCAGCGTCTCTCCTCTTCAGCTCAGTGATCTCCTGCTCCAGTTTCTCCTGAAGCTCTTTGACTCGACTCACTTCACGTTCCTGCTGGGATCTGACCTGCTGCTCCACCTCAGAGCGGCGTTTCTCCATCAGACGGATCAGCTGTCTGAAGATCTCCTGGCTGTGCTCCACAGCTTTATCAGCAGAGCCGTTGATAGCCTCCACCTCCTGTTGGAACAGCTTCACATCTTCTTCTCTGTCCTGGATTCTCTGCTGGATGTTTTCTCGACCCTCCTCCAGATCTTTCTGCCTCTCAGTCCTTTCTGCTGCAGCTGAGACTGTGTCGTGGCCTTTGTGTTGGTCCACAGAGCAGAGATGACAGATAGACTGTTGATCAGTGCGACAGAACATCTTCATCACCTCATCATGACGAGAGCAGATGTTCTCCTGGAGCTTCTTGGAGGGCTCCACCAGCTTGTGTTTAGCATAGGCAGGAGATTCATAATGAGGCTGGAGGTGTTTTTCACAAAATGAGATCAAACAGACCAGACAGGACTTGACAGCTTTCAGTTTTCTCCCACTGCAGAAATCACAGACCACATCTTCAGGTCCAGCCTCAGAGGAACCACCAGGAGCAGCTTGGAGTCCACTCCTCTTCACTTCCTCCACTAAACCTGCTAACATGGTGTTTTTCTTCAGGACAGGCCTCGGTCTGAAGGTCTCTCTGCACTGAGGACAGCTGTAGATCTTCTTCTCATCCTCAGTATCCCAGTAGGATTGAATACAGCTCATGCAGAAGCTGTGTCCACAGGTGACAGTCACCGGATCCTTCAGAAGATCCAAACAGATGGAACAAGAGAAAGACTCACGGTCCAGATGAACTCCTTTCTGCGCCATTTCAACACTCGCTGTCGACGACGACTGACTGAGTTTTATTTCCTGAGAAGTGAAACTAGTCTGAGCTCTGATCTCAACAACATGTGCGTCAGCAGGATATGACCTCAGCACACGACGGTTACACCCAACCAAGACTGTAGAACTGAGGGGGAGGGAGGAAGGAAGGGGAGGAAACAAGGAAGTGAGAGTGCAGAGTGGAGTGAGCTGAGAGAGACGAGGGAGGGGGGGGGAACCAGTTTACCTACAATCCAGGAAGAGGAGCGTCTCTGTGAACTTTAGACTCTCAAACTCCAACAAGCAGAAGTTCTTAAAGCTGCAGCCGTCCTGAAGATCAACTGAACCAACATTTATTCACCTCATAGAAACCTCATCGAGCAGAAACACACTTCAACTGTTTTAGAGACACAGAGTTAAAGACACAACACAGAGAAACACTCTCTCTCTCTCTCTGTCTCAAGCCCCGCCCACAAACAGACGCTCCTGCTCGCTCGTATCGTTCCAATTAAATTCAGATATAATGCAGATAAATACTTCAGATCATTACAAATGGGGCCCAGTCAAGGTGAAAGTCAAAAGCATTGGTGCTACTGTAGATGCCAACAGACTACCAGCAAACACAATGTTTGCAGGACTTCTACAACTAGGATAAAGTGACATAGTCCAGGACCCGAGGGAGGACAGTTTAGCGATGGCGCTACAACACGCTACAGCAGGTCCGTTTGACAAGAAACACTTCTGTTACAGACACTTGTCTTACTTTGTTAAAGCGGTTTACCTGTCCAGCAGAAAGGTTACAGGGTCACCAAGATCCCCAAGCGTCCCCCATGGTTTATGTTGACCCGGCTTTTAGCTCTTGTCCGGTCTACCTTCGTTTTAAGCGCCCGTTATTCCTCCAGAGTCTCCGGTATTTACTTTGTTTTCTTGCTTGTGTCGGCAGTCGTGGCCAAAGGAGGATTCAGACAATTTTCCGAACTTTCTGGTTGGTTTCTACTGTCCGATATTGTAGCACGCTAACTTTGTTTGGGTTCATGAACGACACGAATCCTGCCTACCCCTCCTTTAATGCAAGGGGATAAAACTCAAATACAGTTTATTTAGCAGCTGCAAGTTTGTTGAAGCAGTTTTTAAACTGTTCGTGCTGCTGTAGAAATCTGTGTTGATATTAAAAAAGGGGGAATAAACCTGTACCAGTAAAAAGGAGATATCAGATGAGACAAAAACATGACCCACTGTGTCTCTCTACAGATTTAAAGATGTGACCACCTCTCCGAGAGCATACAGAGAAAGAAAGCCACTCTCATGACTCCACTGGTCTGGTCCTGCACAGCTGTTCCTCAGTGCCACTTGTTGACGGTGCCAAGAAGAGGCAGAACCAGGAAGCTGCTAATCTTTACATCTGATGGAAGAGGATCTGTCAAAGGGAGACCTTTCAGAGAGAGGTTTGGAGATCTCTGAGCTCGATCTCAGGAAACACTATCCCCTTCAAAGCGAATGAGTCAACCCTACCTTGGGAACAGTTGGATTCACTTGTCGGATGTTGTGTGTGGGATTGATTTACGGCATAAGAACGGAGCATAAAACTAAAGCATGCAGGCTGGGGATGAAAGTTTGGGCCGTCACCACGCAGAGAAAAACATCATCCTAAAAACAGACACACATGTCTCCTGTCAGATAAACCATCGATGTGCACGCAGTTAACGGCTAAACTCTCACAAACAAAGAAGGAGAGGTTCTTTGTTTTCAACATGAGACAAATTTTATACGTTAAATAAGTCCAGGCTGCAGATTTATGAATGCACTTCAGTGGTCTTGTTGTGTATTGGCGCTCCATCGCTGCTGAAATGCGTGTAATCTGTGCAGTCCTCGGCTTAAATGCATCATTTTGCAGTGGTGCATGTTAGCTGTAATGGATTCACTCTGCTGCTAAACAAGATGGGAGCTCAACAAAAGAATTTCACAGGCGGGTTTATAAACACTACAGGCTGGTTATACCTGAGACTTTCAATGTTTAAGACAGAGAAACAAAAATACTGAATTAATTGTGGGAGTGAAATTATAAAGGCTGGGACTTTAACGCGTTCATTGCGATTAATTAATCACAGTAATATTATCTTGTTAAAAATATTAACGCATATTAATCAGACCTACTGTGCTTTCATTGGCTTTAGCATGGATGGGCAGACTGCTCTGTATTACTATCCTGCGGTCGTTACTAAACTTGGTTCAATTAGAGAAGCAAGCGGTCGTCAACACTCATCTCTCAACGGGGTGTCTAACTCGGTGTTATGGTGTGTTTGACCCTAAATTAATTTTACGCTGGAATATCCCTTTAAGTATCACCTTGAAAAAAAATTAAACCAGGTTTTATTTGCTTAAGCTTATGTATTCATTCAATTCACTTTTTATTGATTCACTTGTATGCCATTATAAAAACAAAAAAATGATTCTCACTGTTCTCAGGTCAAATATTTATTTGCGATTAAACACGATTAATTGCGATTAATCAATTACAAATTCTCTGATTAATTAGATTAAATTTTGAAATTGAGTTCCAGCCCTAGAAATTATATTTTTAAATCCCTCAAAATAAGAGAAACAATAACTGTGTCAATTTAAATGCAAAATTTCTTATACTGTCTTTGTATGCTAGTACTGAGCCTATATGTGCCAGTAGATGATGAGTTTAGTTAATTTCTTGGGTTATGGACAATAATGTGGGACATGCATGTACATAAAAACAGATAAAGATGTGGGTAAAGGGAGTAAAGAGAAATCTACATGAATACAGTTAAAGCATATTGACTACTTTACATATTCAGACATCAGGAGAAATAATGAAAGTGAAAAGATGGATCTGCAGATGTGGATCCTGAGGGTACAAACTCTTTTATAATTGAGCTCAAACATTCGAACCCTGAACTTTTGACTTTAGAGCTTCAACCGAGTTTAAATGAGCATCCTCACAGACGGTGAAACACTGAATTTATATCAAGAATAAAAAAAACACATCCAAACAAACCCTCTGAGGATTCTCCTGCTGTAGGAGCGTACGGCAGGTATTTCCCTTTAGTCATTCACAACATTAGAGTACGAGCCCGTGTGCATTACCATCACACCGTGGATGAAAATAGACCCTTAAAGGTAACACAGCCCACTCAGGAGTCACTGCAGCGGGATGATTTCACCCAAAGTGTGACGGAGCTCCTCTAACCTCCATCTGTTTATCCCCGTCAGCCGGAGATCCTGTAACCGACGCAGGGTAACCATGTCAGAGTGTCAGATATGAGCGCGCACCGACATCATCCACAACACCAAGTCTGTGTTTGCTATAATTGGCCTCCTGATAGTAAACACTCTGCACCCTCATGCCACAATGCATAAATCATGTTTTGTCAACACAATGCTGGGAGAGGGGGTCAAGTGTTATGCTAACTAATAGGCAGAGGGAGATTCAAACCAAAGGCAAATAAAAGGAAAGTGTAAATGTACGGAGGAAAGTGAGAGTAATTGCAGGCTCGGGCCTAAAGTGCTGCGTGGGTTCATTAAGGCAAACAGATCCGAGCGCTCTGGTGTCTGTTTGCCTCTAAATACTGTCATCTTCTAATGGGGATTACCTCTTTTCTCTGTTTTTCTGCTGCAGCACGTCAGCTGTTTTTCTGGTTTTATCTGCCTGCCTCAGCAGAAACCGAACCGAAACGGAGACTGACAGAGAGGGGGAAACTATCTGCTCTCTCAGTAATGGACTGCATTTATATCACACTCATATAGGAGCTCTAACAGGCCTTCACACTGCCTCACCTTTCTCACTCTCACAGGGAACTAAGTGGAGTTTAGTAATCCACACAAAGAAACTTTGACATGAAGACATTGGAGCTACGGTGCACAAGTATTTTATCTTTTTAAGGCCACGTTTGTATGTACCCGGTTATTTTTAAAAACACAACTCACCTACTCTCTTCCAGCAGCAGCTTGTTTGTAGAGAGACCTCAGGCCAGTCCATTACGGACTACAGCGGGGTGCCGCAGCTCAAGGAAGAACATTTATGATCATTTCTTTATCATTTCCTTGAAGTAATAATCACCGTATTGATCATTTTCACTGCAGACACGGTAGTTCTTCTGACTCAGCGTCTTGGACTGATTGTATTTCCATGAAGAAATGATCGTAAATGTTCTTCCTTGAGCTGCGGCACCCCACTGGCCTGAGGTCTCTTTACTCAGATCACTGTCTATCGCTATCCTGCAGTCGTTACTAAAGTTGGTATAACTTGAGAAGCAAGCGGTCGGCAATAATTAACTCTCGAGAAGGTGTCTAACTCGGCGTTACGGTGTGTTTGACTCTAAATTAATTAATAATAATCCCTTTAACCATTGTTTGCACCCTTCGTTTGGACGCGAACTGAGGAAACGATGCTTTTTAAAAACTCCAGCTGGAGTGGAGAATCTGGAAAACTCTGTATGTAAACAGAGAAAATGGAGATTTGGGTAGCCGATGGCTGACTGTGCGCCGCAAACTGGGTTAAATGTGACGTTGTTTATAATCTACAGTCTATGTTTACGATCTATGGTGATCATGGTTGCATGCGGAACAGTAGTCACATTTATGCTGGTGGCATCCCTTTATATTTGTTTGCATTTGCATCTTTTCCAATCAAAGGAAGTGACGTTGTTGTTGTTGTTGCTGCTATGCGGGATTCTGATTGGCTAACGTGGGCTTGAGCGTCCCACGACAACGCCACCAACAGGTTTGGCATGGTTTTGACGGCATATATACACGGGTTAGTGTAAATGAAAACTTTTCTGAAAATGGAGTGGTGCGCACGCAGTTTTTTTCGTGAACGTAGAGGGTGAAATGTCCGTTTATAAAAATGTCATCGTAGTCTAAATTTTAAATTTGTCCCTGTCAACATGAGTTGCACGAAATGCGTCTATAATGAGAATCTTTAAAGGCGTGATAAAATCCACACAGAGTTAGATTCCTGCAGCAGCTGATCATGTTTGTTTCTCCTCTTTCCTGCTGATCCTACATTAATTAAAATGAGACGAGCAGAAACAAACACGAGGTCAAAGGTATTTCTCTAATGAGCTGCTCTGCTGTAGATTTGGTGAAGGTCTGCATCAGTGTGTTTTATTTGTATACTTGAACGGTAACGTCGTCCCTGTCTTTGACAACTTCTAGCTTCTCAGCCGCTCATTAAAATGACAAATGTGCGACACAAACGGATGACCGTGGCGGCTTTATTCTTCGTGTGTGTGGAGCGTCTCCGTCTGTCGGTGGAAAGAATCGGTTTGTCTCCGGTGCTCGTGTCTCTGCACCGCGGCTAAAGTAATTGAAGAGGATAAAGTGTCAGAGAGTGCACAGGAACACAATCCAGGGGTGGAAATAGTGTCCCCTGTTGCAGCTCATGTACACACACACACACACACACACACACGCCTCGGACAAACACAAAGAAACTATGAACGCGTCGTGAGCGAGTGCCGTGGGAGGTTTTATGAGAAACAAACTTACTTTTGAGCATTTTCTCTATGAGCCGGTGGATGCCGGTGATTGCTCCATTTGTCTTATTTACTGTACATCAGCCTTATTCACTCTGCCCACCAAACAGTCCTAAACTGAGCCAATGTGCCCATAATTCACAGCCGGAGCTGCATTCACAGGCTGAGTCTACTCTCTACCATACTGCAGGTCTGTCTTTGCAAAGTAGAGACGAAAGGAGCAAAGAAGATGAAGCAGGAAAAGACACTCGGAGGTACACTAACATGGCGTTAAAACTTAATATATTCAGCTGTTCCATTTGTGTGTCTTTGCATGCAAAACCAGTTTTTGTGTAGCCCACTAAAGAACCCCAAAATAGACCAGGATACTGTCTGCAGGTATTTGTTTCTCTGTCGGCCCTTTTCGCAGATGTAAAGAAGTCCCAGCAGCGCCTCCTCACCGCGACGTTTACTCGTTTTCTCCTCGGTGATTCTGCCAAAGTCCACACTGTGTTGTGGTTTGTGGTTTCTTCATGTCTTATGTCTTTAATTTGGTAAACGTCTCCTTCACTCAGCTTCTGTTTCCTTCTCCACCTCTGGTCTTTCTCTCTCTGCTGATTGGTCAGGATTGATTTCATAACGCACGGGTGGTCGTCGTGTTGTTCCCAACATCAAACAGACAATAACAGGTAAGAACACCTGCAGAGATAACTCTGTGTGTTTTCAAAGCTTTGGGGAGATTCTGATTTTCTCTACAGCTCTGTTTCTTAAAGTTATTAGGGGGTTCATGTTTCTATGATTGACACCTGATGCAGCCTATTGGCGCTCAGGGATTGCATAGCTCACCCGGGGGATACACTGTTTGAGCTGAGCGTCATCACAGCGACTCTCGGCGACTCTCCCGCCGAATGCGAACAACGCTTCTGCGCAAATGGTGGTTTCAGGAAATGAAGAGAAATCGCGGAAATACCGAGAACTTTTTGGCTTCAAATCCGTATACAGGCGGGAGGCGGAGCCAAGTTGTCCGTAGTTTATACAGTCTATGGTCTCAATATTTAAAAATAACCTGGTAGATAGAAACGGGGCCTCAGTCACAAGAATCAGCAAACAGCTGCATGCAAACAACACAGAAATGATTACATGGAGCTTCACTAAGAGTAAGACAAAATTACTTATAATTACAATCTTTCAAGTTCAATCTTCAGAAACTTGAACATGAACATGGAAAGTAAAGTGACACACAGTGATGGTAGAAGAAGAACACATGGAGATAATGTGAGGACGCTCTGCTGCAGTAATATTGGTTTCATTTCTGGTTTGTTTTTTAATGATAAAAGTGTTATAGAAAGATTACTCCTGAGATGAGTTAGTGTGGATTATACTCGACTGTTTTTCCTGCAAACCCGCTTCGAAGAGAAACCGTAACACCTGCTGAAAAAGCTGCAAATCCGACTCCTGAGAACAGAGTTTATGTAGAATATGTAAAGAAGGATTAAACTGAGAAACGCTGCGCCTGTAACAAACAAACTCCTCTTTTAGAAGACTGAACGTGTCCGTTTATTTTATAACAACTGAGTTTGTTCAGCCGCTATCAGAGAGGTTTGACCATCCAACTATCTCCAGCTCTGCTGCTGCGTTGGCTAACAAAGAGAAAGAAGAAGAAGAAGAAGAAAAAGAAGAAGAAGAAGGAAAAGAAGAAGGCCCAGAAAGAGCAGAGGCTGAACAAAGGAGACAAAGGAAGAGAGACAGCAGCAGCGGGACAACAGGAGGAGGTGCAGCAGAAGAAAGTGTTTCTCACTCCGGCTCATTTTCCTCTCTCATCTCTTCTCCTCACTTTCTCTTTCCTGGGCTGTCTCTCAGGCTCCCTCTGCTTTTACTCTCTCTCTCTCTCTCTGTCCCTCTCTCTCTCTCTCTCTCTCTCTCTCTCTCTCTCTTTTCTCTCACTTCAAAGTGAGGCTGGGATTATAGGCTGGAACAGACTGCCTTACAGCTCATTCATAATGAATGGAGGCCCACTTTAATGACTCTGTCCACTCACAGCCCCGCTCCTCCTCCTCCTCCTCCTCCTCCTCCTCCTCCTCCTAATGATGTCACCTTTGGTTCCCAGGTGACGCTGATAACTCCTCTTTTGTTTGCTTTAATTTTACAGATGATCGACACCGTCACCCAGCTGATGGATATTTAGGACGTGGCGCTATTGGCTGACTGCACTGCAAAAAAAAGGAGGGTCTAAAAACATGTGAAAAACACTAAATCTGAGGGAAAAGGTACGAAAAACAAGATTATCTGTCCATGCAGTGAGATAATTTCACTTGACAAGATTTCTTAAATTAAGATTATTAAATCTAGAAATACATATGTCTGCAAATGTATTTGGAAGGCTTAAGGTAAGACAAAAATGCTGGTTTTAAGATCAGATTATTCAAAATTTAGCTTTTACAGACCTAAAATAAGTGAAATGTACAAAATATGAGCATGAAATGAGTATAAGATGCTGGTTTTAGGATCAGACTACTTGAATTTTAACTTTTACAGCCTCAAAATAAGATAAATATACTTAGTATTAGCATAAAATGAGTATTAAATGCTGGTTTTAAGATCAGATTACTTAAAATTTGACTTTTACAGCCCTAAAATAAGTAAAATGCACTAAATATAAGCAATAACATATTTTGTTTTCTTACTTTAAGCAAATTAAGATGAAGATTAGTTCAAAACAAAATAGAAATTAAGAGAAAAAAATACCCAGAATTAGTGAAGAATGACTTGATCTTAAAACAGGATTCCTTTTGATGAGACTATATTTTATTTTAATAGTTATTTTCCTCATTTGAAGATTTCCTGCCTATTTGATTGAGACAAAAAAGATAAGATTGTACTTGATATTAGATTATAGTGTAGAGTTAAACACTTCAAATAAGAAATTAAGTCTTAAAACAAGAGAAATTATCAAACACTTCTAAATCTGAGTTTTTTCTCATCTTGGTAAGAACCAAATAATTTACAGTGTGCCTCTCCAGTTCGTAAACAGCGTCGCCATCAAACGGAGAAAGGAGAAGCTGAGGGGCGCCTGGAGCTGAGAGGAAGAGTGGAACAGAGAAATAGAAATGGAGAGAGGATCTGTCAGTCTGCTCTGAGAGCCTCGGATTGACAGATGAGGGTGTAAAAAAAGAGAATAAAGCAGAAAGAGGTGGAGAGAGCAGATCTATCACTTTAATGACCGAGTGCAGCCTTCTCTGTTCTTTAGAGGACGATCGGCACGGTGACCCGCTCGCTGTTAGCGTTAGCTCTCAGTGACAGATGAGCCATCTGGATGAATAGCGCTGACAGCAGTCTTAAGACTAATTTTACCCCAGCAGACAACAGTACAGTACGGAGCCGGCTCTGCTCGTCAATCTGAAGGGTTCTTATGACGAAGGAGAAATGGGCCTGGTGCTGGATCTCCACACGGAGCATGAAAAATTCAACAGGGAGCTGCTGCTGCTGCTGATCACTCCCAGGATGCACTGGTTTAATGTTTTGAGGCTTTTTGGACGGACTGACTCTTTCTTTGGCGTCTCAGAGTCACGGTCGAATAAACGAGGTTCACTCAAATGTTTTCATCTTCACTCTTTAGTCCTGATAAATAAAAGCTGGATGACGTTGTTTCTCTGTTTTCTGTTTGTGGTTTCACAGTCCTCTTAGCATCTTAGCTGTTGGATCAATACTGAAATATATCAATATCAATAATAGATTACATTTACTAGGTAAGATTTTCAGAGGTGGGTTCCAGTGTAATCTGATCAATAATCTGATTTTCTCATCTTTACGACACGGTCTGTAAAATCAAGAGTGGTAAAGAATTCCTCAAATTAAAGGTCTGAGAGAACCGGGCCGCAGACCTGTCAGGAAAAACCAGAGGAGGTGGGACCTGCTTCATTTAGAGACCCTTTTAGAGACCCTGGACTGTGATAGTTCTCCTGGTCTGTTCTGGAGAACTACCTCAGGACCAGATCAGGTTCTACCACAGGTTTTCACACCCTTCAGGGACCTGTGCGTGGATCCTGTTTGCTCAAGACTGTGGAGATGACAGTGGACTTGGCCCCCTCACAGTCCTCAACAGCCTGGACTCATTCCAGTTCCTAGGAACAACCATCTCCAAGGACTGGAGTTGGACCCCCAAATACACTAACCCTAACAAACAAGTGAAAGGTTTTTAGACGTCATTTCACCCCGATGACACCATGGATGAGGAGATGCTGATTCTAGAAGTCTAGAAGTAGATTTCCTCCTCTGGAAGGACACAATCTACTGCTTATATGTCTATGTGTCTGTCTTTAGAGAGACAACTCCTTATTGTGCACGTGAATCCGCGGGTTCTTGTGATTTCTCATGATTCCCGCTGTCCGTAATCTGCCACCAAATCTGCCTCACAAATGGATGCGGTAGGAATTGGCAGACGGTGAAAATTGACCATTCCAGATCCGATGGAAATCCCGGTTAAGACTTACCTAACTAACCCACTGACCAACTAACTAACAAATAAACCCCCCACCCTGGCGCTCAATCATCTGAAATTGGAGCACTATCCTGCAGGTGAAGGTCTGGGACCAGAACCCCTGATGGTTTTACCCAGGCCAACAAAAGGGCACCTGTAGGAGATGTACCAGAGAAACCAGGAGCTCCTTTCTGCAGACTGCTGCGACACACCGAGGTCTACAGAACCTCTAACTCCCTCAGGAGGGGTCTCAGAGGTCTCCAGCATTTCAGACTCAAACCCCACGACCGTTTAAAGAGCAAATATGAGCCATAAAAACAGTCGGTACTAAACCCTTCTTGGTCGAAACTAAATTAACAGCCCTCGTTAATTGTCCGTGTCGTCACTCAGGTAAATTAGCGAACTCCGTGTTTTTGCATTCCTGATCCATCTCCATCCGCCTGCATCTTCCTCTCTGAACAGGAACCTTTAATGACTTCATTTGGGTCCTGCGGCGGCCCAGGTGCTGCTAAATGAGATTACACAGCTGGTTATTTCTGAGGTCTCAGTGAAGAGGGTCAGCCTGTAGAGGAGGTCACATCAGAGGAACGCTAATTGACTGATTGGACTCCTCAAGAGGGTCTCCATCATCATCAAAGTCACAAAAGCACATATTGAAATAAGTTTCTTTGGTACCTCAGAGAGTTTCTTACAGCGTCTTTGTTGTTATGTGACGGCACACATCTCCTCTGGGACCACGATGAAGTAACTACAAAATACTCCAGCGGCGTCCACAGACTAGACATGCAGCATTGAAGCTTTTTAAATATCCACCAAGAGTCTGAAAAAGCCGAGCCGTGATGGAGCTTTGAAACAGAAAAGTTAAACTTTGACCCACATCACATTTCCCACAGAAAAGCGCCTTCAGATATCAATCTCCCGGCAAAACAAATCAGCGGGCGAACGAGCGACGACACACAGCTGCACCACCAAACCAAACAATCAGTCTGCATCCTGGTCCGAGGCCGCGGCGACTCCCTGATTGATTTTCAGCAACATGTGAGATGGTCTCATACGACCTTTCCTCTCCACTTCCCTGCTGATGATAGACGCAGACGTCAGGTAAGCCCCTCTGACCCCTCAGAGCCCATATCCTTCAGAACACACAGCCTGATTACCCCGAGGACACAAACACACTCACACAGACACACACATATTACACTCTTGAGGGATGGCAGGTAGAGGGGGATCACTCTGTCTTGGTAGAGGTGGGCTCTTCCCCCAAATCCCAGCAGGGTCGTTTAGTGAAGCTGATTTCAGAGACAGAAGTGTTGGTGTGTTTGTGGAGTCACATGTCCACTAATGACTTTGAGACAATGTCTTCTTATCTCTGGGGAAGGAGACGGAGGATGGACGATGGCGTGTGTGACCCTCATACACCATCTGAGGTGAACCACAGACACAGACAGACGATTATGACCCCTCCCCCCCATTAGTCAACCTTCCAAAGGTTTTAACTTACTCTGATTTTTACGACTTCTACCTCGTTATGTGGAAGAATCAGCAACATCATTTTGGGGAAGTATTTTCCTCAGCGCTGTAGTTCCTCATGTGGCCACTAGAGGCTTGCTCCAAAATAGAGACCATTTCCATAGAGTCTCATGTTAAATATTTGACTTAGCAAAAAAAATAAACGTGTCTACAGCATTTTATCCCTCATTTTTATGGAGGTGTCTTAATTTAAGGAATAAAGGTCTTTACACACCGGGAGCGAAAATTCACAAAGCAAAATATCGACTGTTTTTTATTCGCTCTTGTGTCAAATTTTGCGAAGGCGAAAAAGGCGAACGGCCAGATCTCTGACCAATCAAAATGATGTTGATATGTCGATGACAGCACATCCAAACTTTAGTGGCAGCATCAGCTCTAGTCTGCAATTCTTCATCATGACTGAGTGCTTTATCGTGAGTGTGCAGGAGCGCCCTGCTTTATGAGACAAGTCGGAGAAAATATATGTAGGAAATTGAAGATATATTGATGTTATATCAATCCTCAAACATAGATGTGTAACGTAGCTAGCATAATATGAAGCTAAGCTAGCTAACTAAGCTAGCTAACAGCTCGGTGCAACTTTCTCAAAGTCCAGTAAACGATTGTAGATGCTTTTATAGAAATATTTTATAGAAGAGCCAAACTTTATTTGCTTAGCCGAGTTTAATTTGCATAAATCGTGTCATGCCCAGTGTGCACAGAAAAAATTCCAGGTGAAACATTAACCTTTTTGCGTCAATCATTCTTGTTACTTGGCCTATTCCTCGGTGTGAAGCAGATGCGGGTCCACGGTAACAAAATGATGGTCAAATCTGAGTTATCTGGTTTATTTTGTTCACTCTGTGCTCTATTTGAGGTCCTAGAAGACGCCGTCAAGCCTTCTACTTCCCTCAAGCTCTACAAACATCTTCATTTTTAATAGAATAATCAGCTTCTGTCAGATATTCACATTAATGACTGAGCTTGGGGCATTTATGGGACAGTTTTCTGATTTGTTTCCCAATAAAATGTCTGAGTTATTCCCTAAAATCCCCTTTGACTATAAAACTGTGACACCTGAGAGTTTCCAGTTGGTCCTGTGACTCCAAACACAAACACGCCGAGCGCTGAAGGCGTGTACTATAAAAGAAAATATCAGTTCATATGTTTTTTAATCTTTGAGGATCGTTTCTTGGATGATAAAGAAGTTATGATTTTGTGAAACATGAGTACAAAACCATGAGTAAATAACTGCGGTGCGTCGACTCCCGCCTGTGTGGGCGTGAAGGCGGCGGATATTTAACCCTCAGGTGGCGAATGTTGGCATCGTGTCAGGAGGAAGTAAAGAGAAGAAGAAGAAGAAGAAGAAAAGGCTGCCTGTTGAATTATTAAAAGCACGGGGACATTTCAAGAACAAAAGAGTCCCCTAGACAAATGCCACCGAGACCCGAGTCCCCCGAGAGGATGTTTATCAGTCAGCCTTCCCACAATGCACCTGGGTGCACACAAGAAAATACAGATACATAAAAAAGTACCAGACACTGGGATCCACACACACTTCCTGTTCGAGATGAATCATCAGTGATGGATGGTGACGGCGGCGCCTTTGTGTAAAGATACTGAATAAAGGCGCCGGAACTTTCCACACAGGAACTGAAGGGACCTCTGGGGAACTATGTGCATTTTGATATCAGGAACCAGGGTCTACAATTAGTTCTAACTGATCTACACCTCAAAAAGACCCTGTCTCATTAGGGGGAAGGCCTTTCCAAAGATCCAGGAACTTTGACAATCTCATTGAACATCAATTCTGACACCGTTCGGCACGTTTACTCTCGTTAAAAGATGCTTTGGGGTTGGATTTGTCAGGAAACGATCTTGTTTGCGTCACAAACCGGTACTCGATTTAAACACCCGCTGAGCAGAAAGAGAGGTAAACAGAGGCACCAAAGGCTCATCCAACAAGAGCAAACATCCTGATGTTAGTGCAAAAGCTCAGCAGAGACTCCAGGAAAGAAATGTTGAAGTTACTTCATCCACCGATCAGCTGACCTTGACGCCATCGGCCTGATTTGCATGATGTTTGCAGGACTTTAGTGGAAACGCAAACAGACGGCTGCAGGAACTATTGAACTCCACAAAGAGAAGTTCCTGGAGCTAAAAATTCCTGGTATTTTTGGTCTAAATACGCCGAATGATTGTCGATCTAAAATATGCAAAGAGTGAAGTCTTCTCTTTCTGAGCGAAGATGACAGGAGATCAGTTTTTGTGCATGAAGCCCACATTCCTCCGTCTTTTTAGTGTAAAAGGAGGATTTTATTTCCTCTTTCCTGCGGTGCAGAAATTGTTAAACTCTGTTTGCAGGGTCAGTTTTGGTTTCATCCCTTTCAGAGATGAGCCCTTGAGAAAAAGAAAGACATTTTTGCCGTCCAGAAATGTGATGGCTGGGGTTGCTGAGCGCCGGGGTGCTGTGCGCAGTGGGCGGCGAGGACGGAGGGTAAACACAGAGAGTGGCCTCTCATTTACCCCTCTTCTTCTTCTTCTTCTTCTTCTTCTTTCATCCCTCCTCCAAATCCCCCCAGCCCTCTCCATGTCTTGTTTTGGCTAATCTTCACAGGCCGTGGTGGTGGTGGTGGTGGCAGAGACTGTTTGAGGGGGAAGGTTCAGTGAAGAGACCCCAGAAGGACCCTGTGGCCAGAGTGCACCCCCCGTAGCCCTCAGTTCTTTGCCCTCCTTGAAGGATGGATCCGCCGCTTGCTTCCTGGCTGCTCCCAAAATACATCCCCCTGTGAGCTTCCTGTGCATAATTGTCCCCAGCTGGAACATTGGGGATAAATAGGGCCGTGGAGACAACAGATTTGTAATTTGGGGTGAGAGTGAAAAGGAGGAAAATTGGTAGCAGGCCACAGAAATTAGCATTCTTTTGGCTTTAGAGGGCATTAAACATTAAATAGCTGCAAAGTCCCCTAAGTATTGGGGGTCTTGGGCGGGGGAAGGTGGAGGAGGGGGGTTAGAGATCAGAGCTTCAGAGGGTTTTTGTTTGGGCCGCAGATGGCTGGGTTCACTACACTAAGTACCTCCCGCAGCGTGGAGCCCAGGAGACGGTGCAACTCTATTATTAATGATTGTTTGGAAGGTTTTTCTGCGCTTCACCGGCTTTCACTTATCAGCTTTCATGTCTCTGTTACACTGAAACATGCTACGAGCTGTTTACCGCACAATGGTGAACACAAAAAACATGGAGACCGATATAAACAAACAAGGAGCGCGTGGAAACGAGGGATCAGCTGGTGGTTTTGGTGCTGAAAGTGACGAATTATGAACCAGAGGGTGAAACTTGGTCGGATTTTGATTCGGGTCGACAGATTCCTGCGGTTCAAAACTGGACTGCTGTTTTTGTCCCAGTTTAAGAGAACCAAAGCATGTTGACAGCTGCTATAATAGATGGTGAAATGTCCCTTTTCAGCTCATTACTACTGCTGGTCTCCTGGTGCGCCAGATACCAAACAGTCAACAAGCGCTCTGGCATATATTTCTGCACGTCACGTCTACAAAATGACATCTTTGTCATATTTAAAGAGCTTTTTTCTTCTGTCAAGGTTTTATTTACGAACATGATTCAACTTCAGGGTCAAAGTCCAGCGTCCAGGATTTCCAGAAAAAAAGTCAGATTTTGATCTAGCTCCGGCTCAGAGAGGTTATCAGTACAGCTGAGCAATTTTATCGATTCTGGGACATAAATCAATATTTTTTTCCCGCCAGAAAGTATAAATTTTTCAGCCACAAGAAAAATTAAGTCTCGTAAAAATCCCCTTATTCTGCCCTCCCCCACATCCTGTTTGCTTTGCAGTAATCTGGGATTTCCACCGCATCCAGAACGGACGTACGCCAATTCCTACCTGATCCATTTGTGAGGCGAATATTGTGGTGGATTACGGACAGCAGGAATCACGAGAACTCACAAGAACCTGCAGAGTCACATGCAATTACGTGATAACAAGTTGTCTTTATCCACATAGACATATAAGCAGTAGATTGTGTCCTTCCAGAGGAGGAAATCTACTTCTAGACTTCTAGAATCAGCATCTCCTCATCCATGGTGTCATCGGGGTGAAATGACTTCTAAAAACCGGATGTTTTATTTTGTGTCTGTGCCCGACTTCCTTTCCAGCACGGGTTAATCTGTGCTGAATTTATCCGCCATGCTCCGGCGTCCAGAAAAACTAAAACTCTTGCGATCAGCTGAGGAACAGAAAGAAGCCGGTGGAAATTGACACGTTAACTTGAATGGTTACGATCGGAGGATACAGCCCTTTCGTAGCCGTTCTTGATGCGGTGGAAATTGGGGGTAAGAGCGATTAGTTCAGAGAGAGGAGACTCAAGAAAATGGTGGGGAATTTAACTCCAGCAACGTCATGCTTGAAACCAGGTGTGTGAGAACACAAAGGTTTTCAAAGAAAGAAGGAAAGCTTTGATTTAGATTTAAAATTAGTGGTTTGCAAGCGGTATCACACAAACGTGAAATCTTCTGGAAATACAACCTAAAACGTCACCACCTGGACACGGTAACGCATGTTGGTTGAATATCGTGTATTGTATCGTGAAATTTGAGTATCGTTACAGCTCTAGTTTCCAGCATCTCTAGTCTAATTTAGGCGGCTGAGGCTCAAACGAAAAGTCATGTTTCGATCAAAAGTCTGTCCGCATGCCAAAGTAACTTCCTCTTTGCACCTTTAACCTGTATTTATAGATAAAGCTGCAGACTGAGGTTTCCAAGTCTTACAGGTGTCTATCAAAGTCCTTCCTCTTTCTCAGACATGTCACTAAAGTTTCTTCTCTTCAAACATCAACCAAAGAATTGCACAAATGTAAAAGCTGCAGTAAAGAGTTCATAAATTAACGTTTGGATGATGGATCGACTCTGAAAATGAAGAAACTCACTAAAAGCTGTAAAATGTTTATGCGACATCCAGGATGGAAAATTAGAACCGTCCAAACCTGCCAAGTCCTCCTGAAAGAAGAATGAGACTGTCCCCGTCACGTTTGTGCGACAAATGGATCCCCAGATTGAAATTTCCCTCTGACAGATTCTAATAAATTACAACTTCCTCTCGGGAAAATTGAAATAACATTTTTTACAGTCGGATCGCTCGGGTTGGTTTGTGGGTTTGTTTGTTTGTTCTCTGCAGGTCTCTTGTGGTGAAAGTGAAATATTAAACCTGGCTCCTGCTTCTGCAACCTGCTCAGCGTGGTCCCACCTTTCATCTGGCGTTCGTCACCATCGTGCGAAGTTGCAAATGAAAACAGGACGTGATAGACTGCCTGTCATTTCTGCATCGGCGTGATGTGCTTTAATTAATTATGCCGCGCGCGGAAAAGTCGGAGGAAAGAACTTTGAGAAGCAAACTTTTTCTCGCAGTCTTGCTGACTCGCAGCGTTGCGTCTCTCCTTTGAAGTGGCGGATGATTTGAAAGCTAGTGACCCCGACTTTTCCTCCCTCTTTCTTCCTGTTTCCCTCCCCCGCCCCTGCCTGAGTGCAGCCGTCTCATCAAGGAGGCTAAAACCAAATTAGCAGCCTCTTAGTCAATCACATGTGGATCTCCTGCTCATTATGCTTCTCCCAGCGTTCACCTTCAGCAGACTCCTCGCACAGATCATATGCACCTTGCTTTCGTTTCACGCTGTCAGCAAACGAGCGCTGAGTGCATCCTAACTTGATTTGTGTCTTTGTATTCACACTTCCCATCGCAAAGTGCTCCGACCTGAAAGGCCCTGATCTCTCCCAAGTGTTTCAAATGCAATAAGCTCTTTGTTTAGAGAAAAGGAAATAAAAAGCCTCTGTGGGAAGACTCGTTTCTATAAAAACGTCTCAAGGAAGCTCCTCAAGTGTTGCCAAGTGACCTGCTGTAAAGACAGCCTGTCACGGCGAGTTTAAATCAGGCTGCTTATGAAGACAGACAAGTGGAAATGAGAGAGGTTGATGCTCTGAGAGATGTCGTCAAAGTTTATCATTTCACAGTGCGATCATTTACTTCTTTTGGGGGTCTACAGAAAACAGACCTGAGGTTGAAGTTCAGGTTGTGAAACAGAAACAGCATCATCTCAAAATCCACAAGGACTTCAGTCACGTCCTTGGAGTTAAAAGATCCAAAATAACCACAGACTTGAAAATAATGTACTTTATAAAGTAGGGCAGGGCGATATGTCCTCAAATCAATATCCCAATATATTGATCAGTTCACCCCATAACGATAAATGGACGATAACTCCTCCACCAGCTGCTCACCCCCTCCCACATTAACTTCGTCTACTTCAGCCGCTCCAACTTTCTCTCCGTCCTCCATCTCCTCACCTGTCTTTCCCTCTTTGTTACAGACTGGATGGGGTGGAGTCACGTCTCTGACGTAGGACAGCGTCTTAAAGGGACATGAGACCATAGCCTACCTACACACATCCAAAACCAAATTTGAGTTATTTATTTTTTTGACACCGAATATACTGATATGGGCAAAATGACGTTGGTAAATTACGCTGTAAATTACGGTATCGGTAAATTTTCAGTTTTTGTTCGTTCGTTTCATTCGTTTGTTCGTTCGTTTATTGTCCACAAGTGGAAATTTGTCTTTAGTCTCATCGTGTACAAAAAACAGATCAACAGCAGCAACAGACACATAACAAATACACACAAAACAGAGGGAGGACAACAGTGGCATGTACTGAACATAACAGGCAGATCTAACCAGACATAGGCCTGCTTTCATTCAGTGCACTGATGGCGTTAGTAATGAATGAGTTTTTGAAGAGGTTAGTATTTGCCTTAGGAACTTGAAAACATCTGCCTGAACGAAGTCTAACGAACTCACTGTACAGTGGCTGAGAAGGATCATTTAACTATCTTAACAGCTTTTTTTACCTAATCACTTCCTTGTAGATACAGCCGAAGTGTTTCTGTGGCTTCCTTATGATGATGTTTATCGCCCAGCCCTAGTATAAAGGATATATAGGGAGTCTAAAGAGTGTCACATCATTTTGCAAAATTCATATTTAAGACACATAAAACCCCTTGTGCTTAAAGTCACATCCTTGTATTGTCTAGTCTAGGATCTCATCTACAACTCATGTGCAGCAGATACACCTGCAGAAACAAAAACACTAAACTCCTGTTGAGAAAGTTGGTTTGCATGATAAAGGATTTTTGTTGATATCTGATGTTTCATTTTGGCGGATACTAATGCTTAATTTCTACTGTTAAGAACAACACGTCTCTCCTGCACCATAAATGACCTCTTATTAACACCGTTTGTTTCAGAAACAGACAGAAAACAAGACATAGGCAGATATATTGAGAAGTAAAGTCTCTCAAAGATAGTGTCAAACACTACAAATAGTTTGTAGAAGCTCTACCTCTTAATAGCGTGGCGTAAATTAATACCTCATCTTAGGTAGGAGATTGTACCAAATTATTTTGTGCATCCTCAGAAATAAGTTTCATTCATGCACAGTGTTGCACGGTTGGCTTGTGCTGCACCTGTGCAGATAAAATATGAATTTGTGGAGGTCAGTGTGACCTATCACAGCACAGCAAGTGAGGTCTCATAAGTGCACCAAACTGTAGATTAAATCCTCATAACCCAACATTTAGTCTTTTATTTGGTGGTTAAAAAGTCGTTTCTAAAGGAGTAGAAAACGGATTGTTTCTCACCGTTGTGAGAGAGATCTTAGTCTTTCATTAGAATAAGCATCGTCTCGTTGAGTGTTCCTGCCACACTCAGATTGTCCTTGGAGATGAGCTCAATTGCCTCAGAATTGCTTTTTCAGAACTCTCGGAGTTTGATGCCAAACAGGAGGTACGAAAAAAAAAAAAAACAGCCTCCTCACTTTCTCCTGTTGGCTCAGTTCACCTCAGTCCTCCAAAGTTTGCCCACAGTGAACAAAGACAGGGTGAAATATGGGACTAGCACCTTAAATCCAGGAAGTATCAGCTGAAGCTTTTCCACATATTCCTCCTGCCAGTTATGTCAGCGGCAGACAATTTTCAGCAACACTCTGGCAGCCTTACAGAGCCTCACAGAGAAAAGCTGTGTGTTACAGCTGATAATGAGGTGTTAGTCAAGACTCTACCTTGGTGAAAAACCTTGTTGGTGAGTGGTTTCCTTTCAGTGAAATGAGTAAAAAAGCAGCTTTTGTCACAGGCTTTTAGTCCTGTAACACCTTATATAAGAGCTGTTAGAACCGTGATTTCTTTTTTTGAAGAGAGCGGCCGATGCTTCGCTGAGCGGCGGATAACAATGCGGTTTTAACAAGCAACACTCATTCATGCCAATGACTCAAAAACCCTCTTTGTGTTTTATTCTACCATTACTCGGAAAATGTTCTTTAACTTTCTAGCAAACAGATAAAACAGCAGAGTCTAACCGGAGCTGGTTAAACGATTATTCATCTTTTATTAATTTATTAGAATTTGACTGAAAATTATCGTATTCCTCATCCTTGAGAACATGTTTTATCCGTACATCTTGAAGCTCTTGTTGTACATCTTTGTTTTGCACGGTTACCATGGTTACAGATACAGTTGTGAAGATGCTTTTCACACAAACAAACCAAACAGATCTTCGGTCTGAAGTTTGAAGCCGCAGCGGTGATGACATTTGTGGTCAGAGCATGCATGTAAGCGCTCAGCGGGCACACACACACTCATTAACGCCTCGTGTTGCGGACAAAGCCGATATGCTGATATGATTATGCCGTCAGCGAAGGGTGAGTGTGCTCTGTGATTAATTGTCGCCTCAGATTCTCATGTCCGTCTCTTTCTTTCTCTCACTCGCTTGTTTTTGTCCAAGAAAGCAAACTAATGAGAAAACAAGTACAGGTCCTGATAAATTGCCTGTTAGTGGAAGGTCAGACGAGCCATCTGGAGGACCTGACAGAGCCTGTTATAGTGATACCAAGTGTGTGTGTATGTGTGTGTGTGTGGGTGCTCACAATAATAAGGCTAACATGCAGACCTATAGGCTCTCTGTGTGAAACAGTGTCATTAAAGCCGAGGAAACAGACATGTTCTCACTCCGAGATCTTTAAATGAGGCAGCTCCGTCAGCAGACTTCAGATATCTCCACCCAAGTTCTACTCTCCACTCACTTTTAGACATGCTGGGATTTCAGGGATTCACAGTCAGTGAACTCGACTGTCTTTAGACCCTAAAAACTACAAACCAAGTGGCTTTGTCAAGGGTTAAGTGGATCTGAACATCTCTAAAACGGTAGGTGTCGAGAGCAAACAGGGGAGATGTACTGTGCAGATCACCTGATGAGGTTGTAAACAGAATACAGCGTTATACAGTCGCCATGATGAGCACAAGAAAAGTAGAAAATCATTGCTCCTATTGTGTTTGATTGTTACTCTAATTGGGATCACATGCATGCTGGTAATTACAGATGTTATTTGGAGATCCTGTCATTATGTATATCATTAAATAAGACGTCACAGACATCACTTACAGACACTTCAGCTCTTACAAAATTCAGCTGTAAGAGTTCTGATGAGGGCCAGAGGGCGAGAGCGTATAACGCCAGTTTTAGCATCGCTGCATCGGCTCCCCGTCTGTTTCAGGACTGAATTTAAAAGTTCCTCTTTTATTAGTTTTTAGATGTATTAATGGTCTTTGCCCCTCTTATTTATCTGACTTACTTCTATCATATCAACCCTTGTGGACCCTTTTAAGGCCTTTTAACCTTTTAACCCAAAATTAAAACAAAAACACACGGGGAGGGAGGCGGCGCTCACTTCTATGGTCCCTGGTTGTGGAACAGCCTGCCGGAGATCCTCAAGACTCACCTCTTTAACCAGACTTTTTACTGATTACCTTTTTATATTTCTCTTATTGCAAATGTTCATTTTAATCCAAGTTCTGTTACGGCTGTGTGTTTGTTTAGTGTGTGTTTTTCCCCTTTTGTCTCTCCATAGCTGCCCAGGTGAAATCACTTGAGTGCCAATCAGACTCACCTGGTGCTGGGAGTCTAAAAGCCCAGAGCTGCCTGCAGTCTGGAGAGGCATTTGGTGGGGAACTGCTGCCCTGCTTCCTCTCATTTGTGTTGTGGGTGCTTTGTGTCTAGTTTGCAATTTTGTTAATTTGTCACAATAAATCACGTGTTAAACTTTTGAAGGTGTTTTGATAATTTGATGGGTCAAAAGTTGAGGATTGTTGTTAGCCCCATAGGGCCGCCTAAGGGTGGGGCGTAACAGTTTAATGTTTATTTTATGTCATTTTATTAATTATTGTTCTTAGTCTTTTTCTTAATTCCTGTCATAGAGGTTTTTACTTCTTTTACCCCTTTTTTATATTGTAAAGAACGCTCACTTATTTGTTCATTCAATATTATTTTCTTGTTTTAGTCCATCAGGTTTTACTCTCTTTTTACAATTTTTTATCTTTTATCTCCAGTGTCTCCAGGGTCGGGTTTTATTGTTGTTAATTGTTGTTTTGGTCTGAAAAGTGCCCTAAAAATAAAGTTGAATTTGACTTTGAGATTCAGTGGTGTCAGTCCGTCAGTAAAGGGGAGCTTGTTTTTCTCCAGAATGTCTCTGAGTGGTTAGGAGACACCGTCCACGCTGGATAATGGTTTATAGTCTGGTTCTGTTGGCGTCAGCTGCTTTCAGCGTGCAGCCACGCCTCGTCGATAACGAAGGAAAAGGTAAAGCTACTTTAAAGTGCAACATGGATGCTCACTTACTTTTGTTGTTTCCCTCTTTTTCCTCCCGATGGAGATGCATGAGAGAGGTGCAAAGATGCCTGGAAGAGAGAGGAGAGAAAGTTTAATGCTATGCTGCACCCGTGCAACGAAGATTGAAATAAAACTAAAATATCATAAAAGGCAATGAAAGAAAATATATCTAAGGATGAATATAAAGCAGAAGATCTTTAACTTCTGCAGCCGTAAATCTGAATGCATGTGTTTGGGAGCTAAAAGGAGCTTTAGAAGAATCCTGCAAAGACTTTGTGAACGTGAACTGTTGCACCATCTGTTGTTGACAAAAATAGCAGGACTCCCTTTCTTTCCTCTTTCGATGCAGCTCCTGCCTCGTCCTGTCAATTCAGAGTTCAGCAGCCGAGGAGTCCAGAATGTTAATGTTTCCATTATCATTGGAGTGAGAAGCTGCTTGTACTGTGAATCGCTAAGTAGCGTCCAGCAAATGGGATTGCCTCAGATGTCATCACATGTTGACAACATTGGCAAGACAAACTTTGGTCACATGATTACAGCAGCGGGTCGAACATGGAGGTTAAAACTGGGGGACAAGAGTCAAGTACGCTGGATTTAACTAATCTGAAATACACAAAGTAAGGGGCTGTCCAAACACTCATCTGTGCACAGTGGGTTAAAGAAGACCTGCAGGGCATGAAAAAGGTTGGATTATTCGAGAGCGGAGTCAGTCTCTGATATCTGTGACCATAATGGTCAGCAGTGAAGTGCCCATGATAGAGAGCTTGGTGAAACTCTTGGTCTGGAGTTTCTGGGTCATGCAGGGCTGAGGTGGCGCAGGTAGATAGGGGGGATAGTCCTGTTGGGTCCACATGGATCAGGGATTGACCATCAGATTGTTCCGCGTTACTGATAAATCCAGAATCAGGAAGTATTTCTCATCTACACCAACTGATACACAGTCAGGAGTTCACATGTGGTGTTTTATTTTGAAATACCGGATGACATCCACGGTTTTCTTGATTGACTTCCTGTCTACAACGATCTTCTCTGTGTGGATTGACGCGCATTGGAAGCATAGAGCAGCAAAAATCGACTCGCTGTGTATCTTTAGCAGAGCTGCTCTTGACACGATGCTGCGACGGAGCTGAGACGCATCCTGTACGCTTTGCTGCGTGATACGCGATACTGCTGCTACGTCCAAATATGCATCCTGTATGTTTTAGTCTTGAGCCCTCATCTTCTGGCATCCCTAGATCATACCCGTGCATGCATACATAACTAAATAACTCCCTTAACTAACCCCCCCACCTCCACCTCTGAGGTAACACGCCACCTTTGCATCAACTAAACCTCATTCTGCACGCTGTGAGGCCCGACATCAGGCGTATAATGAGGCTCTGAGATTCATCAGGAATAATCAATCAATGAAGTCAACATTTTAGGAGTGTTCTGCATGTTTTTCTGGTCAAAGCAGAAACACAGGCTTTTTCAATCCACTTTATAATGGAGGTACTTTTGTTTCCAATTTAGGAAACAAATAGATAGAAAACCATAATATGATTAACTTGGGTAGATGCTCTGCTGCTGCTGCTGCTATTATGAGTTTAAGACATACAGTAAAAGAAGGAGCCATGGTTACAAAGGAAAACTGCATCTGCGGTTGGTGTGGGTTAATCTTACGATTAGAAGGATCGTGTATCTAATGGGGACACCACTTTCCATTTGTATTATGATGCGGGATCATGACTGGAGTCGAGGTCTGTTGAGGATGCTTTGTTTCCTGCCTGTCCTGATGGAACAGAGTCATTGATATTCGAGGAGGACCGCCCCTCACAGTCCCGCAGTCCCCTCTGAAGTGCTTATGAATTCAGAGTCGGAGGAACAATAATCATAATTGCATCTGATTGTTTATCTGTGTTGCGTATTTGTCTGACTTTCACCAAATGTCATTAAATCTGCTGCGGCACGAATTCACCCAAGGCCTCCTGCAGAAGAAGAAGAAGAAGAAAATCTGTGCAGAAACAATTACCTTCCCTCCTCGGGAAATGAGGTCATAATAACTGTCGAGACCCAACAACTTAATCTTACTGGTGATCAACACGGCCATGCCTCAGCGTCCTCTACCTCTATTAGCATAAATGAGGCGGTAATGGAAGGTATTACCATACAAGAAAACCCACTGCAAAACAACTCCATTAGCTCCTCTGGATCTGGTTTGTTTCTCCACCGCTAAGCAGGCGGAGGCAGCAGACGACGGTGTGAAACATGCGCGGACGTATTCTCCGCTTATTTAAAACATAAAAATAAATGGAGAACATATCCATGTCCGTCTGATTGTCTGACAAGTTCGGGTGACTCAGAGCGACTGAACAAATAACAGTCTTGACGTATACGCCGGGTAATAGAGGAATAATTTGGTATGAGTCTGAAATACAGAGCTCGGAGTTATGAGTCACCTCTGAATGAGATTTGAAGGAGGAATATTCGGAAATTTAAAACCATAATGGAGGTTTTTCAGTTATTTTTATACGTATAATTGCACTTTAGTGTTGGAGGATTTTCATGGACCACTTTATGCACACGGTCAATCAATGCAGACGTTTATTCTTAAGACTTAGAAGTAGGGTAGGTAGGAATATGTTACAGAAGCAACTGTTTTCGTGGTGTATCTACAAAAAATCTTTTAATATCAGTCAATAGTTATTAGTTGAACAGCTGTGCAGGACCAGACCAGTGGAGTCATGAGAGTGGCTTTCTTTCTCTGTATGCTCTCGGAGAGGTGGTCACATCTTTAAATCTGTAGAGAGACACAGTGGGTCATGTTTTTGTCTCATCTGATATCTCCTTTTTACTGGTACAGGTTTATTCCCCCTTTTTTAATATCAACACAGATTTCTACAGCAGCACGAACAGTTTAAAAACTGCTTCAACAAACTTGCAGCTGCTAAATAAACTGTATTTGAGTTTTATCCCCTTGCATTAAAGGAGGGGTAGGCAGGATTCGTGTCGTTCATGAACCCAAACAAAGTTAGCGTGCTACAATATCGGACAGTAGAAACCAACCAGAAAGTTCGGAAAATCGTCTGAATCCTCCTTTGGCCACGACTGCCGACACAAGCAAGAAAACGAAGTAAATACCGGAGACTCTGGAGGAATAACGGGCGCTTAAAATGGAGGTAGACCGGACAAGAGCTAAAAAGCCGGGTCAACATAAACGATGGGGGACGCTTGGGGATCTTGGTGACCCTGTAACCTTTCTGCTGGACAGGTAAACCGCTTTAACAAAGTAAGACAAGTGTCTGTAACAGAAGTGTTTCTTGTCAAACGGACCTGCTGTAGCGTGTTGTAGCGCCATCGCTAAACTGTCCTCCCTCGGGTCCTGGACTATGTCACTTTATCCTCGTTGTAGAAGTCCTGCAAACATTGTGTTTGCTGGTAGTCTGTTGGCATCTACAGTAGCACCAATGCTTTTGACTTTCACCTGGAACTTCTTCAGATCCTGACTACCCCACCTTTAAAGCTGATTGTGGTGACCATGTGAGTCTTGAACACCACAGTTTTTGTACATGGTTAACAAAGCCTGCTGGATTAAATAGGTGATAAATACTCTGACCTGTATGTGCAGCCTTCTTTTAAAATATTCAGTTTTTAGTAGACGATTATTGACAAAGACAGGAAACTCCTGTCAGAGTCACTCTGGAGTAAAAACCCCACGGCTCTCTGCAGGTGGGAGGTTCTCGCTGCTGTAACAGAGACAGTAAGAAAAACTCCACCTGACAAAAAAGTCCAGCAAACTAAATTACCCCGCTTTATCAAAGAATCTCTCCTGGAAAGCGTCGGACACCGCAGAATGAAGATGTATCGCCGTGTAAGCGCATCTAAGTGTGACATTTTGCTTCAGGGGAGACAGAAATAAAGTTGTCAGATGTGGACTCGTACAAGCCTCCTGCACAGCCTCAGAGGAAAAGCCCTCACACGGGCCTGCAGAAGCTGCGCCGACTTGTGAACCGAGAAGATGATTCCTTTGTGTGACTCATCATTATCTCACGGCCACAATATCAAACATCTCACCCCAGAAATAAACCATCCAGCAGGGCTGTGGACGTCACAACTGTGGCCGTGGAAAGACTGTTTCATGCCTCCGTTGATGTTTTTGTGTGGTGCTGAAACAGTCATGCAAAGTGACATTTATGCACCGACAGCTAACATGAGGCTGCACTTTCAGGGGGCTCCTTACAAAGAAACCCTCAGTGCATGTGTAAACAAGTCTTCTCAAAGAAGAGGGTGAGAGAGGCCGAGCTGAAACAATCAGATCAAGAACTGAAGATTAGGATCCGAAATCTAGACATGCAACCTCCCCGAGGATGGAAGATGACGCACAGTGACACAAAGACATACACTTACTATCTCCACACACCAAGCATGGGTTGAATCATTCGCGCGAATGAATTACATGTTAAGTCAATGCAAAGACGCGATGGGATGCACGTAATACCCTGACGCAAATCGGGCAGGAGTTGAAAATTCACGTCTAGATTCGTGCGAATTAAGCGAGTAGATACGATTCATTCCCATGTCTAGATTCGCGCGAAATAAGGGTGTAGATACGATTCATTCACACATCTAGATTCGCGCGAATTAAGCGAGTAAGTACGATTCATTCACTCGTCTAGATTCACGCGAATTAAGCGAGTAGATACGATTCATTCACTTGTCTAGATTCACGCGAATTAAGCAAGTAGATACGATTCATTCCCATGTCTAGATTCGCGCGAATTAAGCGAGTAGATACGATTCATTACTGCATCTAGATTCGCGCGAATTAAGTGAGTAAGTACGATTCATTCACTCGTCTAGATTGGCGCAAATTAAGCGAGTAGATACGATTCATTCACGCGTTTAGATTCGCGCGAATTAAGGGAGTAGATACGATTCATTCACGCATCTAGATTCGCGCGAATTAAGCGAGTAAGTTGGTGTGAGCCACCCATTAGAGATTAACTTGACACATCTTGGGGGAATATTTTATTCGTAGGATGGTAGGGTAAGGTCCCGCCTCCTTCGCCTCTGATTGGCTAGAAGTGCTGAGCTCAGATGGTTATTCCTTATGGTGGTGAAACGTCATCATCTGTCGGGTTAGGGTTAGGAGATTCAGAATTGTGATAATTTTCTGTGTGTGATGACATTTCATAGCGATAACGAATAACCAATCAGAGCCCAGCTTTTCTAGCTAATCAGAAGGGAAGGAGGCGGGACCTTCCCTTACCATCCCACATCCTGGAGTCATGATGTCTTGATATGTGTTTAATGTCCTCCTTTTTGTTTTTTTGTTTGTTTTTGAAGTGTGAGATTGCAGGAGAATACTTCGAAGGAATAAGGTTTCCCAAAAACTGAATTAAAAGAGAAACTATTAACAACAAAACCACGACAGAAAACTATCAATAACACGCACCATACACATGTAGCGTCATCCAAACATAGCCAGAGTAGAGCCACAATCAGCGTCTTGGCATGTCACCATCAAACCCCAAGTAAAAAGTCATTCAAGTTTCAATCTGAAAGTTTTGATTTGAATAGTAAAAAGTGATCATGTAAACTCCTCCTGGTGCTTTGACTCTGTCCGCCACCTGCACCGGTGCAATCAGGGAAAAACTCAGAGAAGAAGAAGTGAAGGGATTGGCTTTTAGTTCAGCCTTCACCGCGGGGAATGGTGCACAAAATTGCACAAACTGAAAGGCGACTGAAGCACAATCAGGCTGAAGTCTGACCTGACGTCAAATCAGTGTGAAACTCAAGATTTGGCTTCAGTCTGCAGAGAGTGTGCACTTTTCATTTATGATTTTCTATGATGACCAAAATTTGACACCATGAGTCGAACTTTTTCATAAAAGTTTGAGATTTTTATGACGATTTTATGGTTTTACCTGCACAGAGATATGCTCATTTTTGATTTAAAGCTGTAACCTGGAAGATGATAAAAATGAAATCTGAGCAGATGTAACTTTCATATCCAACATTTGTCCTCCTCTCTTTGGGAGGAAGATGACGTACAAGCGTGCCGCTCTTGCTCCTCTCTGTTTGTGTCTTTCTGGTAAAAATACAAATGTAAAATAAATACAGTGCAGCTCCATTTAATTGGGCTTTTAATTTGAAGTTTTAGCTAACCACTCATGCAGTACCTCAGGACTATATCCTGAACGAGCCGCTTTAGTGGCTCCTCAGAGTTTGCACTCCAATCACCGAACACGCCAAACTGAGCGTGCTCTCATTTGAGAGTAATCGAGTAAAGCAGGTGTTTTAAATCTAACAAATGTACGTGTGTGTTCACTGCACTGTGCTCGCTCTACCATATCTCTTATTTGGCTCGACGGCTCGTCTTTGGGCGAGATGTGACAGCGGAGGCTCGTTTGGCGTGATGCGCCGTTACATGGAGGTGTCTGGGATTAGTGTGCAGATGCCTCATAATGGAGCTCCAGACTGCTGAAGGGGGATCACGGTAAACATCCGCACAGATCAGTTTGAGGATTATTTGTCTGCAGATGGATTTACTTTGTCGCCCCTTTGTGTGGTGGATAAAGAAGTATCGCAGAACGATGATCTTGTTTCTACAAAAACAGTTTCTAATGCATGAATTAAGCATCTCCTCCGTTCCTCTAATTCTTCCATTTCTATGATTTTAGACAAATCCAGACAGACTGAACTGAATCTCCTGAGGTTGGAGTGAAATACGTGTTTACCTCTTCAAACACATGCACAGGTTGCTTCAAAAACGGATGCAACATCTCGCTGTAAAGATTTAGAGAATACATATCCTGCCTTCACCCCCCGGAGCTTTGCAGAAAGAGGGAAAACACGAATCAAATTAATGTCCAAGCTCTAAAAGGATATATTTGTTTTTGTCTCAGAGCAATCAGGGCTTCCTGTACTCCTGTACAATTCCAACGAGGCAAACCTCCGGATGAAACAGTAAGAAAGCTCAAAGCACAGATCTCATTACAGGCCTTTGTTTATAGCTTTGACTCTGCTGCAAATGGATTCTCTCTTCTCCTTCCTTCAGTCCTGCTTTTCTTTCTCTGTGTGTTTTCTCTGATTTATTTCTCTTGTGCTTCAGAAAAATCGTGTGAATTATTCAGATTCCCGGGGAGTTGCTTAAAGACACTTGAAGGGAGGTTTTTACAGTAGTGCAACCTGGACAACTTCAGTTCTGGGAATGCTTATACTGGAGAAATGCAACTTTTAACAGCCGAGGAAAGAGGACGACTTTTAGATTTGGTTGTTTCTGCTGGCTGTTAAATTTAGGCTTTAGTGGCAGTAACCAATCAGCTGCAGGCAGATGAACTTGATGTTTACATTACTGCAGATTTGAGGTGTTGGCTGCAGATGAAGGATATGTTGGATCTGTTTTGTATGTCTGTAACTTTGTAAAACGTGCTGCTGCTGATCTGGATCAAAAAAGGAGATTTTATTTTAGGTTAATGAGTTTTTCCTGGTTGATTATGAGTCTTTACATGAAGTATTCATCTATTCATCTAAAAAAACAAATCTTAGTCTGTCAGTGATAGCAACCTTTTTTGTTGTTGTTGTTGTTGATTGGGTTTGATTTCATTTCTGCAAAATAAATCGTATGAAATTTGAGTTTTACTGACAATCTTAAGAATCTAGTTTAGCAGAAACTTTCATTTTTTCAAAATTATTTGGTTACTTTTGTAATTAATTTTGCAAAGACTCTTGATTATAAAACTTTTTAAACATTCATAAGTATTATTTCGAACGTCTCTTATTGATAACCTCTATTCTGAGGATGGATTTGGTTAATTTCACAACATATCTTATTTGCCGGTTTTTACTTATTTGCACTAGTTGAAAATGCAGTTATGCGCTAGAGCATCCAGATTTTTAACTTTTTTGAAGTTGCATAGTCAGAAGTGAGAAGTCGAACCCCCAAATTTCCACCTTCATCCTGAACGGCTACAAAAAGGCCGTATCTGCGATCGGAGCTGAACGTTCCCATCAAAGTCGCTTCCTCTAATTTCTGCCGGCTTCTTTCCGTTCTGCGGCGGATCGCTGGACTCCGCAGCAGATCGCAGAGAGTTCTATTTTTTTCCGTACTCCGCAGCACAAGCTCCAGTAGCTCATTAGCACTTAGCCTCTAAATTGTGGGTGGAGACAGCGCTGCTCTGCACACTCCTCTTCACGCTAGCTTGAAGCCTAACATTGCTGGTGTCGTAGCAAGAGCAGGTAACATCGGAGCTGATCAGCTCTCGGACACTGACTTTATAGGCATGATGAAAGTTAATATCATGATTAGCTTTCTTACGAGCATTGCAATCCGCTAATGCACGCGCTTGTTCTGCGATTGTCCTCTATTTCTCCGAGTCTGGCCTTCATTGCAGGGCTATAGGAAATCTAGCTTTCTGTAAGTCTGCCATTTGGGTCCAATTACTCAAGTCATCGACCGAATATTCGGTAGAATACTTGAATACTAAAATATTCGACAGCTGCATCTCTAAATGCATCTGATAGGAATTGGTGGACGGCAAAAATCGCCACCTTTCCAGACACGGTGGACATTGGGGGTTATCTTCTGTTGTCTGGTAACTGAACTCTGAAGCCTTTACCTGACAGCTCTAATTGATTGCAGATTTTGTCGTCAATCTCTGTGCTTAAAAGTAAAAAAAAAATGTGCACATTCAGCTTCTTTTTTTCTTTTGCGGCTGTTTTAAAGAAGTTTTTTTCTACTGTGTTTGAAATAAATCAACAACACAGCCTCTCAGCGCGCTCACATCCCTCAAACCTCTCTCTCTCTCTCTCTCTCTCTCTCTCTCTCTCTCTCTCTCTCTCTCTCTCTCTCTCTCTCTCTCTCTCTCTCTCTCTCTCTCTCTCTCTCTCTCTCTCTCTCTCTCTCTCTCTCTCTCTCTCTCTCTCTCTCTCTCTCTCTCTCTCTCTCTGCTGTAATTGTGAATTCACTTTTTTGTCGGGGGATCCCTGAATTGTTTAGAGAGACTAAAGAATCCACATAATCAATCTTTAACAATGTGAGAACAGCTTTGGTTTCGTGTGTGCGAGGCAGCTAATGTAAACCGGTTCCTAGAAGAAGAAGAGGGAGTCTGGATGGCGGATCTGGATGAAGAAGGCACGCTGCCAAACGCCGCCACCGCCGCCGCACAGACGATTACATTGAGTATGACGGGGGAGCGGGAACAGATGAATGAAAATCAGAGCGCTTCTGTCTGCACGGGAATGATCACAGTTGACCTTTTTCCTTGATGACTTGTGCAAATCAAAAGTGTATTATTCTCCGTTCCTGACCTAACCGCAAACCGCAGCTGCTATAGAAACGACGATGATGAAGAGCGCGGCGTGCTTTACAAAAGGGAGAAGACGGGCTGATGGCGGCGAAGGAAAACAAACATCCATTCAAGAGATTGTTCCTTATTGTTCTTCGTAATGTAACGGACACTGAACCGCCTGATTGTCTGTGTTTCATGAGTCTATCTCCGCGTGTTTGTCCTGGTTCGCAGAAAAAGTGAAACTTCAATGTGGCGTCCAAGTTCCTGTCCTCACACACACACACACACACACCGCAGCCACAGCAGGGCACGCTCGCTGGGGGGGCCGGCATAATTGTATTAATTGTTAACATAATGACGCATTTATGTTTAATGCCTACCTTCTGGTAATTACCGAGGAGGTACCTTAAGGCCTGCAGCTCGGGCCGCTCTTCCCTCCACTCTTTCATGAATCTCATTCCCTTTGTTATTACCCCGACCGACTGCCGCCGCCGCCGCCGCCGCCGCCTTTGCAGCTTCAAAGACTTTGCTCATTTTGTCTCTGGTAGCGAGTTTCTCTGCTCTCTCTCAGGTGCACCACAGGAACGTATCATTAAGTCATCAAAGCTTAATTTGTCTGCTTCAGCTCTATTGCATCCTGTGAAGTCCTGTTAACACACAGAATACTAAATGTATGCTCACCATTAAACTTGGAGGAGACGCAGAGACGGAGGAGAAGCAGGAGTCTTTCTTAAAGCTGCTATTTGCTTTGAGTCGCTCTGTGCAGATTTTTATTGAATTCTCAAAGAAGCAGAATAAAGATGCTGAATGTGATGTTTCAATCTCATTATTTATCTTTTAGAGGGAGATTGGATCAAGAAAAACCAGCCTCACATCTCTGCAGAGGTCCGTGTGGTGACTGAGACTCTGTCATTGAACCTCCTCTCTGTAAGAAGTAAAGGACTGTAATTCTGCATGACCTCGGTAATTGTGGGCCAGTCTGGTACCATCTGCAGCAACGTCAGTAATCAGAGCAACAGCATCCGGAAGATTACCGAGTGGGAAGTCAAGTCAGGACAGCTGTGAGGAGACTCGAGTGATCGCTGGACTTTGACTGGTTTGGTACACTGATACGAAGAAGAGAAAGGTCATGGAGCGTGGACCGGTTCATATGTGGCAACAACACAAGTGACCGACTTTGGATAAGCGGACGAAGATGGATGGGTGGATTGACCCTAACTGCGTTATCAAGGTGTGTGAATCCAACTCTCAGAAGTTTGATTACTAATGTGTAAGTAGGATTGGGCGGCATGAACAATCAGGGTGATCAGGATACGAGTAAATTCATATCACAGTATGTTTCCCCCCTGTAAGTTCAATTAATAAACTGAATTTACAGGATTTACACTAATAGAGTTTGGCGTGTTTCATCTTTAGTTGGTGGAAGAGGTTGTTGGTGTTTCCACCTCCAGCAACGACAGAAACACGACACTCCTTACATAGTTTTGTTTTTGAATCGTTGTCGGATTTTCTGAATCCAAAGAATCTCCAGACGACCGTCGTTACGCCCTTTTTCTGAACAAGTTCCTCCTCCTCTTCCTCATGTTGGGTGGGTCGGACTGCCTCTGTTTCAATGGTACTGCCACTAATCTCCGCGTCTGCCATGACCACCACCAGTGAAGCTGTTTCTTCTTCGTCGAAGTTATGCCAAGCAGTCTACCGGACATGCTAGTGATTATAGAGAGGGCACCAGAACATGACCAATCAAACAGAGCGAACAAACTCCACACGACACACTGGTGAATATACAGAAATGCACCCAAACAGATGCACTCCCGTTAGCAATCGCAGACAACTACACACTGACTCAGAGAGACGCAGCAGACATCTGCTCTCTCTCTCTACGGTATAAACGGTACAGCAAAATTTCTACTGGTAGACACTTTTATACCGTCACACGGTATATACCGTCATACCATCCAACCCTACATGTTAGCATGCATTTCAAAAGTCCAGTTTCAGTTGGACTAATGCAGGTTACTAATTTAAACAAACTGAGTTCTGTACAAGGAACCGCAATCAAACAGAAAAGATGTAATGCAGACATTGCTACTGAAATAGTCGTATCAGGTAGCTAAGTAGTGAGTGATTCTATCTCTCTAACCATCCCATCGTCTGCCATGTTTGTTCATTCTCAGGCTTCACTCTGGGAGGTTTTGCAAGAACGTCCAGATTGAGACTTTTTTAAGATGCAAACAATCAAAGATGAGTGTTTTATTTTGTGAGCTGACTGAGGACCTGGGAGCTGAACTTGCTTAAGTGTTTGTTAGGGTGATTTTTTTTAGCCAGTCATGTCGGCCTTTAGGGTGATGGAGCTGTGTCACTCAAATACCTCAGATTCTTTGGTGCTAGATTTCTAGATTTCCCTACATGGACTCTCCTTCAGGTCAACAAGATGCAAACAGAATGTTTGGAAACGTGGACGGCTAAATATACTTGAACAGTCTCAAACCGATCTTTGTCACACTTGTGGGATGATGAGGCTGTAACCCAGATCTGCGACCAGGAAAGTTTGTCAAAATGACCATTCATGTGGACCGTCCATTCTTAAAAAACATGAACATGGGCGAGGCATCCTCACAGTGTGGGAATGTTTTGGTAACTGCATGTTCTGCACATCTCGGAGAGGGTCTGCAGAACTAATGAGGCTGTTTTCATCATCAAAGTGTTCCCACACAGACTCACTGCTGATTTTTTAATAGATCCCCGCGTCTCGCCACATATTGACTCGATCCCTATTTTTTTTTTTTCTTGTTGCCTGGGAGCCGTCATGGCGGCAACAATGAGGGCCCGCCGCAGCAGCGTGTTAGACGTTATTACTGTTATTGATGAGTCATCGATCTTGCGGGCAGGCCACAGTAATCAAGCACAGCGTCTCCGGGGACGGTAAGGATCACGGCCTAAATCATGGCTCCCCTGGCAGAGGGCTGCAACACTAGATAAGAGCGAGCAGAGTGTGTGCGTGTGTGTGTGTGTGTGTGTGTGTGTGTGTGTGTGTGTGTGTGTGTGTGTGTGTGTGTGTGTGTTTGTTGGCATGCCTCTGTTTGTCTTGGAATGGTTGTGTAATTAGATTAGAGCGTTTGTGTTTGTGTGCGGGGCCTGTGTGTTCATGTGTACAGTTTTATGGATATAGAGATGTTGCGACATTCATCACGGCGTCGTCCACTCTCTGATGTATTGCACACTACATCAGAACATTAGCCTTTCGCAAAACCAAGAAAAATCAATTATTCCAAGGGCAGACGTAGAAATATTCGTGTCAGCACGGTGCTGCTGCGTTGGCGGATCAGGTGACGTGTGTTTGGGGGCGACGGCGTATTGCATATGATAGATTTTCAAACCGTATTGATTTGTGACGGAGACTTCTCCACGGATGAATGTGCTATTGATGTAGTGCTGCCAGCCTTTAATGGAACAATGGCTGAAAGATGAAGAAGGCGGGTCAAGTCTGAGACCTGCCCTTGGATTGGATGCATAAATATGTGTGTGTGTGTGTGTGCGCAGGGGAAGACGTTATCTACCCAGACAAGGGCAAGGTAATTGCATTTCTCTCTATGATATCAAATGTTTGTCACCTGTCTCTCTCTTTGTCTCTCTCTGGGTGTTTTGTAGCCTGAGGAACTTACGCTGTAGAAAACTTAAACCTTAGTCAGCGTTTTTGGCTTTTTTTATTTACAAAAAACATGTTCAATTAAAGCAACAGCCACCTGTACGAAAGAGGATCAGGGCCACATGGAGAGAAAATGAAAATTTGCAGGAAGGAGATCAAAGTCGGAATTTCAAGATTTAAGTCCAAATTTCATGGTTTGAGATTAAAATTTGAAATTTTGAGATTAAAGCTGAAATTTACATCTAACAAAATGTCAAAATGTGAATAAAGTCCAAATTTCAAGATTAAAAAAAAAATCAAAATTATGTCAATAAAGTCGAAATTTTGATGAAATTTAGAGATGGAAAAAAAATGCAATTTTGAGATTAAAGTTGATATTGTGATGTTATTCACATAATTTAGATTTTTTTTAATCTTGAAATTTCAACTTTAATTTCAAAATTTAGATTTTTTTCTATTTAAACTAAATTAAATATAGATATTAATCTCAAAATTTCAATTTTTTATCATGAAATTTCGACTTTATTGACAAAATTTTGATTTTTTTTTTTGATCACATAATTTCGACCTAAATCTTGAAATGAAAATTAAAAAATTTCCCATCTGTAATTTTTCTCTCTCTTCTTGTCACCCTAATCCTCTTTTGTACACCTTGCTAGTTCAGAAAATGTCTTTTTTTATTGCATGCCAAAAATCTGCATAAAACGAGGAAAAATTATCTTAAAAGTAGAAAATGTCTTATTTCAAGGACTTGACATGAAATTTAGGCCCCAGCAAGATTTGTTTTCTACTCATAACAAACAACATTTGTCTTTTTTTTTATTTTCTAGATTTGTCTGTTACTGCAGCTTAAATTAGTCCTAATAAACATCAAGATTAATACTTAGCTTAGTTACCAAAGAGTTGAGTTAATGACATCCACAGATTATAGTTCCTAAACAGATCTTCTTAGTGAGCAGAGTTTATTTTTCCCTCCTATTTAAAGAGTTTCAGGAAGTTTTGTCATATATTGTGCGGTGTGGTTTTATTTGTAGCTGAAGAGACAGAAGAAAAAAAAGAGTCACTGTGACATTTTATTAACAGAAACTCCATGAGGATAGGCTCCCACAGACATCGATACAGTCTATGGAGATAAAGAGATATACACTCACAAATTAGCTCTTTTCAGTTATTACCAAGCTACACCAGGAGACGGAAAATGTGCAAAAACTGCAGACCCCCAACACTACACTGAGGGCCGGCTGCTAAAGACATCTCCATTGGGTCCCACGCGCCCACATGCCCAGTTACTCCCAGGTTGTTACACCTGTGGGTACAAAAGTTCTGTAACAGGCAGGGTTCCTACACAAGTATGGAAAGTATGAAAAATGAAAAAAGTGTGTAAAAATATGTTTGTTTCCAGAGCATTACCAAAGTCCAGTGACTTGGACTGATCATTGGATGGACTGGGTTCTAAAGGGGTTTTGTTAATGAGCTTTTCAGGTGCAGGTGGATGCAGGACTGAAAACTTGGACCTCTGCAGGACTCTGGTCCAAAGTTGCTAAATGGTTGTCTAAGGACTGTTTTGTGAAGCAGCTCAAGGAAGAACATCTATGATCATTTCTTTATCATTTCCTTAAAGTAATAATCATCATATTAATCATTTTACAGACGCGGTAGTTCTTCTGCCTTAGCGTCTCGGTCTGATTGTATTTCCATGACGAAATGATCATAAATGTTCTTCCTTGAGCTGCGTCACCCCGCTGTAGTCCGTAATGGACTGGCCTGAGGTCTTGCTACAAACAAGCGGCTGCTGCAAGAGAGTAGGTGAGTTGTGTTTAGTCTCTTTGCTAAAGAAATTAGTCAAAGTTAAAAAGATGTTTGTTGATGTTGATGAAGTTAGGTGCTGTTCTGAGCATTATTTGTGACTATAGAGTGGCGTTTTGGTTGAGGTTTTTTTTATGGCATCAACATTCATCTCTGGAGGGGGGGGTCTACCTTGGTGTTACGGTGTGTTTGATGTATCTAAATTGATTTTATGCCAGAATATTCGTTTAGAGACGGTCAAAGATGACTGAAAGTTGAAGAACTTTGTACACCTGAAACTGCGATATCAGCAAAAAAAAATTAGATGGACTTCTCTGCACGTGCAAAACCTAAACTAGCCCAATACCTGGATGACGGCGCACACAGTTTATTCAGGTAATCATCACAAACTCTTTCAAACATCCTGACTTTGTCTTACAGAAACATCTGAGCTGACTTCTCCTTTGTGCAAAATTGTTCTGAGCGATTAAAACATTTCACTTTAGCTCCTGAATGTTCATCAAGAATTACACTCCAGATCGTACCACTATCACACACACTGAACATCCAGAAGAAAACCATCTTTTACTGGTTTTGTTCTGAGTTCTGCAGAGTCCACTCAGAGGAAACATGACTGGCTGTTTTTACCCTCTCTGTATCTGACAGCCTCTGCAGCTCTCAGCACACACACACACACACACTACATTAACCTCCCCAGCAGCCGATCAATGCATGACACTGTTAATCTTCACCGCACATATGTGACCTTCTGCAGACTCCTCTGCCCTTGCTTCCAGGTGATTAATACTGCTCAGGGTAATAGGATGTTAATTGGAGAGGCTATTGACTAAAGGCCTTAGAAAATAGTGAGCGAGCGATTTGATGCTCCGTCTTTTATTGATAAGCAGGCCTGTAAGAATGGGGAGAGAATCGCCATTTGACCGTATTCATTCATCATCATTATCACGGGGGTCTGTGACGGCCGAAGCTGCTGTCCTGCAGGATGAGCGTCCTCGTGTGATGAGTCTGAAGAAGAAGACGTCTCTGTTTTCCTTCATATCTCGAAAGTATTCGCCTCCGACTCAACAAGGGAGCGGCTCTTCAGGGTTCAATATCTCCTCAAGTGGGACACACTGTACGTTTCATTATTTGGGGATGTTCTTTCCAGTGTCTGCGCTCGGCCTTGTAATAAGACTCGGCTCTATTTATCTGAGCTAATACAACATTTCTTTTTTAGACTGGAGGCCAAACTGACGTGTTCGCCGCAGAAAAAGAAGAGGCAGATCTCCTCACTGTCAAAATGTAAGAATCGCTTAATTCAAAGGGGATCCCCACGTCCAGGAGAAAAACAAGTGAGTTCTGCACAAAGCACACAAACTAATAACTCTTCTTTTAGTGTCTAAAAAGTGGAGAACGAAGACGACACTTTTCATGGGACAAACTTGACAAATGGAGGATTATATTCATAAACCAGGCTTAATACTACCGTCATCGTCATTGCTTTCTTCTGCTTATTTGGATCCAGGTCGCTGGGGCAGCAGCTTCAGGAGGGAAGTCCAGACGGCCTTCACTTCGGCCACTTCCACCAGCTCCTCCGGGGGGATTCCCAGGCGCTCCCAGGCCAGGCGAGAGATATAATCCCTCCACCTGGCCTTGGGCCGGCCACGAGGTCTCCTCCCGGTGAGACATGTCCAGAACACCTCTAACGGGAGGCGTCCAGAAGGCGTCCTAACCAGATGCCCGAGCCACCTTGTATCCCCAATCTCGTTCTTTCCATCATTACTTAAAGTTCATGACCAAAGGTGAGGATCGGCACGTAGATCGGTAAATCGAGAGTCTCACCTTACGACTCAGCTCTTTCTTGATCGGTAAAGCGTCCGCATCACTGCTGACACCGTTTCGATCCACCTGTTGATCTCCCACTCCATCCTACCCTCACTCGTCAACAAGATCCCGAGATACTTGAACTCCTCCACTTGAGGCAGGACTTCCCCTCCGACTCGGAGAAGGCAATCTACCTTTTTCCGACTGAGGACCATGGCCTCGGACTTGGAGGTGCTGATTCGCATCCCAGCCACTTCACACTCTGCCGCGAACCGCCCCAGCAAGAGCTGAAGGTCACTGCTCGACAAAGCTAGATACTACCTTAAAACGAGCTGAATACTACCATCTTGTTTTATACGGTCTGTGGTTGGGAGTCATAGCAACACTGCCAACACTTAGAGGGCCTGAGCGATGGAGAGCTGAGAGATTTTCAGATGCGTTGCATCAATAACTCTAGTTTGAAAGGTGTGGGTTTGTAAGGTGTTGGTATAGGGCTGCAGAGTTAACCCTTCGCTCGCTGCAGCGGTTCAATTACACCTACTTATTTATGCAAAGGACTCGCAATTACCCGACGATGATGATGAAGATGCATCATAATGAAACACGTGAAGGCTGGCTCGTGTTGACATTTAAGAGAAACAGGTTTAAAGTCCTCTTTGTCCACTGATTTGATCAAAGAGAACATCGATTTTTGTATGAATCTCTTTAATTCAGCTCGCCATCAAGCTGCAGCTAATGTGAATCTGGTGTCAGACCAATCAATAGAGCCCTGGCTCAGTCTTAATAACTGTGAGCAGGATGTCTGTTTTGTGTATCAATAAAAACGCTCTGGCTGCAGCGAGGACTCTGCAGGAACAAAGAGATGGACTCGTTTTTGGCAGGAGATTTCTGCCTTCTTTGGTTTCATTTTCCATCCATCATTTACGGCTGATGAATGAGACCATGAAGGTGTGAAAAATCAATCAATATGAAAACACGTAAAAAGGAGTTGTAAACCTGTCTGGAGAGGTAGAGTTGAATAAAAAAGTAGGGAAGAAGAAAAACAAACAGATAAGGAAGGAAATAAAGAGGAAACATCTTTTAGTGCCTCATCAATAAAATACGGAGCTTAATGGAAAAAGCAAAAACAAGCGCGCCGTCTCTGAATTAATCTGCTACTGAAACTTACAAGGTTACCTTCTTCTTTTTCTATTCTAGATGTCTACTTCAGGGTGCTTTCTAAGGCCACAGGTGACTTTCTAACTACAGTTAGAAAATCACCTGTGGCCACTTGTCCAAATTGTCCAAATTTGGTCACTTCCTGCTTTAAAAACAAAAAAAAGAGGGACAGCTTTGTCAGAAATCACTTCCTACTTCCTCTTTTGAGGTGCATGCATCAGCTAGTGTTGGCAGAAATAGCAAACAGCAGCTGATTGGTTTATTCAAATTAAGGCTGTCACATAATTGATTTTTCCAATTGTAATCAATAGCAGAGTGTAGTAGCTGATCACTATTGATTGTATTTTAATTGCATGATTTAAACTCCATTATGTTGCATTAAGAAAAAAAAAAAAAGCAATTTTAAAAAGGGATATTCCAGCGTTAAAGTAAGTTAGGGTCAAACACACCATAACACCAAGTTAGACCCCCCCTCCAGAGATGAATGTTGCCGACTGCTTACTTCTCTAGTTATATCAACTTTAGTAACGACAGAGAGCCACGCGCTCAACCAAAACGCCACTCTATAACCATAAATAATGCTCAGAACAGCACCTAACTTCATCAACAGGACATATAGGGTCACAGACATAGTACTAGACACCAAACATCTTTTTAACTTTGAGCAAAGAGACTAAACACAACTCACCTACTCTCTTCCAGCAGCCACTTGTTTGTAGTGAGACCTCAGGCCAGTACATTATGTACTACAGTGGAGTGACGCAGCTCAAGGAACAACATTTATGATAATAAATACAATTATATACATCAGACCGAGACGCTAAGGCAGAAGAACTACCGCGTCTGCAAAATGATTAATATGATGATTATTACTTCAAGGAAATGATAAAGAAATGATCATAAATGTTCTTCCTTGAGCTGCAGCACCCCGCTGTAGTCTGTAATGGACTGGCCTGAGGTCTCGCTACAAATAAGCGTCAAACAAGTGTTTAGTCTCTTTGTTAAAGAAATGAGTCAAAGTTAAAAAGATGTTTGGTGTCTAGTACTATGTCTGTGACCCTATATGTCCTGTTGATGAAGTTAGGTGCTGTTCTGAGCATTATTTGTGGCTATAGAGTGGCGTTTTGGTTGAGCGCGTGGCTCTCTGTATTACTATCCTGCAGTCGTTACTAAAGTTGGTATAACTAGAGAAGCAAGCGGTCGACAACATTCATCTCTGGAGGGGGTGTCTAACTCGGTGTTGCGGTGTGTTTGACCCTAAATTAATTTTACACCAGAATGTCCCTTTAACAATGTAAAACAGTTCTTACTTGTGTCTTTTTTGGGGGTTAAATAAATCTTTCTTATTTTTTTTTTAGGTTTATGCAGTCACAATTTACCTCGGTACACCCCCTTTGGATTAATGGAGGAATTATTAAACAATGATTCTTGGTTAGATTATCTACATTAATGATTTTATCCTCAGTATGGAAAATAAATTCTCAGATATGTAAATGACTTCTATTAACGAGGCATGAAGTTATTGCAGCTCCGTTTTAATAGCTATGGATATCCTAAGGACCTGTAAACGTCCAACCTTGCCCTGAGCTGTTGTGGAGAATTTTCACCGACAGCTTACGAGGGTATAAATACACACACGCTCCAGTTTTTTTAATACGTATAAAAAAAGGCATTCAGTCGAGTCCTTCTCTTCTACTTTTCAACCACGCGTGAAGAGCTCTTGGCAGGAATCGGAGCAGAAAGCCAGAACCATGAGGTCAGTGTTCACCTGTCACACAAACCCGTCTTTGTCTTCCATTAACCTTTTTTTAATTGAGATAATATAACAGGAGAAGCAATAAAATAAAACAGAAAAAGCCTCAAGTGTTTGTGATGGAGGGCGGACAGGAAATTCAGAGTGGCACACCTGCACCGCCGCACCAGCACCACCTGCCTCATGACTGCAGGCGAAAGGTGTCCCATTCACACAGACACACAATCATGACACACTGTAGGGTTTCTCACACAGCGGTGTGACCTGTGCGGATAATTACAGCGTGAACCCGTCGAGATCATTTCAGACCGATCGCCTGTACAGTATGAAATTTAATGGGCAGCTCATTAGACCTGATTAGCAGAACTTACTACTTCATTCACCGGCAGCAGCAGGGTATGGAGACCCCATTAGTCCCCCTGCCCCACATCTACACTCCTGCACATGGACTCAAAGTTAATATGTATGATATGTATTAATGTATATTTTCCAATTACCTCCTGGCAGTCCAGAAACAGCGAGGATAACTGTGGTTCTTACTGCTTGTTTTACGCCTCAGTTAGTCAGCAAGGATCTAGTAAAGTCTGATAGTGTGTTCAAAACACTGAAACAGACTCACATCAGCCTACAGCAGCAGAGAAATAAGAGGTCTCACATAATACTGTCTGAAGGGGGGGGACTCAGGACTCTGCTCAGGCTTTTCTGAGTCCTGATACTTATAACAATGTGAACAGTTGGAACTTCTACAGACAGTTTTAGAATAGAATAGAAGAGTGTAGAATAGAATATGATAGGAAAGAATAGAGGAGAACAGAACAGAATAGAACAGAATGGGCTAGAGTAGAATATAAAAGAATATGATAGAATAGAATAAAATAGTATAAAAAAGAAAGGGATAGAATAGAATAAAAAAAGTTACAATAGAATACAATAGAATCGAATATGATAGAATAGAATATAAAAGGTTATAAAAGAATAGGTTACAATAGAATAGAACAGAATAGAATATGGTAGAGTAGAGCAGAATAGAATAGGATGGAATAAAATAGAAAAGAATAAGATAGAATAGAAAATAATAGAAAAGAGTAAAAAATAATAGAATAAAATAAGATAGACTAGGATGGTATAGAACATAAAAGGCTAAAATAGAATAGGTTAAAATCGACAATAATAGATTTGAATAAAATAGAATTGAGTAGGATATAACATAAATAATAGAATAGAAAAGAATAGGATAGGATAGAATAAAAATAATAGAATAGAAAAAAATAGAACAGAATATGGTAGAGCAGAGTAGAATAGAAAAGGACAGAATACAATAGAAAAGAATAAGATAGAATAGAAAATAAAAGAAAAGGATAGAAAAGAATAGAATCAAATAGGGTAGAAAGAATAGAATAGCACAGATTAGAGTAGGATAGATTAGAATAGAAAATAATAGAATAAAATAGAAAAGAATAGAATATAATAAAAAAGGTTTAGTAGAATAAAATATGATGGAATAGAATAGAAAAAGATAGAATATAATAGAATAGAATAGAAGGTAAACAACACTAAATCTTCATGGATGTAAACAAAGACAGCGTCTATATCCTAACCTCCAGGTGCTACATGTGACCTGCCACAACGTTTGAAAGCGTCCCGCAGCTCTGAAAGAAGAGAAAAACCTCTCATGGGGACCGAGGCCGACCGACCGTCGACCGACCGACAAGGACTCTTCAGACGATGGTGGAGCAGGAGGGCAGATTGTGTTTTTTGGCAGCGTTACAGCGCAGGGGAACAGACGGAGATAATGAAAGGTGGGAGGAAAATAAACAGCATGGGGCAACCTGCTGCGTCAACCCAGAGCCAGAGCGTGATGAGAGGAAAAATGGATCAGTGGATAAGTCATGTCTGAGGAGATCAGGGTCAAACTTAGAGTCGTTCTTCTTGGTTAAAGTTTGACGTTGACATCTATATTGTGAGTTATAGGAATGATGTAAACATGTCATTTTTAATGTGGTGAAAAAAATAGATTAATGTGCCAAGTTACAAAAGTTTGAATACGTGCAGATTTTTATTATCATAGACAACTTGAGCGTGATCACAAGGCCGCTGCCAAACTCTAAACAAGTTTTAACATCATAGTTAATGTTTACTTCCTCTATAAAGCAATTAATTCAATGCTAACAACTTTAATGGTGCTTTAAAAGTTAACTGAGTTCAATTTAGTCTTTTTATCAGAACTCAAGGTCTGCCAAATTTCCTCTTACAAGTTCAGTGTCTCTAAGTATGAGTGGATTTGACTTTTTGGTGATGAATAAACCACTGAACGCAGATCTGCAGCGATGGCAACTGCACGCTGTGTGTCTCTATCTCATTAAAACAATAGTGGTGATATTTTCCTTCGACATCTCTGGAAGCAGCTCTGCCGTATCCTTTCTGTGCCATCTCAAAACCCTCTGGAGAAATCTGTAAGCTTCAGGATTGTTTTATGATTTACTTATCTAACTCTTAAAATAATATATGACCCTCTTGGTTACAATAAGGCGCATCCTTCCTGATCACGTCACTCTCACTTCCTGCTCTGAACTTTTCGTCTCACACAGGAAAGATGGAGAGTGGGTTTGACTCCTTTAACCCGCAGCGAGTGTTTGGTATGGAAATTGTTCGACCTTCGCCAACACCAAAATGTGTTTTCATTTCCGCACTGATGGCACAGAAGAAACGACGCCTTTGACCTCTTTCACTTGGTCTCTCATTGTGTGGAGCTTTAACTTGTCAACTGATGGCACTGTGCTGATGAAGAAACAACAAAGAAAAATATCCTGGCAGGAAGTCTGACGGGGGAATATAATTGCCGCTGTAGTGTGCTGAAAAGGCTATTCAAATGCCATTCTGCACTCAGTGATTGGCTTCCCTCCCCTCCTCCCATTCGCCCTCTCTCAATGCTTTCCCTGTCATTCAAAACCCAAGGAGGCCTTTTCACAAGCCTGGAATAGTTAGCATGGCAGAATAACAAGCTAATTAGACTCCTCCAGTGATGGATGGTTGGGAGAGGGTGAGAGATGCGGGCATGAGGGCAGCTCGGCACCCCGATAGCGTCACAGCCATCTGCCCCGCTTTGACGGCTTAATTGGAAGAGCGATGGGGGATATTTGGGACCCGGCCTAATGGCTGGGCTGACCCTGTGAGGACAGCTAATGCCATTTTACCCCGATTTGTAGATGGGACATTTGGCTCTCAGCCCCCCTTCCTTTCTCTTTCTCAGGTTCGAGTGGAGTTGTCGGGGTCAACGGGGGTCAATAAGTCGCCCAAAGCGGCGATCTTAGTGTCAGGATCCAGAATGAAGGATGAGGAGGGTTTAAAGTGGGAGCTGTTACATGCACCACTCTTAGTACTTAGTGTGTGAGGGTAATTAGATTAAATAAACACGCTGGACCACAGATCGTCAACACAACCCAGTGTGTTAAATCGATCATAACACTGATTTTAAACGGGAAATAAACAACTTAAACTAGAACATAAAAACCACAAAATAAAACCAAGGAGGTCTCATGGAAACCAAGTGAAAAACCAGAGACATAATAAAGAGTAGACACAGCTTTCAGTGCGAGGAATGCGGCCGCCATCTTGAACCGGTCATTCTACCAGAGACGCTCTATGATGAAGAGGCAGAAGGAACAAGATGTCAGAGCACTGGGCTGCGAGAAAAGGGCTCAGGGGATCACTTTTCACAAGTAAGATTGAACATAACTATTGGTTGCATTTTGTGAATCGACTATTATGGTACTGTATTTATTTCCACCAGCAAAATCATAGCCAGCTAGCTAGGCTATGTTCATTGCCATAGAATCCATAGAATTTTGACACAAGTATGACACAACTGACACAAGAATGCTATTACAGAAACAGCGAGAAAATGAGCTTGACCTCCTTTGTAAAATGTTTTTGTGTAAACTCTACAGAATCTCCTGTTTTCATTTTGAAGGTTTCCCAAAGAAAAAAAACTGTGAGGAAGAAATGGGAAGTGGTTTTGAGGAGGGACGGGTTCACTACAAGTGATTCATCCGTGCGCTGAAAGTGAACACGAGAAAGAAGCTCTGCAGAACAGTCCTCTGTCAGGGGATTTAGATCATGTAAAACTCTCATGATCAACTTTGTACTTGTGTAAATATAGTTTAGGGCGAGGATGTGTCATGTTTGTTCATTACAATCACACTACAGCCTCAGAACAGTCTCTCTCTCTCTCTCTCTCTCTCTCTCTCTCTCTCTCTCTCTCTCTCTCTCTCTCTCTCTCTCTCTCTCTCTCTCTCTCTCTCTCTCTCTCTCTCTCTCTCTCTCTCTCTCTCTCTCTCTCTCTCTCTCTCTCTCTCTCTCTCTCTCTCTCTCTCTCTCTCTCTCTATTCAGTTCAGTTCAAACAGCTTCACTGGCATGAACAGAAACCTGTCGTTGCCAAGGACTTTACAAAATTCATATCACAATATTACAATTCATAATCAGTCAGTACCATACAATTTTAAACAATTATAAATCCATGCAGTTCTGAATGTTCTGGTGAGTCTCTCAGGCTTTTTGTATTGGATTATACTGATACTCTGATTTATATGTATTTTCAATTTCTTGTGTGAGATGTATGTGTATCTACTATGAAACATATTGATACTCTATACATCACATATATCATATAGCAGAACATTCTTTTAATTAACTGTTAATCCCACTATGAATAAATACTTAAATATGCCGTACTATGTCCTGTCTTTACACTGAAAGGTGCGGACGACCGGTCCAAGATGGCGGCCCCATGGCTCGTCAGCGCTACTCTTTATTATGTCTATGTGAAAAACGGTCTTCTTTGGGGGGCTCCAAGAGGTTTTTATTTGACCATTCAAGACTCTCATGGAATTCAGCAACGTGTATTTTCCAGGCAGATGTGCAGCTTTTCCTGGAACGATCTTTTACCGCCGCCCTGCTCGCTACCTTTAAAATTTAAAACCGCATAATCAGTCAGGATTGAACCTGCTTTAGTGCTCCCGCAGTGACGGGTTGATGTAGATTTGATGATGTTTCTTTGAAAAGTGTGTCAGAATGAAAGGTGACCCACTGTGGCGCTGTGGGGGTCTACAGGGTCTAAAGTGACCCTGTTAATCAGCCTCATGATACCTGAAACAGCGAGCGCTCCCCGGGTCACATACTCTCCAATCCCTGGAGAATATTTCAGGGTTGGGCGGTAACTGGATCGTTCAGCGCCACCAGAGAGAGAGAGCGCGGCGACTCTTTTGTTTATATAAGAAAGCTTCAGTTAGCAGTGATGTAATCAGGAAGTGATGTCAAGAATTAGCAGCCACTCACGTTACAGCATCAATCGAGGGGCTTTTGAAAATGATCGTTTGGAGATCTGGTAATTTGCTACGTGTTATTCAATCTAAACAAACCTGATATTTCACATCTGCTTCTTCTCAATTACAGGAGTGAGCGGAGGGGAATACGCTCACATCCACTCCAGGAATGTTTCCACAACCAATGATATTTGAGCTCAGGACCTCGCCAGCACAAATGTCCACTCGAGCACCAGAGCAAAATTAACAAGCATCTCATTGTCCGGCTTCACATCAAACTCACGCCGCTCAACCACAGCTGCGCAGACACGATGTTTGGACGGTTGAAATTGACGGGGAGAGCGAAGCGGGTCATAACCAGGGTCAGGAATGTGTCTGCGAGTCTGCACAAACTCACTCCGCCCCGGTTCAGTTTCCTCCTCCAGCACAGTGATAAATCCAACGGCGGTAACCCTATATCTGATGCAGGGCTCGCTGCAGGACAAATTATCTCCCTCGCAGCCATGTCTAATGCGTTTTTAATAATATATTCGCCTCATCAGCATCTCACCTCTCGGGGCAGGCCTGTGTACTCTAAACGAACGTCGAAAGGAAGAGGGGGCCAGACAAATAGCTTTTAAGAGGTCTCTGTGAGGGATGATGGCGGGGAAACCTATGACTCAGCAAAATTAGATCCATCCTGGAGAAGAGGGAAGGCGAAAGTTTGGCGAAAGTGTGGAACTTGCATTAGTCAAGAAGTGCGGCGGAGACAGCGTATAGATCACCGCAGCGGTCACTTCACTTCTGCGAAGACCGGGTATCAGACTCACTCAGAGGACTCCTGTGATCCTCAAGTACTGGTCTGATACTCCACTGGGGTCCACAGGGTTAAAAAGGAGACCCAGACCGCTCCGGCCTGGTCCTCATTAGTGTGTTTGGCTCCAGGTTGGAGTCAGACTCATGTCTATTGTCGCGCTGGATCACATGGCCAGTATAAACACCTATAATCAAAGTACGGTGTCTGCTCAGTGCTGCTAAAAACCCAAAGTGGCAGCACAGCTGGCCTTTACTGTAACTGTAGACCCACTGTTACATTACCCCCTAATGGAGGCGTCATACTCGCTCGCCAAGAGATCTGCAGGGCGACCGAGGCTGCATGAGCGGGGACTGAAAGCATCTGCTGTGTAAACCGAATTTGTGGGACTAAAAATGGTTAAAATTTTATATAAAATGACATAAAAATTCTGCCAAATTATTGACAGCCTCCTGCCCTCTGACCACCGCTACAGGAGCCTCCGGGTCAGGACCAGCAGGCGAAGAGACGGTTTCTTTCACTGAGCAGTCACTCTCTAAAACTTTCACCCGTTAAAGAACGCTTTTCTTTTGGCATTTGGTTAAATGTTATATAATGAAATTAATGTAAATATTGACAATAGAAACTTCATACCATCTCTAATTTTATATATATTTATAGGTATAGAACTATATATATATATATATATATATATATATATATATATACATGCACATATTACACATATATATTTACACACACATATACATACATATATATACATACATATATATATATATATATACATATATATACATAAATATATACATATATACATACATACATACATATATACATACATACATACATACATATATATACATACATACATACATATATATACATACATACATATATACATACATACATACATACATATATATACATACATACATATATACATACATACATATATATATACATACATATATATACATACATACATATATATACATACATATATATATATATACATACATATATATGTATATATAAATTTATATATATATTTATATATCAAGATATATACACATATATACTCATAGATAGATAGATAGATAGATAGATAGATAGATAGATAGATAGATAGATAGATAGATAGATAGATAGATAGATAGATAGATAGATAGATAGATAGATAGTTTTCAATGTTGTAAATATCTGATTTTGGCGCTATTGCTCTTCTGGTTGGATGCTAAACTGCATTGTTCTGAACAAGTGTGATGACAACAAAGTTGAATCTAATATAATATGTTCTTAGTTCTTAAGGAATAGAAAAGTAAATATGTGATTTTTTTCAAACACTGCTATTTAAAGAGTCTTCTTTTAATTTATATTTTGGTTCAAGTCCTGCAACAATACACCACTTATCAGAAAAAATAAAGAAACTTGATAAAATTCTTAGACAACATCAATCATAACCAATCAGACTCAGTTTTAGTCTAATTCAGACTTTAGAAAGTCTTAAAATCAAAAATCTCCCTATTCTTTCCCTCCATGAACACGTGTTACTACCATCTTCGCCTTGACTTTCTCATTTCTCCGGTCTCTGAGCGTGGACATGACACGCTCTCGATGGCAGAGGGTGAGAGTCAAACAGCCAGCTAATCATCTTTCACCTGCTCTGACATTGACTGTGTAAATACGGAAAAACGTGACCTCAATGTTTAATGACCGTTCGGGTCTGGACGGCTAAAATCTCGTTTGGTTTTCCCCTCCTGTAATCCACAGGGCTGTTAGTGTTCCTCATTAAGCTCTGGGTTGGTTCAAACATGGCAGACCACCCATGGAGATCAAATTGCCTTCACCACTCTCAGTCCATCCCTCCTCCTTCTCCTCCTCCATATACCGACTCCTGGATTCATTACCAGACATTTGCCACACATCTCAAATATAACTAACAGGAAATGAAACGGGGGAGCCAAACGTTTGCTCCTTTGTCGAAAACCGTTATTGAGGGAGGTTCTTTAGAAAAACAGGGAAAATAAGAGATAGAAAAAAGGACCTGATGCGGAGGATGAAAGGCATTGTGGGGGATTGGGACAGATTAGAGCGGGTCTTCATTGTGCGTGGTGGTAGTTTTGGGGTGATAAGTGAAGAGAGAGCAGTGGGGGCGTGGTGTGTCTGCGGGCGGATTGATGAGTCGCTGAATTGGGCCTGCTGCTGGAGAAAGGGGAGACAGAGCCCTGCCATTATCTGGAAATGAGTTACAAGTCCTCCCACACGACCTGCATCCTGTCACACAGCCCGCACTGAATGATAAGAGCTGTCCGGACACAGTCCCCGAGGGCCGCTACGCACACCAGACCTGAATATGAGGTATGTTTGGAGGCGGCTGCAGCTCTGAGTTCTAACGCGTCATACTTGTGCTATTAGAATAATTCAAGATACAATAATTCAAATAGAACCAACTAATCGTGTAAATCTGAGGGTCCTACCTGAGGTGGAGTTGGAAACAGGTGAGTCCATTCATGTTGGACGTCCAATCAGGAGACAGGAGTCAGAGTCCTGCAACAAACAAGGACGTCAATGACATTTTTATAAAAATCATGATGTGTTTGTTTTTACATAAAAAGTTCAGATAAAGAGGAGGCGTGCAGACGGCCCAACGGGTTAGTGTGCCCAATACATAGGGACCGGGGTCATCACAGCGGTCATGGGTTCAAGTCCAGCCCTGACTATGTGCTGCATGTCCTCTTACCTCTCTAGCTCTCCCCACATTTCACCCTGTCCTGCCAAAAAAGCTAATTTAAAGCCACAAAACAGCCTCAAAAGTCACTGCAGAGAGTACTGGCAACATTTTGAGAGTTTCCTGATGTAGAAGTGGAAAAATCTTTGGAAACAGATCCCTACTGATTGATATGAGCTTTAATTAATGCATCTTCCAGTGATTAAAAGTGACATCTATGAGGGAGTGTAAAAAAACTGCAGTACCGCCAGTGTCCACTTGGGTTGGCTCTAAAAGCAGATGAATCCCCGTTGACACCCATGTAAAAATGTTCACCCTAACCCAAACAATGACTTTGGTCTGATGGGCTCTTTAGTCACTGAAACTTTTAATAGCTCTTTAGTTTTGATTATAATGAAAAAGGCTAATCTTCTGTTCACACTGGACTTTATTAAACTTATAAGAAGTCAATGGACAGATGCAATTAAACAAGTTATTTTAGGCACAGTGTGAATTGTGCTAATTAAGCTAAGACTTCTTTTACCATCATGTTCTATCCTAAAAACACAGAGAGGTGATGCCGATATCTACCAAGCTGCTTTAAATGTTCAAGTCAGTCTCTGAATAACATTAAATAATGAGTATCAAACACTGCCAATCTATTTTATTTTACTTCATGTATTTCGCTTGTATAAATTTAGCGGTCCTATGTACAAATGAACTCCTGGAAATGACAGAAACTCGTCCACATTCGCTCCTTCATTTGAAGTTTTTCTATTTGAACTCCACAGCAGAAGCTGCCGCTTTGATTCAGCACAAGGTCAATATTACATACACTGAAATAAAAGCCTCTGTTCTCCGCAACAACACCGACTTATTGATGAAAGAGTATTTTGGAGGACATAAACATCCAACAGACCAAATGAAGACTTCTTTCCTCGCAGATATTTAAACCTAAATGTATTCTGCCGCGTTTGATCCGACGAGACGCAGAAACCCAGAAGGTCAGGTTTGATTAAAATATGTTTTACATAAGTTAGAGCAGACAACAGGCTGGTGGAAAATGACTAATTAAAGCTTTAAAACAGTCGATACACAACATGCAGACATGGGAGAGGATGCAGGTTGTTAAGTGGACCCTGGGTGATGCGTTTATGGTCTAACGAGAGAAACTGCAACACAGAGAGAGAGAGAGAGAGAGAGAGAGAGGGAAACTGGACCGGGGGTTAAATTTAGGAGTTTTTTTATGAGGTTTATGATGACGCAGCAGTACGAAACCATTACACCAGCAAAAAACTCAGATGACGAGGTGGAGGAAGAGGAAGTGAGTCCTTATATGGTAAAAATGTCCTGCTTTTATTGATTCTGCAGCATCGCCATGACACGATCAATTTTTCAGGACATATAAACAAACATGAAACTCTGATATGTCCCCGCTCCTGACTTCACCGATAAAGGTTTAACCACTTTGAGTCCCAGCTGTTATTTCTGAACTAAACCCTCGCTCTGACACTCGGGGATTGTCGCTAATTGTTTTATTTTTTCCCTCTTCCTATAAACTAATAACCATGTTTGTAGCCTCACAACTGTTTGGCTTGTTAAACTTAACTGCTCCAATTAAACGCGTTAACAACCCAAAACTGAAGAACGGCCGCTTTGAGAGGATCGGCATTTTGCTGCTCATTATTTAACTAAAGCTACGTTCGATTATTCCCTCTTTTCTCTTTTGACGGTGTTTACTCTGTCATCTGTGCACTAAAGCGGGATCTGCATGAGTGAAAGCAAACTTTAGATGATCGATAAAAAGCTGCACTCTGGAGTCTCGCTCCTGTAAGTCTGAAAATCCACCTCAATTATTTACACATTCGTGGGATATTTGTTGTTGTTGACATGCTGCTGTATCTCTAACCTACATCAGGGTCAAATTAAAGTCTATGCTGTATTTATAAGCAGTCGTCGCTCTATCTTTGGGGAAGTGTGCAGAGAGACGCCCTTCGCTGCTCATTGTAATGCCCTCTCTATCTGAGGCTCTGTATCCTGAGAGAAGGGGCTTTTTCCTCCAGACACAGGCATGCTACTCTCTATTTCCAGCGCCACAACAAACGCCTCTGTTTGCTTTACTGGGGTACTGAGGTATAAATAGAGGCAGGAAGTTTTTTTCGCCTGCTTATTATCAGTAGAAAGTGGAATGGCTGGAGGCTAAAGAAGTTACCTCGCTGTAAATCACACTAAAAGTTGTGTTTGTAATCCATCTCCAGCCCGGGAGCGCACGCTTTAATTTTTGATAGGTTTCCTTATGAGGTGTGGTTTCTGCGTTTAGCTGCTATAAAACGAGTCGGTTATTTTCTCAGCTGCATCATAACCACCTCTGCTCAAACCTCCAGGAGTCTGGAGTCGGAAAAACAAGTCTCCATGTTGCCCAGGAGTCTGCAGTGAGTTTAACCTCGACCCTGGCGAGCGCAGCGTCGAACCAGACGTGCAGACTTATCAGTGTGCAGGAGCAGATATGGAGCCGGTCGGTGTTTTTCAGTTCAGAACTCCTACATGAGTCAAACTGGACTAGAGAGGTATTTATTTTCTCTGAAACACAATGGTGTCCAGGAGGCTTTAAAGTGCAACAGTCCTGTAAGTGTTTGGTTTAGGTACAAGCAGCAAAAAAACAAACATTAAAGCAATATCCTTTTTTTTTTTAAAGTGAGAAAACTGTACAATTGTTGGTATTGTTCGCTGACTTAATCTTTCCTGCTGAAAGTCTTTGTACCGCAAAGACAAATAAACCCGACAGACGCAGTATTCAGGGGTTTTTGACATTTCTATAGGATTACAGCTTAAGAGAGAGGCGTCACAAACTAAACAACTATAATGAATTTAACCGAGTCCACTGGGAAAAAGGTTAATTTAATAACGAACAAGAAATGAAGCAGAGGCAGTCGTGCTAAAAACTGCAGTTCCCTGAGTGTCCACTTGAGGCTGTCTGCAGAAACACTAGAAACATGTCCACAAAAACACATTTAAGCTGAGTCAGCATTTCCAGTATGACGACCATCTCCAATATGCTTCACAAACAGCCAGTAGTCAGTTTTAGTCAAGTTTTTCACTAAGCGAGAAACACAACTACACAGATGTAGACCAGTAGTTCCAGTTTTTCTGTGAGGTTAAATGGAATCTGGCGCTATTGTCTTTAACGACGCATCAACCTGCTTTTCCAAGAAAAATCCTCAAACAAAAATGTGCACTTCCTCAGAGATCGTCCGATAAATTATGAGCCTCGGTATGTGGGGCGCCTGGTCAACGCAGTCTTACTCAAAAACGTAAAATACGTTGGTCCACTGTGCAAAACGTAGCCATTTCACAAAAACAGCCCTTAAACTGTGGCATGTGGCCCTTTTTGGAAGGTTTCTGTCATGAATACCTGATATTGTGACATTATTTATAGCACAAAAAGGTATTTGTGGTCAAATGTAAGGTTGACAAATGTTTTAAGAGCAACTCGGTCCATGACGCACATCAACTTCCTTCTGGTTCATCGCTGATAGCGTCCGTAGCTACCATCGTAGTAACAACAAAAATGTACTATCGTCACAATTTCATTGAGAAAGCTGAAAGAAAGTACGACAAAATAAAGAAGAAACGGGGATCGTTAAGATGAACCGAATGCATACTGTGAAACCGAAGTGTACATTTGTCGCTAGAAAAGTTATTACAGGGAAGCTAAAGCCACAAGATATCTTTAAATACAGCAATTTTTACCAAAAATAGAGGGGATGTTCTCCATGTTTTTAGTTAACGCAGGGAAAAACACAGTAGTCAACTGAGCAGAAGTCTGCCTGCAGAAAAGACTGGACAGACGAAACGTACCCATGCCACAGTTTAAGGGCCGTTTTTTTTAAATGGCTACGTTTTGCGCCGTGGACCAACGTGGGTATTTTACGTTTTTGAGTGAGACTGCGTTGGCCTTGTCTCCAACTGAGCTAAACCACATTAAAGTGATAAAACAGTTTTAATAACATTCAAGCATAAGCAGCTTTAGTAAAGTTGTTTTTAAGATAAGTGGTTACCGGTTCCTCTTTGTCGGTTTCCTGAGTTATGGAAGAATTCGTGGTCCGTGTTTACAATAATAGAAAAACCCTTCAGTACAAGATCTGTGCTGCCTCACCTCTGTAATAGACACCCAGGTGAGGAAATATACCTGACTCAAACTCAGTGAACCTCTGATGGTTTGTGGCTCATCAGCTCATCCATCCCATCTTCAATTTACACGCCGACACCGAGAGCAACACGGACGTTTTGTTTTATCAGCAAGTGTTTCTTCTAATTGCCTCCAAACCCTGTGGAGCAAATTAAAAAGTTTGGTCATGTTTTGCTTATCTTGCTTTTCACTTTGCTGCACAGCAGGACGCGCTCTCATCACTCTTCACCTTGAGCCCGTGCTGCGGGTGCATACAGTAGGATTACAGTAGGAGGAAACGGGGTCTTCACTCAGCCCCTCTGGACTACTTAGCTGAAGATACATCTGTATTCTGTGTGACATCTGTGTGTGTGTGTGTGTGTGTGTGTACTCGACAACACACATTTTTAACCTATAAACACACACACACACGACTGGTAGAGTTAATGTCAGACACACAATAGGATAAGTTTTCTGTTAAAGATGACTCAGCAGTTTGGTTTGCGTCAGCCTCCAGAGTTTAGACGTGTCCAGATTCACAACCGTCAAGGATCATCTGACGGCTTATCTCAGAAAAAACTAGAGTTTTGATCATATGCAGCTCTGTTGCAGTATCACTATCTACCTATGCTATCGTTGCATGCACAAACACATCTGTGCTAATGCTGTGCAAAAAGGATATATGCAAATATACTTGCACTTTACATGAACAGACCTGCATGGACAAAAGTGCAATTAACACCATCATGTGCAATACGCCAGCACTTAAACACATGATGCGTTTTAACTTTAACTGAAATATTTTTTAATTTTTTACACATCTATGTTGTCTGTTTCTATGTTACGTAATTTTAGGGCGATATAGCGCACTGTGAATTAACGTGTCTATGTTCACAAATAAGGTGCATTGGCGCATTGATTGTTGCTAGCACGTACTCCGGGCCTGGTCAGGGGCCAATCAGGTGGTGACACAGCGTACCATAATGTTCCGAACATCCATTGAGTTGCTAACCGAAGTCTGACTTACACATTTCGACAGATTTCTGAGCACATTTTACCACATAAAATCGTTCAGTAATCACAAGTAATCACACAAAAAGCGCACCGTCAATTTTTGAGAAAATGTAAGGATTTTAAGTTAACCTTATAGTCCGAAAATGTATGATCTGTTTACCACCGACCTGCTGGGGCTCCACCAACAGAAAAGAGCTTTTAGATACAGTCTGGTACATTTACATATCCATCCTCATTAATGTGCATGATCTCTTATCAGTAAGTAAGTTAATAAGTTAATAAACACTTCAATTAAAGTCGCCCTTCTTAGTCTAATTCCTCTTGTTTCCTGTTTGCTTCATGTAAAATTTACTCTTTCATATTTTTGGCAAATCACTCATAAAGTTAAAGTAAGAAAAGAGCGCAGCATCTGTTCATTAAGTTTGATGTTTGATCCTAAAATTCCTCCATTTATCCAGCCAATTTCTGCAGTAAAAACATGATTAATAAAACCGATCGGTCTGTTGGTATTTATCACAGATTTAATCACATTAACAAACCGACTTCACTTCCCTTTAGTCAAATCTTCAAAGAAGTGGAGGAACCGAGGTCCTCGAAGCTTCTGCACAGTTGTCGTAAAGTTGTCAAGGTGATAAAATCAAAATTAATTTACCTTCAACTATTTGATTTGCAGCACCAAGTTTCATGTAATCACTATCTTTTCTAACTACATCAGTCTAACTTAAGCAGACGGATACTGTTACTTCTTTTCCTGCAGAGGACGCATTAATAAGTTTCACTAAACCCCTCAGAAACAGCGAGATTGCAGATATCCCGACCTAGAGTATGTTTAGCCCTTTTTTTTTCAATGTACACTTTTTTTGGTTTGCTTCAGAAACTGACAAAATTAAAAGATCCTAAAACAGAGATGAAGCACTGGCCTCTTTGACTTTTTATTTCACAGAAAGTTTTAAACTCGGACCATCAGAGAGGTGGATTTGTGTTTTAGCCCGTCACTGAGAGGCCTGCCGACAGTTTCAGCAGAAGTCTGCGTGTTTGTTAAAGTTTGAAGATTCAAATCTTTTTTGGCTCAAACTGAGAAACATCTCCAGAGCTTCTTAAAGCTTAATAAACACATCTCTGCGGCTCCTTTTTCAGTTATTTATCGAGGAAATTCAAACTTTGGTCAGAAAATAGGAGCACTCACCTCTTCCTGTATGTTTCCACAGCTGGGGGCGGAGTCAAAGGAAGTGAGGCGGGGCTAATCACTGGCTTTAGACCTGTAGGAACAAACCATTAGGACAGGAGAGGGGGGTCCAGGTCCAAATGTTATCAAACTGATGAGTTTGGGTGTAAAATGTCTTAATTATTATTATTATTGTTGTTGTTGTTGTTGTTGTTGTTACCGATATGTCTTTTCATTTTTGTAAACATTCAGGATTCATCAGTTTGATGTGTGTGTGTCATTTTAGTTTTGTTGTATTATTTCTGTTGTCTATATGTTCATGTTGTGGACCTGTCCATGTCCACCATCTTACCTGAAACAGGAAGTGTTTCTAAGATGGCTGGTTTTGGTCTCTGTAAGGAGGATCTCTGTGACGAAGAATCTTCATCAAACTGAAGTCTTCGTCTCAAAGGTAAGCTCAGTAACCGTCTTCTCTGAGCTGAAGTTTGGTTGCTTGTTTGTTGAAAGTTTTTTGGTCTCCACGAACTTTTGCAGAAAAATATCGTGGGGTCTTTCGCTGCAAATTTCTCCGATTTGTTCCCCAAAAAGGCTCGTGGTCAGTTTGCTGTCTGCTGCTGCTGTTTGTTTCTTACAGTTTCAAACATTTCAGATAATTGTGATTAGAGGTTTAAGTTTACGGGCAGGAGAAGTAATTTTTTAAAGATTTCAGCCCCTTTTAGCCAAACAGTTACACTTTTCCTACCCAGGACTGTCCGGTTTTATTTTCTCAAAGAAGTTTTTGGTGATAATTTTCCCTCCTGATGAGCCGACAGTATTCCGCTCTGTAACCTCAGGGGCCGTCTGCGGCAATAATTGACTTGTTGAAAGTTTCCTTTTGGAGTTGCTGAGGTAGAAATGAGCTTTAGTGCAGAGACGGTGTCGTGGTTTCATTTAGTATTCGTCTAAAGTAACATCACAGGAGGATCTGGACTAGAGGGACGAGTAGTATCATCATTAGTATCGCTGACATCAGTTCTATTAAAATGTCATATTCACCTTTCATTATGTAGGGCGACCATACGTCCTCTTTTACCCCGACACGTCTGGTTGGGAGGGGTCGAGTTTACATTCAAGATTTCTCCTAAAAACTGGAGCTAACTCAGATCCTGACTACAACACCTTTAAAACTGCTGTGAGCAACTTTTGGTTTGCGTTGGTTGCTTGGCACTGCGATGGTTAATGCTGTCGGGTTTGCATGTCCTGGTGCATGCATCGGGTTGTTTGCTTATAGCTGTGATTGTGTGCATGAATGAATGAATGAATGAATGAATGAATGTTTGTCTCTATATGTCAGCCCTGAGATTTACTAGTGACCTCTCCAGGGTTTACCCGCCTCTTAGGCATCAGTACCAGTTTTAGTCTCTGGTCCAAAAACTCCTGACTGTTCCTTTAAAGCTTGTGGCGTGTGAAGCAGAGCGGAGGGAAACATGCAAAATCATTTGTATTTTTCATGATGATAAACTTAACGGCGTTGTTTTATTACCTAAACCTGACCATGACGACTGTTTTATATTATAGGAGAAATCTGAACAATGATTTTCAAACATGTATAAATCTTCTGATGGAGGCAGGAGGAGGAGGAGGAGGAGGAGGAGGGTAGGTGGTGTTTGGACAGAGGAAGGAACCCGCGGTGAATGACAGGAAAGGGGCACGATGCAGGGCTCCATACAGTGGCAGGACAGACCCTGGGAAAGCTCTGCACAGTCACACATCCAAACAATACATCTGGGCGCTGCACGGTGACGCCGCCCCTCACAGAGAGGCAGAGCGCGGCGAGGAGCTCACCGCACCGCACCGCCCGCCTGCACGAACACAGAGTGAGGGAGGGGGCGATGGGAGGAGAGGGGAGAGGAGGGGAGGGGAGGCTCTCTTTCTCTCTCTCTCTCTCTCTCCCTCTTTGTGTAAGCCTCTGTGTGTGAGTGCATTTTTTATTTCTCCCTCTGTTTGAGAAAATTCCCCCTCACTCCATTTCTCTCTGATTGTGACTCAAGAGCGCCCCCCGTAGGAGGAACATGAAACTCCAGCAGAGAGTCAGAGCTTTGTTCATCCAGACTGAGATTTTCAAAGACACAGAAACACACATGGAAGAAAACTGATTTTTATATTGACATACTGAGCTCATAAATATCAATTCCTAATGTTTAAAAATGAGATAAAAAAGTTTAAAAGGATAAATCTGCTTATTTTGGACACAATGATGGTCGTACCTGAGGCGTAAATAACTTGAGGTGACGGTAAATTCAATAAAATCTCAGTTTCACAAAGTCTTCACTCACAGATGGAGGACTTTAAGAAGTTAAATCTTTTTGCAAATAGACTTAAAATCCATCAAAATCCACTTTTTCTGAGATAAACAGGATACTGACCCTCATCGCCTGTCTGTGCGTTGTCGGAGTAAATTGATAACACATTTTAAGCATTATAACTTCAAGTATTTTATCCTCCTGAAATAAATCTTTTTTTTTTTCTATTTTGATAGATTTTTCATCAAACATGACAAAGAAATGACTCAAACCCGGTTCATAGACCCTGAGCGGTGGACTGACCTCCTTGTCTGCAGGGATGGGAGCTGTTTGGAGACACTCAGCAGAGCTCAGTCATTGATAAACTGCAGGGTCAGAGTCATGCAAAAGCTGCACGGTTGGACTGGACCATATGGTGACCCTTCTCCTGCACAGACGCAGCTGTATGAGGATTAACTTTTCAACTGTATTGAAGGGCAAAATATCTTTATCAATATGCAGGATGACTTTCCAATCAGAGTTAAAAAGGGGCGGGACTTCTGGCAGTGATTGACAGTGGTACAACTTCCAGGTCTGGAGATGTTTTAGAGTTGTTTGTTGGGATGCATGGAAAGGAGGCTCATTTGAAAACCGATCCTAAAGAAGCTGTTTGCTTTGGTTACAGTACTTCACTGCGAATAAAGTAAACATTAAAACAGTAAAGGAGGAGATAAATAATAGATAAAATAAGTAAAAATATAGAAAATAAATAAATAAAATAAGTAAAAATATAGAAAATAAATAAATAGAATAAGTAAAAATATAGAAAATAAATAAATAAAATAAGTAAAAATATAGAAAATAAGTAAATAAAATAAGTAAAAATATAGAAAATAAATAAAATAAGTAAAAATAAGAAAATAAATAAATAAAATAAGTATAAATATATAGATAATGTACAAGTATTTACACTATGAAAGAAGGACAAATTTCTTAAAGGGACAGTATTACAAGTAAACTGTAGGGCGCACTGCACGATACCGCCGTGACCTTCACTCTTTCGTACAGTTACCGTTTTGCATTACCTCAGTTTGTTGACCTAACGTCATTAAAACACAGAAAATGTAGAGTGTAGACAATAGTATGGGTGCGGCAGGATTCCTGCAGTTTTCTCCATCGTTGAGTCACATAAGGAACATTTCTCACCGTTTTATTGCATCCTCAGCGATACAGAGGACATGCCACAAACTGATAATTTATTTAGTTATAAAGGAAAAAAACGATCCGATTTTGCTCATGCAAGGACATTTTCTCAACAGCGACCTTCTACTTGCATAGGAAATATTTGACATGCATATCAAACGTAAAGCTCACGCCTAATGAGAATTAAAATGAGGATCTGGTGAGAAACATGCAGCCAAACAGGTCTGATGGTTTGTAATCACTCTGCATACACACGCCGTGAACTCTGACACCAATTTATTGAGATCACAAATGAATGTAATTTGTGTTGGGAATAGTGAGGTAACGGCGTAATGACTGCGCCGCCCCCTCTGCACATATTAAACAGGCACACACACACACACATACACACAATCACCCCCCTGAGGATACACACTTTCACTTGTTAACCCACACTCACATGCAAACGTGAAATCAGCATGCATCAGCTGTATATGAGCAGCGGCCCGACACACGGCGCATTTTTACACATGAGGAGTCTCACACTGATGATGTACACACTCATGAATACACACCATGAACACACATGTTTGACACGTTAAATCCCAACATGTTCGCACTCAAACACCTACGCTCCATCCCACATGTACATACACGCAATCCCACCTACCCAAACAGATTCTAACACCTCCCACCTTTGCACACTGTAACACACACACACTCACACACACACGCACACACACACACACACACACACTGGTCCTCCTCTAACCCGTTCAGTTAGCATTAGCGTCACACTCTAACCCTCAGCGCTCGTCCTCAGCAGAGGGATCGGCTGCATACTTTCCCCCCTCGCTCTCCATCACTGCCTCGTCCTGTAAAGGGGGCTTTGTTGGCTTGTGTTTCCTTCAACCCTGGACAGTCTCAAGTGGAGCCCCCTCTGAGCCCCTCCCTCCCTCCCCACTCCTCCGTACTCAGACCCGAGTCTGTCTGCTCGGCGTCCAGACGAGGAGCAGAGGCTGTCGGCCCGACCGCCTGCCTATCATTCCTCGCAGGGTGTAAATCAGCAAAGAGCGGCCGGGTTCTACTGTGTGCCGCAGCGACGACAGATTTATGAGAGGGCAACCTCCTCATGAACCTGGTCTGTGATTCAAGTCTGAGCCCTGGTTTTAAGCCACAATGAGGGATTGGCATACTGTGTTCAGGACAGAGAATAATAAGATGAAAAATACATGAATGGACGAGTTTGAAACTGCCATAAACAGCTCATGGTTCATCATCACCTAATGCTCACTTTGAATTAATAAATGATAAAACGATAAAAAAAAATCAGCAAAATTATAAAAAGGCACATTTTCCCAAAACAGCTGTTGTAGTTTGAAGAGTCTCTTGGTGTGTTTGGTGATTTGGGAGTCTCTACTCTAAAACAGCGGAGATATTGATTTTTGTTTGCAGCGTCTTTCTCTCGTATCGTAATTTGCAGACGGTCCCTGCTCACTCGCCCGGCTACCGGCTGCACATAGAGATCAGTATAATTCATCCAGCTCGAAGAACGGCTTGTTTTTGTAAAACAAATTGGTTTTTGATTCTTGTAGCTAATAGTCTGTGCTATTACGACGTGAAAGAGGCATCATTTGTGTTTAGACACCGTGTTGGAGGTCTTCAAGCCCTGTGTTACTAGGGTGACCATCCGTCCTCTTTTAACCGGACATGTCCTCTTTTTGGGGACTGTCCAGCATTTTTTGGGAAGTTTATAAAATCCTTCAAATGTTCAGAGTTTTGTGTGGAAGTTTCGAGTTTGTGTCATGTGGACTAACTGAAGTTTAAAGCGTGTAAAAAAAACACTTGATTCGACCTGAAAAACTCTCAAAATCATCTACACATGACTCCATGACTCCGTGACTAGTCATGTCCTCTTTTTGGGGATTCAGAATATGGTCACCATAATGTTACATAACATTTGGGAGGACATCTTAGTTTTTAATCCTGTGTGACTCCACATGCCGATAAATTATCAGTAATACACAGTTACATATAAATGGCACATTGTAGACTTACAGAAATGCAGTCAAAGACAGTGGAAACCATTTTTAAAAACCCTAGCGAGGGTTTCAAATGTTTGTTTGTTTGTTTTTTTATCTTGTTTATTTAATTTTCAGTTTCATGTCTCATAATTAAAAATATATATATATCTGTAATCACACCAGAGTTATCTTAAGGGCTTGTTTCCTTTTTATTATCTCTGACTGCAAATGGAAACGAGCCCTCAAATGTGTTAAATGTTGCTCCATACGTGGTATTTAGATGTAAGCAACATGTTGATAAAAACTGCAGCAGTGCATGAAGGTTAGAGGACAAATCTGAAACTACAATAATCAAATGTTTGAAAAAAGTCACCCCAAAGTTTGAAGAAATCTCCTTTTTCACTCATAGAGTCGTATATTCTGATTGTTCTGGATTGAGGTTTGATTCTGTGTAATTAAGTGTAAGTACCTGAACCCCTGTCACACTCTGATAACCTCAAGTCGACTAACTCTGAGTGTTTAAAGTCGTCCTTTAATCCGTTCACTTTTAAAAATCTCTTTAAAATCAGACGTTTGAACAGAGTTTCAGGACGTGGCTTCATGCAGATTATTATTCTGACACATTTACAGCAGATTAACAAGAACTGAGGGGAGGACCGTTTTATCATAGGATGTGAGATCCATAAATCACCCACTGTTTCAACTAATCAGTTCATAATTCACCGTCCAACAATCCCGTGCAGCGACTCCCCGGTGTCTGCTCGCAGGTCTGTTTTCATGACACACTTACAGGTTCAGATGTTGGTTTTGTTCTGGTACCAAGGTTAAACAGGGAGGAGAAAAACCCAAGAATTCTTTTTAAATGAGGTAATCAGAAGATAATGGGGATTATAGGGAATGTTGGAGACAGAATAATAAAACAATAACAAACTTTACAGAGACTGAAAAAAAAAAAAATTAACCTAATCCTCAAGCCTTTTGTCTTGGAGTCCTGTGGGAGCTGACAGCTATTGCTGCAAAGTCCAACCTGAGTCTCCATGAGTGTCTTGTTAATGCTCCTTTTACATCCTCCAGTCTGAGTATTAATGAGTGAACTCACACACTCAGGAGCAGACAAATACTTGAGGAAGGATGCTACATGTGCTCCGCAGCATTATCATGCACAAACACGCTCTGTCTATTTGTTTCTGTCTCAAAAAATGAACATGAGCGCGCTGGTATGTAGGGTTTGGGTTACCTGGATTGACCCTAAATGCTTGCACAGCTTGCATATCAGATAAGATAACCTCTGCAAATCCCTGCCCCCGTGTGTGAGCGTGTGTGTGTGTGTGTGTGTGTGTGATATAGTAGGGGAAAGTGACATGTTAACTGGGAAATGTGCTCTGCCAAGGGAAAATAGGCAGACACGTCATGGCGGGGGAATTACATTGGTGATAAAGTAGGCTGTAAAAACAAGTGTCATGTAAACGCTGTTATTGCACATGTCAGGCGGATATTTCCTGAAAATCCTCTATCTCTTCCTCTCAGTTCTGCCTCTTTCTCTCTTTCTACTCGTCAAAGTGCGCCTGTCTTTTTTTAGACGGCATTACTCACATCTCCTTCACCGGCAGCAGAGGCATGATTCCCCTCTCCCCCTCCGCACTCCCCGCTGTTTGCATCCAGTCCTGACGAAAACCACAGGTGATAGGTCACAGGGCCCCCCAGCGACCAATCAGAGTGGAGACCTGCTGTGACAACATGCCTTTGGCACGAGGGTGGTAGGAAAATCAGATGGTCTCACTCGGAGGTGAAGAAGTTATTGCAGTAAACAGTCCGAGCAGAAACAGCTTCAAATTCGGCGTGTTGTTTGTGGACTCATTTGTTTGGATTTAGTGCTGCCCCCTACAGTTTAATGTGCAATATTAACTTGGTATGCATGCTGCTTGGATTGATCTCAATCTCATTAAAAGTGTCATCAATCCCAGGGTACTACACAGTAGGTGTGTGTGTCTGTGTGAGTGGAAATGCTCCCTCATGTCGAGTCCAAAAGTCAACAAGCTCACTGTGCAATTACTCTGTCCACAGAAGCATACCTGCAGAACTAATGCTGCTCTATAATGAATCAGATCTCTGCACATTTACATCAGTCTCCTCGGCTCTCACAATCAGAAGCTGTAAATTAATTCCTGTTGTTTTAAAAGTCAGTGTCTTTAAACCAACGCTTGTTTTGCAAAAATCACTTAATTGGTTGTGATCCAGTTTTCTTATCTCGCCACGTCCCCGGTGACTCCTGTGAGCGATAACGTCTCAGTCCACCCATCGGAGTTTTTATAACGACTCCGCCCCGCCTGTGGCTCCCAGCCTCAGAACCATCTGCTCTCATGAAAGATGCAGATCTTCAGAGGGGAGAGTTGAACTGTTACTCAAACTACAGTCAAAGTACGGTTTGGGGACGATCCTCGCCAGCTGATGATAAAAACGGAGATCTCATGTTGATCGGTGTATCGGTGTAGATTTAAAAGGTGGTGCTGCTTCATGGTGGTGGATGGAAACAGGAACACTTTTTAAAACTTGAACATAGGGCTGAGTGATAAAACAATAACGATATCAAACGGGGTCAATGTCCTATTTCGATTACCGCCATTCTGCCATGTTTTGGTCGACTACACGAATAGCCAATGAAAAGGGGAGTTTCTCCGGGTCTGAACCAATCATGTTCTGAATTAGAACCAAGTATCGAACAACTGCGTCGTAGCAGTAGTCCACTCTGCTTTCTCTAGAGCAACGCCTTACGACAAAAAAGGGACTCAAAGACCTCACAGATGCAGGAGATTATTGTTTTGAAAAAGACATGCGACCAATAAACACTGTTAAATTTCAATTTTTATACCATGATATATATCGACTGAAATAATCAAATTGTATCGTGATAAACTTTTTCCCATGTCGCCCAGCCCTACTTGAACATTATGACCTTTTTTCAAATGCATATTTATAAATCTAACATTTCTTGTTTGACTTCTTTATGGTGTTTAGTAAACGTGTGTATTTGCTGATGAACGGCATAAAAGAGAGACCACTTAGGCTCTTCACAGAGAAGACGAAGACAGAAGAAGAGGTCAAAGGTTAAAGACAGCTGCTGCCCTTTCTTTAGTTTCTGTACAAAGCTACTAAAGTAAACATCAGAGCAGCAGAGGTCATCAACGCAAATAAAACCATGGAGGTGTTCATGTCAGAGTCTGTAGGTTTTTACGCAGGCGGCTTTTCCAGCAAACGTGAACATATATCATATATCTACAATCAGAGTTCAGCCCATGTGACTTCCCTGGATCGGTCTGATGGGTTTGGTCTTTATTTAGATGGTCTCTGACAGACAGTTCACCTCTGTTTTACCCCTCAGTGTGAGGAACTTCTTATTTCAGCTGAAACTTCATGATGCTCTCACACCAAACCTGGATTTAAATCTGACCTTTGGATTATTTTCAGTCTTTTCTTTTCCCTGATAAGAGCAGATCGATGAGATGAGAGTGTTTAGAGACTTCAGTGGGAGTTTTTAGGGTTAGGGTCATATCAAACTACTTCACCATTTACCTCAGCGTGAGTCATATCATCATCCAAACCAGTAGGGTTCATCCTCCTGTGGTCATTAAGGTTGTCAGAAACTTTAATTCTACTTTAAAAGTTTGGCCTATTGGTGGCGCTAGGGAACAGGTCAAATCGTTGATAGGTTTCATTCTTAAGGGTTTTTTTTATGTACTCAACAAATAAACGCTGCCTTGCACAGGACGCGTCTTTGTGTTGCTATGGCGATGAATGAATTGTGAATTGCCCTTCTTGTTCATACCCTCCCGCTTCAATTGTAACTTCATTATGAGTGACACTCGGTGGTGAAGGGCGAGTTTGTAGGGGGCGGTTTGGGATCGGGCCTCGCTCCCCACCCTAAAAGAAAGAAGTCCTCCATTTTTCAGACTTGGAGGTGCTGACCTCTAGCTGCTGGAGGTCCCAAACTCCACCAGCTTCACTTTAAACAGGGTGAGCGCTGAAGATGGACTCTGGAAATCAGACTGGTTTCGGTCTTTCTCTCCCACTAATGATCACCCAGTTCCACCTGTTCTCATCTCCACAAACCCATGATGCAGCTCTGTAATAGAGACGCGCTCCATTATTAGTTTGTATTGTAAACAGACTCATATGTCTGACATGTTTAAATCCTCCCCTCTGCCTCCCGTCTGTGTTTGTGTGCTTGTTAAAACACCGACACCGTCTCAGATCTGCAGGAGATGATCACAGCCCTCACAGTCAGACGACAGACAAAGCTCAGCCCTCACACTGTGATCTGTGCCAGTTTGTTTCCTCCACCTTATTTGAAGAATACAGTCGCACAAGGTGGAGGATGAATAATACATGGCGTTAGTTTCTCTGCTCTGGATGTCGAGAGTGCCGGGATTCAGATCTCCACACCTGACACTCAGTTTCAAGTCGAGCTGAAGGTCGGCTTTTATCACCAGCTGGGCGATCTATTCAGCAGCACTGAGATGTTTCTGTGGAAATAATGAGTTTACTGAACACAGGCTGGAAAACGAGACGAATTAAAGAACTTCTGAGGAGTCTGAATGCGCTCGTGTGCCGACAGAGATATAAACGAGGAGAGCGGAGGATGAGGAGGTGAAGTCATGCTCCTATTTTCAGATCTGATGTGTGCTTTTCCTCCGGGGTGAACGGGCCGCCATTGTTTGAACCCGCTGCCTGAAACAATGAGGGCGTAACCACAACACAACATCCACGGAGCACTTAGACTGGACTGACCATCCATCAAACTGATCATATCTGCTCTCTCTGTCTCTGCTTGATTATTCTCCACCATCCAGGAGCTTCTCGGTTTCCATGGCGATAAATTACTCAAGTAGAAAGATATATACACGCCGTCATTAAGTTGCACGAATATTTAAATGTGCAGGGGGAAAATAAAGTCCTGCTTTTGAAAACAGAGAGTACATCTGCAGAAAAACTCCAATCTGATCGAAGTGCTTTTTCTTTTCTCTGCTAAAATATGCCTTACTCTACGTTCACACTTCAGGTTATGCTGCACATGATATGATACAGGTGTGGATTTTTATTTTAGGAAACAGGTCATCATCAAGAGTTTTTCTGAGATTTTTTATGTGAGAAGACGCCGATGACCCCAAACTTCAATTTGACTTTTTAAGTAGTTTGTCATGTTGTTTCCTTCATGCATCGGTGCAAAAGACTCCAAACGTGATTTGTTGTCCTCTCTGTAAGTCCAATGATTGTGAAAGCCAAAGCTGTTTTTTTCAGTGTTAGTTTTTGGTGTTTTGGTTGGAGTTTCTTCAAACCAGCTGAATTACTTTGTGAATTTGACGGTCTAACTTTGTTTCTATGTTCCCTGCCTGTGTACGCGTCGTCCTCCATCTGAAAATCACAGCACTCTTCTGTTAAATCGGCCCTCTGCACACTGATACCAGCATAAAACCTCCTTTAACGCTCCTGATCCATCACAGCTGCTGTAAAATATCATTTTCTCGCCTTGCTTTTTATATCCCCGACTCTTTTTCATCCACAAAGGACTGCCATCCCCTCTCACCTGAGGATATCCGTTCTGATTACTCATACATCTTTCTCCGTGTAACCCTTCGGTGACTGTCTCTCACCCAGGGAACACTAAAAAAGACGCTTTATTGAAAATAATAGCACACTCCGAGCATGGCAGCTAGTTTCTCTGATTTTAAAGATGTTAAATAATCCGCTGATACATGTATTTGACATTGAAAACACCGCTGAGGTTAACAGTCGTCTCAGCGCCAAAAGAAGTCAGACGCCGCATTAAGAGCAGAGGAGAGGGCGAGGGAAATGAAGGGATACTGAGACGATCCTTCAGGGACTCATCACGCTAATTACATTTTGCATGCTGACTGAAGGTTAGAGCGCTGCAGTCCCAGGTGACGCCCCATTTTTCCAGCTTTTGGTTTGTGCATATGCAGCTTCTCAGAATTATCTCAAAACACTTCACAGCCTTGACGCAAAATGTACTTTTATAGATGCATCAAATGATAACCTATAACTCAGAGAACATCTTAAAAACCGTTCAGACTAATTACCAGTCCAATGAGCATTAATTGGACCGCTGCTTCTGCTGCATTAGATCTTCATTCATGGAACGGCGTGACCTCCAACAAGGACCTCCAACTTTCTAAAGGAAAGGAGGTGACATCATGAAAGTAATGTAATATGCTATTTATACCCTGAGCAGGAGCAGAGATTATTATCAGAGACGGAAAATGAGCAGGAATTTAAAACCCGGTTCGATTCCCGAGATACTGAACGCTTGGTCTTTGTCACGCCCCTCAGGGTCTAAGAGTCAAATGCACGAGGTTATGAGTCAGTGTCACTAACTGGGCTTAGAGCGAACTCTGGCGTGAACTAGAGAAGCAAGCGGTCGGCAACATTCATCTCTCGACGGGGGTGTCTAACTCGGTGTTATGATGTGTTTGACCCTAAATTAATTTTACGCTGGAATATCCCTTTAACCTAGGACACGATCTGGACCATCCTTTAATGACCTAAAACTCTGTATGTGAGGTTACGCCACCCTCTCAATATGACAGCAGCTGATCTGAGTTCAGATTTATGATGTTAATAATGAAATTTGATCGTTTTCCCTCCTCCATTTAAATAAATAAACACATATCTCTGGCGGTGGAGCATTTTTATTCACGGTTCAGACGTCTTCACACATAATTTATGATCTGATAGTCAAACTGAACCAGAGGAGCCTGATAATAATCACATGAGAAGAAACAAGATAAAACAAAATCAGATATGACAGTTTGTATTAAGCCTGTAGATGAAAAGTAGGTTGAGTCATACGGAGAAAAATGAGGGATTAAAAATCACGAGGGTCGTATTTAGAGATGTAAAAGCTTTCAGGTGTTTCCTCAGATCTTCAGACTGTCTCCTCCTGCAGAAGTTCTTCCTCATTACCTGTAAATATTTGCTGATATCTCTCTGATCACTTGAATTTCCTCTGTTTATGTTTCTGCATGAACTGACGCAGTGACAGGGCATCATGTTCACCCAGCCTGAAATGTAATCTGTGTTAGTAACCAGCAGCTCACTATACATGGTACTAGTATGGATGACTTTGAGGGACACTGTGTTGAAGAGGGATGGGAATTGTTAAGAATTTAGTGATTACGATTCTATTATCGATACTGCTTATTGATTCTCATTGAGTGAGAAATATGATAATACAATTAGGTTCGTTCTCATTAACTCTTTAATATTGTCACCTTTGGACAGAGGAGATAACAGATCCATGCACTAATAATTTGTTATGTGACCTTCTATTTGACCACAAATCTGTCACTTTACTTTTCCCCGCCTCGATGAAAGGGGTTGCTAAAGGTTAGCTGACCAGTGCAGCCTCTGAGCTAGCATGACTCTGTTAGTCATCCTCATCTAGATGTAGTTTAAGAAGATGGAGAGGATTTATATAGTGAGAAGGAGTTAACATGGTGCTAACATCTACACAACAGATAGGACCTGGAGGAGTTAAACGTTGCCTTGATGATGCCGAGATGTTAGCTCTGCTCCAGCATTTTTTGGTCTAATTAACGTCTAAATGTAGCCTAGATGACTGGTCTGAAATCAGACTACCACAGATCTCAAAATGAAAGTTTTTTGAGACATCTAAATTCAGACCAAGTTTAGACCAAGTCTAAATCTGGGCTGTATCTATATGCCACTGTATTTTGATCAACAGCTCTCAAAATGATTTTGGTTAAGTACTTGGAGATCAGTTATGAAACTCACAGTTGCTTTTTGTAAAAAATAGTTATCGATTATTGGGTTAAAGTGCAAAGTCTAAATTCTGTCTAAAAATATACAGAATCTAGACGGTTGAAATGAGGTCTAAAAAAAAACTCAACATCTTATAGTCATCTATTGCACGGTGGGAGTCTCACCTTCGCTAAGTAGCGAATCAAACACATTACACTTTAAATTAACTGCACGCTGGGTGGACAAATGTTTCGGCATATCGGAGGTATTTTCCCCGTTCGACAAAATCAATGCTTTGCAAGTGTTGCAAGTCGCCCTGGTATCATCTTTCCGCGTGAAATACAACCAAACTCTGGAGTGCTTGACGCCATTCTGGAAAGTTCTGAACCAAAACACACTTCTTGCACAGAGACATTAGAGGAACCGATAAGAAGAATCATCAACAATTCTTAGGAATCGAATCACTTTTAAAAAAGAACCAGTTATCGATTCTCACTCCTAATGTTGAAAACTGAAGACTTACAGGGGATTGTGGTCAGAACGCCGTTAAATGATGTTTTAGCCGCCAAGGTTATTGTTGCATAAAGCAGTAGGTTTCATTTGACCCAGATTCACGGCTCCCAGTTTGACAGATAGGAGCTGCATGTGTGTGTGTGTGTGTGTGTGTGTGCACGTGTGTGTGCGGCCCCGGGGCGTGTTCAGTGTATAAAACTCGGCATACGCTCACGCTCATATTCAGCCCTTTGATCACAGACATTGTTTGTCCGTGATCACCTGTATGTCACCTCCAACCTGTTTCTTTTTTTCTCTTTTGTGTTGTTATTATTTTGGTCCTGCTGCTGACATAATTACACCTTCGCCTGAACCGTTACTCCCTAAAGTCCTGCTGGATATTTGTTGAGGCGTGCTGCACCGGTCTGAAAAAGGGTTACGAACAAATACGTACACGTTTCCCCAAAGATATAATTATATCCAGTGGACTGCAGAGGCCAGCGAGTGTAATTAGCACAATGTGAAATTTCACATTTCTGATTTTCTGTCTCAGCGGACGCTAAAGTCATGACACATACCCGCTGCATACTTATTATTGTCACATGTGAATTACCGCCTTGAGCCCTCCATTGACATTGTCCATTGAATACCATTATGGCGAGGATAATGGCGATAGGAGAATCAGAGTTAATGACTGTATTTATTGCACACATAATGTCGCCCTCATTGTCTGAAAGCAGCGCCTCCCTCTGAAAATATGGGTCCGAATTGTTGTTCTCTGGCATCGACACGCACTCGATGTATTTAATTTTCTATGTGGAGATAACAGAAATTATTATAAGCAGTTCCATTCACCATAAAGTGTAATTAGTCAATAATTATGGAGTGGTAATTACATTTGAGAGGAAACCCAAGGTTGGTTTGCAGCAGGGAGCGCATCTTAAGAGACCTCCTGCTGTCGTTCCTCAAACACAGACTCGTGCACGCAAACGGAAACAAACAAGGAACACGCACCTACATTATGTTCGCCGTCACTGATTTATTCATACAAATGCCGCCTTATTACACACATAATCATAAACACAAGAGTAACATCTACACGCACGTATCCTCTCCGGAGTCTGTGTTAATTTACGGTTCGCTCTCTCCATCCCTGCATTAAATTTCCCTGCAGAAATGAACCGTCGTTAGGCAGCGGCAGCGGCTCCTGCTAACGGCGAAGTTTACAGGAGGTTATAATGATTTTCTTAAAGGCCAAATGAGACCATCTGTGTGAGATTTCAACTTGTGCACACTGTGTAAGTGAAACAAACGCCGCACCTTTCCCGAGGTCTGAACCACAAACACAGACACAAACATAATCCCCTCTGTGTTGTAATTTATCTGCAGGTATCGCTCGCTCTATCGCCACCTTCATTCCAACTATCCCCCGCAGGCCGGACCCTCTCATGCAGCGTGTTAAGCACACACGTGTTATCCTCATCAGCCGATGTGTTATAACGCAGAGTAATCTCACATCTCTGGCTGCTCCTGCACCTTTTCAATTTCCTGGTAACCTAATCCTTTCTGTTTCTCCATACCTCATCATAGCCTGGGAGAAAGAGAGATGGGAGGAGGGGAGTGCAGGGGGAGAAGGGATAATAAATTGTGCCTTTTGATATAAGTTGGATTAGGGAAATGGCAAACCCATGTGTATGCTGATGGGGCTGTGCTGTGTGAGGCTGTAATCCATCATAAAAGAAAGAATTCAGAGGTGGGAACGTGCGAAAATCAACATCACACAAAACCTACATTACTGCTGTTTATTCAACACATTCTTACATGGTCATTTTTTCATTAAGGTGCACATCCGTCTTTGTGTGAAATAACCACAGAATTATCATGTTTACAAAGGTCTAATCTGAGGGGTATTACCCTTTTTTTAATGGGCACAAAAATCAAACATGAATTTAACTCACGACAGCAGAGATCGCCGAATAATGTTCTTCCAAATCGCTTTGTAGGAGCCGTAACATAATACGTCTGTAGGTGTCACGTGGTGTCAGGTGGAGAGAGGGGAGCAGTGGCTTTGGTTTGCCTTTTGTTTGTTCCTGCTGTGTATCCGTAGGAGTCCTGTGTTTGTGTGACCATGAGCAGATGTTTCATTAAAAACACCATAAAGTGCATCATCAGCCTCTTGCTTGTCTATGTAGAAGGCGATAGCGAGTCGGACAAATACCGGACCCTCAACTTTCCTCTCAAGCGACAAGGTTGGTCTTTGGAGTCGCTACAGCTTTGGTCAGTAAAGGACCAAAATCACTTCAATAACTGGAGTAAATTGGATAATATAAAAACTGTCACTCTAACCCAGCGTGTGTTAAGAGGGAAATTAACCCTAACTCTAACTATCTTGGCTAAACACTGTAAGTATGTTCTTGTTTTTGGTCTCTTGGAGCGAGCCCCAAGTGGACACTCGAAGAACTGCACGTTCTAGCTTTATTTCTCAAGACTTGTGTACTGTAAAGTCCCACTCTGATAAAACACGATCAGAATAGAATAGAATAGAATATTCCTACAATAAAGGAATATTCTATTCTGATCATGTTTTATTTTTTTTACCACTTAAAGTGTTCTCGGCAGTTTTTAAATTGTGATTATAAGTTTTTAAGACAATATCACATTACCCGTGTCATTTTCAGGGGCTTTTCTTCTGCAGAGCTCCAGTAGCTCATTAGCAATTCGCCCCTGAGTCGTAGGCGGAGACAGCGCTGCTCTGCATACTCCTCTTTACGCTAGCTTGCATTTATAGTAGAAGAAGCAGGTAACATAGGAGCTATTCAGCTTTTGCACATTAATGTCTTTAGGGACATGATGAAAGTTGATATCATAATTAGCTTTCCTGTGAGCATTGCAATCTGCTAACACACACACGTCCGCATAGCACACATAGCAGGGCTCTGGAGGCGGAGCTTGGATTTGTGATGTAGGAAATCTCACTGTCTGAACCTGCTGTTTGAGTCTGTCAGAGATTCACAGAGATTTGAACACAAATACTCAGAATTGCACTTATTTTTCTCATGATATGTCCTGTAGCATCAGATAAATCAATATTTAGACAACAAGGAAAACGTTTTTTTTCATCAGAGTGGGTCTTTAAGATCATTACATCCTTTTGTGGGTGAAACATGATGCACAAAGTAATAACTCTACAAGTTGTTGGCCTGGTCCTGAACTTTAACGTGAACCGCCAACATGTGACTCAGGAGAGAAACCGCTCTTATTAACACTAACTTTTGCACTGCTGTTTACTTAACGCAATCATGTGTGTGTTGCAAATTTGTCTGTTACCGTAGAATCATGGCGGAGCAAGATGGCGACCTCTGTAGAAGGTACCATATAGATTTAAGTCTGCTTGAATAACACGCTCTGTTTCTCTGATCCATCCTGACTCTTTCTGGCTCTGTGTACGATCTTGTTTGTTAAAGAAAGACTGTTTCCTGTTGACCTAACCATGAAAAAACACTGAGCTGCTGCCTGATAAACAGCCTTAATGCAGGAATGAAAACCTGTAATTACTCTGGAGAGTCGGCCGCTTTATTTCAGTCAACTCAAACGAGGTGAAATAGAGAAACAGTACACACCATCAGGAGAGCGAGATAAGCTAAAATGAAACTGTGGTGATGTTCAGGTGAGAACATTTGTATTATTCATTCGGATGGTTGTGTGTCTGTGTCTGTGTCTATTTGTGTGTTTGCAGAGGACTGACAGCAGGACTGGTCCAAGGTCTCCGGCCTTGTTTATCTCCACAGAGCTCCCAGCAGATCCTCTCTTGATCCATTGATTTGTTTGTTAGATGGTGACACGGGTCAGAGAGACGCCAAAACATCGGCTCTGAAGGATAAGTTGTGTTTGTATGTTTGCCTTTGAGGATGAATAAGGAAGCTGGAGAGGAGAAGAAGTGTGTTTGAGTCGGGTTTGGAGATGTGCTGTCTGAGAAACTGCAACCCTGAGCAGCGGCTGACTCCACAGCCTCCACATTTCAGGAAAGTTTCTGCTAAAACAGAACTCGAATCAAACTTTCTAAAGTGGGTTTTCTTTGGACTTTGATTGTTATTGAATCTGCAGATATTTTATGGGATTTCTTTACGGTCTTTGCGCTGACAAAGGTTACCAAAATAGACAGATATCACGATCCCACCTCACAGTTAGGACTCCTTTAACTCCTTTTACAGTTTTTACAGAACCGTATATCAAATATTACGATGGAAAGAGAGATGTTTCCAGTTTGAGACTTTATACAGTCCGAGCGCTTTAAGCCACGGCTGCCAGTCTGGCTCAGATCCTCTTATACTGCGGCGTTGGATGTATTGTAAATGACTTTAAGGATGCCCTGTCTGCCCCGGAGACGGCCTTTTGAAAGGCGATCCCTGTCCCTCTCACTTATGGCACTCCCTGCAGAACCACTTCAAAACGCTCGTAAAGCAGCTCGCACGGATTGATCTGGCCTCTATTGAAAACACATTGGCTCATAATCTATGCCCTCTCATAATAAGAAGAGATCCCACATCAGTTTCAAGGTCAAACACCAATAAAATCAAAGACGGCAATTTGTCAGGAGGCTGCCCAGGACCTGACATCATCTCTGCAGTCCGTCCCAGACACGAGCTGGAGCTCAGCTGCAGTTTTCCTCATCCCAGATGTAAATCGTATATTTTCCCATTACAGATCAGCTTCTGATGGAGCTGCAGCTGCACATGAAGTTTGAAGTTTATTTCGATCTGGTCATATCCATTCAATATATACAGTAAATTACAAGAAAAGAAAAAGAAAAAGAAAACATACAGATGATTCCTGATCTGTCCTCTTATAGAGCAGAGATAGCTGATGAATATGAATCATGGGAGGATCGTCATCCTCTTAGGGGAACATCCCTGAAAATACGGATTTCTCCAGAGGAAGAGGGTGGTGGGTGAGGCAGGAAGGGTGGGATCTTTGGACGCAGAATCTAGTCATCGGATCTTCATGAGAGCCGATAAAAAATAAGAGGTGTTTTATTTTAACATCCAGGAACTTCAAGACTTAAAGGGATATTACAGTGTAAAATTAAGTTATGGTCAAACACACCGTAAACGCCAACCAAAACGTCAATCTATAGCCACGAATAATGCTCAGAACAGCACCTAACACTGACTCTATTCTTTAGCAAAGAGACTAAACACAACTCACCTACTCGCTTCCAGCAGCCGCTTGTTTGTAGTGAGACCTCAGGCCAGTCCATTACGGACTACAGCGGGGTGCCGCAGCTCAAGGAAGAACATTTATGATCATTTCTTTATGGGAATGCAATCAGACCGAGACGCTAAGGCAGAAGAACTACCACGTCTGTAAAATGATTAATATGGTGATTATTACTTCAAGGAAATGATAAAGAAATGATCATAAATGTTCTTCCTTGAGCTGCGTCACCCCGCTGTAGTCCGTAATGGACTGGCCTGAGGTCTCAATACAAACAAGCGGCTGCTGGAAGAGAGTAGGTGAGTTGTGTTTAGTCTCTTTGCTAAAGAAATGAGTCAAAGTTAAAAAGATGTTTGGTGTCTAGTACTACGGCTGTGACCCTATATGTCCTGTTGATGAAGTTAGGTGCTGTTCTGAGCATTATTTGTGGCTATAGAGTGGCGTTTTGGTTGAGGGCGTGGCTCTCTGTATTGCTATCCTGCGGTCGTTACTAAAGTTGGTATAACTAGAGAAGCAAGCGGTCGGTAACATTCATCTCTGGAGGGGGGTTCTAACTCGATGTTACGGTGTGTTTAACCCTAAATTAATTTTACGCCAGAATATCCCTTTAAAGCGTGGATAAAACAGCCAAAGAAATGAGCCCCATTCAAACACAAATCCTGTCTTTTAGAGACGTGCATCCTAGCTTCTATCTCCCACTTGAAAAGACTCATTTTCAGACGGATGGGGGTCTGTCTCTCCTCTGCTGCTGACTCAGAGGACTCGAACATCCTCGTGTCAGGCTGCACTGTGCAGATCCGTTTGTCAATGTATGAATTATGAACATTCATTTCAGGATGTCTAACGAGACTCTCAACTTTCCTTTCACACGCGTTTCCACCGTTTCAAGCCAAATTTCCAGAGTCGCAGTGAGAGTGGGCTGATTTGACGCTGAAGTTTGGTGTACTGAGGAGTTCTTTTGGCTGCGCCGTCCCTCCAGGTGGCTTTCTCTGGCTCCCCGCGGCTCGAGCTGAATCCCCGGGCCCGCTGCCTGAAAGCCTTTGTGCGCTCTATCAGGTGCGAAGTGGGAGCTCTCTCTCTCTCTCTCTCTCTCTTTTTCTTCTTCAAGTCTTTGACGATGCCCAGCAACTGTCATCTGTCAGCAGCATCTGTGGGAAGCAGCTTGTTTTCAATGAGTGCGGATTTCCTGGCCGTACCTGTCAGTCTGACTCATAGCGGCTCGTAACAGATGCTGCTGCCGTTCTTCTAAACTCATTAACTGCAGCCCACACTGTGTTGTGGTTGTCGTTCATTCGGAGTGACATTTGGGGCTTCTTGGTTAAATGTGTGAGAGTTAGATTATTCACTAAACGGACATGTTTGCATTGCTTTATAAAAACTCTCCATATCGGCGGTTTATCTCTGGGTTTCTGCTCTAATACACGACTTGACATGTGAATTCTTCTAATAGCTCATACGGCTGATATTCGCGGTGCTGCGGTGCCTCAACTTAATCCTCGCAATGTCAACAGCAGCGCCAAGAAGAATAGACCTCCGTCTTAACTGTTCATCCAAGGAAATCTTCACTGATTGCAAAAAAATATCCCGAAACCTCTCAAGGAGCTGGGATAGTTTCATGTTTAGCTTATGAGTAAGTCGAGGCAGTTCGGTCCAAATCCAGCAGAAATGGATGAAATATACACATGATAAGTAGGTCTGACTCCTGCACCAATAACTGTTGAGACATGGAACAACCCCCGCAGACCTTCATAATCCCTCTGACGAATAGCTGCGGTGCAAATCTTAACTGCAGCCATCCCAGATCCAACGGCGCTGTTCCAGGACCAATTGGCGGGGGCCATTAGGGGCGTTCACATACATTTAGATGATCCCTCTGTTTGCATTACCCAGGCACAGATAATCTGTGTATACAGTGGGGAAATTAGGGCCGAGCAGCCGTGGGCACTGCGCACGGAGACCTCCACATGTTCACTTCAAAGTGGCTGCAGCTGAGTGGAAGCAGGTGTGTCTTGTCCGGAGTCGGGCGCGGGGTGGGCCCGAGCTGGATGGAAGGAGGAAGGAAGGCGGGATCCCCTCAGGCCGGTCTGTGTGTGGTGGAGAAGGTCATTTCACGTGTGTCTGAGCAGAGCAGAGAGAGTCCGTTTAAAGCGGTTCTGATGTGGTCATGTGCAAATATTTTGTAATAGTGATACAACACAGCGCAGAGCCAGAGTGGCATATTTGTGCGGGGAGAGGTCCTCTGGCGAATGAGAGAAATGTGTTTTCAATAACGGAGCAGAGTCGTGTCTGCAAACGAGAGATCCTGCAAAATACACAGATGATGACTTCAGACGGAGGAAACTCACTCGGCTGATTTCTTTTATCTTATTTCATACCAATAAGTTTATTTTTGTGCCGTTAAAGTTCGGTGACATAGTTTCAGGAGAGCCCGAGGCGGCGACAGAAAGGTCAAACACACACGTGAAAACCTACAGTCAGTGTCGTTTCTTTCAGAAAGTCGACTCTCTTGATAATTCTGGATTTCGTTGGCGTTTTCTTCCGCTTCATCTGGGACCGGGTCGTGGGGGCAGCAGCTTCAGGAGGGAAGCGCAGACGGCCCTCACCCCAGATATACAGATATAATCCCTCCACCTGGTCCTGGGCCGGCCACGAGGTCTCCTCCCGGTGGGACATGTCTGGAACACCTCTAACGGGAGGCGTCCAGAAGGCGTCCTAACCAGATGCCCGAGCCACCTCAGCTGACTCCTCTCGACGTGGAGGAGCAGCGGTTCTAATCTGAGCGCCTCCCGAGTGTCCAAGCTCCTTACCCTATCTCGAAGTCTGAGCCCGGACACCCTGCGGGGGAAACCTATTTCAGCCGCTTGTATCCACGACCTCGTTCTTTCGGTCATAACCCAAAGTTCATGACCATAGGTGAGGATCGGCACGTAGATTGACCGGTAAATCGAGAGTCTCGCCTTGCGGTTCAGCTGTTCCTTCACCACGACGAATCGGTTAAGCGTCTGCATCACTGCTGATGCCGCTCCGATCCACTTGTTGATCTCCCGCTCGATCTCTTCGATCTAATTCTGGATTTATTTTAGATATTTGCAGGAAACCGTGTCCTTAAACCTTTTTTATAATCTCAGAGGAAACTGATTTTCTTCCTCTTATTTCAAATGAATTAATTTATTTGTTGTCCTTTTACTTTGGTGTTAAAGTTCGGTGACACAGTTTCAGGAGAACCCGAGGCGATGGTAGAAAGGTCAAACACACATATGAAAACCTGCAGTCAGTGTTGTTTCTTTCCCAAAGCCGACTCTGGATAATTCTGGATTTATTTTAGATATTTGTCTCCTTTAACCGTTTTTATAATCTGAGAGGAAGATGATTTTCTTCCTTTTTTTCACCACGACGACTCCAAACTTCAGCGGAAACCTTTTTAAAGTATCCCAGTATTACACTGAGATATACTCTCAGGAACAAGCTGTACTACTACAATATGTTACCACTGAAATGTAGATTTATTCCTCCAAATGTGCACAGCTTTGGTGCCGGTTGCCACCACGACAGCGCCATGAGCACAAACTGAAACTTTTCATCAAAGTGAGAAAGTGAAGTCGCTGAAAATCGCCCACGCAGTCAGAGTGACATCCATACTCTCACAGAAACGACAGCTAACACTCAGAGGAAGACAAGTGGATTGTGGGAAAATAAACCAGGCACACTGTTTTCTGCTTAATTGAGACGGCGTCACAATAATCTATGCGACAGAGAAGAATTTAAAAAACCTGCAAAAGGCGTCCGAGATAAAGAAAAGGAAACGCCCGAGTCATGCAGCGAGCTGTTTATATGTGCGGTCACTCTCGAACACAACACCTGTGTTTGTGTTTGTGCAGGTTTCCTCTGATAGTGCCGCTGCGTGTCTGTTTGTGTGTTTTTCCTGGAGGTTAAACACTTTGTTTCCCCTCTAATGGCTCCCTCGTTCGCCGCGGCGGAAGAAAAGGGAGAAGGGGTTATTGTGCGAGCGATTTGTCACCGCCTGTCTGAGCTGTGAAGTCCGCGCTGACACCATAACTACTTGATAATAGTTCATCTGGAGGAAAGCTGTGCCTCGAACTCGCGCTTTTCTCTGCACTGACCTCAATGCAACACGGTTTTCTCTGTCCACCTCTGACTCTGAGGGACCGGATCATTTGTTTGCATGTCACAGGTAATGAATGCGCTGCATGTTAGGGAGTATCTCTAAACGTTTGCATGCATCGCTTAAACAAAACTACCTGGTTTAGACCTCAAATATGAATAATCTATTTTCTCTGCAGCATTTACAAAATTAGAAAAGTACATGTGTCAGTGGGGGAGTTATTTGAGGCTTTTAATACTGTAAAAATTAATGTAATTAGGGCTGAGACCTGATTTAATAAATATCTAATTAATCAGAGGCTTTGTAATTAAAGACAGAGTATTAGGAAAACACATTAAGAACAAAAAAATAAATATGACTGAGATTAAAATCATTACTAATGAGGATAAAGTCGTGATGATTTTATTACAACATTATTCTCATAAGTAATTACAAAGTCTTACTTTTTCTGAATGTGGCCTTAATACTCCGTCATAGTAATTAATTAATCTCAATTAATCACATTTTAATAACATATAAATTTCTGACCTGAGAACAGTGAGAATCTTTTTTTTTTAAATGGTTTATGAGTGAATCAATGAAAAGTGAACTAAATAAACATAAACAACATGTTTAAGCAAATAAAACCTTGTTTTTTTTTTTTTACCTTAACTCACTCGTCCTTGCTCTGACTCCTCTCATCTGGTCGAGTAAAGGTCGCTGCACTCGGAGTCGGACTAACGTTAACTTCCACGCTAGCTGGCTCATGTTTAGCATTCACGTGATAGCAGAGGCTTGACGTGCTGCGGTGATATTCTATTATTTTGTATAGTTTGCACAAGACTTTTCTTTTATCCTTCCATCTATCTTTCTTTTTTAAAAAACAGAAATGGCACCCACGCAGGAGCCAATGAAAATACATTTACGCGCGACTTTGTTCATTTTTCCAAGCACTGAGTGGGACTGGAATCACTGCTGCACTCACTCACATTGGGGTGCGCCAGTATAAGCGGTATACCTGAAACTCGACCAGTGAGAAACGTTTGTTTGTTTGTTTGTTTGTTTTATTTTGGATCCACCATTAGTTACAACAAAATCCTCTTCCTGGGGTCCTTCTATTCTTTTCGATTTTCACTTTGAACCCAGACATGTACTTACAGACATCACACTTCCATAACACTTGTTGAAAAATAAACCAAAACATAAATAAGATGAAGAATGAAAAGTGAAATGACAAAATAGAAAAACTGAAGAAGAGCTGAACTTAGTTTCATTCATGGTTCTCCATATGGAAACAAATAAACCTTTAATTGTTTGTTAAAGCAACATCTGTTGATGTCTGAAATTAAAAAGTTAGAAAATAAATGTCATGCCTTCGTGGTTCATGTTCTGGGGTGAAAAAATATAGTAGGCGCGGTTAATATGCGTTAATACTTTTAATGAGATAATATTACTGTAATTAATTCATTGCAATTAACGTGTCAAAGTCCTGGCCCGTAATGTAATGCATACATTTCATTATGTATTAAAAGAAAATTCTAATTTTTGTTTCATGGTGCTCGATCGGAGCATGCTACAGGAAGGTTTTCATGATTATTTTTTTCTCTTTTTTTAGTTTCCTTTAGCAGAGAATCTCTCCCACATTTTTCACATTTTTAAATTTTTCCTAATTAAAGTAAGCTGAGATGGAAGAAGTCGCCCTGCTCTAATTTTGAGGTCTATAATAAAACGTCCATGACTGAAAAACCTTGAGGCACACTGATGGATGAACGATTACATCCTCGATGGTTTTCACGTGTGCGCTGACAGATTTGCTTTCTGCGTTTGCAAACAGACGCACTAACGAGTACACACACATTACAGAGGCATACACACAATCACACACACACACACTTGCCCTGTTTGTCTCCTCTGTCAGCAGAGCTGTCGTTCTCCTCTACAGCTAACATGTTTCTGATTAGCACATGACCTTTTTCCTCCGTGTGTGTGTGTCTGCTGAAGAAACTCGTCCTCATCGTCCTCAGATTGCTCCGCTGGTGCAAACAAAACACCTCTGCATGCAAAACTAACAACAACAACACCAAAACGAGCGTTTACCATCCGCCGCAGAGACACTCCATAATCTGTACGCCTTTCTACAGCGCTCACTACGAAAGAGTCGGAGAAAAAGCAGACCCTCTTTCCATATGGCTGAACGTCATGAGTAATATTTTGAGTTATGGTGTTTCCACAAATCTCTGAGCTGCAGCTATGGCAGCAGAAGTTCTCCGCTGCCAAAGCCTGTCTCATTTAATTACACCTACATTAAGTAGAGAGTAGACTCTGGAGTCGTCCTCTGCGCTAACCTCTGTTGACATGTACCATTATCACATGTCGTTAGAGGGACCTGGTGTTATTCTGGAGAGCAGAAAGCAGCCCACTGTTCTCTCCTGTTCTCTGGCTTGTCTAATAATCGCAGCTAAAACATCAAGAAACATGTTTTTATGGTCTGACTAAGCCATAATGTATATCCCTGTTGTGCTCTGGGCTAGCGAGGTTTGAACCCAGGGGCACTGAAGTACGTGGAAATATTTATATTCTCCTCAGCAGAGGGGCTGTAACGTACAGCAGGGAAGCTAATCTCACATGCTGGAAGTCCATTCGGGTCTCCTCGGCAGATTTCTGTCCTTCCTCTCTGTAAGAGCAGAGTCCCACTCGTGGTGGAGCAGCGACGTGGACGCATATGTCTGTGTCTTTTCCTGGTGACATGTTTTAAACCTGCTTTTGTTTTTTGACTCACTGTGAGTTTATGTACAAATATTTTGGTCTAAAGTTACAAGCAGAGGCCTGAATATCTGAATCTCAGGTTTCTGTTCAGAAGTTGGTTAAATTGTTGCATGAATTCAGTGTTTTCAAGATTATTTTTGGTCTTTTAAAATAACCTCACAACGCCATCTTTGGTGATTATATTACAGCCTCGTTTTCTCACCTCTTTTGGTTGAACTTTGCATGTTGGAGAGTTTAGGTTTTGATTAACAGAGTGAGTCTGTAATTTCAGCCAAACATGTCTGCAGTTTTCATGGTTAAAACAGTTGTTGAAACATGAAAAGAGTCCCTGTGAATGTCAGAATATGTGAAAAACAAAGAGATGTATGCAGCTGAAAGTCCCTAGATGACAGGGTCACCAAGTCTACAATGTTTATCTGCACCTGTGCACCTCTTTCTATCACTGACTACTTATCTGCATGTGGAGTCACACAGGATTAAAAACCCAAATGTCCTCCCAAATATTGAGTAACTTTAGGGTGATCATATTCTGAATCCTCAAAAAGAGGACACGACTATGCGGGAAGGAGTCAGGGAGTCGCGTGTGGTAAATTTTGAAAGTCTTTTGGGTCGGTTTGAGTGATTTTGACATGCTTTTTACTCAGTTAGTCCACACGACACAAACTCAAAACTTCCATACAAAACCCGGACATTTGAAGGATTTTATAAACTCCCTGGACAAAGTCGGACAAAGTGAGACAGGGCCAGACAACCCCCAAAAAGAGGACATGTCTGGGTAGCAGAGGTCGTACAGTATGTTCACTATTCTGCCCGCACTATTTGTTGGCTCCATGTAGCTTGACAGAAAGCTAATAAAAGATAACGAAGAGAAAACTCTGAAGTCTTGTTGAGGAATGTTTGTTCTTTCGTTCTTCTTTTTCCTCAGTTTTATTTTCCAGCATCTTTCCCATTATAATTATTTATTTTTTTGTAAGACTGAAATGACAAATAAAAATAAACATTATAAAATGTAACGTCAGCTGTCCCTTGAAAACGACAAATATAAAGTAACACACGTTCATAAACCAACAGGTGTACACAAACCTGTACGAGGCGAAGATGAACAAACCGCGATTACCGCGAATTTAACACATAAAAAATAGATCGTCAGAAACGTGATAAACTGTATTACATAAAGTAAACAGATACACGGTAAATTGACAACAATGCTGTAGTGCTTTAACTTACAAAGTTTTACCCCGTGCTGTATCGAAGCAGATGTGCATCGTGTGATTTCTGTCAGAGTTGGTCTGTCCCTCAAAAAGGTCCGACTAAGAACTTGCTCAAAAACGCTGGAGGGCAGAACAGTCACCCTACCTTTAGGGGCTTTTAATCCAGATAGATAATCCAATAGAGAAAGTAGAAAACTGGGAGGACAGACTGAGGGGTGAGATCCAGAAAAAAGACCAAAGAATATGAACATTATATGACTCTGCAGCTGAGATTAACCAGCACTGTAACTTCAGTAAACAGCTAATTAAACCGTCCGCTCGGATGCAGCAGGAAACCAGCAAACCCCCGAGTTCTTGGAGGTGAAATCCCAGTTTTTGTTTGCGGTTTGCAGGAAGCCTCCTCCTCTTTAATAAAACTCATCCTCTCAGGGATCATTCCTGTTATTTTCTTAGTCAGCTTGTAAAACCGTCTGAGCCACGATGTCTGCTAAATCAACTATTTTATGTGGGAGTAGTCAAAAAGACACATGTTCCCTAAGTATCAGAGCCGTTACTGCCTGTTTTGCAGCGGTCGGGTGGAGCAATCTGTAAGCAGTAAAAAATAATGTGCTCAGGTTAAAACATTGAGCGAATAAAAAAGTTTAAATTAGAAATAAAAAAAAGTCCAAAAATGACCAGAAGCATTTCCTGTTCTGACTGAGAACCGGGCACTGATGACTCCTGATTGGCTGAGGTTGAAGCTACAGCTCAATATAATTCTTAAATTAAGGTCGGTGGTTTGATCCTGGCGCTTGTTGCGGAAATTCGACCTCAGGCAAGACAATAAAACCATAATTGTGTTCACTGTTTTTGTGTAGGAGAAAATACAAGCCCCTTTGGACGGCATCTGCTAAATCGGTGGAAAATAACCCGCTTCCGACCAGAAATCAGCCTCGTGAAGACAACGTCAGACTGAGTAATGAAGTGAAAACCGGGCCGTGGAGCCGCGGAGACAGAGCAGAGATCCGTCAACGTTCACAGACAGAGGTAGGTTATCGTGTCAGTGGATGTCAAGTTAAAAACAAAGGTGCCTTCAGGGAAACAGACGATGATCTGATGAGCAGAGGGAGCTGGCAGCACCTGAAGGGAGGGGTTTACCGCCACACCTATAAACCTGATTTGATTCGCTCAGTGTCCCAGCAGCGCCGCACCGGCGGAGAAAAATTAGACTTTTAAATACCTCCGCCGCTATTTAAATGTCCTGATATTTTCATAGAGCGCTCATTCGTCAATCCAAAGACTCTCCAAAATAAAGAATTGCGTGCACGTAGCATTTGACCCCAGTCTGGAAGATAGATTTCCGTGGCATCTGATGGAAAAGGCTGATCTTTATAAACTCCCCTGCCTGGCTGTGGCATTTACTCAGCATCGACACTTGATCTTCATAATGTGTCCATGATGAGGTCACAGAGACCTCGGGCAGATGTGTGTGTATATGTGTGTGTGAATATGTGTGTGTGTGTGTGCTGCGCCGCAGACTGGAAGCAGAAACGCCTGCCTTGTCCTGCTTGTCGCAGCAGATTTTCAGCTCACACTAAACATGCAGCAGCTCTGCAGAAATGCATCAGCAGACAGAGACAGACACGTATACAGACGAACATCAGTGTGCATTTTAAAGGTATGGTTGACGATTAGAGAGATTGGTTATTATTATGACCCTCATTTCTATGGCGATTATTGTCCTATAGTGCGATCTCCACAAAGTGAAGAGAAAAAAAAACGGAACAAATCCGTTCACCTGAGCAGGTGCAGAGCTGCAAAAACATTGACCAATGGGAGCCATCCGTCCTGGACACAAATTTATTTTTTTGTAGGATGGTAGTAGAGGGTCCCGCCCTCCTTCGCCTCTGATTGGCTAGAAGTGCTGGGCTCTGATTGGTTATTCCTTATAGCTCACCCATTCTTGAGAGTCGGGACAAAACATGTCCTACATAGAAAAGTCTAATTTATTCAAAACAATTAAGAAATTCTAAATGTTTGACATACTCAAAAAGTTAAATCTAATGGATTTGTGTATACCAATCCTATTTTTTAGCACAGATATTTACTTTTTGGGGGGATATTTGTTTAAATGAAACGTCTGTGGTTAGAAGGTCCATGTTATTGCTTGTGTCCTCAGCAAGAGGTCACAATATTGACCAGCCCCAAAAAACTTTAAAAAACTCTATAATTGTGAAAACATATACATCAAATAAAAATTCAGGGCTATAAATATATAAACAATGAATGGCCTGAACATCAAAAAGCTTTTTGCCTAAAAATCTGCCTATCAAAGTTGTGTCCTCAGTTTCTGTCAACTCCATCAGATTATTCTATAAACCTCATTAAATCATGCAATATCATGGTCAGCTATATCCCTGAGGTCCCCTTTTCATTTCCTGCTTCTGGTGAATGCAACACCACCACACATGGTCTGGTAGGTTTTACAGTTTTTGATATTTTAGACAAACAATGTCAATATTTGTATGGTCACAGCTGGACCATGTCAACACCGTCTCCCCATTATTATACTTTTTTTTAAACCATAGTGAGTTCAATTAAAGTATTTTAGTGAGATTATCAGGACAGCTAGCAACTGCCAAAAAAGTAGCTAGCTGCACTGTACAATATATGTTTTGGAGGGAAAATACATGCCCTTACGTCAACTCCGTCAGGCGTCAACTCCGTCAGATTTTGTGTCTGACGGAGTTGACATGTAAGCTGATGGAGTTGACAAATCCACCTATAACCTCTTAATGTGCTGACATTATGCTATTTTTGAACATGGTTAAGGATAACAATGTTATTCCAGGGTCTTATCTGCACATAAAAGTACATATATAGCATATATTACGTTATTTTACCATATACTTCTGTTTTGTAGAGTAGACCATGGGCAGGCTGTCTGCTTAATTATAACTGTCAAACTTTCCCAACACACACACACACACACACACACACACACACACACACACACACACACACACACACCATATATCATTGATTGATTGATTAATGTACAATCCTAAAGGTGCAGTATGTAATTTTCACTACCTAAAATCTACACACTGGCTTCTTATAGAGTGCGCAAGAAGTTCTATGTTGCTCTTTTAAACCCCAGTGTAGGTGGGATACCAGATAGAAGAAAAAGGTTATTATTTTTACATTGTTAACTTGGACCCTCAGACCTTGGGCTCTATTTTTGTGTCCACCGGCGCCATGGCGGAGGGTGGCGAACCCCGCGCAGCGGCATTTTCGTCTGGCGGAGCTCAGCGTACAGCCAGTTTGGTATTTTCGTGGACTGAGGTGCACTGAGGTCCGCCAAGCTGGGCGTGGATGTGTGGCAGGGTGAGGTGTCCACAGAATCAGCTGGTGCAGTGACATTTTCGTACTTGTTGCCGGCGTGTAAAGTGCGCTGAAAGCTCGCAGATTCAAACCTGGTCAGCTTTCAGCTCAGGTGGATCCGGATGGGCTAGTGGTATTTTGGGAGACCGGCGGCATATCGGCCTCACCAGCAGGTTTCCACAGTGTCAGGAACATTTCCGTGCAATAAATAATCAATAACAACTAATAATCTGTGTCAGCACATACATTTAGATCTATATCGATATATTCTGATCTATATCTGATCTGATGAGCGCATTTGGCATGCGTTTGGACACTCAACCTGACCAAATTAACACAGCTGCTGAATCCGCATGAAATTGAATCAAATATCTAGTAAATAAACACACATGATGAAGTTAACAAGATATTTAATTTGTCTGCCCCCATTTCTAGCTTCCTCTTCCTCTTATTTCTCGCGCAGCTCAACCTGGACATGTCTCCGTGTCCTCTACCCGTCCTGCTGCAGCTGCTGCTGCGGCAGCTGAACAGATGATTTGTTTCAGTGATCAGATGAGTTTTTTACTTTAAGCCTACATACAAATATTATAATAATCAGTTTTGTGAGCCAAATTTATTTTATATGCCAAGATCTATGAAAGAAAGAGCCAGGCCACGGAGCGCGATTTACACACAGATTGGTTCCGATTTTAATGCCATTTTTGGAATTTATGTTGTGACCTTTGCGCACAACCCACCTTTGTCACGTGAGGTTTAAATATATGCAATTTAATGTGATTGTCTTTATTTGTGGAAAAGGGTGTTTGTCTTACCAGTGGGTCAAACATTACACACACCAAATCCATCTGTGCTTATATGAGACAGTGCAGAGGACGCCCAATGCAGCGCTTACAGTGACACTTGTTGAGGTGCTGCCTTCTGTCGCCATCGTGTGGCATTGCTGTCTTCAGACATCTCTTGATCTCTTTGACTACTTCACGAAAATAGTAATACGCCTCGCTAGTGGCGGATTCAAAGGCGAGAAAAGCTGATGTTATTGGTCAATACAGGTCTCGGCTGTGTTAAACCCACTCAACGCCCTCTCTCCTCCCTCCCTATGACCTACGCCGCTGGAAGGAGCTGAGTTAGGGGAGGGGGGATACTTATGCCAGGCTGCACAACTCACCAAAATACGAAAATGTGCTTGGAAACGCCTTGTCGGCGCGGTGGTTAATTGCATTAACGGTATGTTCAGTATGAAAATAATGAGTTATTAGTTCTTAATCTATTTTCACCTATTGACCTATTGTCAATCGGTTTAAAAACACATTTGTTCAATAACATATGCAATGTCATCAACTCCGTCAGTTTCTCGTCAACTCCGTCAGGTGTTCGTCAACACCGTCAGATGTATGTTTTTCTTCAATTTTGGAGAAAAAAAATTTGTTTCTTCAGTTTATATTGTTTAAGTAACAAAGGAGCATTGGCTCTACATCCTCTTGTGTCTTATTTACTTACAGAAATTGTTTTTATAATATAAAAATTAAAAACAAAGTTTGAAAATGCAACTATTTAGAAATCTTGGTTTTCAAAACAGTGTGAAATCACACACTAGGTTTATATATTATATTTCATAGCATATCAGAGTAACTAAACACTATTACAACATACATCAGAACTTTAGATTCTTGTTGGACTAGAATTATTAAAATTATATTCTTTTTTGTGTGTCTGATGGAGTTGACACAAATCCACTGTCTAAGGGAAACATGTTAATTTATAGAAAAAATGTTTTTATTTAGAGCCTGTTCCTTTACGGGGTTAAATAGCTAAGACCTTTCTCTACAGTAATAAATAACTCTAATCAATATAGTGTGCATTCTCAAAAAAAGTTTTTTAGTAAGTGTTTTGTCCCGACTCTCAAGAATCCCTGAGCTGTGAAAATTCATCATCTGTTGGGTTAGCGTTAGGAGATTCAGAAGTGCGATAATGTTCTGTTCGATGTACAGAGCCGACAAGTCTGGCTTGAGTGTGTGATGATTTTTCCAGCTTTTCTGGCCAATCAGAGGTGAAGGAGGCGGGACTTTCCCTACCATCCTACAAAAAAAAAAAAAAAAATCACGTCCCGGACAGCTCTGATTGGTCAATCTCCTGCTTTGCCTTTTCATCCAATCACCTTGCTGTATTCCACACACCCCTCTCCCGTAGTTCCGACTCTTCCCCTCCCACTCTCCCGGCCCTCCTCGGAGCTCTGAGCGGCTAAAAGTAGCATAGCAGCTTAGCTAAAGGAGCTGTGATGGAGAAGGACGCAAAAAAAAACACTTCAGCTCACCCCACCGCCAAAAGAGGGATGAAAACTCAAGCCGACAGAAGAAAGGGCGGAGTCGAAGAGGAAACATCGGGTCAGCCTTGGAGCGGTGGAGAAAGCTCCGCCAGGATTTGGTCCTGAAAACAGACGCTGAGACAGCAGAGTTTTTGTTGAACAGGTCATTTTTATCGCCTTTTATCGTGGCTCATGTTACATAAATAACTCTTATTAGTCTCTGACATGTCAACTGCAGCTGCAGATGGCGCTCGCTAGCAGAGCTGGCGTTTACTGCCGCTAGTCACTAACAATCCGACATGGTGAATCCTGTTTGAAGCTACCGTAGGATCTTCTGTTGGCCGGCTTCTTGCTCTGCCAGAGGGGGTGTGTCGTGGGGAGGGCGACACAGGTTCTGGGCGGAGTTATCGTGGACGCTTTTCTCAAATCTGCCAGTTTTTTTCAACTGCTTCTCAGATCGTCCACCATGCCTGTAATAACTCTATGTGGTTGAATCTAAAGTGACCTCGGCAAGCTGCTGCCGCCCTGGAAACATCTCCAGCAGTGAAGCAGGAGATGATTTTACTGAGATGACGATGATATTAAATCTAATCCATCTTTAAAATATGAAAGATTTCATGATAGCCGAGTTTTCAACATCAGAGTCAGCTGAAAATGTTGTATTATTGACTGCAGAATGAAAGCCCGAACAGTCCCCTCACACTTAACTAAATCATGAACATAATGGCTGCAGACTCTGCCAGCTTCATTAAGGGCCACTCAGGAGAGCGTAAATAACATCGGACTTCTCCGCATTCACCGACGTGATGATTACTCTTCATAAAGAAAAGAAAATCAGACGTGAAAGCCTCTCGACAGCTTTTGACCTACATGCTCTGTGTTTAAGAATAAGGGTTAATTATTATAAACTAATTGTACTGAAGTAAATCCTGTCCTGAGTGAACATGAGTGCTGTTTGGATCCGGTTCAGACTCTGCAAACACAATAACAATGACTTGGCTTCAAGGCTGCCAACGAAGTCCGAGCCAGAGGTTCAGAAAGCCGGAGGCCATCAGAGCAAACATCGAATCACAGTTAGGGTTAGAGTTATCATTTAGAAGGTTTTAAAGCATTTCTTTTAATTTAGATGATCCACAAACACTAATTTAGGAAACAAAAACTTCAATATTATCTGGTTGAGAGTACGGGGTGTTACAGGTTCAAGAAAGAAAAGGCGAATCACGCTCATGTTTTCTTCACGCATCAGTATTAGCAACATACTGGGAGGAGGATAAGCTGTAAAGAAATGTCTAAATTGTCTAACCCTAGAAAACTATAGCTAAAATTAGTAACACCATCACTATCGCCGGGACATGTGAGTGTACCCTGATGAAGACTCAGGGTCTTTGGCACAATAACAGCTGCAGGAGAGAGAACCAAAATACGTCAGATTTGGAGTAAAAATGACTAAAGCTGACTCAAATATTTCTTATCACTGTATGAATTCTCTTCCCTAGCATGCAAATTCCAGGACCGCTCTTACTGACCTTATTCCCTACATGCAGCTATCAAATCCACCCAAACCTATTTTACCCTCCATCACTAAAATCTCCCTATGAACACGTGTCTGTAGGAAAAATCAGGTTTTGGAAAATCAGGGAAACAAATACGCCTTCAAAGATGTCAAAGGAGATGCTGAAGATACACAGAGACCCATGATACTCAGACAAACAAAACATCATGAAGATCACATAAACATGTTTGGTCCCAGCAAGAGGGTTCTAGGGTTAATAATGAAGGAGCAAACACTTAAAAATGAGATAAAGCCAAAAAATAATATTAAAAAACAGCCCTGGTGGATAGGAGTGTCCCGTTACGATATTGATATCGGGAATTAAAAAAATCAAAACAAAAAATCAAATATCGGATTATATCTGCCTGCACTGAAAATCTCTGATATCAGCACTTCGATACAAACGGTCCATTCCAGACTTGACTATCGAGCGGCGCCCTGATCCAGCATGTAAAGCCCATGTGATCACAACAACAGTGTGTACTAAGATACTAACAAAGTACCAAAGACATCGCAGCGGAGTGCAAAACTTATCATGCACAAGTTTGGGCCAATATCAGATCAATATCAGTATCGGACAATACTGAAGGCTACAATATCTGTATAGTATTGGAAGTAAATAAGTTGTATCGCGACACCCCGACTGGTGAACCACTCTTGATTAATCTTTCAATTAAAACTAATGTGTTTTTTTTTTACTGTTCTGGTTAAATTATGGTTATTATTTCTATTTAAATTAAGTCTATTATAAAAGTACAATAAAAACATGCTGTGTATGTTTCTTGATTTTTTTTTCACCACAGAGTTTATTTTAGTTCCAAAACTCACATTTCAAACTAGAAATTCATGAGCACGTCCGTGACCGTTGAGATGTCAAACCGGGAGAATGAAAAATGGCGGATGTGACCTTTTTGTGCTCACAGCTGAGTCTGCAGCCGCCCCGTATCCTCGGAGCGGAGGTTTTTTCAGACGGTGAGGTGTGTTTCCCTGCAGCAGGTAAAAGGTGTCAGGGTTAGACTCAGAGGCAACACTAGACGTCCTGTTTACATCCCTCTAATATATATATAGAGAGGAAATCTATGTCCTGTTATTTCTTAATGTAACGGTCTTGGTGTTTTTAATGAAGTGGCTTCAACCACATCCAAAATAATATACACACTCAGGAATATAATGAGCCTCGCTCTGAAATCCTGTAATTTCTTTTTGATGGACTCCTGATTGCCAGATGGATCGGCTGCAGCTCTCACTTCCTGAGATGATTTGCTTCCACAAATTTTTGGCCAAATTAGGAAAGTGCACAAATGGGAATGTGCGAGTGTGTTTTTCCAACGCCAGTGTGGGAATACTTCACTCGGAATTTATCGTAACTGACTGAATAGTTGGAGTTCTGCTCGAATCCTCTTTTTCTTTTTTTTACTCCGTGTTTGTCTTTGTGCTCTCGTGGCCAAAGGTGAACAGATTGACTTTTTCACAGCCAGTAGTGAGCATGTGGAGAGTGGGTGGTTAGAGCGCGGCCCTTGCTGCTTCGCTTTCTGGTCGCTCCTCCTGTCTGAGCTGTGACCTGTTTATCTGTTCCCCCTCTTATTTTTGTCGTATTTTATATCACACGTAGAGAAAAGTGAATAAACAAAAGTGTAGATTTATTAACGCAGTCCATGCAGGTGAGAAATCCTGTTTGCACCTTTACTCACCTGAAAACATCCCTCCTGAAGACCATGTTCAGATTTGAAGGACGGCATCTAGTCATCTTAAAACCTGCAGCTAATTAGAGTGAACAAATTAATCCCATGATCCTGTTAGGAGCTGCTGCTCTGCTCGTTCGTGGCGTTAAACTCGTGTTGCGTGATACACTCCTCTGGCATCACAATGCCACGCCGTTTTTGCCAAAGTTTCTTAATCATAAGCCGCTGCAGGATTTGTTCATGAATCACCCGGACTGCTGGATGGATCTCAGCTTCACTAAATCTTTTACCCCTCAGCAGAGCCGTGGATCACTAAGTGCTTCGTTTCAGCGGCGAGGCGGTCACTGAAATTAAGAGGTACAAAGGGGTGACGATGGTGTGAGTGAAAAATGGGGCTAACTCGGTTTAAAGAGTGATAAAGTCCACTTCCACTGAAGGGATGGAGTGATGAATGGGTCACTAAAACTCTGGATTTTCACAGGCTGAAGCTCGAGTCCTGAGTGAGACAGAGTCCATCTCCTGCAGCCCTGAATGTGGATTTACTGCTCAGACAGGAGGATTGTTTTTAGTGTGGCTGTTTGTATCAGATCCTCCTGTGAACAGATTCTGATTTAATTTAACTCACATGCAGAAATGAGCTGTTTTTAGACGACCACCACATCATTAAATATTCAACCTGCATCTGATTTAGAGCCACAGATGAAGGTGACCTAGATCTGGTTTTCAGAACCAGATGAACAAAGTTTTTAGGCCTTTGGGTGAGACACCAAACCTCAGTTTGAAGCTGGTGGTAGCTCAGAGTAGATCTGCTGCCCTTTTGTATTAAAACGAGTCTGTTAAGGATGTCCTTAAGACGCCTCCGAGAGGAGATCCTGAGGTAGACCTAGACTATGTTTACACCTGCCCGGATATTTTCATTAACGGACATTTCACCCTCTCCGTTTACAGGAAAAAACTGCGTTCACACCACTTCGTTTACAGAAAGGTTTTCGTTTACACTGACTCGTGCCGTCAAGACCATGCCAAACCTGTAGGTGATCCGGTGTAGCAAGAAGCTAAAGACCACGTTGGCCAATCAGAATCCTGCATAGCAACAACAACAACAACAACGTCACTTCCCTCTTTCCTGCGCACAATCTGCCGTCGCCTACCCAAACAAAATCTTCGTTGACATGTTGTTTTTTTTTTGTTTGTTTACATGCAAACAGAGTTTTCCAAATCTCCACTCTGGCCGGAGTTTTTAAAAAGCATCGTTTTCAGGGACAAATTCTCCGTTTGCGTCTAAATGAAGGGTGCAAATGGTGGTTAATGTCTGTTTTTAAAAATAACCAGGTAATAACCAGACAGGTGTTTTTAGCTGATCATAAAATATTCAACCTGCATCTGATTTAGAGCCACAGATGAAGGTGGCCGCAGTTTCATTTTCAGGACCAGATGAATGTAGTTTTTATGCCTCTTGGAGAGTCACCAAACCCCAGTTTAAAGCTGCTCTTTTGCATTAGCAGGGTCCACTGAGGTGGCTGATCAGGGTGTCTTTAGGACGCCTCCCTTTAGAGGAGTCCAAAAGGAAGGTAGACCCAGAGTCCACTAGAGGGATTATATATCTCCCCTAGCCTGGGAATGCCTCTGGATCCCTCAGAAGGAGCTCGAAGGTCTGTCAGACCCCTGTGACCTGATCCTGAATCAGCAGAAAAGGACAGATGGATGAACTCGACAGTATTTACACCAGATTCTGCGCGCAGAGAAACGCTGTAAAATGTCAACAGGGTGCAGAAATGTATTTTCCCAGTTGTTGGCAGCCTCTAAATGCTAATGCTAAGTGTCAAATAATGCTGTGATTGATAGAATGGGCCTGATTGTGAACAGTATGAGTCTGATTGCAGAAGTAAACAGTCATAGGATCCCCCACCACGTGAACCTCCCTGTGTTTCAGCTGAAATTACCATGTGAATAGTCTGTAATGGTGATCTGTTTCGTTTCATGAGCAGTGCCGAACTCAATTGCTCTTGATTTGCTGAGGTTTACTGAAGGTCACTGATGATGATACCTGAGAGACTTTTTCACAAAGAGCATGCAGGAACTATTAAGGTTTTTTTTTCCAGCCTGGTTCGGATCATTAATGCGCTGAATAAAAGCCTCGGAGATGTTTCTGATACCTTTTTAAAGTGCGTCTTTCTTTCACTAAACTAAAGGTCAGAGAGAAGAGTCAGGGATCGGAGCTGGATATTCAAACGTAAAGAGAATACACAAATAAAGGAACTTACTCATATTTTGACCTTTGCCATGACTAACCATAAAACAAATGAAATGAAAGAAAGAGAGAAAGAGAGAGAGAGAGAAAGCTTCACTAGTTCAAAGCTTCACTCTTCAGAGCGATACGTTAACAAACACAGCCTCACATTCTCTGTCAGCTCTTTTTTATGACTCACAGGTCATTTAAACCTGATTTCAGTCTGCTGCTGTACATTTTTCAAGCTGCAGTAACACTAAAGGAACAACCTGTTCTAAAAAGAGCTGATGTAAAAGCACAACCGCTCGTCTTCGGTGTTTTTTTTTAATCATATTTAAAGGTTTAAATGGTCACAGTTTGCAAATTTAGTCATGAGTTAAGTGACTTATTTTTGAAGCCTGGTCCCTTTTCAGCCCAATGAAGGGTTAGGGTGAGTTTCAGGATTAGGGTTAGGGTTGGGATTAGGGTTAGGGTTAGGGTTAGGTCAGTTGATGTCCAGTGTGCAGAAAGGCATGAGAGTCGGTCATCTGGATGAATTTCTGGCATGTTAGTAACACTGATTCCAAAACTTCAGGACCTGATTGTTTTCGCACAAAAATAGCACGTAAAGCGTCATGGGGACACACTTAGTGATGTGTACACAAAGTTACACACTAGAGGTGTCAACGATTGATCAAGTACCTGCAATTTTTGTTTGATTTTTCATATGTTAGAGATAAACAACATGTGGTCTCAGGTGGCATCCAAGTTCAGAGTAACGGACGGCAGAAAAGTCCACAAGTCCACAAACAGGATCTGTTGAGGTGGTGCAGGGTTTTTTGCAGTCCTATGTTTAATGCATCATTCACCAACCTGTTTGCATAATAAGTAAACTACAGACATCAGGATTGCGGGCCTGAAGTCATTTAACCCTGTGATGGCATGTTTAAATATGAGGAGACTTCATATGTTACCTGGGATCCCACTGGATCCGGAACGGCTCTGCCCCGGACCGGCAGGCGGATCAAATACCCAAGCATCCAGCGCCCACTGGATCCGATTTGCTGCTGCCATCGGAGGAGAAGCCCTTCAAGATTACCGATATTTCTCAAGAGACTGGACGAGATCTCGTGAGATCTTGCGTGTTTCCCCAGGAGACACTGAATGAGATCCGCCGATCGGTGTATATAAACGGCTGTGTATATAAACACCCACATTGAACAACCCTGGCCTTCCCTTATATCAAGCTAAGAACAGTTTAACGTATTGACTTTATTTAATTAAAAGAATTAACTGGATATTTTACCCTGTAGCAGCATACAACCTCAGCTTCTGCTCATGCTGCACTGAATTGATGCGCTGTGCTCTGGCGCCCGGCAAAAATAGATGCCTTGCATATCTGATCCGCCAGAGCCGGACGGTGGACGGATTGTGTGGAATCGCACAGATTGGTTATAATGCTTGGGTATTTGTTCCGCCTGCCATGCCGGATCGGAGCGCAGTCGTTCCAGATCCTGTGGGTTTTAGCCGAAATTGTCGTAGCTCCGCCCACGTTAAACACTTACTGACCTTAAGTCTAATCTTCAGTTGTGAATCGTAAACATTTCACCTATAACATCAGTTATAGTTCCTCTAAAATTCAGAAATTCAAACTTTCCTTCATATGAGCTGTTTAACAGGATCTATATTAATTCATACATCCCCACACACACACTCGCTTTAGAGGAGTGTTTTGAGTATTTGGGGTCTGTTTGACACGTCATTGGCTGTGACGAAGCGTTGGTATTTGACGCTTTGGGAATTAAAACCAGACATATCAAAAGTTTAGTCACCACTCCTGAAGGTTGACGACCAATCAAATCAGTCGCTCAGAGTCACTTTTCTCTTAAAACTTTGATACCACGCGGTGCGCCTACAGGAGAACATCTGGATTCCTGAGGTTTCTCTGCTTATTTATTAATCGAGTTTCACTGAAAAGGTCCTGTTCCCACTTCTCCGCCCTCACATCTCCACAAGTTAAAGCCCTCCAACACGGCAGCCCCTCAGTTCAACTCTCTCTGGCCGGTGCGACACCTTTCCGCAGCGCTCACACCGGTAATAAGGAGCTCTTACTCATCTGCAGTGCGTCTGTGAATGAACCCGCTCACTAGCACAATATCCGGAGGGCCAGGCTGGCACTGCGAACGTGTTTGATGATGACAGGAAGGGAAGAGACAGCTAGGTGTGTGAGAGGATTTGTTTTTGGCTCCTGTCTAGCACCTCCGCTAATCCCAAGGCTCTAATGTTAGCAGAAGCTGCAGGGGGAGTGTAGCTAGGAGCCAAATGCTATTGCTAGGAGGGGATTAAAAGCAAAATAAAGACATGACGAAAAGGTGGCGCTTAGGAGGTGCTGTTCACCTCGCAGTCAGCGTGACACCTCTGATCTCTGCGGTGGATGGTGGATGAATATATAAAGCTTATTTCCATGGCGACAAGAATGTGTTACCACGCTTGATTAGCATGCTTGAGGTAAATAAATAAGACGCACAGACCTCCTGGTATTGAAAGGATGCTACCTGAGGAGGCATGAGGATGAGTCACGAGCAAAAGTACATCTTCATGAGAATATTTCAGCGTTCGTGTGCCGCCTCGATCAGAAATCAGCTCCGCTCCACCTTTAATAAAAGATCTGTTTGATGGCTAATCTCAAAGAGAGCTGCTTTGTGTTGAGTTGGTTGCCATGGGGACGTCATTGTCACCAAAGCGTTTTGGTTTCGTCTCCAAAGGTCAACGACTTGTCTGATTAAACAACACTTTTCATACGAGTCATGAGCTGGAGTCAGTTTCCCTCCTCGTCTGTGTTTCTGTAGATGTGCAACTGGAATTTCGGGGTTAAGATGTGTCAGAATTAACAGGCATGTGCAGAAATCCACTGTGATAATACCCCAAAATATTTGGCTTGGATGTTTTCATCAATAATATGTTTTTCTTTTCCATCGTCGACTGAAATAAGTTGCTTCCTTGTGCTGTTTTTGATAGAGGAAGTTCACTCCATCTGTACTGTCGAGGTTGAAAAGACGTGGAGGCTCAGACCTGCAGATGTTTCTCCACCGGCTCCAGCTCTCTGAGAGGATCGGTCTGAAGTAGCAAATTAGGGGATTGCAGTAAAGCCTGTGGCCTGCAGCTAAAGCATTAACCAGCTAACACTTAAATGTCTTCCTGATGACATATTTGTTTTAATAACTGTGGTAAAGACAGTACGGCCATGTTCACATGGTTTGATTTATCCATGTGTGAATGGCTGTCTGTATTCGCGCTGTCATGTTTGTTACATACCTTTGCAGGCGGAGGATTTGAAACATCTGTGTACATATGAAGACCCTAAAGGGCCGAGACGGACACACACTCACATTCCTCCAACTTTAGGCCTCCTCCTCCTCCTCCTCCGCCATGTTCCCTCTGATCTCTGACACAAACACGTTTTTTACTAAACGCAGAAAAACAGCCACAATGAAGCCAGCAGGTCCTCAGCTCACCCACAACAAGATGATTCACATTTTATGTCCGTGGCTTTCCTCCAGAATAAGACAGCAACATTAAAACCTAATTTGAGGGAGAGTTGTTTATTGGCATAATTAATAGGACACCTCTCTGCCAAATTACTAAATGACATTAATGGGAGTTTGATCGCTTTTTGATCAATATATTTCTCTCTCAGGTGCAGAAAACAATGAGCACTGTTCTGTCTTTCTCTGGAGGCAGAAATAATCTCATAAAATCCACATTAAACCATAAAAACTGACCTTCCAAGTTGTTATTGCTGATGTGTTGGCAATCAGCTGTTAGAGGAGGGATGAAATACGGACCTGGCAGCAGCAGAAAAACAACCCCGACGTCCCTGAAGGTAAAACTAATGTATTAGTCAATGAGCTCTGATGACATTGAAGAAAGGGGCTGAATCGTTGGGTTTATGTTTGTTCGCACGAATCTTGATTCATCGCCACATTCGTGGTTCTTCAGTGCCGAGGACATTTATGTAAAATCTGCAGGTTTCATGAATGAATTTAGTGCTGCTGCAGGTGTTTCCAACCTCAGATATCTGCACTTATTATAAATAGGGTTGTCACGATACTAAAATTTCAAACTAAATATTGATACCCAGGAAAATACTCAATACCATTTTCGATACCACAGGGATAAAAATAACAAATACTTTAAAAGGCATAAAAAATACTGGCATGAAAAACAGAGTGGCAGATAAATAACCAATTGAATAAGATAAAATTAAAATAGAAATAAACAAGATGATCACTTTTTCACTGTGAACCCAGGTTTCTCTGCAGTAGCTGGTCCTCACAGATATACTCTGCAGCTGCAGCTCGGTTTATTTTGAAGCTTCAGGAGACTTTGGGTCAAACTTTGTCTGTTTTTTTTAAATAGCAGTGAAAGAGTACGCTGTGATTTCTTCGGTTTAGTTGCAGGTCGACTTCTCTCTGCTTCAGTCTGCACCTTTAAGAGAAGTAAACGCGTTTGACTGAGTCACGTTAGCAAGCTAAAGGCTGCTAACTGCGAGCCGTCGGCTAATAGCTAACAGCAAAAAAAAAAACATTTGCTGAGCGTAAAGCTAACCACGACTACTGTGGATTAATCATACAGTATGGTAAAGGCTGAATGGGAGCTTTACTAACCTGCTGGTTTTACCCTCCTGTCGCCGCACAGTAGTAAAACGTGGGAAAGCAAACGGAGTCGCAGTGAGGGCTCTCCCGATTTCTGTACGCTGTACAACTGTACTGTGGGCATACGAACCATAGTATTGATACCATGGCAAATTAGTGTCGTATACGTCATGTCAGCACCGATACTTATGCATGAAAAATGTGTCTGAAACACGTTTCCTTCTGGACCAAATGTGATCTGTGAATGCATCGACGTTCGGAGCTGCATGTCAGACGAAAAAATAACACAAGCTATTAGAAACGTCTCGATATTAAAGTAAACCTCTCATAATTTAAAAACACAAACAGAAAGAGTTTAAATTTTATTCTCCAGCTGATGCCGCTCAGCGTGAGTGACTCTGGACATTTTATTTTTATATCACAATTCAGCTCAGAACAATTCAGTGACTTCCTGTGTTAAACTGAATATACTCCAGATGAGAAAGGAAACCAGTCACCTCTCTGTAGGAAACCTGTTTCTATACTGCAGGCCTCTTTATGTGGACGCGGCTGTTATTATTACCGCTGTTGTTCTCATACAGAGAAGTGAGTGAAGTCCTGTCTGTCAGAGCTGCAGCTAATGCACAGAGAACAATACGGCGGTGTCACAGCACAGAGGAGGAAACGGCCCCGGTGTTTACCTTTGCCCGCCATGGCAACTTCCTGCTTTTATACCACGGCCACGTTTGTCAAGTATTGTTCACACACAATGTTACTTTTCACAAGACCCTCAACCGTTTAAGCGCAGAGGCCACGTCTGAAGTTTAGTCAGACACTTCAGATGACGAACACAGAGTGAGTGTTAGTCGAACTATAAATCCTGCAGCAGTGACAGAAATTCACTTACTCTAAACTGAAGCAGGAACATGTAAATAAAGAATAAAATCGAGTCTCATTACCTTTCTAGAAGTGAAACCTGAATATGTGGCACTTTGCAATAAGCTGAGATATGTGGTTTATGAGGCTAACCTGTGACGTGATAAACAACTTCATTTAATGACTTTAACACATCGTGACTATTTAATCAAGTTATATGATGAATTTGCTTATAATTATGGGAGAGTGATTTAAAAAAAAACTTTAATTTTTACAAAAAAATACTTTAAAAAAGTTAAGATTTTTTAACTTCCATTTTGAGATTAAGATCGAAATTAAATAAAGTCGAAATAAGAAAAAATAGAAGTTTCAACATTAAAATCAAAGTTATTTGAATAAAGTCAAAATTTCAACTTAAATCTAAATATTTGCATTTTTTTAGCTTAAAATTTTGACATTATTCAAGACATCTGGTAATCTTGGAATTTTATGTTACTCTAAAAAAAATTATTGTTTTAATCTGAAAATTTCAACATTATTCACGACATCTGGTAATCTTAAAATTTTAACTTTGGTCTAAAAAATTATTATTTTTTTTAATCTTAAAATTTCGACATTATTCACAACATCTTGTAATCTCGAAATTTCGACTTTAATCTGGAAATTCAACCTTGATCTCCTTCCTGTAATTATTGATTTTTCTCTTCATGTGGCCCTAATCCTCTTTGGTAGCATTGTGCAGATTTACACTCTTTTATATTTTTAAAATTGTACTTTATAAATGATAAGAAGTGGTCCTAGCACTGAACCCTGTGGAACCCCATCTCTTATCTTGGTACTCATATAAATGATAACGAGACAAATATAATGTAAACCAAGCTCAAGCAGGTCACGTTGGTTTCTTTACAACCTTAAAAACACTTTAACTTTTACAAAACTTTAACTTTTAAAATAAATAAATGAAATAAAAACCTCTCAAACACGGTCTGTAATTAACCGTCTCTGAGAAACAGGTTGTTCTTGGTCAAATGAGGAACACTGGACAACTCTTATGCCTAAAGTAAAGTGTTCAGACTGGGTCAGAACAGTCAGAGCAGAGAGAAACAGCCCTCCATGAAACATAATTGTTATTAGTTTGACACTAATGCATCTGAAGAGGTGTGATTAAACATCCTTCCACCTTCCAATGACTTCAAAGTTGATGAAAAATAAATCCTGTGAAAAGCTCAGGAGACTTGGTGACATGTAAAGACTAAACTTCAAAGTTCGATTTGTTCTGAATTTGTTGAGCGTCCCGAGCTGGAGATGAAAACAGCTCTCACATATAAAAGCTTTTCATACTTAAATTGGTTGGAACAAAACTGTCAGGATTGGAGCTGTTATTTCAGACTGTAAAATCAACAGCTCAATTATCCCCGGGCTTAAAAACACCTCGGCTCTGTTCCTGTTGGAGCTGACTTTATTTCAGTCAGCAGAACAGGATTCACTGCTGTTTGTTTGCAGAAAGACGGATTTCCAAACTTTTGAGTCCAGACAGTGATGGACACTTTTACCACAGGGTCAACAGGACTCCTTTTAGTGGATCGGTTTAATAAGACACGTATGAACAGGTTGAATTTCCTCCTTTTTCTGCACACTAACTACATATTGAGAATTAATCTTTCCTCCCATCTCCGGCTTTTTAACTCATCCGTACTATAGAATAGGAAAAAAGCAGAATTAGGACCCATCCTGTGATTTCCCGTCTAAGTAAACCTCCTCCTGACAATCACTTTGAGATGTTAGCGCTCATCACCGAGGAGCCTCTCTGCACACTTCCATTATTTAACATCGAGATGAGCGGGAAGGGAGGATTGGAAGAGGGAAGCAAAAATAATTGAGGTGTGATTTCACTCTCTCTGGAGGCTACAGTTTATTAATATGTCATTTCCAATAAGGCTCTTGCTATTCAGATATTGGTTGTCATGGAGATCTCAGCCACTCCTGAGATGGAGGCAAAGGTTAGAGTGGCGGAGCATGATTCCCCGCCGCAGAGACAGAGTGTAACTGCATCCCCGCCACTCAGTCTGAGCGCGTGTTTACCGCAGGAACCCATTTCTCCGACTGCAGATCTTTTCTATATATTTATATATCTGTCGCCCCTCAGGAGTATATCTGACAGAAAAATCATTCACACTTTAGCATGCAAACCCCACAGGTATTTATTATCTGCTAAAGTAACAGCTTTTTTTTGGTGATTGTATTTGTCTTTGTTTTCCTTTCCTGACTGGCAGAAAGAAACTGTTGAATTTAGTCGTGTTTACATTGCAGTGTTTCCCCCTTCATCGGTCTGTAAGACAGTCTGAAAATATATTATTCAGGCTTTTATATAATTTTATATTCTGACGCTTTTTCACAGTCCTCTTTGACCTCCCGTATCGACAAATTATGGTTCTTCTTTCAGGCGAGTTACAACCAAAATCACTTTGACAAATCAGAGCGGGTTGATTTTTCACTGTCCACAACTTTAGCTCTTCAGAGTCTCTCATATTTCTGCAGAGAGGCTTGCAGTTCATGTCACTGAAAGTTGATTGGCCCAAACCCACTTAAAGAGATATTCTGATGTAAAATTATTTTAGGGTCAAAAACACTGTAACACCAAGTTAGACCCCCCCTCAAGAGATGAATGTTGTCAACTGCTTAATTCTCTAGTTATACCAACTTAGCAATAATGAGTTATTTAGCAAAGCGACTAAACACAACTCACCTACTCTCTTCCAGCAGGCGATTGTTTGCAGTGCGACCTCAGGCCAGTCCATTACAGACTACAGCGGGGTGACGCAGCCCAAGGAAGAACATTTATGATCATTTCTTTATCAGATCTATGAAGTAATAATCACCATATTAATCATTTTACAGACGCGGTAGTTCTTCTGTCTTAGCGTCTCGGTCTGATTGTATTTCCATGAAGAAATTATCATAAATGTTCTTCCTTGAGCTGCGGCACCCCGCTGCATCTGATGGACTCTGTACAAACAAGCGGCTGCTGGAAGAGAGTAGGTGAGTTGTGTTTAGTCTCTTTGCTAAAGTTAAAAAGATGTTTGGTGTCTAGTTCTATGTCCCTATATGTCCTGTTGACGATGTTAGGTGCTGTTCTGAGCATTATCTGTGGCTATAGAGTGGCGTTTTGGTTGAGGGCGTGGCTCTCTGTATTGCTATCCTGCTGTCGTTACTAAAGTTGGTATAACTAGAGAAGCAAGCGGTCGGCAACATTCATCCCTTGACGGGGTTTCTAACTCTGTCAAGAGATGACCCTAAATCAATTTTATGCCGGAATAGCCCTTTAAATGTATTTTTAGAGTTTGTATGGGATGTTGTCATGGTAACACAGCAGAAAGCACTCATATCAGTGGATTGAAGTCTACTGTGAACCTGCAGTCATGTTAACGCAGACAAAAAGTGTCCTCAGTGTCGTATCTTTGATAAAAAGTTACACAAGAACAGGAACCTGGACTCGTCTGAAACCGTTAAAGAGGACTAGACCTCACATAAGAGGTCAGAAAGGACGCTTTAATATCTCTGCTCTACTCTCTGCTGTAGAGGGTCATAAATCAGCGCAGAGTTGATCTGTGTGAGTGTGTCAGACGCCGTTTAGTGTAGTTCATGAGCACACTCGTACTCATGGCCTCACCGTCACCTCAACTCTAACCGTTTTAATCAAAGGTCAGAGAAGAGCTGCGTTCAAACAAGGCCGGTCAATCTGTACGCTGACGATGTGTTTGTTAAGAGGCTGGAAAAAAAGGCTGTTTATATTTCTGTTGCTTATTTTCAGTTCAAGTTAGCAGACACAGTACTATTGAAATAGTCCAAATCTTGACTATTCTCTCTGTTCTGATTGACCTCAAATGCACCAGTATGATCTTAACGCCTCTCTGCGGTGGTCCAAAACAGAAATGACAACATGTCCTATTCTTGGGACATGAGCAGAAATAATCCAGGGCAGATAATCGACCAGCTGGCATCCAAGGAAGAGCGTTATCGGCCCCGCTTTGAGGGTGAGGTCACTTCCTGCCTCTGCTTCCAGCCCAACCAGATAAGAGTACCAACCGGGATCCCCAGGGGAAGTTTGGTCACCAGGAAGTGGGCAAACCCATTAGCTTTCACATCCAACCACGCCAACCTGTCAAACGCTCCAAAATAAGCTCCCATTACATTCCTCAGTGACGGGTCACTTCGTCACTGTGGCGTTCTTCGCTCGCTGTCAGAGTACCCGCTCATGCTGGGTACGCTGGAAAAGTCATCAGCAGCTTTTTGTTCCTCAGCCACCTGTGTGTGTGTGTGAGTGTGTGAGTGTGAGTGTGTGTGAGGGGGTCATCAGGGCTGATAGGTTACTCGGTATGAAGGAAGGAAGTGAAATGGCTCTGTGTAAATCATTTGGAGCTACGATGACAGACAGGAATGCTTTTAGGCCAAAGTTTGTGGCGTCTGAGCTTTCGACACATGAATAGCCTCATGACTAACAGAGTGATTTCTAGAAGGGACAGTATGGAAATGACCGAGGAGTGGGACCAGGAGGTGAGGGGAGGGTGGACTTTCTCTTTTAGATGCAGGAGTCGGAAACAGAGATTAGGAGTGCATTAACTTTTGCACACTCACTCACAATACAGAGTTTGGACTATTGGTCTTCCTCACCTGATGAAGGTCCAGAACCAGATTAGAACAGAAGCTAAGTCTACAACAGCTCATTTATGCTAACGAGGCTAAATGTAGACAGAGAGCAGATGTTTTCTGCAAAGTCTCAGCTCTCAGGTCGTGTCCTGACTGCACAGCTGTATAAAAACTCACACCCACAAGCAGTGTGGGTGTTACAGTCTCTAACATCCCTGCCTGTTTTCCCTCATTTCTGCAACCTGAGTCGATGATCAGAGCCTTATCCATGACAGTAGTGTGCTACCGAGAAATAACAGACTGTTGCTATGGAGTACTGACCAATCAGAATTGAGTATGTAACACAGCTGTCAAAAAGTAACACCAGCAAGCAGTTCTAGTGTTAAGGTCTCCAAGATCCCTGCCTGTTCTTCCTCATTTCTGCATCTTGAGTCAGTGATTAGAGTTGTATCCATAACAGTAGTGTGCTACAGAGAAATAACAGACTGTTGCTATGGAGTACTGACCAATCAGAATCAAGTATGTAAAACAGCTGTGCATTTCTGCAACTTGAGTCACTCAGTGCGTTGACATGCACAACTTAATCTAAGCTCATAATTATTTTTTTTTTTCACTGAATTGGACTTCTCTCCTCGTCCACATTTGCATGCAGCTGAGAAAATCAAATTATTGGTGTGAACGTGTCCTCCTCCCCAAACTACGGGGCGATATAGGTCTTTTCAGCGGCGCTGTTTCCGACCCCATCCAACCGTCAACAACAACAGCAGGTCAGTGTCAGACGTCAGAAGTGTCTACAACTGCTGCTGGGCATTTTGGAGAAACAAGAAGATGGAGCATCGTCCTACATGATGGACGCGCTACTTTTTCTGCAGATGAGACGAACGCTACTCCTCTACTCCGGTGGTTTTCTTAACTCCGATTATAGTCAGACTAAGGTGTTAACATGCATTTCAGTTGTCCGGTCTTAATCAGAGTAAGGCAATAATTCGGTTTTCTTGAGTGTCATGTAAACGTACTGAGCGATCAGAGCCGTATCCATAGGAGTAGTGTGCTACTGAGAAATAACAGACTGTTGCTATGGAGACCTAACCAACCAGAATTGAGTATCTCATGAATATCTACTCTGATATCAGCTTGTTATGAAGCGCACACGTGTTTGACAGCAGAGATCAGGGGTCAGACTGTCAGGATTGTTTCTTCTTTGTTTCTTCTGTCGGAGAGCGAACAGATCCTGGAGGGTGACTTTTATAATTCCCCGTCTCCTCAATGCAAATAAGCTCTCAGCAGGCAACAAGCTGTTTATGACTGTCTTGTTTGCTGGGAGATTTATTCTGCATCAATTTATATGGAAACATTTATCACAGCATCTGTCACAGGCAGCTTGAAATTGGAGTCTTGTTATGATGTCAATACCTCAACAGTCTTATTAGCGCGTGAAAGGCCTAATTGTAAATCTCCGAGTTAAAAATAGACCCGTCAACTCGTGCAGCAGATTTCCATCAGAACCTTTTCCTCTTTGTGTGTCTCAGCTGGGAGGAGATGAGTGAAACAGGCTGTTTTATCCTCCATGCAAAAGGAATGAATGATTTAGTCTTTAGCATGTTGGAGATATGATGCTGTGTGACTGATCCACTTTAACAGAGCCGGCCTGAAATGCTCTGAAATAGGACTGAAGCGTGGCTAAATTTGAAATAGTCTGACAAATGAAATAAAATCCTCATTTCAAAAATATCCGTGTGGTGAATATTCTCCACGTCGTGCCCCTCGGGCTTATTTATAGACGCAAGGAGACAGATTTCACTTCACACCTGCTGGGGCGAAGGATCTAAAACCCTTTTTTGGTCAAATGAGTCTCCTGGGTTGTGTAACTTTAAGATATCTTGAGTCAAGTCAGGTGTTTGAGTCAAATCACAGGTGCACAGATATGCATCGATTTTCTGATAAAGCAGAGAAGAGGCTTTCAAGAAGTTTGCAGTTTATGTTGCATAATATTTCTTCAACAGAGGCCACAACCACTTGTGCAAAGGTCAGCAGCATTGTGCACCAAATCAAACTGCAGTAAAAGGAGGTGCAGCTGCAAGATGCATGGTAATATGCTGAGGGTTGGTCATGCACAGAGTCTGAAAGTGTTTATCTGCAGCACTTCTCTGTTTATTTGCACCATATGCAGTTCGTAAGTCTGACTCCTCCAGGTTCAGAGCTGTGAAATCTATTTTCAGTCTGCTCATGTTCCTGTGTGGTGGGATGTGTATGTGCATATGTGTGTGACTTTGTGATAGTCCACAGGAGTGAAGGACGGTTGTTCACACTCATCCCCATGCGTGTGTGACCTCTCCATGTTTGTTCCACACCGGGAGCCGCAGCGCTTTCCGGGTGGATCATCATCAATCATGGATGAAAAATCATCTTTTTTTTCCCTCCCGTCCCTCCCGGGCACTTGACCTTTCCCAGAGTTTTTCTCGGGGATTTCTTCCCACTGTGATATCTTAATAAAAGATAAAGCGTTGGTCTCAGAGCTGAGGGAGGGAAAATCCTCCACACATGCACACATTATATATACCAACACTCCGAGTCTTTAGGAGTGGACCGGCTCCTGGGAGGGTCATGTGACCGCAGCTTTCAGTAGCACCACCACAAGTGTTATCCACTTCAACAGTCGCCAACCTGAACTCATCAATGAAGCAGAAATTCATTTGAAAAACCTGCTTCACGTGAGTCCATTAACCCTCGGTTCCTCTTCATTTGAAGCTTCATACAGCCTACTGTGTCCCCAAAACGGACATGCAAATAAGTATTTTTCTTTTACTTTTTTCCACTCAAATCTCTTAAACAACTTTTGCCCTGACAATTAAACAAATGATAAATACAAAATTCAATATTACACCCTTTTAATGCCAGTTATTGTGGGCCATGTCATAAAACTTGTATTAATTGTGCGTTCTAAACAGCTGAGTCTACCGGAGCGGAAAAACACACAATTTCACCTCCTTTTCTCGAGCCTCATCCTGGACCAAATCAAATGTGATCGAATTGATTTATTCATATTAAATTAATGTTATATGTAGGCATATAAAATCAGATAATAAATGTAAGATATGAATCATTTATAAGTGCTTATCCACCTCTAACCAAAATATGACGCTGATTACGCTGATTGTGCTCATATAAAAAAATAACAGCATATTTGAGATGTGATATCTTCTCACCTAATGATCTGAAGGACCTGTTCATCCTCATGCATGTCCATCCACAAAGCTGAAATTGTCCAAATGTCCCCCTCTCTTTGTCCCACACTGCAGAACTTGGACGTCAGATTCTCGACTGTAAAAACTCACGTCATGCCCGGTTCTAAACATGGACGCAGATTCTCACCCGTGCACACACGCAGGAGCACACAGACTTCTCCTTCCACACATATCCTGCTCTTAGACATCCATATCTAGTGTCATGTAAAGTTTCCTTCATTTCTGATGATGTTCAGTGGATGAATCTTCAAACTCTCTCAGTCCATGAATGAAGACTTGTTTGCTCAGCGGCACTGAAGGGGTTAAAATGATGTGCGGCTCAGTCTGTTGTCTCACTGTGGGAAAGTCAAATTTAGAGCCCTGCTGATCGACTGACAGCAGAAAAAAGATTGTAATATGTTGTTATGGTGCCGTAAACACACGCTCAAAAAAACTGTTTTTAATGGAAGTCTATTGGCCGATTTGTGGACAAAGGAGGGTGGGCGGAGCTAAATAATGACTCTCACCAAACTTGTTCCTGACTGTCAGCTCAAAATAAAGATGAAAAAAATGACAAATGTCCTCCCTCAAAACGGACATCGTAGGAACCGAGGGTTAATGTTATCATCTAACAGAGGTGTGTGAAGACACAAGAAACAACCTTCACAGCAGCTCTGGGTTCAGAAAAACTCGAGCAGAAAAACTTTGTAAAACCGTCTCCATGGCCTGGATTTTCCCTCTGCGGTGACCTGAACATCACCTGGAGTAGCTTCTTTCTTCTCCTCCTTCTCCAGTATCTCCTCTCTGCTGGGATACCGTTCCTTTCTCACCCCGTCCTGCTGCGATCTGGCCCGCTGTTGCTTTTCTCTGGTGGAGGGCAGCACTGCTGAAGCTAGCAGGACTCCCCATCATCCCCCTCGCTCACACCAGGAACTTTCTGGTGTGCTTTCTCCTTTGAGAACTCTCCGAGGACCTGCTGCGCCGTGCCTCTCCTCTCTCTTTTCATGAGAGTAATCTTGACTTGGCAGTGTGTAAAAAGGCTAGACAGTGAGTAAAACTTGTTTTTAGTGTTGATTGGACGGGGATTAATCTGTACCTATCCAGGCCCTGTCTTCTTTATTAGCAGGGGTGGGGATTGAAGGCGGTCGACACAAAGACAATGGAGAGAAGAGGTGTCAGTGTGATGGACAGTAAGCCCAAATTGAAACAGAAAGAAGCCGAGGAATCTGTAATAAGATGGGCTTTTCTGTAACAAGCATATTTCACTTACACATCAACTGAAGGTCAATACTCTCAGAGAGGGATTTAAATCTGTCTGAGTCTAATTTAAAAGCCCCGTGTATTAGCCAAGGTTCACACAGAGAGCTCAGAGACCCACAAAAGATGGAAAAGGACAGCGGCCGAGAACACAAAGGCCTTCAAACCTCTCTGTAACCATGGCTATCATGAGGTCACTGCGAAATCTCTGCAGAAATTTCAAGAGGATAAGACCGACACATGAGAGAGCGCTGCTTTGTTAAAGGAAGATTCAGACGTTAGGAGAACAGGACGCTTGTTTTTGGATAGTTTGGTGGTGAAAATATACGTCAGTGGATCGGTTTAACCAGTCTGAACCAGGCGAGTATGAGGAATGTAAAAGTCTGAGGAAAGGAGAGCAAGAACTGGTTTCATGTGCATGTGTGTTAAAGTCAAGGCAGGGAGAGCAGCAGCAAAGACCAGAGGAACAGAAGTGAGCAGAGAGAGGAAGAGCCGGCATGGAAGTGAGCGAAGAGTTGTCAGCTGATGAGAGGCTCCATGTGCACGCAGGGAGACCAAATTCATGACCTTTCAATCTCCTTAAATATAGATATTAGCTTGATTATGTACTGTTTCACAATGTACGTCACAGCGCCACCCTCTGTATAACAGACTAAGAACTATTTAGATTCTGGATTAAAACAGCAGCTTTGTTTCTGAGCTCAAAGACCTCCACAGATAATCCACCTTCCTCAAGCTAACACCTGCAAACAAGCTAGCGGTAGCTCAGCTCGCAGCCCCTATATCCCCAGAACCATCAGACTGATGATCTAACCAATCAGCTTTGTTTTTGAGTTTAAAGACCTCTGCAGATAATTTAATCGCAAACAAGCTAGTGGTAGCTTAGCTCGCAGCCCCCTAGACTATTTAGATTCTGGATGAAAACAGCAGCTTTGTGTCCGAGCTCAAAGACCTCTGTAGATACTCCACTTCCCTCACACCAACATCTGCAGACAAGCTAGCCGTAGCTCAGTTCGCAGCCCCTAAATCCCCAGAACCATCAGACAGATGATCAATAAGCCAATAAGATTCATTTCTGAGCTTAAAGAACTATACAGATGATTCAATTGCAAACAAGCTAGCGGTAGCTTAGCTCCCGGCCCCCTAGACTATTAAGACTAACAGCAGCTCAGTTCTCAGCCCCTAAATCCCCCAAACCATCAGACGGACGATCTTAGCCCTGCCGATAATTAACAGGCCTGTCCTCTAATTAGTGATCTTTCCAACTGTGACTTATTATGCTTTAAAATAACCTCTGCTTCTGTCCCCGGAGTCGCTGAAATCCAAAGTTAGCTTCATGAAATCATCGTTGGACAGCAGAAAAATAGACTAACTGTCACGATATTTCCTGTTTATTTAGTTTTCTCCTGGTTTTATTAGTTTATTTTTCTGTGTATTTTCTCCAGTGTTCCTGTTCCCCTGTAGTCCAATCTTGTGAGTTTTCAGCTTGTCTCTGTTTCCCTTCTGTTCTCTGTGTTTTATTCCTTAGATTAGTTCTCAGTGTTTATTTCCTGTTTTATTTTGTAGGAGTTGATTCTTTGTGTTTCCAGTCTGGTTTTACTTCCCTAGTTTTTCCTCCCTCGTTAATCACTCATGAGTCTCACCTGTGTCTCGTTTGTCTCACCTGTGTCTCGTTTGTCTCACCTGTGTCTCGTTTCCCTGTGTGTATATAGTCCCTGTCTTCCCCTCTGTCCTTGTTGGTTCATTGTGTGTGTTATATCTGCCAGTTCACCATTTAGTTCTTTTAAATAAATCCTGTTTTTTAGTCTGTATTATTGGGGGTTTTTCCGTTGCGTTGTGACACAAACACTGAAAAGCGACTGGCAGCAGTGTGTCACAGAGTTTTTAGTCAAGCATCAACCCTTTTGAAAATAAAACATTTTAGCTCTGCAGAGATTTCATTCCAGGACTTTTTTGTGCCATGTTGTTATTTTCTTGCCGTGTTTACACTCGAAGCCCGAAGTCAGTTTTCAAAAGGCCATAATTCCCCGCTCGGAGCTTTACAGGTGCAGAGCTGTTTTCATAAAGTCATCGTCGCACTAAAATACGAGCATACAAACATCCACAGAGAGAAATCTCAGCAGACAGAGGCAGAGACACACAGGGTCAGAGTAATTCCCACCCATAAATCCATGAAATGAAATAGGCCAGCAGAGCCTCAGCACGCCGGCCTCTGATTGGTCGGCGGGCTCGAAAAAAGGGGGGCAGGTCAGTGTCTCTAATCTCTCTGTAACCTGCCATTCACTGTCCTGCACTATTAGATCAGTTACTAAATCCTATCAAATATATTGCTGTCTGTGAGGCTCAGAAGCTGCCACCTGCAGTCACTCGTCATTAAAGCCGCGGCTGAAAAGATCCTGTTTGTCAGTATTACAAAGGGGCGGAGTCAGCGCGGTGCTGAGCCAGGATTAAGGCTGCCGCGGGACGGTGGGAAACATCAACAGGAATGCTGCAGCAGAGGGTTCCCAAGACTGTAAAAGGCTCCGACAATAAAGGGATGAGCATCTAACTTATCCTTATCTACGCATGTAGAGAGAGAGGAATCTGGACAGAGTTACTGAGAGTTAAAACTCTGATGTTAGATTAAATAAGAAGTCTTCAATATCATACAGATTTAAAATAATAATAATAATAATAATAATAATAATAATGATGATGAATTTTATTTTAAAAAATGTATTTAAAAAAGACTCAATATAAAAAGACAATAAAAGAACAGTTCACAGGTTAAAAGCCAATTTAAAAAGGTGTGGTTTGAAACTAAGGGGGTCTGTACAGTCTCGGGTGGGTTTTGGGAGCTAATTCCATTTTACAGCCGAATATAGCTATTTTTTTTTTTTATTCATTATGGCCTTTTTTTACTCTTAACTCTGTGTTTGACTGGTTTTAGATTACGTTTTCTGTCATTTCTAAGGCTACATTGTCCTTTTTTGTGTTATTATTTAGAAAACGATTATACGTATAAACAGAACAATTGGGTCTGCAGCTGAGTAAATGTTTGAGAGTCTAATCTCAGTGCTGAGACTGTAACTGTGTAAGAAGAGATTAATATAAAAGTAATAGAATTTATTTATACGTTAAAAGTCTTTCTATAACTGTGCGTGGACCTGAAATAGAAAACTAACTCAAACTGTGTTTATAGAGTTTATTATTTTACCAGGAAAGCTTCACTCGGATCAAAAATCTATTTTAATAGAGTGTCCCAGACCAGGTTTTCAGAGGTATGTTCCAGATAGTGGGGTCTTCAAGAGTCTGTGATTCAGGTCAGGGGGGTCCTCCTCAGTCTGACCTGCAGGCCTCAGGGTTCTGGAGGCACACAGGTCCAGTAGAGACAAGCCAATACCCCCTCTGCATTTGATTCCTTTGTAAGAACGGTTTTCAGCAAAGTTTAGTTTTACTTTCTGAAAACATTTGAGTGTAGCGACAGATGGAACCATGAGGAGTAGAGGACTTTATGATACATTAGACAGGACTGCACTGAAAGACAAGGGTTCAAGTCACAGGTTCGACTGAGACGAGTCTGTACGTTAGTGAAAATCCCTGATTAAGTCAACAAGGATCGTTTTGTGAGTTTAAAAGAGTTTAAAAGACCCTCATAGTCTAAAGATCCTGAGAGGAATTTTTGGATTGTGCAGATTTGGCGCCCCCTCTGGACAGAATGATCTCTCTCTGCTGTAAATGAACAGTCTAATGAATCACTAATTATGAGTTTTGCTTCAGAAGAGGTTGTTTCTTCGCTCTTGCCAATCACCTCATCTCAAACCTGCCTCAGGTATCAGGTACAGACCTGAAGATCCGTCATTTCTAAAGATTAAATCTTGCTAAGCGTCTTGTTTGCTTTCAGCCTCATAAAGAGACATCCTGATTGATTTCAGCTTATTTTGGTGTCTTAAAAACTCCTTACAGCAGCTTTAAAGGAGGAGAAATGATGTCTTCAGGAGATATTGACTAAAAAGAGGAAGCCCCCACCTTCAAAATCTGTGTTTAGTTTCAGAGGCTTTTCTCCCTCACACCTGCTTGTGTTTGTTTCATTTGTCTCATCCCTAATTAAAATACTAATTTAAGCATCTTGTCATGATGGTTAGAAAACCTGCAGAAAATCCAGTCCTGCTGCAGCAGCTCTTCTCTCTGCAGTCTGAACCTGCTGCATGTTCATCCCTCCTGCACCTGTGCCAAGTTATTACAGAAGAGCCACAAATACAATTATGATAATGGGCTGCAGATAGTGGAGAGGATAATTGCATATATTTTGGATGAACATGACTTGACATCAGGAGTGGAGATCCGGCTCGCATCTGCTCTTCATCACTCGCTGTCCGCGTGGACGTGCGGCTTGAACTCTGACAAGTGATATGAGAACGATTTCACAATAAAAGCTTTTCAGTCAGGCTTCATCCCAGTCAGGACTTTAATTTTCTATCACTAAATCACTACTTTAAGACCAAAGAAATCCTCTTATTTGCTTGTTTGTGACCGTCACATCAGTAATATTTGTCCATGTCAACATTAAAAAGACCAAAACAACAACAACATGTCGGCGTCAGACGGCAGCTCCTCTTTACGCTCATCCCCAGATTGTTTCCTTCCATTCAGCATTCAAGGAAAAAGCCATTAGTCAATCCCGAGGAGGCAGGACGCCACGGCCGTGAGTTATGCTCTGCATCATTTTCCAGGATGGATTAGTGCGCCCCACTCCTCACTCTCCGTGTAACAGCCTGACACGCTGAAATATGTGACGAGTCTCCTTGTTTGACTCAGCAAAGTGAGGAGGTTGTCTGGAGCAGATAAGGATGAATATGTTGTCATTTGCTAATCATTTTAGCGTGGGTTTTATGAGGCTTTGACTGTCTTGGCAGAGGAAACATGATTTTATTGTTGCCAATAAATAAAAAAAAAACAGAATGTTCTTCTTCTTCTATATTTTGGATTGTAAAGAGCAGCAGCCTGTCAGATCTGTGTTCTTATCAAAGAGCAGACGTGCTGCACAACAGATGGTGGGCGTCTGCTTTTCCTGTTATTTCATTTACATCACAGGCATTTATTACCTTTTTATTTAAAGGTGGGGTCGGCAGGAACCCGTTAAAGAAGCATCTTTTTTTGTGGTGTATATAGGAAAAAGCTTTTAATATCAGTCAATAGTTATTAGTTATTGATGACAATTGGAAATATCATAATATCTCTGTGTTCTCTCTCTGATTGTAGACAAAGCCGTTCTCCACCTCCTCTAACCTGATTGGTTGTGAGGCAGACGCTGCTCCCCCGTGTCGTTCAGGAGCCCAAACAAAGTTAGCGTGCTACAATATCGGACAGTAGAAACCAACCAGAAAGTTTGGAAAATTGTCTGAATCCTCCTTTGGCCACGACTGCCGACACAAGCAAGAAAACAAAGTAAATACCGGAGACTCTGGAGGAATAACGGGCGCTTAAAACGGAGGTAGACCGGACAAGAGCTAAAAAGCCGGGTCAACATAAACCATGGGGGACGCTTGGGGATCTTGGTGACCCTGTAACCTTTCTGCTGGACAGGTAAACCGCTTTAACAAAGTAAGACAAGTGTCTGTAACAGAAGTGTTTCTTGTCAAACGGACCTGCTGTAGCGTGTTGTAGCGCCATCGCTAAACTGTCCTCCCTCGGGTCCTGGACTATGTCACTTTATCCTCGTTGTAGAAGTCCTGCAAACATTGTGTTTGCTGGTAGTCTGTTGGCATCTACAGTAGCACCAATGCTTTTGACTTTCACCTTGACTGGGCCCCATTTGTAATGATCTGAATTATCTGTTTGTGGGCGGGGCTTGCTGGAGCAGAGAGGAGGAGCTGAGGGGAAAACTGGTTGGGAGGGGTAGAGTTTACATTCAAGATTTCTCCCAAAAACCGGAACTAACTCAGATCCTGACTACCCTACCTTTTAATTATCACACATCAGTGTTGAATACTTGATTCTGATTGGTCCAAACCCCGAAACAACACGTCTGCAGTCTTGCACACGGGTTTACCTCTTCCTGTTGACGATGTGGCAAAAACAGTCAACCTCATTTCTCAGCTTTTTGTTTGTCTTTATCGATCAAACCTGTAAAACTCTCATGTTATTCAGCTGAGATGCATGAAACATGTTCGGTGGTTTACTTTTAAATCAGAGTTTAGTGACCTCCAGGAACAAATACTCGAGAAAACACGCAGCAGATAAGTAAAAATGGCGCTCAAGGTGAGCTAAGGTTTGAAGGGAATCATGTTTATATTCACATTTTCCCTGCAGCTCCAGTTTTGTATTGAGACTATATGAAATGCATTTTCCATGGCACACCTTCAATACGAGGTAAATAATGAGACGGGCTCCGGTTGGTTCGCTTTCTTATCTCGCCGGTCCAAAGAGGAGCGTTTCTGAAGGCCAAACAAAGCCGCCTCTTTGGGGAGAGGATGAGTCCTTGTTATAAAAACTTCAATGTAAACCTATACAGAAAGAAAAAAACAGTTTTAATACTGAAAGGATGCACAGGAAAGCACAGGGAAGCTGCTCATAAGTGAACATAAACCAACATTTGTTTTCTATCTTTATTGTTGGTGATTGCATCTCTCCAGGAAGGGAAGGAGACACGGCAGAACGGCGGTTATGAGGAGAAATAAACAAACGAGAGCAAATTTCTGCAAGACTACAAATGCCATGGTAACAGCACACACTGAGCGATTCTTCTCTGTCTGCAGACCGAGCACAGGTTTGGACTCAGCTGCATTCAGGAGGACTCCATCTCATCTGAAAAACACTTCAACACGCCGAACAAAAAACACCACATTTCCCTCCTTGTGTTTTGAAGCTGTAACTTGGATCCCAAAGGCATCAAACAGCGTTGTGTTTTTTTTCCTTCAGCGGCGGAGAATAATCTCAGCCCCCCCGGTGCTTTTATTGCTACTGTATCACTTTCAGAGCCACCTCGGAGCGAGGAGGGGGGTCTGCCTGCTTTTGTTCTGCGAGCTGTCGCCGCTGTGCGTCGTAGGTGAGGAATATGGGCGCTGACTTTGTCGAACAATCGTAACCCTGCGTCTGAATAAAGGCCAGACTTTCCTCTCTCTTCTGGGTCCTGTTCAAGCTCTTTACTTACAGCTGAAATATTGAGATGCTCTCTGCCAGAACTTAAAAGGAAAAACACTCAGGAGGGATTACTCAAACGGGGGCATGGCCATGACTACGAAATTGAATCGTTCCCCGCTGGGTTTATCTTTGCCAAATGCTATTTTTTATCGCGTTGAAATGAGCGGGGAACTAAACGGGGAGCGCGAACAAAGGAACAACACCTGCATGTGTGATTAGAAATCACTCACTGAGCCCTGGGAAGCCATGCTAATGTTCTCTCTGTGCCTTACTGTACCGACTGTGCAACCAACACTGCAACACATGCCGGCTCCACCTGCCGCCCCAGAGGCATCTGCGCTGATTCGAAGTGAGCTACTCAGTTTCTGTTTGTGATTCATGCAGAAATAATAATACAGTTTCAACCAGGAGGACTTTCACACAGCTGAGGTCTCTGCAGAGGTCGGCCAATCAGACGTCATGGAGTTGGTTTTGTAGAGACTCAGACCTGCCGGGTTTAGAAGGCCATCAGGAGACGCACACTGACATCAGAGCTCGACCAGAATCAGGCGTCATTAGTATTTCATGCAGTAACGCATTCTCACAGTAGCTGCATTTACATGGGCACAAATAATCGGAATAAATGCGCCATGTAAACATGTCGATCGGAAGATTACGATCCAATTTGGCTCAATTGGAGAGAAGTTGCATTATTCCGAAACGCGTCCATGTAAAGACTTATTCTGATCGACTCTCTAACCTGACTCGATCTTCTCTCTTTAGCCCTTTGCTTATTTATTGAGGTTTTTTATTATTAACACTCTGACCACAGGAGCCATGTCTGCTCCTCCGGTAACATATGGCGTCCATACAGCGTAACAAAGTCACATCCTCACGCAGCGCAATCTTTGACAGAACAGTCAAATAAGTACGCAGTTTGAGAGAGATTGCGCATGTCCAAATGCAATGCAATGCAATCCAAAATTTTGGACATGTAAACATGGCTCATGTCTAAGAAACACTTGTGTTGCATCATGCAAACAATCGCCACTGCTGTCGGTCATGCACAGTAGGCTATCTGGAGATCTGGAGACGTTCGTATGTTATTAATGCACCAACGATTGTCGCTGGTTTGCAAGATGTTACACAATTTGTGTTTGGTACAGCTGAGAAAGGCTGGTTAGTGCACGGTGTCCCCACCCAGCGAAAAGTGGTTGAAAAGACGTCTTCACCACACGTCTAAACAACGTCTAGATTCGGCCCGTCTAAATAAAGCCCAGTTTCAACGTCTTTTTTTAGGCTAAATTAGGACTGAATCGAACCGTTTAAACGAAGCCCAGTTTTCAACATCTTTGATAAACTTCAGAGGGACGTGCAAATTCTCTAAAAAACTCCAACATCTCAAACACGGCAAGAGGTCAAGCTCCCTGACTTCTTCCAAGCAAACAGCTGCAAACTATCGTCCTGTCACTCAAAGCAGCCACGCCCCTTTATTATGACCCACAACTCTAAACCCTCATATAAGTCGAATAACTTCGCCTGCACAGTGTCATGGCTGCAGGATTGAGCCACAGTGACCGAAAGTCTCCTCCTCCTACCATTTTAACTCAGTGTTGGAGCCTGATTCACTTTTTTGCACGTCTTAAAAACACTTTGTTGGTTTGATCCATCGTCGATAAAAGCATTTACATCTATTAACAGCTTTGGCTCTGACCTGAAAATGTGAAAACTGAGAAATCAACGTGATAACTGCTGCCGGTACCATCTCCCTGTGAGCGCCGTGGTGCTGTGAGGGAGGGAATCGGAGGTTTAAGCACGATCGGACAGGATGAATTTATAATCTTAATCACTCTTAGTGACCGTGACAAGCTAACAGTTATTAAAGCCGGCCTGGAGGCACTTCACTTTGCCTATAATGTCTTGTGAATGACAGTTAATGCCGACCCAGACAATCTTGTTAAAAAGCCTTTTAATCAGCCCAGCAATTAGGGAAAAAAGGCTCATCCATTCATTTCTCCGGCCTCTCTCAGAGATTTGAGTCCCCGCTAATTGAAACTAATTTTGAGTCAGGTGCCTGAGTATTATTAGGTTTTATAATATCAGCCTGCGTACACCTGTAGTTGAACTCAGAAGGACACTCTGTATTCAGGCAGGAAGAATAATCATTCAATTTCTCACACTACAACCCGCCCGCCTCTGTTCGCCGCTCTGCTTTTGTGGCGGTCCGTCTGCCTGGTAGACACTTGTCACAGCCCTGACTCAGAGTCCCCTCTCAGAAAAACACACCTGGCTGCTTTGTCACAGTGTCATTCAACAGGCATGAGAGAGCGAGACAGAGCGAGAGAGAGAGAGGTGAGGGAGAGTCGCTCCTGTGCTTCCATGCACCCTTTCTATTTGACTAGACTTTGGTGTGAAACCGCTCAATATTCTGGGTTCGGAGCGGCTGCTTTCCCAGATCAGTGGAGACTGAATACATTAAGTTGAGGTCCGTGTTCAGGCATGGTTGAAATGCAAATAATTCACGCCCCTGAAATCAAATCATTTCAGTACCTGCTGAACCCAAAAGAGAATATATTTTTCTTTTTTTCCAGCCGGTACACAGGTACCTGCCTGAAGCAATGAGAGGGAGCACAGTCATGTTCCACAGGAGAGTCACTCAAGTGCATATTCAGACTTTTTCTAACTTTGTCCTCTTTACTCACTCTGCTGGTGAACTTTGGCATCATAGCAGAGACACGAGTAAAGAAACATATAACCAAACCGCTGACTGAGAACGCTTCGTCTGCACCGAGAAGACGGGTTAGATCCTCGCTCTGTGGGCGACGTTCACGACTTCAGTGTGTTTGAACCAACGAACGTAAAAATGATGGAAAGGAGAAATCTGCAGAACTACAAATCCACATCCTGTCAGATTTCCACTGTAGCAGAGAAATGTTACAAATTAATCACTTTACTGAGATTATACTGCAGAAGGTTAGAAGACTAAAACACACAGTTACAGCTCGAGAGTGAGAGTTAAAGGAGGGACTCAGATTTTCATTTCACTGTACTTTTTCGTCCCGGCTCTGCTGTCTCTTTTTTATCGAGACTCCTCGTCCCTTGGGTCGTTCTCCTTCACTTTATGCTAATGTGTAGCGGGAGTTCCCTGAAGGTACAGTCTTTACAGACTTTAAGACATCTGTGAGTACAGCAGTACAGCAGAATCGCTCGTTCTGAACGAAAAACTGTTCCTGAAAAAGTGAAACGGTTGAATTAGTCGTTTGAGAGACTGAGGAAGTGGATGACAGGGAAGTACCTTCATTATGTGCACTTCCTCCAGTGACCAGCAGGGGTTGATTCCAGTATTTATCAGGTAACAAATCATTGAACAACAGTCCAATGATGGGGTGAAACACTAGACGATATAGTCGCCATATTTGTTTGCCTTCCCACGTGTCGCTACCCGATCCATCCCGGAAGCCCTATTTGTACCGCGCATGTGCGAAACGTTTGTCACTTCCCCTCTTCGTAATTTAATGAATTTTACGTCAGTGAGTCGTTACTATTGCTACCTACCTGATCCGTACTGCGCAGGTGCAAAATTACCTTATTTTAAAATCTTTATTTGAACTACCGATCGATTTCAGAAACAAGCCGACGATGTGACAGGTGAGCTAGCTGAAGGCTCCAGAGATAATGCCGAGGCATTCGCCAGAGCTCCTGCCCAGCATGGTGAGACCTTTTGGGCCACAGAGAGCGCCACCACCCGGTCAAAATTATGGTTCTCTGACTTTTCAAAGAATCAAGGGGGGATTTAATAACTTTAACTTTAACTTTAATTAAGAAGAAGCCTACATATTATGGACGATGAATTTCAGCATTTGTATACAGTCCTCGTTGGTGTTTGGCGGCTATTTCTTCCGGCCGGCGGACTCCGGCACCAAAACTTGGAATCTAAATTTTAAAATTTGAACCGTACCAGGAGAATCGGAATGCTAGTCCCGGTCCCCATCGATGCTTGAGACTCAATGCCCAACCTTAAGCAACACCACGCCCCAAAACATCCACCATAACTGGGCGTTGCTAATTGGACCAATCAAAACTCCAGCGTTATAAGTCACCTGAGGATATTTCCCAAACATGACACTGCAGTTAAAGGTGAGGTGTCATTATCTCTGAGGTTTGGAGTGAAAACAGCCTTTTTTTTCACAGATAAACAAGTGTTTTTCCTCCGATTGCTTCAGGTTGTGTGGAGCTTGATGGATCCCAGTAAACTTTGATGAGTTTTATTATATCTGTTGCTCGGATGGCTGGTGGAGAGATAAAACAGCTGGAGGTAAAACTGAAGGTGTTCATTGATGCAGCTCGTTATTTTTAATTAACCCTCACATCCATTTGTGTTTCGCCGGCTGGGCTCGGATTGTTTCCGCTCATCCACCTGCAGAGAAACGGCAGCTCTGTGTTCCAGTTTCTCATCATTAGGAGAAGGTATGAGATGATTTCCTGTTTGAACAAACTTGATGCGTCATTGGCGTTTAGATCACACCTTCAAACAACATGTTTGCACACTTTGGTGACTGTTTCTGGATGCCTGCGTGTCTCGGCTGCACAGAGCGACTTTTAGGCGTTTTAATCTGGCGTGTTTCTGCAGGAATCCGATGGGTTAAAACTGAGACGATGGAGACACACAAACACACACACAGACAGACTCACACACATAAACAGCGGTAATCAGCCGCTGCTGATGACTCGCCTGCCACTCCTCCCCCCAGGTTCCCGACATCATGAAAATTAATGTCCTGGCATCCATTTCTCTGGCACAGACGAGGGCTCAGAGGTGCAATCGGAGCGCTCCTGTGTTTTGATTCCGATTTTATTCCAACGTTTATATATTTATTTCTCTGTGTGTCCACATGTGCTGAGACTGACACGCAGAGAAACAAGGGTCTGCATGTGTGTGTGAGGAGGAGAAAGAGGGGAGGCGTAATCGTTCAACATGTCAGCGAGGTAATTTCATTTTTTCTCTGAGCCATCAAAAGTTTGTCATTTGGCAATCACACCGTGTCAGACTTCCTTCACCTCCTGAGGATTGCTCCATTTTAACATGCCGAACAAATATTGACGGGGGGACGAGGAGCAGGGCTCTGGAATAATAATGGAGTGCCCAAAGGCGGAGGGACTGTGTGCTCATGAGTGTTCCGGTGTGTTCATTTATAAATCTGTTAATTCAGACTAAATATAGAAAGACTCCAAATGTCAGGAACGCTTACCTTCATTTAATGAGCAACTGTGGGTAAAAACGAACGCTACCTCTCCTCCGTATTAACCTTGAAAAATGGATCTACAACCCTGGACATCGTAGGATTTCTCAGTCCCAGGATGCAAAATTGAAAAATCAACAATTTTATGTCTGAATCTCAAACGTAAATCTGTTTAGAGTTTAAAAATATGATATCTAAACTTGTTTTAAGACATTTTACAGTTCAAACCATCCAGACTGACTCACGACTGTCGCAGCAGTTATTCGCTAAAGACATAAGACTGAGTCCTCGGGTTATTTATCGGTGTGTTTTGAGTTTAATCTGGATCAGACCAATCAGAGTGTCTGCTATCATTCCCTTTAACAGTCAGGCTCTCCTGCAGACAGACAGACGGACGGATGACTATTTACACTGTGAGTTTCAGTATTTCTGCTGGATTAGACTCCAGGCAGCATGTTTCACTCCCTTTTTGTGGAGAACAAACAGCTCAATGCAAAGATTTATTTTTAGTGAAACATCCAAACTGCACAACAGAAACTCTCAGAGACTCTCCAGGTGAAATGAAATCAGAGAAAAAAGAGCTCTGTGTCTGATTTGACTGATTTCTCCTGCTGCTGTTTAACTTTATGTGCATAAAGGATAGTCTGCTCTTTATTAAGACCTGTGGAGTCCTGTCTGTGTGTGTTTTTGCATGTTTTGTAGGAAGTGTATGCCTAACAGACAGCTTTGAGTTTTGTACTGCGTGCATGATGGATAGTTTTCTCTTTATCACTATTTATGGGCACAACATCAAGAGTTATGTTTGAGGGTTGTGAGCGTGTGTTTGTTTCTGCATGTACCGGAGAGTGTGTGCAAGAGCATGAAAATAGAGTGCTACACGTCTCTGCATGTGTGTTTCAAGAGGAGAAATGCTTGTTTCTGTTTTGTCGAGATAGCAGCACCACCTTAGCGTCTCGTTTTAAGACGAATAAACAACACAAGCACTCGTAAGTTCACACGACATAGGCACAGGGCACAAAAATGAGTATACTGCATGAAGTAGAAAATAGCAATGACGCTCACACTGCACGCCAACCTGTTTGATAATAATATCCGTAATTTGAGTTCCTGCTGGAATATATGTCGACTAAATCCCACTGAGCAAAAGACGGATATTAGACGTCTAAGTGTTTTTTAGACCTAATTTCAACCGTGCCACGCTGCCGGTGAGGCACGAAAATAGAGCCCTTGGTCTTAACTTGGTCTAAATTCAGATGTCTAAAAAACTTTCATTTTTAGACCTGTGGTAGTCTGATTTAAGACCAGTCGTCTAGGCTACATTTAGACTTTTATTAGACCTCTTTTAGACCAAAAGAAGCTCAGTGGGATGTTCAAGTAGAAAAATGCATAAAAATAGACCTCTGCAAGAATCTGTGAGATCCCAGACTCGTCATTTCGCTCCATGATGTTCAGCATTTTGCAAAAATGTTGAAGTCTGAGGTTACTCTGGTGTTTTCACTATCTGACCTTACTGACCCATACTTACTGTCATTTCTTTGCCTACACTTGGATAAGTACACAATAGTTTTGGATAAATATGGACACGGTGTACAACAAGAGCTGCACACAAGGAAAATAACACATCAGCAGTCATTCAGCGAACGCCTGCCTCTCTTTGACGCCATCTTCCCGTGACAACCTGCTGCCTGCTGGGCTGGGTGTCGACAGCACTAATCTGCTGCAGCAAATATATCACTTCCACTTCCTCTGACCTCTGTTGTATGATACACACACATATGTGTATTCTGCATGGAAACATTCACACCCTCACACATGCAGTCGTACTCAGTCACTCGCACAGCTGCCGTAGCCGGATGCTGCTAATTGGCCAAAAGAGGCTCAAGAGTTCAGATGCACCTCAAACATGCTGAGAAGTTTTTATCTTTAATGCAAAAGGAGGAAGAGAAAATGAAAACAAGCAAAGAAAACATACAGGTTTAAAGCCACAGATCACCTTAAAGGTCCCGCGGCGTCTTACAGCCGAGGGATCCCTCTCTCAATTTGGCTGACTCGTACAAACACAGGTATGAGGTGAACCATATTGAACCGAGTAAAGTAAAGGTCAGGCGGTGTGTGGCGTGCGCGCAGAAGAAAGAAAGCCCACCTTCAACCTTCCTTCCAGCTTGTTATGCATCAATTTTTATTCTACAAACACCCCCCCTCCCCTGACAGTTGACCTTATCTGCGGGCCCTGAAATATGGCCGTCACAGCGCTTGATCGAAGGAGAATTCATCTTCTGAGCTGTACTGTAATATGTTGAGTTAATTCACAGCTAAATGTCAGGTGAAATACTGGTCAGGGTTTTTTTCCTCCCCTCCGTCGGTGTTCTAAACATATCACTGATTTTAATAACGCCGCCTTGTCTCACACCAATTGTTCGGCTGATTTGCAGCTTGTAAAATGTCATTCAGCTCCTCGGCTCGTCTATAGAGACTGTTTATAATCTCCGATGTGAGCATGCGGCACAAGGCTACGTACACAAACACCTGCTGATACTGCAGTCGAACCCTTTCACCGCGTGTGACGACTTTATCCGAGGATGGTTTTCAGGCTGTTGTGCGGTTTCCTTCACATCAATAAATCATCGTCGGCTCATCATCAGGACTTTTCAGCTTCATTTATTTATCAGTGTTGCCAGAGGGCGAATCTGAGCGCTTCAGTAATGTCACACAATATCAAGTAAAGGTTCTGCAGTGTAGGTCACAGCCGGTCTTTGGGCGTAACCTTCATTTGATTAATGGCCTCATTACTTCGAGTTCAAATTGGGGAAAACTCGTAACTTGGAAGAGGAAGTAAGACTGTTTGCTGTGTGGTCTTTCTGTTTGAGACCTCGAAGATTTACAGCTGTACTGAAAGACTTGAACTCTTCTTACAGAAACTGAAAGAGGTTTTGTCAGCGCTTCTGTCTACTCTTTCATTTAAGCTTGTAAAACTGTCGGACTACGGCGCTGGGTGTTAACGTTTAACCAAAAATCAAACTAAATCAGGGAAACGAGAAAATTAGAGGCAGCAGGATGGACCCAGAGCTGTACTACATCAAACAAGAGCTAACCTGAGCATCCAGTCTCTTCTTAGTTCGTCGCCATGGACGCCATATTGGAAACGCCGACTCAACCGAACTTTTAATCAAACCAGAAAAAGAGACAGAAGTAGTAAACAGTCACAACAGGCCGGCCTAAAAATCTACTCAAACCTGCTAATGCTAATTATGCTAATTATGCTAATTATGCGAATGCTTTCACAGTCCTCAGTATAGATATCTTCAAAACAGATTTCATTTCAGCTTTTATGTTAGTGGGCAGTACCTGATTTCTGCAGCCATTAACTCTGTATGTAAGATCTTGGGTGTTTTATCTATTTGTCATAGAGTATTATGTATATATAGTGTATTGTTTCTATGTTTTTAAACATCTGCCATAGGACAACAGATTTAAATTAGCATTTATGCTAACTCCGGCATATTTACATTGATGCGATGCTTTTGCTGACATGTCAATTATTGTGCATTCTCCTAATCAAATAAATAAAAAACAGTCCAAAGTTATTAAGTTAACTTAAGAAATGTTCATTTTAGGACAGTCACCCCTTCATAACAGCACTGTGTGTGTCTGTTTGTGTGTGCATCCTGTTGTCTATGTCTGCGGACGTAAATTCATCTTTTTCCCAGATACCAGAGAAGACCTCTGTCTCTGTTCTGCATCCACGTCCTCTGAGTAATCACAGTCATCTCTTAGTGTACTGTTGCTCCTGGACTAAGGCGTGTTTATCTGCTTGTTGCAGGTCTCAGTTTCACTGTAAATAGGAAGTTCTTCAAAGGCCTCACATTGACTATCAGCCAATGTTAAAGAGTTACACATCACACTGCATTTAAGGCAGTGGTTCCCAAACTTTTTCTACCGGGCCCCCTTTGGCAGATAAAAACACCTGACTGTACACATCAACATGTAAATGAAAAATATGTGAATGTACAAAAAAAACACCGTCTGTCACAAGCTACTGTTGTTTTTCCAATTTACTTCAATGAAACTTCAAACTTTTGGAGATAAAACAACAGCACTACCTTTTTACCATTTTTAAAAATTCTGCATTTCTGAAGATGAACAGTTTGAAAACTTAGGGAACATTTTTAAAATATATTCTTTCAGAACTAAAATAAGTCAGTGGCGATGGTGCGCTTGTTTAGTGCCACAGATCTTGGGTGCAGCTGTGAGACCGCCACTCTCAATTCATTTTCAGTGTCCAGGTCTTGATGTAGTGTTGTAGTCGCCCTTGCGTTTTCCCAGAGGTCCGCTGATGTTTACCATGGTTAGCGGTGCGACACAACGTGCGTTACTTTTATTTAGCCTTGTCGCGCCCCCCCCCCCCCCCCTGCAATCATGCCGCGCCCCGCCTTTGGGAACCACTGATTTAAGGAGACTTTAAACGACAGGAAAGTCAAATGAGAAGACTGCTGAACAGTTTAACTTCTTTTGCAGACTAATCTGTTGGTTTGAGACACCTCTGCCTAAAATGAAGGGGGTGTATCAAGCTGCAGTAGACAGTCTGGGGTCTCGACTTTATTCTTCAGAGACCGAAGAAATGTTGGAAGAAGACAGCGAGGAAATCTTAGATGAATCTTTCTCTCTCTAAACTGGACAGCTGAATCTGTCAGAAACCACAGAGAACACACACAGAGAACCGCCTCCTGTATGTTGTCGTTGGAGCCCGTTAGGTTATTTGGCGTGATGCAGACGCCAGAGGACAAAGAGGAATCTTGGCGTTTGGGCAAAGTGTGTAATTGATGCTCGACAGACAATACGAGAGCGAGGCGGGAAACTTGGGCGCGCGGGGATGGTTTCCAGATGACAAACATTTGCTTTTATCATCCTCTGCTGTCAGCGAATTTGCTGCATCTCTGACGGTTCGGGGTTAGCGGGGTTAACAAGCTGCTCCACTTGACTTGAGATCTAAGTCGAGACAGATGCATCCTGATGTGTTGCGTTCAGGGTAGGTGACTCTGCAGATCGTTGCGGAGCTCTCTGAAGCTTTGACGCATGAGATTTATATGTCAGAAGGAACCAAACAGATATATGACCTATCCAAGTAAACACAGAAGCTCTCCATGTTATAGTTCAAGTCATTAATTATTCAGACATACTCTTTGTGTGTCTTTAATAAAACTATAACTAAAGGTTAACTTCAGCAGGATGCATCATCTCATGCTCGCTGGCATTTAGCCGCATTAAAAGCTCATTTTATCTTCATAAAACACATGATTGAAAAATGACTTTTCCTCTCAGCCTCCAACCAGCAGACCTCCATCACCTCCACCGCAGGGAACAATAGACGGTATCTCCCATCGTCTCTTTTTCCTCATCCATATTGAATCTGCTTGGATCAGCTTCTGGTGAGGAACCATCAGGGTTAATTAGCGCCGAAGTGAGAGGAGGAGGAGGAGGAGGAGGAGACGCTCTTCTTCTTCTTCTCTGTGTGAGATATCTTTATTCATGGGGGCTTAGCTTTGACTGGCATGGCCTCAAGACATCCCAACTTCTCTCCTCGGGAGGCCGGCCAGATGTTATTGATATTCACAAATAGCTGGAATTTGCATCTTGATGTTCCAGAAGGGAGGAGACCGAGTAGGCGGGAGGACTTGTGCTGCATAAACAAAATCATGTTGTGGGTAGAGGTTTGCATGTGTCATCTTTAAAATACAGACTCTGCTTTTCATTTTTTAACTCGGTCCATCAGTTTTAATCGTCTAACTCTTGATTTAGTCAGAGAAGAGCGACATGTTTGAAAAGTTCAGACTTGGGCGCAGAATCGACCCGTAATTAAGACCTGTAAAATGCTGAGACCTGAATTTGGTGGTTTGCAAATAATCCAACATTTAATGCAAGTGGTGCAAAGACAACATTCTGTAAAAGGTAAAGTCCAAGTCCGCAACCTGACCCTGAATAGCGGTTGAAGATGGATGGATGGATTAAAGTCCGAGTCCATCCTCTTCCCTCTGCTTATCCAGGATCTGGTTGCGGGGGCGGCGGTCTATGTAAGTCCACCCAGACACCCTTTGACCCGACTCTTCCACTGGGATCTGAGACATTCCTATGCGAGTCAGGCAGGAAATATAATTTCTCTAACCCTAGATCTCCTTCTGATTGGACGTGCCCGGTAGACCTCGAAGGCTGAGCCCAGGTACCTTTTGCAGAATACTTGTATCCGCAACCTCACCTTACTTTACCTCACCGAGGCCAACTCTAGAGCCTGACCAGCAACGTTTTAGGGTTTTTTCTCCATAAGAAACGATGTGGAGCCACCACCCCCTGCAGGAACATGCATAGGGGTCAAGTGCACAGGAAGCAAAGGTCGTGGGATCAGGTGTCCCGTTCTCCTGGTGACAAAAGTAAACAGACCAGCTGACCTGGCAGAGCTTTCTCCACCGCTCGAAGGATGACCCAATGTTTATTCCAGTTAGATTCCTTGCTTAGTCATATTTCCTCTTGCTTCCTCTTTTGGCGGTGGGGTAAGCAGAAGTAGGGTTTTTTTTGCGTCCTTCTCCATCACAGCTCCTGTAGCTAAGATGCTCCGAGGAGGGCTGGGAGAGTGGGAGGGGACGAGTCGAAACTACGAGAGAGGGGTGTGTCGAGTACAGCGAGGTGGCTGGATAGAGAGGCAGAGCAGGAGATTGACCAATAGGAGCTGTTCGGGACAGATGGCTCCCATTGGTCAATGTTTTTGCAGCTCTGCACCTGCTAGGGTGAACAGATTCTTTCCGATCTTTTTTCTCTTCACTGTGTGGAGATCGCACTATAGGACCATGATCGCCATAGAACAATTATAATGAACAAGGTTCATTATAATTACCAATCTGTCCAATCGTCAACCATGTCTTTAAACTTCATTTTTAACAGTCCAGCTCTCCTTCAACATCTCTTTCCTTCTGTTGGATATTTTGGGTCTGGTGGTTGGTGGTGGTGATGATGATGCAGCGGTGGTCTGCAGAGCTTGTGTGGTGAAGAATAGTCCATTATGCATGTTTGCCGTCTCCACAGCCCAGCTTTCATCGTCACATTTGCTTTCTCTTAGCCCCGTTTGTTTTTGTTGTCTCTCTTGGCCGGGCAGAAAATCCACAGTGTACGCAGCTGTGGACTGCGGTTGTATGGATGACGAATAATGATCCACCAAACTGTACACAGAGGTTTTGCAGAGCAATCGTCTTGATGGAAACGATGAGGAGAGGGAGAGGAACACACAGGATGTCTAATAAGCCAAACTCCCAGCTGATCAGAGGCAGTCATCCGGATTAATGAGCGATGGATTGACAAAGAGCTCCGTCTGGATGCTGTAATGTCATCCCAATCAGTGGCCTGGAAAGAAGAGCTCCAAGACAGGCAGGAGGATAGAGATATTATCTCTGAGTGTACCTGGGTTTGACTCAAGTTTATTCCCACAGACGGCTCACCATGAGGCCAAACCATCAGGGACAGCACAGCCTGGTTAGCTGATAAAGCGCTGTTAGAAACTGTCAAAACTAGAAGTGCAGAGGATATATAAAGCCTAAACTGATGGGAAAATTAATGACAAAGTTTAAAATAAAGATGATAGATATTTAGATGACAGGTTTGATGTTCTTCAGAGTTTAAAAACGATTCTTGCTAACTCGGTTTTTAATTGTAAAGTCTGGATTTGAGATAAACTGGTTCAGTCTTCTCTGAGATCTGCTGTAAACGTCACCCCGTCACTCCTTTCCTTCCACTTTTGTGACTTGACTAATTCACCGACGTTAAATCCAAGCTGATCGATTTCTCTATGCTTGTGATTGGAAGCCCTTTTCTTTTTATTTTTATCATAATTCAAATGAAAATAGATTAACAGATCTCTGTGGCCCAGGGAATGTGCACAATAGGTGTCCACACACCTCCAGAGCATCCCCCCTTGATACTGTGAAAAGTCAGAGAACCATAATTCTGACCGGGTGGCGGCGCTCTCTGTGGCCCAAAAGGTCTCACCGTGCTGGGCAGGAGCTCTGGAGCCTCCTGCTAACTAGATTGTCACATAGTTTAAACAAAGTTTTTAAGGTGAAGTAAATTTGCACTTGCACAGTATGGATAGCAACAGGTGGACATGAAAATGAAAAAGAAATTGCCCGTTTTCTTTCTTTTTTTAATTGTGTCCACCTCGTCCTTTGGCGGCCACGAGGTCTCCTCCCGGTGGGACATGTCTGGAACACCTCTAACGGGAGGCATCCAGAAGGCGTCCTAACCAGATGCCCGAGGAGGAGCAGCGGTTCTACTCTGAGCGCCTCCCGAGTGTCCGAGCTCCTTACCCTATCTCTAAGGCTGAGCCCGGACACCCTGAGGAGGAAACCCATTTCGGCCGCTTGTATCTGCGATCTTGTTCTTTCAGTCATTACCCAAAGTTCATGACCATAGGTGAGGTATCTGAGCTGTGAAAGGCCTGATAGTCCCCATATTTACCAGTGCACACAGGAGAGGACTTTGCTGCTTGAAAATGGACCTCCACCTTTGCAGGAAAAATCTAAAGCCTGTCCTGAATGAAAGCAGGATGAGTTTAGAGATTAGATGTCTGTAAGTTCACTCAAAATGGGATATCTGGTGTTTTTTATCTCCTGGACAAAGATGGCGGATGATCCTTTGACTTTCTCTGATAACAGAGATCACCTGAGAGCGTCCTCAGACCATAACGAGGATAAAGGGAGCGTGAATATGAAAATGTGGCCTCCAGTCGACACCTTCACGCAGAGGTGCCCCCTTGACCTGCATACCAACTCTTAAAAACACACACACAAATACACACACACACCCCTTAGTGCAGCCCACCTCCCCGGGCTCTGAAACCCAAAGCAGCTGGTCATCCATCTGGGGCTCATCAGTTGCCCTGGAGAGTAAAAGCAGGCCCCACTGTGGCAGCCCGGGCATCCGTTCTGCATTATCACCACCACCACCGACCCCCCCACCCCCGTTTCCACTGCCATGCTAGCACCCACTACCCCCCCCTCCACTGCAGACCCAAAGCCACAGCAAAGCGCCCTGTTTCGCTCCGTCCTTCAAACGAAAAGGCTCTCTGCGTAACTTTTCATCCGAGCCGAAACTCTAAGATGCAAAGCGTGCAAGAGCGCGAGCGTAATGAGAGCGGCGGTTGACATCAGGCGGGATCCATAGACAAAACACGGGGGGCCCGGAGTCTGTACGAGCGATTAATGATAGTGATCATGTGTAAGTTTCCCTTTCTGGAGACGCTCAATAAGACTGAACATGAGAATATTCGAGTTTTGTTTTTGGAGAAATGTGTTTTTGGAGCTGGTCAGAAGATCTTACAGCAAACCAGAGACAGAGAGTTTCAGCTGGTCCACAACCAGAACCTTACTGTTAGATGAAGAGGTTTTATGGTTTTACTTACGGTTCCTCAAAACAGAGAGAGGAGCTTATCCAGGTGTCTGCAATCAGGGTGAGATGTTTACTCGCACAAACACAAAATAAGGACGCTTGAAAAATAATTTCAAGAAATAATCAAAACCAAGATCCTCTCATCCTCCTCAAAGTGTTTGGAAAGGTCCAGTATTCCACAGTGGACTTCTTTCCTCTGTAACACTTTAAGATCTTTTATCTAATTTGATTTAATTTATGAGACAAACACAAATTAACGTTCCAGCTGCAGGACCAGACAAAAAATCGGACCCGTGGCTGCAAACCCAACATGCACGGACTCTGTGCCCATACATACCTGTCTTTTAAGCGAACATAAACAGTGCTGGAGCGCGGTGAGAGCTTTCATTCCCGACATGAAGCACCAAAATAAAACCAAAACACAAGTCAGTGACCTGAGCTGGAATTAAATAAAGTCTATAATTTGTTAAGTGCCTAAAAAAGCCTGAATTATGAGTGAAAGTGCATCTTTGAGCTGATTAAACAAGAGGGCACACTGTTGGACCTTGGCAGCTGGCACCTGACGATCAATGAAGTGGGCTTTCATTGAGTAAACAACTTCTAATCAAAACACCCGAGTCTGAAACCGTGTGGAGGTTTTGGGTCCGGGGCTTGGCGGACTTCACCTCATTGCAGGCCAGGAATGTATTCTCCCTTCTTATTTTCTTGGTTCTGCATGACTTCCTTTGATATACAGCCCATCTGGATGTCGAGGGAAATACTCAAACACAAACCCAACTCCTACACATGCCCGGAGTCAGAAACCACATGTTCTGACGCTGCTGGACCTCCGCGGAAAGTAAGCTGTGCTAATTGTTAGTGATTGAGGGGTTAAAGACGAGAAGGGAGCTGGACACTTCTCAAAGCTCTTACTTTAATTCCAGAACCATAAAAAGCTTGAAAAATGTTTTCAAAGATGGAGACTCGAAGGAAAAAGCTCTATGAGGAAGTTTAATTTTCAGGGCCATAAATCACGCGGACTCTGGAGGATATAAATAATACTCGATATGTGCCTCTTTCATAAATTGTGGTTGTGGTCGTGTGGGGCTTATTGGACCTGATGGTGTTTACGGCCTCGGATCGCTCCGGTTGTGTTGGCGCTGAGAAGAAAAAGAAACACCAATTCAGGTGACCTCAGATGTTCCTCAAACTGCAAATCCAGAAAACGAAACTCTGGTGAATCTTCTTAAAACCACTTAAAGGTGGTGTAGTCAGGATCTGAGTTAGTTCCAGTTTTTAGGAGAAATCTTAAAAAGTAAACTCTACCCCTCCAAACCAGTTTTCCCCTCAGCTCCTCCTCTCCCCTCAAGCCCCGCCCACAAACAGATGCTCCTGCTCGCTCGTATCGTTCCAGTTAAATTCAGATATAATGCAGATAAATACTTCAGATCATTACAAATGGAGCCCAGTCAAGGTGAAAGTCAAAAGCATTGGTGCTACTGTAGATGCCAACAGACTACCAGCAAACACAATGTTTGCAGGACTTCTACAACTAGGATAAAGTCACATAGTCCAGGACCCGAGGGAGGACAGTTTAGCGATGGCGCTACAACACGCTACAGCAGGTCCGTTTGACAAGAAACACTTCTGTTACAGACACTTGTCTTACTTTGTTAAAGCGGTTTACCTGTCCAGCAGAAAGGTTACAGGGTCACCAAGATCCCCAAGCGTCCCCCATCGTTTATGTTGACCCGGCTTTTTAGCTCTTGTCCGGTCTACCTCCGTTTTAAGCACCCGTTATTCCTCCAGAGTCTCCGGTATTTATTGTATTTTTCAAACTATGAGGCGCACTTAAAATCCTTAAATTTTCTCAAAAATCAGCAGCGCTCCTCGTATAATTACTTGTTGTGCTTACTGACCAGTTTCATGTGGTACAATGCGTTAAAAAATCTGTCGAAATGTGTAAGTACGATTTAGGTAAGCGATAAAGCTGCTCCGCTCTATGGATATTCGGAGCATTACGATGACTGTTGTCTGAGCTGGAATCATCTCTGAACAGCCAAGTACCGCTAACACAAACAAGACTGACATGGATAATGACGAGAGGGACCCGGGCGTGCTTGATGCTAAAATCGTACAGCTGTTTAACTCCGACACTCAAGATGAAGAATTTTATTCGATGGATTTGTGGAAGAGGAATGAATCAATAAGTGAGCGTTTTTTTCTGTACTGGAATTTGTTGTTACAACTAAGTTATATAAAGTTTGATTTAACGAAGTGTGGTGTTTTGCTTAATGCGCCTTACAATCAGGTGTGCCTTATGGCCCGAAAAATACGGTACTTTGTTTTGTTGCTTGTGTTTTCAGAACTTTCTGGTTGGTTTCTACTGTCCGATGTTGTAGCACGCAAACTTGATTTGAGGCAGCATCTGCCTCACAACCAATCAGGTCGGGGAGACGGAGAACGGCTTTGTTTACAGTCAGAGAGAGTAGGTGGCTCAAAAAAATGTTCAAATGTTGACGACACAGACATAACAAAACAGAGATATCGTTATATTACCAAATGTCATCAATAACTAATAATTATTGACTGATATTAAAAGTTTTTTGGGGTTTTAAGCCAGAAGTGACCGGTCTGGTGGAGTCAGGTAGACCCCCAGACTCTTGAGTCTCTGAGTCTCAGTGTGTCACAGAAACTCAGAGTGGGTTTGTGGAGCCTGCTCCTGACCTGCAGCCGTCACCTCTCAGCTCTAATGTCTGTAAATGTGTCTGCTAGCCATTAGAGGGGACTTGGCCTGGAGCATCAGAGGTATTAGGTAATAGACGGGGAATTTATTTAGCACTTTTCCAAAAAGAGATTCGTCCCAGGGTGAGTGACACAACGGCTTATTGGCCTGGAGAAACTATTGTGTTGCTGGAAGGTCATTAGTTTAAATCCCACATCAGCCATCTGTGATATCCATCTCTGCACAGGAACAGAGCTGCAGCGGCTCGGATACTCCGCTTTCTTCTGGGTATTTACAGGAAATTCAGAGATCTTAAACCCAGGACCTCTTTTACTTTGCATGCTCGGGGGTTTTATTGTCGAACGGTTCAGAGAAGTCATGGAGTTAGTCGTCTACTCTTACCCCTTACCCTTTATTTTTTGTATCGCACAGCTTTGGCATTTTAAAAGGTGACAGAAGAAAACCCACAGATTGTCTAACCAGTTCATGCGGCAGTAGATCAGGAACCCTTGTTGGTCTGAAGGGTAAAAGTCGTGTTTTGCTACAGAGATACTCGCTCCCATCTGTTGCTTCGAGCCGCTCCACTCTGATATTGGAGTGAACTCAGCCGGCTCGTCCTGCTCCTCTCCTTCATTTCGCCTCTGATGTAAATTGTGTTTCTTGTTATACTTCAGCAACACAAATAAACTCGCCCGCTCCCGGCCTGATTCATCTCTCACACACGAGTGCTTGTTTTGTGGTTTTTCCAGGTTCGGCCATGCACAATTTAGACCCCGCACCAGTGAGAAAAAAGCAGAGCAATAACAAAAACCTTCTCCTCTCCTTTAGTTTGCCTGACCTTTTCTCTTTTTCTTCGTTATTTGGAGGGACTGCAGATGCTTACAAAGCTGCTGCGTGTCTGAGTGATTTTAAAACAGAAGACACACAATATTTACGCACAACCAGAGACGACATGAGAGCTGGGTTTGCTCTGAGGAAGAGTGTTGGATAAATTAGAGTTTAAAAAAAGATGCCCGTCTGTTTTCCTGTCAGGGCGACGATGGCACCCCGTGAAGAAACTCGCTAATGAAATTTGCAGCTTCAGAAAACAATTTTCACTTCTGAAAACGACTTGGACTGACAGCGTTTGAGGTCTCCAGAAACTGTTTTTCCCACATTTTGATGAAGAAAAATTGGTTTAATGTAATTTACACTTGGCTCGTGTGCGTGTGTGTGTGTGTGTGTGTGTGTGTGTGTGTGTGTGTGTGTGTGTGTGTGTGTGTGTGTGTGTGTATGTGTGTGTGTTTTTGACAAGTGAGTGATAATTCGGAGCTTCTTGTTACTCAAAAACATGAAGAAGAAAGAAGTCAGGCAGCACAAGCGTTATTGGGGTTTTTATATTTGTTTTTTATGTTATTTTGACTTTATTTTGACTCTGAAACCTACTTGCCATGGTAAACTACTTTTATACAGCTCAGTTTCTCTTTTACTCTTTCTAAACTTTGATTTGATCACCCTGTAGTGAAAGACTGATTTCAAATCTCTCATTTTGATGTAAAATTTATTATAAAAAAGTCGTTTTTAATTCAGTTTAAAACCTTTTTGGACTCAAACACAAAATCAGAAATGCTGGAAAACATCAAACCCACGCCACGGTTACCTCCTGACCTGAGAGCTGTTTTCGATCAACACTTTATTTTAAATAGATTAAGAATAAGAATGACTTTATTTATCCCTGAAGGGAAATTCACTCGTCTGTGGTCTCATTTGTCATGTCTAAAACGTCATCTACTATTTATAAATATTAAGTATATTGAGTCAGCATGTTGGCCTGTCTGGACTTCTTTTAAACTGGTTTCTCTCAACGTTGTGAGGTGACCTGTGGGGTACCTCAGGGATCAATTTTAGGACCTTTACTTTTTCATTTTATGGCCGGTTTTATCAGGAGACTCTACGGTTACACTGACGACACTCAGATTTATGTTTCTTTTTGATTTTAAAGCTCGTTTACTCGTATATGAGGCACCGCATGGCCTTGCTCCAGACTACGTCTCAGAGAGGTCTTTAGTTAATGAACCAGGACGTCCTCTCAGATCTTACAGCTAATGTCTTTAAACTTCTCCACAGCGCAGAACTGTTATCAAGACTTTTCCGTTTTAATTACTTTTAACTAAAAATATTTTGTTATTTTTGGATCTCTATCTGACTTTTTACTCTTTCTTCTCATGCTTTAATTGCATGTATTTTATTGCTACCGGCATGTTGTCCCCACTACTGAATCTATTTCTTTTTTTGTCAGTTTGTGTTTCATTTTTCATTTTTATTTTCATCCTATTTTCATGGTTTTTGAATCACGGTCAAGTTCCTTAAACTGCTTTTAATTTGTATGAAAGGTGCGACATAAATAAACCTTTGATTGCTATAAAGAGCAGCTTTACTCGTGAATGTTTCAGAGAAAAATCACAGACACTCTTTGATCAAGCATTTTGATTGAAAGACAAAAACTAAGGACGGTAATTTGATCATAATCAGTCAGTTTTTTAAAGCATTTTACTTATTTATCTTTATTTTTTGGCCAAGCCTTTTTTAAATCTTGTTTTTCATGATCAAAAAATGTTTTCTTGGACAATAACCTTGGTCAGTCCCGGGCGGATGTCATTCTTACAGGGAGAGACCACCAACACGATACGAAGGTCAGGGAAAGACATCCTACTCACATGAGGTGGTGAATTGTTTATGTGGGACATTAAAAATGACTTTAGAGAAAAGGCTGGGCCTCTGCATGAAGACTTCATCATCCATCATGTTCTGAGCGATGATCTTCAGAGGAGAAACCGTCCCAGAATAAATAGATTCAAAGAAGAGAGGAGTTTGGCAGGAGACGGATGTGGTTAGGAAAGCACAAAACTCCTCTCTCCTCGTTCTCTATATCTCTATCTCTCTTCTCTTCCTCCCTCTCTCTTTCTCTCCGTTCACCCTCCTCGCTTCAGACGTTGATTTATGACTGCACGCAGTGTGCTTCCTCCTCTGAAATTGGCTGGATATGTATGTCAAACAGCACAATTAGACGAGCGTGACCTTAACTGTCTGTGACCTGAACGTCCTAAATGCAGCGTGCAGTTGTGTTCTGTTTGACCTGTTTGGAAATTAAATTCAGGGTGGCTGAGTCAAACAGCATTACTCCATTGTGCTGCCTGTATATGCAGAAAGGCCACAGGGTACCTCTGAGGTGACGGCGCGGGTTTTTATAAAGGAGCGAATTATAAGAGTTTAATGCGTCTCAAAAGGGGAATTATGCAAAGTTTGTTTGGATCAGAGTCGGTTTGTTGAAAGCTTTTGCATGCAGTTAAACAGTCGTATTCATGTTTAAATGCACAAAAGTAAAAACAACATTTTAAGTTCATGGAAACATGGACCAGCTAAAGAGTCCCATACTGAAGGTGAACCAAACATGAGTCTGGTTCTGCTCAGGGTTTCTGCCTTTGAGATATTTCACGAAAGTTCTGGAATCCTCTAACTCGTCAGTAAACAGAGCTGACATGGTTAATGCGTTCTGGTTTTACCCGGAGCAGCCTCGACCGCGGTGACCCGGCTGGTGTCATGTTTACGCCCTCGTCACTCCTCGCTGCCTCTTTATAGGACTCTGAGACTCTCCAGACTTTATCGCCGCTCTTTAATTCCACATCAGAGTTAACGGCTCCTTCCTTAATCTTCCTAGAGGACAGTCGGCCATCTTGTTTGTGCTTGACTTTGGAGATGTCCTTTATACCTGTCTCTACCTGTCTCTACCTGCACTTCATCACCGAGATAAATATTATACAGCTGTGTCTGTTTTTTCTGTCTGTCCTTTAAACTGAAGTATATCTCTGAATTCATTTATCAATCAAATAAAGAAAAAACGTGTTTATTTCTGCTGTAAAGATGGACATTTTCAAGGTGCCTGCAGTTTTCAGCTTGATTTGGTTTCTTAAGTCTGTTTTTTTTGTTTGTTTGTTTGATGTTTGCATCTGCTGTGTCGATCAAGCTAGTTCTAGTACTAGCCTAGCTTAGCATCAGCTCCCTCTCCAGTTTGTGTTGGTGCTAAATGAGGCTACAGCCAGCCTCTAGTGGACACTTGAGGAACTGCAGTTTTCAGCTTTATTCGACTTTTTAAGTCCGTTTTTTTGTTTGTTTGTTTGTTTGATGTTTTCATCTACTGTGTCGATCAAGCTAGTTCTTACACTAGCCTAGTTTTTGTGAAATTAAATAAGTGGTTTATGTTGTAATGTCCAATGTCTAACTGTGAACACGCTGCTATGGTGTTTGTAGAGTAAAATACTGTGTTATGTGTTGTTTACAACTGCAGCTGACAACCGCTAACGACAACTAACAAGTGTTAACAACGGCTGACTGTAGGCGTCCATCCAACTTGTTTACTGGAACGCCGTCAACTCGGGTGTATATAGTATTTATTACCCAGCATGCAAAAGTTCATGAAACTGACATATCTACAATAAAAGTTTAACAGAAGAGAACTTACGCCCCCCTCGTCGTAAAGCTGCAGAACTTAATGTTCTTTAACTAGATGTCACTCGTCTCCCGTATGCAGCTTCATTACAGTGACATGAGTTCACACGGAGGTGAGTGGTGGGCGGGCTGAGGAGCGCGGGGACCTCACTGAGCGCTCCGTGTCTCCTCACGCTGCATGTCACCGTGAGTGGAGGAGCGGCGGCAGAGCGGATTAGAGGATGGAGGAAAAGAGAAAACAAAGAAAATAGCTTTTTATGCTAATACGGAGAGATAGAGGATAGACCCTGATGATGGTGTTTGTTTGACCCTGATGGAGAAAAACAGAGCGGCGGCTTAAATGAGCACGCTCACGGAAACATGTGACACTCTGATAATAGACCTTATTACATACAGAAGGACTTTTTTATCCTCCTGTATTTTTCTTTTCTAAAAATCTGTCCAGAATTCACAATGATTCGGATTCGGAAACAAAATCATTTGCATCTACTTTAATGAAGACATGCAGACAGATTTAATCAGCGTAGATAAGCTCCTCCTCCTCCTCACTCTTGGTCATTTTCCACTCCTTCACTCCGCAGAGCTTTTTTTGGGATTTATTCTTCTCCTCTTCGGTTTGGGAGTCCACATCCAAAACCGTTCCATTTGGAGGGCTAGATGAACACAATCTCTCAATCCCTGGAAGGACTGGGACACTTGAGCATCAGAGGGAGCGTGAAAAACCGAGGAGCACGGCCAAGTGGGGAACTGGGATGCAGCCTAAGATTGTGGACTTAATAGTTGGGAAGCTGAGTGGTTTCCATTGGCACCGGGTCCTGGCAGGACTCGGGGCTCTTTCAGGGCTTCATACGTTGCTTAATGATCGAACACATGCACACATTACCGAGTCAAAGAGCTCCACTGGCAGGTTTTTGTGATTAAACGGAGGAAATATTTCTAAATTTAGATCTTTTTTTTGAAGAAAGGCTCTCCGTCTTAGATCCAGAATCCAGGATCTGCTGCTTTCCGGCCCATTTCCAGACTGTGAGCGCACACAGAACTCCTCAGACGGTATTTCATGAAGGATTAGGACCTGTGCAGCCCCAGGTGATGTCAAACAGAAACACATATACCTGTGGAAACTTTGCGTGTGTTTTTGTAAGTTTAAATAGGAAACAAGTCAGCAGAAGATGGACATTAGATAATTTTTATAGGAATTAAGTCTCATTTTTCACTTTTAAATCAGTGTTGGAAACATTACAGATGAAGGCAAAGTGCTGGCAGAGTGAAAGATGTAACATGAACACCATATGCTGCAACATATGGGGAATGAAAATGCAAAACTTCTCATTATAAAGAAGTGTGCGGGTCCGAAACGAGCAGTGTTGGGTTTAAAATGAGCAGCCGAGAGCACCACAAACACTCTTCATGGAGGAAAAATAAAAATATATATTTTAACATAAACTGAGTTTTAACCAGAGGAACAAACAGATGATTGTTTCAAATATTTATATAATTCTGATTAAAATTAAAGACCAGGGTTTGAAATGTCTGATGCAAAGCTAAAGTGCATGTTTCATATTTATGTTATCCAAAATAAAACAAACATTTAATAACAATAATAATCCTAATATCATAATAATACATTTTATTTGTAGGCGCCTTTCGGGGCACTCAAGGACACCTTACAGGACAATTAAAAGACACATCAGCAGGACAGTAAAATCAATTAAGTGTTTGGCGCTGCCGCTGCTTCCTGCTTGCTCCTGTCAGCGGTCGTCGTCCTTTTTTGGCGAACAAAAAAACCTCTTATATTCATTTTTAATAGAATGCCAATGCCTACCGCCGAGTCCGCCTTCCGCCGTGTTCAGTCCGTCTATGAATATTTGACCTTTGACTCTGTAAGCGGCCCGCCCCCCTTTACCTGTAATTCGTTAAGATGTTGCCATCAATCGAGTTGGTTGGTTGGATTGATTGACGTGTCAAGATAGATGGGATTGACTTAAGATGACTGCTCTGACGGAAAAAAACAAACCCCAAATCAAATTAAGAGAAAATGTTGCTTTTAGTCCAGGGTGGGCACATCTGACTTGTTAGGCGGGCACAGCCCCCATTTCCCGTCCATGCCGCCGGGCCTGGTTCAGAGAGGTATGGAGGAGTGAGGTTGTGGACGGCCTTGAATGTGTGGAGCAGAATTTTATAGTCCAAGTGGTATTTTATGAGAGAACAGGCGTGATGTGACTGATAGATGGTGTTCTGGTGATGATGCAGGCGGCGGCGTTCTGGACCAGTTGTCTCTAATCCACACCGAAACAAGCGCCTCAATTCTTATGGCTGTGTGTGTGTGTGTGTGTGTGTTTGTGTGTGTGTGTTTTCCCCCTTTTGTCTCTCCAGAGCTGCCCAGGTGAAATCACTTAGTGACAATCAGACTCACCTGGTGCTGAGACCTTAAAGAGCTGCAGTCTGCAGAGGCGTTTGGTGGAGAACTGCTACTGCCTCTCAGTGTTCAGTTAATCTGTTCTTTTTTTAATCACAATAAATCACTTATTAAACTTTTGAAGATATTTTGTGACTTTAATGGGTCAAATGTGAGGATAGTTGTTGTGGCGCCTTCAGGTGGGGCGTAATCTTCAGTCACTCCAGGTCAGCTGGTTTTAACTGAGCGGTCCCACTCTGACATGTCGCCATCATATTCAAACAAACACACTTCCTGTGTTTTCCCTCTGCTGCTGTGTTTTTATTTTAATCCCTCGGCGCCGTACGGACGGCTGCCTCTGATATTGATAACGGCGTCCTCACTGTGACTGATTGGAGCTCCACCAGCAGTCAAATGAACTGCAGCCTCTGTTATAACACACGGAGACAGATAAAACGGCGCGGTGACGGCGTCGCATTAGGACAGTCCTCTGCCATTAACGCCGTCACAGCGTGAGCATCTGGAGGAGGGGCGCAGGTTGCCACCGCCGCCGCGGCTGCGCTGGTCGGCATGCGGAGGCCGGTGGGATCACCCACATCTCTCCCAGTCAGCGCGGATCAGTCTCCACGAGCTGATCAAAGGCGTTTGACTCCCGCCACACAGGGCGCTGATTGCTTCCATGCACTCGCTGACACCACTTGGTGTCTTGGCGGAGGACACCACCCTAATTAAAACGGAGGGAAACAAAACTGCTCTCCCATTTTCTTTGTTCACATCTTTCTCTATATTCGCTCTCTGAACTCTGATCGACCAGAAACAGAGAAATAAATGTTAAAATAAAGGTTTCATGTTTATAGGAATCGTGAAAATCAAGTCACATCATCATGTCGATTCGCCATAACCACAGTGTTAAGTGTTAGAAAAATACAAATCAGAATCTCCTAACAACTATTCCAAAAATAGACCATTTTGAGGACTAAATCCTGTATCTGTTGAGTCTGTTTTTAAAACCATCATATCTGGAGTAACTTTCAGTCGTTTGACTCGTTGACAGGCTGCTTCATCCTCATGTATTTAGGACATTTTCAGGACCGCCTCACGCACATTTCCAGCCTCACACCTTCAGACGTGTCTCTCTCTGACACCGTGTTTGTCAGCTGCTTAGACTCACTCGGTGTTTTGTTAACGTGTCCTACTTTCGTGTAACTTTGTTCACCCTGTCGCTCTGTCCTTCCTCCCCTGGCGGTGGTGAGTGACGGCTGGCCTCGGTCACGACAGGTGGACTATTTACCGCTTAAAGTTGCCGTAATGTGAATATTTAACGATATCTGGAGGTCGTGATCTCGGCTGAAACGCCCCCTTGCTCACCCCTGCTGTAAGAGTGACGATGGCCTTTAAGGACAAGAAGCTCAGATCCTCCATTTGTCATGTTTTCAAGTAGATGTCACCTATTTGGGTCATGAATACACAAACAGTTCTTAAAACTCTGTCAGTGTTTAAAACAGCAGAGTGGAGAGTTTGTTCTTTTTTAGCATATTTTGTCATCAACTCCTGGCTTTGTTTACTTGGACGATCTTTGGCGAAAATGATCTTGTGTATAAGCAGAGAGATTTGGTTTGAATTTTGACCATGACAGTAAAAAATCGAGGATGCTGCAAAAGGCTCTGGATTCTCAGAGTAGAAACTAGGATGACGTCCTCCACCACATCCAGAACGGCTACGAAAAGGCCGTATCCGCCAATCGTAGCTGATCGTAACCATTCAAGTTAACGTGTCAATTTCCACTGGCAGATCACAAGAGTGCTATTTATTCTGGACGCTGGAAAGGAAGTCGGGCACAGACACAAAATAAAACATCCGGCTTCTTTTCAAAATAAAACACTCCGTGTTTCAGGAGGATCGTATTTCACACCATGCAAACGGGCGGAGACGAACAAGTGAAAGGTTTTTAGACGTCATTTCACCCCGATGACACCATGGATGAGGAGATGCTGATTCTAGAAGTCTAGAAGTAGATTTCCTCCTCTGGTAGGACACAATCTACTGCTTATATGTCTATGTGTCTGTCTTTATAGAGACAACTCATTATTGAGCAATTGAACGTAATTCTGCAGGTTCCTTTGAGTTCTCGTGTTTACTGCTTGGTGGACAGCAAAAATCGCAGCTGTTCTGGATGCGGTAGAAACACCGGGTTAGAAGCGTATAAAAAACACTCGACCCGACCTCAAAACCTCTCAAAAATTACGTGCGACTCTGTGACTCCACCCCTGAGTAGTAGCGTCCACTTTTCGGGGATTCAGAATATGGTCACCTGAGCAGAAATGTTCTGCAGTTTGAGAAACTGGCGATTTTAGCGCTCCTGCATCAGCTTCATTTCTTCTTTTTTAATTATTCAGATCGATTTAAATGAGAGTTTGCATCAACTTCCTATTCTTACCTGTGTAACACGACCTCTTAAACCGTCTAAACTTCCTTTTGTTTTGGACCGATCACGTACTTAGCCACCTCGCCATCTCTGCAGCTCCCACGCTGTTATTCTCGGAGGAACTTGAGGAGGATGGTTGTAGCTACAAATGTTCCCTCCCCGGCAGAGCCATGAGCGTGATGTTAATGGCGGCTCAGTCCATTTTGGCAGCAGGCGCCTGGATAATGTAGAAGTGGATCCACATCAGTGAGCCGCGCTGATGGTCTGAGCGAGGCAGTGCAGCTACACTTCTTTTCCCCCCCGAGAGCTGAAGTTTATCAAATTTCTATTTAAAATTCCAATAAGCACTAAAACGAGGGGGCGGGGAGGGATCCCGGGACTTGGCTCCTGCGTGGGCCCGCTCAGGTAACCAGACTCTTTGTTGGTCGCTAAGCAGGAGGGATCGATATCATATCAGGGCCCGGCGGAACACCTGACAGTTCAATTTCACAGCGAGCCCCGAAATCAATACCTTTGGAATAGTTTTGGACTTTCCCAAAGGCTGCCCACCGGAGTTAATCTATGGTGTCATTAGCCCGGGTCACGGCGCCCACGGTCATTACTCTGTGTAACAATAAATGTTCATAAAAGACGACACGCTCCGTCCTCTTGTGCTTGACTGCAGTCTCTAATTGAAGTAAATTCATTCACGAGGGAGAGCGGGGGCTGATCGACTGCTCGGGCCGCTCCTCTTTTGTAATCCACGTCCAAGAAAGTACGGGAGGAGACGGCGGCGTGTCAGGCCTATCCAGAGGGTACAAAGCAGAGGAAATTGAACAAGGTTTTATCAAGCAGAAAATGTGTTAAAGTGTTTAGTTTGTGCCGTAGGGAAGGATTGTTTACCCTTGAAACAAAGTGGTGTTTATTTTTTTTCAGGACCTTCACACACACACGGCACTTAAGGACGGAGGTTTAGAGTCACAAAGGGAGGAAGAGCCATAAACATCCATCTTGTTCTTCACTTATTTGCTCATTTTTCCAGAGCCAACAGTATTACACGACACTGACCATCAATAACGGAGGTAGATTACAGCAATAATCACTAAAACACAATAAGTCAAGACAGGGGAAATAATTAAAGCCGTTTTGATTTTAGCGGCTCAACAAAATCTCTTATACACGAGTTAAACTCGCCACATAAATCAGCGCCAGCGCCTCTTTAATGTCTAAAGAAAGAGAACAGGGTTCGGATAGAAAAGCCTTCGTCCTGTTTGCTGAAGCCCAGCTGGAACAGCCTGTCAAAATAAACCACGGAAACCCGCTGGAAAAATGACACAAGCAGCCCCGGGCTCAGAGTGGCACGGTGGTTTTGGCCCGAACCCACTCCGAACTGGAATCTATTTTCCCTCTGTGGATGTGACGGGTGGGCAAAGGACCGGGGGGCGGGACAGGAAATGACCGAGGAGGAGAGTAATGGCGGATAGTTTCTGGATCTGCTGAGAGATTGCCAAGGTCAGGAGTGAAGGCTAAAGGGCGATTCTGGAGTTTTTTAAAACTAGGACGTTTCTGTGAACATGACCATCTCTAACATACAACATCCTGTGTCTCTAAAATGCTTTCTCCTTTGTCATTGGGTGAACTGGAAGTACATGCAGACCCGCCATGTGGCGTTCCTCTTATCCCATGATCCTTATTGAGGCTTAAACAAAAGATTACATTTTATTTGACTAGGACATGAGGAGAGGATGCAAGGGAAGGATGCAAGGAAAGGAAACTGAGCCGTAGCTAATCTTTACCATGTACTACATGTCTTACTGGAGGAGGGCGAACCAGTCAGCTCAGGATAATGACTGGGCTTTCTTTCTTTCTTTCTGTCTGTCTTTTTTCTTCTGTCTGTCTTTCTTTCTTGCTTATCAATTTCTGTCTTTTCTTTATTTCGGTCTTTCTTTCTTTTTTCAGTTTTTCTTTCTTTATTTCCGTCTTTCCTTCTTTCTTTCTGTGTCTTTCTTTTTATTTATTTATTTATTTCTGTCTTTCTTTCTCTTCTTTTCTTTCTCTTTCTTCTTTCTTTCCATTTTCTTCCTTTCTTTATTTATTTATCTCAAACTGTAAGAACAACAGCAAAAAAAATAAACTAGAAACAAAAGCAAAAAAAATAAACTAGAAACAAAAACACTGAACAAAATATCACATATGTTCACCAAACATCTGTGCATGTCAAAGATAAATTTGCACAACACACGTTTGTCAAAAATAAACAGTTTGAGAAGAAACAGAATGAAGCACAGAACAGTATCCCTAACATACAAAACAATATCTTTGCATCACATAATAACTTTACAAAGTTCATCCTCAGGGAGTCGTTGTCAAAAAAAGGTCTGTTTTCTGCAGGAATCCCGTCTGTAACTCTGTCAGTCTTTAAAAACATTAATCTGAGGTCACAGGTCATGAAAAAGACGACTTTTAGTTGATGTTTGTTGCCCCTCACCTTTGTAGCTGTTAAAGAAAAGTACGTTTTAAGACTTTTAGACCCAATTTATGTAGAAAAGTGAAGCCCTGCTTGGATCTCCTTATCTGAGCCTCTTCATTAGTGAAAACTTGACATTTACCTTTTAACTAAGATCACCCCCTCATGACTGAACCACAGTAAACACACAGATATGAGCTCAGTGAGTGAGGCCATGACTAAACCTGAAGGATCGTCTCTGCAAGCTCTGAGCTGTGGTCACTAACAGGACTCTCTGTGCAGCAGGCAGAACCGATTTGGAAATCATGGTTTTTCAGAGATATCTGAAACCGGCTATTTTCAGGGAAAAATGTGGAGCTTCGACTGACAAGAGGCATCATTTCTGGGACTCTGGCCCCCATGCAGATATTCACACTCTTCCTTTCCATGCCTCAGCTTATATCCCCGCTGTATAATTTACAGTATGGCTGGAAGCAGAGGTCCAACATCGTCAATTTTCCTCCTGACACTCAGACTTAAGTGTTCATTTAGAGGCTGCAGGGAGAATGAAACTATTCCAGGAGTTTAAGAGGTTAGAGTTTGTGGGGATTGAAGCAGGAAAACAACTTTGAGCTTTTTCATTTTTTTATTATTAACATGTTAAATAGGAAGATTGTCTCAGATCAGCTGTCAAGACGTGTAGACACCTCTTAAATTTGCGGTAATAACTGATGTGATTTAATCCGGATCTGTTCAAACCTCAGAAAGACTGTAAAGGGAGAGTTTGGTCGGAGTTAGCAAGTGGATAACCCACAGGAGATCCTGGTCAGCTTGGCCGGTTTGGTGAAAAACCATCTGGAGAATAGGATCAGAAGTTAGACCATCATTCACTGCAGATGGAGTCATTCTTGGTGTTAGTCCTCGCTCTGTTCGGACATTTTTCAGCGTCGCTTTGCTGCCAGAAGCTCGTTTGTTTTGCACAGTTTGCAGATGCATGTTCTTCGGCTTGCAGCTCAGGAGAGATCCCGGGTTACCTGGTGGTGCAGGTGTGTAAACTGTGAACCCAGAGAGTGGGACTTTATAACAACAACACTTCAGGACCTTTCAGAGACCAGCAGGAGCAGCTGCGCTCTGAATCCTACATACCGAAGTTTGCATCAAGACAGAGAAAACTTTTAATTTATATCCGCAGATGATCCAGAAGACTCGACTACCTATAAGACTCTCAGCAGCAGCAGGGCCCCACCGCAGAGCTTCACAGGAGGGCCGCTGTGTAATGACCGTCGGTGCAGAAACATGAGTCAGGAGGAAGGGATGAACGCTGAACAAATAAACCTCCAGGACTGAACCTTGGAAATAAAAGGCAGCTGGGGACAGTAAAATACAGAAGGAAGGCCGAACCTGAGGCTGCTGCTGCTGCTGCTGCTGCGTTTTTTCACGCTCCTAAAATTAACAGTGTTTAGTCTGCAGGAGGAACACATTTTAGAGACACTGGAGGCTCTCACAGTCAGTTTACACCCTCAGAAATTAAAACACACGATGAAATGTTCAGTCTAGTCCTTAAAGATTTAAAAATATAAATTTAAGAAACAGCAGTAATTTTTTTCAATGTTTCTGGAGGTCCAAAAATGATCTCAAGGTCGAAAACAAGATAAAACGTGCTAACATCGGCAAAGTCTGAGATTTAATGTGCCGAATAATTAAACCTGCAGACTCTGTTGTATCCAGAATTTTGAGTTTTTAGACATAAAAACAGAAAAACTCAGAAAGTGATAAATGAACACAGAGTTAAACTGTAAGTTTCAGTCTTCAGAGCTGACGTTAACACAGACGTGTATTTCTGCAGTTAAAGTCAAACTCTTCACTTCTTTATTAAAAGGGTTCATGACTGTGTGTAAAATATAAAACAGAATTATTAGACGAGATAAAAATGGCAGAAAATTATGTTTTTATTTTGTATTAATGTAGAAATTTCACCAGACTCTGAATTCTCTTCTTGTTTTTCTTCTCACACTAATTGGACTGACAATCTTTTCCTATTCACTCGTGTTTTTGGTAAATTAGTCTTTTCTTCTTCTTCCTGCTCCTTTTCAGAAATGAAATTATTAATTTGTTTTCTTCTAATTCTTTTTTAAAATAATACTTCAGCCATGACCAGAATAAATGCAGTTTAATCAGATTTGGATCTGTTGATGAGGAAAATTAAAAAAAAAATCAATTTTATACCAAAATACCTGATTTCTTTATAACTCTAGTTTCCACTTTAACAAAGGACAACGTTCGATAAGTTTGAAGGAGATAGAGGAAGTGTCGGATTAAAAAAGGAAACTGTTGTTGAAATATTTCAAGGACACTTTTACACTTATTGTCATTTTTCATCCTGTCAGTCTGGGACTGATTTGGAGAAACTCTCCATGATTTACATCTTAAAAAAATCTCCTCGTTTACCAAAAACTGTAGTTTAATAAAAGTCTCACTGCAGCAGCTTCAGTCAGAGTCTGTCTGAAACACGTCACTTTAGTTTAGCTGCTTTTAGACACAGCCTGAGGGTGTTACTTTTTACACAGCTCTGAAAGATTGTGTGTTATAACATTGAAGGGGCTTAAAAAAAGGGAGTCTCCAAATTCACTTGTAAACAGTGTTAGAGACCCTGTTTGATAATTTACACTCTTCAGTAAATTCAAGTTGGATATCTACTTTTTTTAGCAGCTTTGTTACCACAAAAATAATCGCAAGGAGAAGATAAGCAACATATTAGCCTTCAATTAAACCAAAACTGTTGCTGCTGTCATGATGTTTCCTCCAGTTTCTGTTTTTTCAGGTTTAAGGTCCTTTTGTGTGATTATTTCGGACGTCAATATATTTTTTCGAACCCATATCCTGTCAATTCAAGTGTTCACATCAGCGACATTCTCCCGTCCTGTGATATTCCGGCATTTATTTTTTCAGATCGAATTTTCTAAAGTTTCACATACTGTGTGTCCACTTCTGACCAATCAGATTGCGTGTTGTTGCGACGTCAGATTTAACCGGTATATCCAACATGGCCGACCGGCTGATTGTTTACGTGTCGGAGAACAGAGTGATTTTTGATAAAAGACACAAACATTACAAAGATAACGACCTGAAGGACGACTTGTGGAGAGTCATAGTGTCAGATTTCTCATCTGACGATGGTTTGTGAGCCTTAACAGTTTGATAAACGTCTTTGTTTTAAACTTTTTTTAGCTCGTAAGCTAACCTGTTCAGATACAACATACAACGTATATTTGCGTCGTTCCCGGTGTGTAAGGACCTTTAGAGACCTGGTTTTATACGTTTCACTATTCTGTAAATCAGTGTGGGACATCTACTCTTTTAACGGCTTTGTAACCAGAAAAAACAGCCTATTCTGAGGAGATTAGCACCATGTTAGCCTCCAATTAAATCCAAACCCAAAGTTTGTGTCTCTGAGCTTCATGAGGGTCTTAAGGTCCAGGTTTCAGGTTCCCGGTCTAGTTCAGTCCTGTCGTTGGGTTGAGTTGAATCTTGCAGATACCTTGAGCTGTTTCTAAATTGCGGCGGACAGACGTCAATGTTCCCTGACATTTTATAGACAGAATGACTAATGAGAAAATAATTGACAGATTGATCGATCAGCATGTTAGGAACCAGAGCTGGTTGGTTCTGGGTCTGAAGGTGGAGTTCAGAGTTCTGCAGAGCTGTTGGTGTTGCTGATGTTGGATGACGGCGTTCTCCACATGGACGTTTCAGCTCCTGAGACACTGAGGGAGTCGCTGGATCCCAGATTCTTTCTTCCACGGGTCAGGGTAGTTAATGTTTACATCAGACGTCCCTCTGCTGCTGTAAGCCTGCAGAGTCCAGTATACTGATCCGCCACGGGGGGACGGAGATCCAGGAAGTGACCAAAGGGCTCGGCTATCAAATGTTTCACTGAGGGTTGTTTCTTCAGCTCAGCGAAGGTGCGGACAGCCACCCACCAGATGTTTGTTTTATCCTGCTGGGAACCCGATCCAGTAAATCCTTTTTTTTTTAAGTAGTTCAGAATAAGATCGGTCCGTTTCAAAATAAGAGACGGACTGACAGAAAGAAAGAATCTCTTATTATCTGATTATTCCTCTGTGTTCAGTTGTTTTTATTCCAGAGAAATCTGCATCGTTGACTTTAAAAATCAGATTTTTTTGACCATTTTCTTTTTGCAAATCATTTTGTTTCCCCCTGACTTTGATTTCTCTTTTGTTTGGGGTCCAATTATTGTGTTTGCCGGTCGCTGTGACAGAGTCAGTGGGTGGCGGCGAGGAGTTTTGTCTCCACCATCTTTTGGAAAAGCACCGTTTCGTTGTGATCATTTCAGGTCACGCTGCGTTTTCTTCATTTTCCGAATCACACTCCCCGTCCTCTGGAGTTTTTTTCTTTTTCTCAGAGAAAACATGACAAATGATAAATATTTTTGTAAATACACGGCACCTTGGGTACAAAAAGAAGAATCGCTGCTTTATTATTGAAGTATTTTGAATGTCAGCCTTGACTAAAAGACTTTCACTTATTTCTGAAAAGCTGAAGGTTTTACTGCAGAAAAAAAATCTTTTGACTTGAATGTCAGAGAAATCAGAGGACTCTACCTTTTTACCTGTGATGAATGAGTGCTAGTCTTCACAGAGGGATGCTTTTTTACTCCAAATCTAAAAATCTGTCAGACCACTCAGGCACGCCAGTTTAGTCATCAGTCTATCTTCATTTATGAATCCATTCTGGACCAAAAACTGGACCATCTTTACCCCGTTTTAACCCTGAAAGGCAGAATTTACTACCACATTTCGGTAAACTTTACAGAGATATTCCTGCGTAAACTTAATTAAGGGTCAAACACACAATAACACCAAGTTACGCCAAATTTTCACCGCATCTGGAACGGCTCCGATCCGGAATGGCAGCGACTTTTGCAAAATGCCAATTCCTACTTGATCTGTTTGTGAGTCGAATTTCATGGTCGATTACAAACAGCAGGAATCGCGAGAACTCACAAGAACCCACAGATTTTCATGCAATCGCACGATAAGGAGTTGTCTCTATAAAGACAGACACATAGACTTATAAGCAGTAGATTGTGTCCTTCCAGAGGAGGAAATCTACTTCTAGACTTCTAGAATCAGTCCTGTCAGGACTGTGATGGATCGACTTTATTACAAATATTTGAGACACTAAAACTCTGAATTTACCAGAAATGACATAAAAATCTGAGATTTTAAAAGTATGGATGGAATAAACCTTCTGAGTTTAAAGATTTCAGGTGTGCATGAGACTCACCTGGACATTGTCCGGGTTGTCTTGCCTCATATTGGGGTCCGGGACAGCACCGGTGGAGTAGTACAAACCAAAAACTGTGCTCCATCGGGGTCTCTGGAGGTGGAGAGTGAGTTTCTATCCTGGATATGGGATAGAGGTTCAACTCTTTATCTTTGCAGGACCTCTGGGGGACTCCTGAGGTTCTTCATTATCCAATCAGAATCTGCCTTGTTGACTCAGGAGCAGGTCTTTGGGGGGCCGATCTGGGGAGAGGTTTGGTAGATTTACAGGCTGGAGTTGAAATCTCAGAATCTGGAGTCAGGATGATTTCCTGAACACTGACCTTCTACCAGAAGAAAATATCGCAGCATTTCTTCTCCTCCGCTCTCTCCATGTATACATCTTCTGTGTGCAATTACACAAACAAGTCTCAGAGAAAGGACAACAATCAATAATTCTTTAACAGAAAGGTCAGTCCACCCCATCACTCACATTAACTCTATTGATGAGTCCTGCTCTGCAGTCTGACAAGGGAAAACCAAAGGAAATGTATTTTTTCCTCTTTTCCTTCAACAATAAAACTTCAATTAGCTGTCCTCCCACGTCCGCGTCGCTCCACTCAAATCCATCGTCGGCAATGGGAAATACTCGGGGCTTGTTGATCAGATTCGTCTCTTATCAATGACTCATTAATGATTACCGATGTGACTGTAGATCTGTGCGTATGCAGATGTTGCCCCTAGTGTCCAAAGTAAGGAAGTGCATGTACACTGAGAGGATAATTTAGTCTAATAACTGATGGTTTAAATTTAATGTGTCATTATTTTTTAAATGATTAGATTATTCACTGATATGCAGGGATTCCTGGTTTATACACCAGCATCTGCACTTTTCAGGAGTTTGAGTTTAGTCGATTTTTGATGTTCTATATGTGAAATACCGTATTTTTCGGACTATAAGGCGCGATTAAAATCCTTAAATTTTTCTCAAATATTGACAGTGCACCTTCTAATTCAGCACGCCTTATATTTGATTATTTGTTGTGCTTACTGACCGATTTTATGTGGAACAATGCGCTAAAAAAGTCTGTCTAACTGTTAAAATTCAACTTTGGTAAGCATGGAGGCCGCTCCGCTTAATGGATATTCAGAAAATTACAGTACGCTGTGTCACCATAGGTATATATAAGAAAGGCTAGATGACTCGCGGTGGAGTCACCGCTGTCCCAACACGGTGGCCATCTTACTCCAGTATAACATTTTGTTACGCTCTATGGTAGCTGATGGGAGGCGAATAATCTGCATGATCAAAAATCCTTTTAACTCGCTGAAATCTTGACAGATTTATAAATTGTTTAGTTTATTACAGACCTTAATAATGTGGCTCTGAGTCGGGATGTTTGGACATATTTAAATGACAGATTTACCTTGAGTAAAAAAAAAGACTTCATCATGAAGCACAATTGTTTCACGGCTATTTGCACGCAAGGGATGACTTTGAATTTCTTGTATGGCAGCCCATTATTAATTAATTTATTTATTTTATATATATATCTATGTTTGTCACTACCTGATCGGCTCTGTAACAGGACCCCTGAGCAGTCTAAAAGACAGCCTGACTGTAATGTCTAAACTAGAAGGGCATTCATGTAAGACAGCTCGGGCCTGAAGTACACGCTAGCAACAATAAACCAATCAATGCGCCAATGCTTCATGCACCTCAAAATCCGGTGCACCTTATGCGCAAAATACAGTAGTTGTGAAAAGTGAAAATCATTCAAAGGAGCGGCTTTTCTTCAGATGCAGTAGCTTATCTACGGTGCACCAAGAAGGACAAAAATAGCAAAAACGTGTCTAACCTTCATGATAAAATGTTGTAGAGATAAATCGAACCTCTGCAGAGTGTGTGAGGTTGGAGCAGCAGCAGCAGTCTGGAGTTTCTTTAGGAGGAAAGAAGAAAAGCAAAGGTTTGGTCGTCCTCATTCTCTCCATCTGCCCCACATGTCACAGCTGGTTTAGCTCAGCAGACGCTCGATGCTTAGCTCAGCTCCCCGTGTCCTGTCACTTCAATCAGCACTCTGCAAAGCACAGGGTCAGGCTGGGACTGTCTTCCTCTTTAATGAACCAACAGATAATGGCCTATGGGGGCCCTGGAGAGACATGACACAAATTGCCTTGTCCTCTGACTGGGATTAGTGGTAATTACTGCTCGCCTTGGCAGATCAATGGGATAGTAGTGCAACACGTAGAGGCCACCCTGTGTCACACGCTGGCTTGATACCAGAGCTCATGAGGGCACAATCAAAAGGAAGTGAGCTCTTGATATGTCACCGCGGCCCCCTCGATTCTTTCTGACAAGAGTCAGATGTGATGCAGGTTTCAAAAGGAAGCGGGTTACAGAACAAAGACGGGACAAATTCCACCTGACTGGGCGCTGAGAGGACATCAGGGGAGCGTGGCGCTAAAACGACCCTTGACAAAGTTTCTCTGAGGAAGCACAGAAGCTGCACGGCGGTGGAGGAGGAGCCTTCAGGAGTTAGGTCTACAAACGCTGCTGTTTCCTGAATAAACATGGCGTCCCTGATTACAACAGAGATAAATGTCAACCGCTTGCTTCTGTAGTTATACCAACTTTTGTGACGACCGCACGATAGCAATACACGGCGGTCTGAGGAGCCATAAACAAACCTCAACCAAAACGCCAAAATGCCTCCCTGCCCCCTTCAGAAAAGTCAAATGAACATCGTTCCCCTTGACCTTCACTTTCTCTTAAATCTTTGACGTCGTTTTGCGACCGCCGGTTCTACAGGAAGAGGTTCTGCACTGATGTCAACCCGCTGACAAGGAGCAGAGCATCGCCCCCCCCTCACCTCTGCAGAGGAGAAACACCCCCCTGATTAATGACCGCGGCTCTGCTCTCATGGGTTTTTAATTAAAGCGCTCAGATAGATGCACAGACATAGATGCGCACACAGCCTGCGGCATCACAGAAGGGCAAGAAGAATGGGATTTAATTGAGAGAGTGTAATTTAAGAGGGAAATACAAATGGACCGCTCCTCTATGGTGTGACAATATTGACCTTTCACCCCATCCTGGAATCAGACAGCTCCTCCCACTGTGTGAGAACGCCGCCGGTCACTTAATTACAAGATCATAAATCAGGATGGAGATTACATGGAAGAGAGAAACAGGGAAACCAGAAGCATCTCAAGACTCTAAAGTGAAGGGGGACGGGATCCTCTGGTTTTATGAGACACAGATTTGAGTTTAACCCTTAGAGCTCCCAGATATATTTTGCTATTTTTGGTTTGCCTGTTTTTTTTTTTTTTTTGTAAAAATCTATGCGGTAACTCGATCCTTTTAAGCACAGCAAATATAAACACATCCTTTTTTTTCCAGGACAACCTCAGCTGTCAGTTTATGGGTGCAAAATTTATGTAAAATGAATGTAACAGTAGATTCAGAACCATCAAAGTCGACCAAAAAATTAAAACAGGAATTAACACCAACCGTAAATTTGCACAAAAAACCCCATAAATCTCCAGTGACCAAGCCTTTTCTCACCTGAACATCATTCTCTCAAGTCTTGGCTATCAGGTATATCACTGCGGATTTACCCTCAAACGTCTCTGATCAAACACCTGTTTTTGTGGCTGGATTGTAAACCCTGTGGCAGGTGTAGAAATGTCTGGAAACCCTCTATAGATCGCCAAAAGGGTAAACTTTTGAACACTTTTCATCCCGTAGAGATACACGGTATAGTTCCTGAGAAACTTTAAACTATATTAATGGTGTCACGTGGGATTGTCGGCGATCCAACGGAGTTTAAGTGTTGAAGATTTAACAAGAAAAACTAAATGAGAACACCAGGATGTCGTGTTTACCCAAAAACTCCAGATACAGACTCTGCAGAAATGAGTGAAATGCACCTTTAGATGGAGAAGTAAACTTGACTCAAAGAACATCTGCAGCTCTAGTTTAGTTATACAACAAAACACAAAACATGATGAAAATTCACAGGTGTTTTCTTCAAACACAACATCAGACCTGGTTCTGATCGTTCAGGACCGCAGATCCTTCTCTCTTCTAATCACACAACAAAAACATCACATGTGAGGTTTAGGGAGGAGCCGTGATTACACAGACGGACCTGGACTTGAACCTAATCAAAAGACAAAACCAGAGCCAGAGAGAGAGAGATGAGCTTTGATTAGGGTCAGAGTTAACGGTCCGAGTACGTTGGTTGTGTTAATAAATCTGTAAAACGGATACTACGAATATTTTAAGACACACAAAGTCACGGATCCTTCACAGGAGCTGCTGAAGGGTTAAAAATGTGTAACATCTTATCAGAGAGAGGAGCTGAGTTTAGATCCAGTAAAGTACAGTCAAAGAAGATTGATCGGTTGGTTAATATCAGTCAAAGTAAACATTTCCTTTCCTCTGGAGAACCAACATTAAATGCATCATCCTCTCTAAGACGAGGAGCGCGCTCTCTTCTTGTCAGACTTTTCTCTAATTTGTTCGAGTTGTCAGCACAGTTCCTGTCACTCATACTGATGAGCTATCAACCCTGACACGGCGTCTACACCGAGGCTGAGTTATCAGGAGTCTGTAAATGATTTTAATGAGGAAAAAGTTGCAGAGAACAGCTAGAAAGAAAACGAAAATCTGCGTGAGCGTTAAAGAGAAGAAGGAGGTGGACAATGCTGGCAGCTTCTCAGGGAGGAAACAAACCGGCTGCTGCAGACGGAAAGACCTGGAACAACCTGTTTCATCTCATTTCATCCAAATGAGCCGACACACACTTTAGGAGTTTAAAGAAACACACACACACACAACATGGACGTGTTAAACACAGGTGTTAGTCTGTGCAGTGATTGGGATTAAAGGCGTTCATGGTGGAGGTTTCTTTGTCATACAGCGTCTCTTTTGTGATGTTTTATTATTCTTAAACAGTGTAAGACGAGGAGATAAGACCGTTTTTACATCATACCGCGGATTCACATGCCATCGCGCAATGACAAGTTGTCTTTGGCCACAGAGGCTAACCAAATAAGCAGTAGATTGTGTCCTTCCAGAGGAGGAAATCTACTTCTAGACTTCTAGAATCAGCATCTCCTCATCCATGGTGTCATCGGGGTGAAATGACGTCTAAAAACCTTTCACTTGTTCGTCTCCACCCATTTGCGTGGTGTGAAATACGATTTTGAATTTTGAAAAGGAGCCGGATGTTTTATTTTGTGTCTGTGCCCGACTTCCTTTCCAGCACGGGTTAATCTGTGCTGAATTTACCCGCCATGCTCTGGCGTCCGGAAAAGTAGAACTCTTGTGATCAGCTGAGGAGTCCGGCGATCCGCAGAGGAACGGAAAGAAGTCGGTGTAAATTGACACGTTAACTTGAACGGTTACAATCAGCTGCGATCTGCAGATACGACCTTTTCATAGCTGTTCTAAATGCGGTGGAAATTATGGGTTAGTGTGTTTGTTTATACTGGTGTGAGAGCTGGTGCACACCAAAGAACTGTACTGGGACCACTTGAAAAGTTTGGTACCAGTACAGTTCTATTCAGGTTTATGCTCTAAGAGTCCATGAACTGAATTTAATACTAAAAACATATTTTTTTACTCCACACACCAACAGAGAGAGCTCTAACTACAGGAGGCTTTGTGCTTTTCATGATTTAACCAGTTAATATTCGCTTTGTCTGGAAATTCAACCTTTTTAACTTAATGTTTCCCAACAAACCTCCAACAGAGTCTGGGATACCAAGGCTACTGTAGTGATTTTGAATTTATAATTAATGTCCTCAGATAAATAATCTTAAATTATGACATTTTATTTTGGTGCCCCGTGTGAGTCCGTTTGAAAGGTCATTAAAACTCTGTCTCTGTTCTCTGAATTGACCTGTTGTGAAGAGCTGGAGGTTTACGTCAACGTCCGGTCGGGTCTGTTCAGTAACCTGAAAGTCTGAACAAGTCTGTAAAGGTTTATATAATCCTGTGTCCTGGGACCAGATCAGGGACCTTTCCTGCGAGGAATGTGTGAGTTTCACCGACACGGTTGTCTTGATGCTTTACTACTAATTTCCTTAAATACTGGTATCATCCAAAAATTACCTATAAGTCAGTTTAAAACTTCAACACGCTCATGCATGCAGAGAAAATGCTGTTTTTTCATCCCTCTCTATCTCCTTCATTCTGACATGAACTCTGCAAACCTACATCCTTCTGCTGAGAGAGTGGAGGGATGGTCCGGATCCTGTTCTGGGGAGGGTCTGAGTATCCTTGAGTCCCCAGCATGTGTCAGGCAGGGCGGTCAGTAGAATAAGAGAGCTGATTGGATTGTGCAGCCACATTGCTTGTACCAATTTCCTGAGTTAATAGGAAATCTCTCCTTCCTGCCTCGGCGCCTTTCCCCGGGCTCTGGCAGACCATCCACGTGGATATCGGAGGGAGGGGGTCTTTGTGGTCACAGAGGCGGAGGTAAACAACAACCTCGACCCGACCCTCTGTCACCTCGGTGTTGTCCCCTAAAAAATCTCAGCGAACACGTGTCGCGTTTCCTCAGGTGTTGGTGGAGGAAGGAGAAAAACTGGCGTGGACAGGTTTTGGAGAAGATACAAGATCGAGGCCGCTCGCCAAACGCCACGCTTGTGAGCATGACTGGACAAACACGGCTGTCCTCCTTCAGAGGCCGAGCCAAAACCGTCAGCCATCGCCACGTCCACCATGATACCCAAAATCAACAGAGGAGAGGGGGATAAACACTGGCATGAGCCGCTGTTCGAGTCCAGAGAGGTTTTCCAGACTGTCCTCATCTGTCTCTCCACATCTGCTCGAGTCTCTTGAAACACAATCGGACGATCAAACAAACTGTGCGTTTGGTTTTGGATTTATCAGAGAAACGGACCGAATCACTCCCGCCTTTAATTCCTCCTCTCTTTTTTCCACCTTATATGTGTTTTTCCATCCCCCAACGTCTCCCACAGTGACCTTTTAAAGGTCTTTTAAAGTGGAGGTAGGAGAAGGCACGCCTGCAGCCTCATATTATCGGATGAGGCGGCTGACAAATGTGGCAGTGTTCACGCAGGAGCTTCTATTAATCTCCCAAACGATGCAAGGCCTAATGGGAAGAGGACTTAAGAGAGGACACAGCCGCTTTCTGCTCTTCCTCCAGGACACGGGCAGAGAGTAATGTCCTATTGCAATCAGATTACTCCTTTCTCCCTCTGACTATTTCCTGACACCGACCACGACACTCCCCCTCCGATTTATTTCACTGGCCACTGTTAATTCCCACTGGTGGTCATCCATCTTTTTTTCCCCTTTAGTTTAGCAGAATTTAATCTCTTCCATTTTTACAAATCATTTGTCTTTGCCTCCACGCTGTGGAGAAATCGTCGATGAAAGATTAAACATAGTAAGCCACACACTGCACATCCATTGTATTACAAGGTCATGGTGCTCGGGTGGTCGGACATAGACCGAATCCTCAAACTTCACATTATCGTAGAAAAGGAACTTTTCTCTGCACTTTTTAAAGTCTCCTGTCCTTAAACCGGCGTGTGCATGTGACAAAACAAAACAGGAGAATAAAAACTGTATTAATATGTGCTTTAAAAATGGAGTTATCATTGTTTTTGCAGAAGAAATACTCAGATGCAGCTAATTAACACTCAGTGAACAAGAACTTTCTACTCGAGTCTCCGAGGGCTTTGAGATTAAACAAAGACTCAACCATTAAAAGTCATTATTCTGCTCTGAAATTAAACAATTAAATTAAAGTTTGTATGATTAAAAAGGATGTTAGTTTGAGAACAGGAAAATGGATGTGGAGGTACGGCTCTGTGGAGCTTTAAACTGGTTTTAAATTTGAACAAAAACGTGTTTAAAAGTGAAATTAACAGGTACGACTTTCAACCAAGTTAACTTTCTTCAAAATGCCTCAAATTTACACACTTACTGTTAAAAAACACTGATAAACCAGCACATTATGACCACTAATATGGTGGAGGTTCCCTATTATCAGGTTTTGGGTAAAGACCTTCATCATTATTTTATAAAGAATCATCAAAGCTGTGATGGACCCAGGAAGAAAACTTTGGGGTCTTAATAAACTCAACATCCTAGAACAAACAAACAATATCAAACATCAGACTTTGTTGACCAGCATGTCCAGTAGATGTTGGATCGACTTCTGATCTGGAGAATTTTGAGGCTAAGTGCGTTTTTCTGTTCACCATAATGTTGTCGCTCATTGATTTAAAGGTGGGGTTAGCAGGAATCCGTTAAAGAAGCATCTTATTTGTGGTGTTTAAACAAAAAAGCTTTTAATATAAGTCAATAGTTATTAGTTATTGATCACATTTGGTATTATAATGGTAAAGTTAAGTTTTGTTATGTCTGTGTCGTCAACATTTTAACATTTTTGAGCGGTCCGCTCTTTCTGACTGTAAACAAAACCATTCTCCACCTCCTCTAACCTGATTGGTTGTGAGGCAGACGCTGCTCCCTCATGTTGTAAGGCACGCTCCACGTCCTCCAATCACATTCACGAGCCAAAACAAAGTTAGCGTGTGACAATACCAGACAGTAGGAACCAACCATTAAGTACGAAAAACACAAGAAAACGAAGTAAATACCGGAGACTCTGGAGGAATAACGGGCGCTTAAAACGGAGGTAGACCGGACAAGAGCTAAAAAGCCGGGTCAACATAAACGATGGGGGACGCTTGGGGATCTTGGTGACCCTGTAACCTTTCTGCTGGACAGGTAAACCGCTTTAACAAAGTAAGACAAGTGTCTGTAACAGAAGTGTTTCTTGTCAAACGGACCTGCTGTAGCGTGTTGTAGCGCCATCGCTAAACTGTCCTCCCTCGGGTCCTGGACTATGTCACTTTATCCTCGTTGTAGAAGTCCTGCAAACATTGTGTTTGCTGGTAGTCTGTTGGCATCTACAGTAGCGCCAATGCTTTTGACTTTCACCTTGACTGGGCCCCATTTGTAATGATCTGAAGTATTTATCTGCATTATATCTGAATTTAATTGGAACGATACGAGCGAGCAGGAGCGTCTGTTTGTGGGCGGGGCTTGAGGGGAGAGGAGGAGCTGAGGGGAAAACTGGTTAGGAGGGGTAGAGTTTACTTTTTAAGATTTCTCCTAAAAACTGGAGCTCCCTCAGATCCTACGTTCCCAATCTTTAAATACGGTGTCATCCAAACGGCGTCTCTGTGACTTAAACCAGCGTTGAGACTTTGTGGTCGACTTCTCTGCCTCTCTACTTTCTCAGAAATGGCTGCAGCCCAGATTCTTCCCCCTGGTGAAGCAGAAAAGAAAAGAAAAAGGAGTCTTTTGTCAGGCTGATGCAAACACCAGCAGGAAAAATTAATGAATTGGGATTTCCAAATTGGCCACCCTTGCACCGATCCCTCTCCTCCCCTGCTACTCCTAACGATCTCTGACGCGTTCTCCCATCAGCCCTTGCTCATGTTGCTACATCAGCTACAGTGGGAGCACCTGTGATCTCTACAACCTGCATCAGAAGACAGACAGTTCCTCTGACACCCTGGGAGCTGCAGAAAGTCGCAGGGATTGCTTCCCATCCATACGGCTTACAGAGGGAAATGCAATAACGGTGCTTCAGCAATATAGACCAACAAAAAGCCTCCAAGTCAGCGGCTCCTGACTCAGGTCTGATGAGGGCTTCAATATCAGCTCTCTGGCCCGCCTGCACCTGCACACCTCTCCCTCATTGTCTCATTAAAGGGGGGGCTGATGCAACCGCACAGAAACAAAATCTTCCCGTTCGATTGTCTGCGGCCGACGACAGGAAACCGAGCGTGATCAGATCTGCTCCTGAATGATGAACCACGCCTGAGCGACACCGGGCTGGTTCTGATCTTTTCTTATTTCAAGGTACATGAGAGCCGGAGTGTATCCCACTTTTCAAACTTCCTAACCTTACAGAGGCCAATTTCAGAAATGTCAGGACGGACACAGTGCAGTGAAGGCAGGATGGCTGAAGGCTGAGAGAGTGCAGGGAGAATATGAGTGTGACATTTGCTGACACGCAGCAGCAGCAGCAGCAGGGAGAAACCTCAGCAAACCCACAGCTCACACAGAGAGAGAGAGAGGGAGAGACTTTCTTAACCTTCCACCTCAGCTTTAAGATCCTGCAGGAGCCATCGGACATAAAGGTCAAAGGTCAAATTAACTCGACTTTTCTCTGCACATCCACATAATTAAAGTTTGTCCACATTAGTCTGTGATTAGAGAGGCATCTCGAGCAAGTACGCAGTGTTGAAAGGTGATCCAGTGTTCGGGAGTGCAGTTCCTGAAGTGTCCACTTGGGGCTAGCTGTAGTTAGTTCCTATCGTTATGAGAATGAAGTGGTGTTAAATGGTGTCTGCACCGTCTTTTGAAATTGTTCTGAATGTTTTCAGCTCTTCCCAAAGTAGAGTCATACCCCCCAATTTTCACCGCGTCCGGAACAGCCACGATAAGGTCGTATCCGCCGATCGTAGCTGATCATCACCGTTCAAGTTAATGTGTCAATTTCCGGTATCAGTAAATTTCAGCTGATCACAAGAGTTCTATTCTGTCCGGACGCCGGAGCATGGCGGATAAATTCAGCACGGATTTACCCGTGCTGGAAAGGAAGTCGGGCACAGACACGAAAAACAACATCCGGCTTCTTTTCAAAATCGTATTTCACACCATGCAAACGGGCGGAGACAAACAAGTGAAAGGTTTTTAGACGTCATTTCACCCCGATGACACCATGGATGAGGAGATGCTGATTCTAGAAGTCTAGAAGTAGATTTCCTCCTCTGGAAGGACACAATCTACTGCTTATATGATTCGCCTCTGTGACTAAAGACAACTTGTTATCGCGTGATTGAATCTGCGGGTTCTTGTGAGTTCTTGCAATTTCTGCTGTCTGTAATCCGCCACGAAATACGCATCACAAACAGATCCGGTAGGAATTAGCATGTGGCGAAAATCGCTGCCGTTACGGATACGGTGGAAATCTCGGGATAGTCTCTTCAGCATGTCCTGGTCTTCCCTGTGGTCTCCTACTGGTGGGACATGCCCTGAACACCTCACTAGCGAGGCATCTGCAAGCCACCTCATCTGAATCCTCACAACACACCAATCCATCCGTCATTCCCCTGCTGAGATACTCCTCCCCTCGTGACAGGATCTCATCCCCGACCTGGAGAGGACGCTCCACCATGAACTCAGATTTGGAGGTGCTGATTCTCCTCCCAGCCGCTTCACACTCAGTTGCGAACCGATCCAGGGGGAGCTGAAGGTCGCGGCCCGATGAAGCTAACAGGACCGTGTCGTCTGCAAAAGCAGTGACCCAATCCTGAGACCACCAAACTGGACTTTCACACACATCCCCCAAACATTCACACACATTTTCACACTTTCACACTTTTACTGATGTTCTCTTATCTCTAACGATATCTTCTATCAGTTCAAAGTTGAAGGTGTTGACTGTGAACGTCGGTCTCCATCCTGAGTGGTTAGGAAAGGACTGACTTGTTGTTTTGGATTTAGAGGATTTAAACTCATTGTTCCCTCCCGACTGTGTTTAACTTTGGAGGCTAATTAATTATCACAGCTGCGGCCGTGTTAAGCTCATTATAAGTGGTATTGTTTGTGACTTAAGGCAGCTTATCAGTTCAGTGGGTTGGAAGTGAAACGTTCGCGGCAGCATGCTCCCTCCATTATGAAGAGATGTTTCAGCTGCTGCTGCGTCGTTGGAGAAGTTGAGGGAACAACAGCTCTCACTGCACAATGACCGCACTAATGCCTGAATTCGAAATGGAACGACTTGTGAAACAGAATATGTATAGCTGAAGTTCACATGTGCGTTTCCTCTCTCTCTGCAGCCCGACTTCAAATACATCCTGAATTCTTTCCAGACACTCGGGCCGCTGGTGACCCATTTCACGGAGTTACAGCGCCGGCCACGCAATGCGGCGTATAACCTGGTTTCCCTGTGACTGCTCCTCATTTCTCTGCCAGAGCGCTCCGTTCAGCAGGTGTCAGCTGTCCTGTCCTCGCATGGCACGCCGGTTTCTGCAGAAACTGTCGACCACACACCGAAACGCTCGCTGTGCCAACCGCCGCTCACAGAAACACGAGGGAGTTCATGACAACACGGGAAATTTAATGAGCGGGGAAGTTTCTTTCTTTGAGGAGTTTATTTCATGCCTGCCACACAGATGCCTTTTACATGTTTATGTTTTATAGAGTCATGCGCTGAAGGACAATTTATGGGCCGACAGCCAAAAGGGCTTTCAGTCCAAATGTTTTCTTTACCCAGGAGACACTGCTGCTCTGCTCCTGATGTCTGAGTTTATCCCAAACCAGGATCAGAACATGCACTTCATTAAGCAGCTTAGAGACCTGAAACCGTATAAGAGTTAACTCAGACGATAAAAGCAGTTTGAGTTTGAGCATCTAAACTATTCAGATAAAAAGCTGCAGATTGCATTTTTACAGAGCTGGGTAATGGTACAACGATAGAAGGTGGAGAACAAATCCCCCAGATCAGAACCGATCCAGTAGGGCGCTGTCCTACATCAGAGACGAGACTCTGCCCCATCCAGTCTGTAACAAAGAGGGAAAGTAAAGTGAGGAGATGGAGGACAGTTCAAAAGTTGGAGCGGCTGAAGTAGACGAAGTTAATGTTCAGAAGTGCGATGATGTTCTGTAATGTTCTGTTCGGGGTACAGAGCCGACCGCCCGCGCTCGAGCGGCTTGAGCGAGTGATGACGTTTTCAGCTTTTCTAGCCAATCAGAGGCGGGACTTTCCCCTACCATCCAACAAATAAAATGATCGTGTCCGGGATGTCCAGGTTTGTCTGACTTTAACCGTGGAAGTCTATAACATCCTTCCAATAAAATCCTGGTTTAGTACATAAGATTTGATTTTGTGTCACGTGGATTTACTGAGTTAGAAGCGCGTAAAAGACACTCGATCTGACCCGAAAAACTCTCAAAATGAACGCGTAGTTGTGTCCACTTTTTGAGAATATGGTCACCCTAATATATCGTAATATTGATTGGAGGCCATATCGCCCAGCCCTACAATCAAGCATGTTTTGGACAGGCGGGACAACCAAATCTGATCCACAGGGACCCCAACTCTTGACTTCCAGGACTTAAAGGACCCGGTGTCAACATAATGGAATAAATTAACCAAATAAAGTCATGCAACAACGTGTGAGCAGACGACTTGGTGCAACTTTACAACAAATCCATCCTTCTACTTGATCGAGTGTCAAACCTAACCCTTCAGACTCTAAATAAAACTCAGCGTTTGCATGAAGACGAAACTTGACCTGAATTATTTTTCACTTCTCGTTGAGTTTTAAACTTTTGCTTCCAAAGCTGAAAACCTCGTATTTAAAGTCATTTCACGTTGATTTTCCACACGGTGCTAACAGCCGCCTGCTGGACTCTGTTCCTGATTTGATTGACCCGATAAACTCTCTGTAATCACTAATCAATTATGTCGTCACCTGCCCTGAAACAGGCATAAAAAAAACTCCAACCTTTACAAGTGAGAGTAAAATAAAGAGAGCTGATTGGTTCCTCTCCCGCAGGCCGGCTCATGAAAACCTCTGCGCTGTAAAACCAACATGTACAAGTTTATATAAGAGTTTATTCCCCGTGATAAAAACATGATCGATTCTTGGCAGAGACTCAGAATTATCAGGACTTTTCATTAAATTTAGGAGGTTGTAATGATCCAGATGTTGTCCTGACTGTGGGTTTATGAGGGCGGGTAAATCTCACGTGTTCGGATGTGAAAGTTTGTGTCGTGGTCGTGGTCGTTGTTATTGTTCTCTTTGCCACAAAGATGTCAGGAGTGAGAGATGAGGCGCAGAGACCTCTGAGGATGATTACAAAACATCATTATCCCCCAGCTGTTGGACGATAACTAGTTATGACTGCTGCTGATTCATTTTGTCATCACGCCGTGTAACCTTCTCCTGTATTATCTCCTCTGCAGCCACAGAACAAGGTGTCATCCACGTGGAAAAACCCGTCCGGCCGATCGACTGTCCCGCGGTCCTCAACTTCAGCTTTGATCATCGGCGGGGTGGCTGATGGGAGCAAAGTGCTGTAACCGGATCCTCCGCCCACGCCGACGCTGGGATATCTGTCAGACGGTGAAATGATTTGTTATGCAAACCATTATTCATATCTGACAACACGCCGAGCGGCTACTTTGGTATTAATGGCCCCTCACACTGGAAGGCCTTTATTGATGTTGACAGCCACACCTTCTGAATCGCACGCTCGTCCTACGGCGCTCCGACGGGACTAATAAATGGAGGAGCGATGGGAATGAAGCGGGCGCCCGTGTGTGTGTGTGCGTGTTTGTTTGTGTGTCTCTGTTTGGGTCCAAACTTTAATGAACACGGATTCTCCCTCGTAAATATGACCAATCTGTCGTTCAAACCAGACTCTTCAGGTTCCTGTCAGTTTACGGAGTTAAACACAGATGCTTCTGTTTACCTGAGAGCGAAACGCCGTGAGCGGCAGCTGCGCTACGGCCGATTGTTCAGACGCAACTTTCTCAGAGTTTTATTTAGTTTTTAAACCTTTTTTTGTCTTATAACACATTTTAGTGAGTAAAACACCAAAAATCACTCAACATATAATCAGGACTTTAAACATGTGTCCTCAGAAACCTCTGCAGATACTCAGAGTGAATGATGCTCATGTTTTTAACTCACTCATGCACAATTTTAGGGTGACCATACATCCCCTTTTCCCCGGACATGTCCTCTTTTTTGGGGCCGGGGGAGTTTATAAAATCCTTCTAATGTCCGGGGTTTTGAGTTTTTGTCAGAAGCACATAAAAAAAAAACACTCGATCTGACCTTAAAAACTCTCAGAATTAACTACACACAACTCTGTGACTCCGCCCCCGCGAATTCTTGTCCTCTTTTTGGGGATTCAGAATATGGTAACCCTACAAAACTTTGATGTTGTCATCCTGATTACAGAAACCAATTTAAGATCATATAAAACCGGAGCACGACCTCTGCCTTTGACCTGTATTTACCGGGATATTGACTCATTTAAACACAGTGTCAGCTTCAGTGGACTATTACCGTATTTTCCGGACTATAAGTCGCTCTGGAGTACAAGTCGCACCAGCCATGAAATGCATAATAAAGAAGGAAAAAACATATATAAGTCGCACTGGAGTATAAGTCGCATTTTGGGGGAAATTTATTTGATAAAATCCAACATCAAGAACAGACGTCATTTAAAATTCAAATGACGAACAATTTAAAATAAAAATAGAATAGAGGCAACAACAGGCTGAATGGTATGCTTACGTTACATGACACAACTGAGAACGTGCCTGGTATGTTAACATAACATATTAAGAGTTATTCCGATAACTATAGCATAAATAACATGCTAAGAAGTTTACCAAAACCATCCGTGTCACTCCAAATACCGGTAACTAAAATCCAATGAAATCTTCATCCTCGGTGTCACTTTTCATCAACTCCGCTAACTCCGGAGGTAGAAGATGCGGCGCTTCCTCTTCTACGTCGGCAAAAGTCTACAGGCCTAGAGCGCCCTCTTGCGGTTTAGTGTGAAAATAACATGTGAAATTATATACCGGTAATAATGTGTTAATAATTTCACACATAAGTCGCTCCAGAGTATAAGGCGCACCCCCAGGCAAACTATGAAAAAAAACGCGACTTATAGTCCGGGAAATACGGTACATGATTTTACATGTTATTTCTGAGCATGCGCAGATTCAATAAAACCATAAACCAAGCATTTTGTGAAGACAGTATTCAGAGTCGAGCTCATCACTCTGTCGCTCATGCAAACACCCTTTTAGGAATATAACCCAAACTTAAATATGAGCTTTAATTAGACGATGATGTGCATGTAAATGTAGTTTTTATTGAAGTTGATCTTTGAGGACATGTCTCTGCACAGGCCGACTCTAAAGTTCCCTGTTTGTCTGATAGACGACGCTGCAATACGAGCAGAAACTCTTCTTCATGTACTTTAAATCTGCTGGGTGGAAATTTATGAGGCGTGATTGAAATGCATGACTAAATTTGGCATTTCCTGTTACAGTGAAAGATCCGTGAGACTTAAAGTTTTTAAAGATGCAGAATTTAACCGATCAGAGATACGTCTGATTCACGTGTGCAGCAGACAGGACGCCATCGAGAGTCTGACGTGAAGTGACAGCTCCCTCTGAACAATCTCCAAACACACACACACACACACACTGAGGTGAATGAATGACGGCCTAATCCTCCGTGTGTGTTGAAAACAATGAGGGACCGGTTCGTTTGTGACGATATCATGATCCCAGTTATGCAAACAGGTCTGATTGTTCGGCGCGGGCCGGCGGCTTCATGACGGTGTGATGTTGGTTTGTAAAAGGAGAGATACGACCTCCTCCCTCTCTTAATCTTCTTCCTCTCCCTCCGGCGAGTTTTCAGGGCAGAGGAAAATCATTCTTATTTTTTTATTCCCATCTCTTCCCGAACCAAGGTCAGTGAAAGCAGTGTGCGGAGCTTTAAACAAATTAATCCCTTACCTCTGGGGTTCTGGTACCATCTATCCGAGCTGTAATGTGATAAGGGGGACAGGGTGGAGAACAGGGGAGCAGCAGCTGCTCAGAGCAGCTAACACAGGCTCATTTCATCACCTGACACGCTTTTTCCTTTTCCCTATTACACCCACACCCCCGCAGCCTCCAAGGTGACTGCGCCGCCGTTACAGGAAATGGGAAAATAGCTTATGCTTTGGGTTATCAGAGTCGCTCCAAAATAAGCAGATCTCCTGTAAATCCCTGCAGCTGATGAGCGCCAGGACTGATACACCTACAACTGCAGCCGCCGTCGCCCTCGAGGCGTGTGAACGTGCGGAGCGTTGGAGAGGAAATCCTTCACTCACATGCAAACTCAGAGCAGCTGTGCTTTTGTGCCTCGTGTAGATGATGGCGTTTTCACTTGTAAAGATGGCGGCGTTAATGGCCGGGGTTGTGAGCAGACAGTGATCCGGCTCCGCATTGTGACAGGGAGGGAAAGTGAAAGCTCAGCAGAAGGAGGGAGTGAATGGGGGGGTGATGTATCGCCGTCTGAATGGCCTTATGACATTTCCATCATCCCATAAAGACTTAATGGAGGATGCACTGTCACACTCGGAGAGAACGGAGGGAGAGAGCGGAGAGAAAGAAACACACCGAAAATGAAAGAAAAGGGGGTCAGAGAGGGGAACCATTTAACGGGAGCAGATGGATCGTCAGGTGAAGTGGAATAGCGTGTCATCTGTAAAAGCATGCTGTCACACCTCACCTCTGCTCCCGCCCTCCTTCAGAAGAAACGAGAGCTCCTCCTTCTTTAGTAGAAACAGACACTTTTGCTGCGTTCCAATTACTTTGGAAGTCGGAGCTGGGAATGACGTTACACCAGAGTTGACGGCGTTCCAGTTAAAGGTGTTGTAGGCAGGAATCCATTAAAGAAGCATCTTTTTTTGGTGGTTTAATATACAAAAAAATCTTTAAATACCAGTCAATAGTTATTAGTTATTGATGACATTTGGGAATATAACGATATATCTGTGTTTATGTCTGTGTAGTCAACGGTCCGCTCTTTCTGACTGTAAACAAAGCCGTTCTCCACCTCCTCTAACCTGATTGGTTGTGAGGCAGACGCTGCTCCCCCGTGTCGTTCAGGAGCCCAAACAAAGTTAGCGTGCTACAATATCGGACAGTAGAAACCAACCAGAAAGTACGGAAAATTGTCTGAATCCTCCTTTGGCCACGACTGCCGACACAAGCAAGAAAACAAAGTAAATACCGGAGACTCTGGAGGAATAACGGGCGCTTAAAACGGAGGTAGACCAGACAAGAGCTAAAAAGCCGGGTCAACATAAACGATGGGGGACGCTTGGGGATCTTGGTGACCCTGTAACCTTTCTGCTGGACAGGTAAACCGCTTTAACAAAGTAAGACAAGTGTCTGTAACAGAAGTGTTTCTTGTCAAACGGGACTTTCCGAGTCAGAAATCCAACTTCAGGTTGGCATTCCAGATGAACTTCCGACTAGGAGCTTGGAACGCAGAACGCAGCATTTACATGGAGATGCTGGTCTACTGCTGCCATGATTGGTTAAGAATTTTCCAAACTCTGCGGCAGGTTGATCCGAGTGTTTCAGAGGGATGAAAAACAAGCTTCTCAGTTCAGAGAGGTTTTATAATACCGACAGATAAACATGTTTGTTTGTGCTGAAAAAACAGGATTTTTAACGGCGTGTTTGTGGCTTCTGGTGCTTCTACTTCTTCTACTTGGTTTAACCATCTAACCTGTTGGTTTTCTAGTTTGCAGCCTCCTGTTTGGTGCTGGACTCTTTTTTTATCCTGTCTTTACAAACTGATCGGTGTAAGACTCACGAAAGACGACCATCTGAGAAGGTTTTTAATGGCGACTGAAGCAGTTTGAACCCTCTCCTCATTTACTCGCCAAAACACACCAAACCAGCTCCCCGGCTAAAAACGACCATATTTCTCTGTTGACTGTTGCCTCTGTGCGGAGACAGATTGCTGTCCGCCGAGTGAAGTTGAGTGAATTTCACGCTTCCTGCCGCCGCAGCTCATCAGCTGCAGGGAAAACATCAAGCGGAGCAGGCTGCGAGGATGTCACCGAGCCACTGATGGATGGCAGACAGCTTGAGGGAGCGTCACTCTTGCTCACTCATGTCTGCTGAGTCTGCTGCAATCCCTCCGAGGGTTTATCATTTTGCTGTTAGTTTTTTTTTTTCTTCCCTGTGAAGCATATGGGAATGAGAGACTCAACTGGTATTGACAATTAACAGATTGAGAATGCTGCAAATTTGTAAAAGTCTGGTGAGATGTGAAATAAAATCCAACTTCTGCACGCAGCAGATGGACTGATTCATCTTCCTGGTCTTTGCGGGATCAGACCGATCCGAATGAAAGTCAGAACAAGAACACACGCAGGTGTAGTTTTCAGTTCTTCTGTCTTCTTTGGCTCTTTGGCGAACATGGATCAGCCCACAAATCTGTCGTCTCTGTAGTTCGCTTCACACACGTGGATCGTTTGCAGGTGCACAGTTCTCATCACGTGCAGACCTGCTGACACATCAGTGAAAGTGACAACAGGCGCGCTGAGGAATGAGAAGATGTTGGCGTTGCAGCAGGAGGGACATACTGAACAGAGAGGGTTTGGGGATGTTCGGGGTCTGGTAGTCGTAAAACATCACAGCAGAAGCCATCACGGTGCTCTCCACAGTCACTGTCGGCATAAATCTGTAGCCTCCGGGGTTTAGGAGAGATGTCACCTGGAAAAACGTAATGTCAAAACAATGTCATTTTAGCACTTCTGCAGAACTTTCCATCTGCACACCGAGGGGAACAGATGTTAAAGGAGTAAACAATGACAGCAGAAAGTCGCTGAATGACAAGTGGGACACTTTGTTTTCACCACACTGCTTTCAGTAATGGTAATTAATATTCTGCTGGGCAAACAGTTTGTCTTCCATTTTCATTTTCCATATGAACCAGAAAAAAAAAGAGCTGCAGAGACTCGAATATTCACCGTTAACTCTGCGAGAGTTTATCTGAAAGTCTCAGAAACACATTCGGGTTTGCAGAGCGTGACGCGAACCTTCGATTTTAGACTTTTTATTAGTTTTGTGTCGGAGGTAAAGGAGTTGAAGTGTCGCAAAACCCGGTCAGAACCTGGAGTTTGAGAAAGAAATGGAACAAAATCTGATCATGTGACGTGTTTAAAGTTTTTAAGTTATTTCAGTCAATGATTATCCAGGTACTGCTGCTGTTAGAGAGTAATCCACCTGCTTAATAATGAGAAAAACTATTTTAAAGAAGGTTTCACAAATAACTGAGAAGTTTAACGATACAGTATCGTTGACTATGTCGAGACTGCAATAAAAAAATGTGAATCCACCTGTCCTTACATGAACAGTTTGACAAGGCGCCCTACAACTCTATCTTTATTTAACTTAACCAGAACCACAACTTTACCCCCAGTTTCGACCTTCATCCTGATCGTCGACTAAAAGGTCGTATCCTCCGATCGTAGCTGATCGTAACCATTCAAGTTAACGTGTCAATTTACACCGACTTCTTTCGCCGGATCGTCGGACTCCACAGCTGATCGCAAGAGTTGCCGGACAGAGCCAGAGCATGCCGGATAAATTCAGCACAGATTAACAACATTTCATCTTAATGACACCATGGATGAGGAGATGCTGATTCTAGAAGTCTAGAAGTAGATTTCCTCCTCTGGAAGGACACAATCTACTGCTTATACTGTATGTCTATGTGTCTGTCTTTATAGAGACAACTCGTTATCGCGCGATTGAACGTGAATCCGCAGGTTCTTGTGAGTTCTCGTGATTCCTGCTGTCCGTAATCGGCCATGAAATTCGCCTCACAAACTGATCCGGTACGAATTGGCATACAGCGAAAATCGCCATTGTTCCAGATGTGGTGGAAATCGTGGGTTATTCTGTAAATCTTTCAAAACTTTATTTTGGAACCTTTATTTTTGTCTTTTAATGTAGCTCTAAAACTCTGAAACCAAAACTACAAAACTAAACTTATGAAAGCAGGATGAGAGAGTGACAGATTTGAGCGGTACATCCAAAATTTAACTCCATTAAACATTTATCCAGTAACAGGTAATTTCTTTAAATATTAGTCAGAAATTAGAAAAATATAACGCTAACATGAAAGCGTGTTTAGAGTCTGACAGTCAACTCCACAATCCGTGTCCAGTAAAAGATTTAATCCTGACCCATTTAATCCAAAAAGACCCTCAGATTAATCCTAATCTACAGACTGTATCATCACGCTCATGTAGTTTCTGATCCGTCTTACCTTCTTCTGTTTCAACAACCTCAATCTAATGATGGAAATCCATTAAAGGACGAACATTAAAATAATGATGTTGGTGAATAGAAGTTAAAGGTTTGTTTTTTTAATTATCGTACATGTTCAAAGATAAAATAACAAACAGCAGATGGACAAACGTGTGAATCTGAGATGAGGCTCCTGTGTCAGCATCTAACCTCTGCAGATCTGCAGGCTTCGTTTTTAATGATCATGTCCACACGTCAGGCTCATTCTGCAGGTATGAACTCCATCCGTTAATTACCTCCGGCGTACAAAGAGCTCATTTGTTCTGCACTTCTCTTCTTCTGAAAACGCAGAGACGCTGAAGGCTGAGGCGGCCGGACAGATGTTGGTTTTAACGCAGAGAGCACATGAACGTGCTGAAGAGGTAGAGTCACTCTGCTGTGAACTTGCCGCACATCTGCAGAGGTAGAGGTAGAGCGATGAACCGCTGACGCCGCCATCTGATCGGATCCCCGCAGGAAACCAGAAGAGCCTTCATTAAAGAGCGAGAGGATTCAGGTGAAACACGGACGCCGTAGCATTCAACCGACAGCACTGAAGAAAGAAAGGACTGAAGTGGGAATGTGAGGCGTTTCTGGAGTTTTATTCTTTCAAAGAAGCTGAAAGTGGTCGCACCTCTAACTAACAAACAACCCTCTCTGTGGTTAATGTTTGACAGCTCACTCTGCGACTCTACCAAGAAAAGTTAATGCCTCACTTTAGAAAGCTTTGATCGATTTCTGCTGCTTTGGTTTAAAACTTGGAGAAGGATCTGAAAACCTTTAATCCACAAAACTGGAACAACAAATCTCTGCACCAAAACCTCAAGAATCTGAAGATATTTTTCTAATTCTTGGAAGAATCTGGAGCTAATTTTGGTTTATAGACATGCTGGACATTTGGTACCATGAAATACACCGAGTCATTTTACCAAATCGGTGACATCTGGTCAGTCTCTGTCATTGAGGCGGTCTGGGGTGCAGCTTTATATCTATGAAAACCTTCATCTGAATCAGTACGTTTCCATGACGCTCAAGAAAACCGAATTATCGCCTTATTCCGATTAAGACAGGATAACTGAAGGTCATGAAAACACCTTAGTCCGACTATAATCGGAGTTTGAGAACTCTGATTCTAAGACACCCAGATAATGCGATGCGAGTATGATCAGACAATGCATGTGTGCATGCGCCACGCCCCCGTAATCAAAAACAAAAACAATGCTGTACGATGCTTCATCTTCTTGTTTCTCCAAAATGCCCAGCAGCAGTTGTAGACACTTCTGACGTCTGACACTGACCTGCTGTTGTTGTTGACGGTTGTATGGGGTCGGAAACAGCGCCGCTGAAAAGACCCATATCGCCCCCTAGTGTTGGGGAGGAGGACAAGTTCACATTAATAATTTAAAGGAGAGAAGTCTGATTCAGGCAGAAAAAATGAATTATGAGTTTAGTCCAATTAAACTGTGCATGTAAACACACTGAGTGACTATCCAGTCTCTGTGTGACATAAAGTTAGACATGGCTCATGGGTGTTACTTTTTACACAGTCATGAAACAACCTGAAAACAGAGGTCATTGACCTCCACAGACGTTTTCTTCGTGGTCAGCTGATCCAGGTCGGTCCGGTCCCACTGAAGCTGTCTCTGTCTCATTATATTTAACATGATTGTTATTAAATTTTGTGGGTCAGATGTAAAATCTGTCTGTTATAATGTCTCCGATGTAGCGCTGTGCTGTTTTTCCCTCTAATAGTATTCGGTGTAATCCTGCAGCCGCCCTCCGTCCTCGGCACACAATGTTCCTCTTTTACATTTACTGATTAACATGATGTGACAGTGGGACTGGGCACATGTTGTGTCACATAACAGAATCACATTTCTCCATCCAAGACCACATATCTGACTCATTTACACACACACACACACACACACACACATGCAGCAGTGAGCCACTTCAGAGTCCTTTTAGAGACCCGTGCTGCTGCAGGTTCGGATCACGGATGCTCGGCTGTTTGTTCTGCTTTTTAAAACTCCTTCAGGTTTTTCTCTGAAAAGCAGCTGTGAGCCACATCTATCCTCCGCTAACAGAGTCATAAATATACTAGTTTTGTTTTTGTCCTCATGGGAGTTTTTAATTTTAATCTTATATGAGTAAATTAGATATAATGAATAACTGGGAAATGAATCATCCAGCTCTGTTGTTGTTTGTTGTAAAATATATAAAAAGAAAAACATGCAAAAGTTGCTGATTAGAGTAAAATGTGACATTTACACGGCAGCAGCGGCGCCGCCCTCTGCTTCATTACAGAGTCATATTTCACATGCATGGGCAGCTGTATGCGATATGAATCCATGATGAAGTGAACGGATGTCAGCCATAAAGCAGCGCTCTTACCTCCTGACTGTCAGACCTCCTCGACTCCCTCGACCTCTCCGGAGCGAAGAGAAAAGACGGGATTGTAATCAGATTAGATCGGAGGACAGAAGAGCTAATTAGCGGTAAAGGCAGCTGAGTGAAAGCGAGCGGCGCGTTAACGCACACAAGTTCAGGAGCTGTTCTCTCATTAACACTTCATACAATTTGCTCATTTTACAGCCGGGCTGTCGAGGACGAGGATCGGTCGTGAATCTTTGAACTGGATTAGCAGATCTTTGTGGAGAGCGTGGCGAGCGCATCTTCAATTCTTTGATTTCTCAGATCATAAAATCAAGTCGAGTTTGAACTCCTCACCTCAGAGTCTGTGCTGAACCTGCAGACTGTCAACCTTTAAATGAGAGAGGATTGAAATCTGACATAGTCGCCACGATGAAGGGCCAACAATACGTTTCTCTTAACTCCCTAGTTTCCAAAACTCTTAATTACAGACAGACCCTTCCTAACGATCATTTTACATTTGGACAAAGACTATAATTATATATTACATTTGTTCCACCAGGCATTTTAGCTGATGACGTTCTTATCGGCTGGACAACTGCATCTGAAACCATCTTTTATCCAGGATAAACCAGCTGTAACATAAACCTGACTGACTTTAGTTGGACAGCACATCTAGATTATACAGCCTTATAATCCGGTGTGCCTTATGGCCCGATAAATACAGTATTTATTTAAAACTGCATTTAAATATTTGTCATATCTGCTAAATTTCCTTTTCCTTCAGTTTATTCGTGTTGGTTGAGTTTCCTTTATTTTCACACATTCATGTTTTATTTCCTGTTTTATTTTGAAATCACTAACCCTCGTTTCTGTCCTCTAGATTCGTTCCTATCTGGGCTGCCCCGCCTCCATCTTGGTACACCCATAGACATAATACACGTAGACGCCTCAAAGAGCTCACGTATCAGCGCGGCCGCCATCTTGGATGGGTCTCCCGTGCGCCTCCAGTGCATTAATGTAGGTAGGAATGCCCAACCATATTGTTAATAACGCTCCGAAATCTCTGCCCGATTTTCACTCTGTTTGGTTTGTTACAACGGCAGGGATGTCGCCATAATACAGGATAATATCACACATTAAAAATAAACCAAATTATTTTTCAATGATATTTGTGAAATGTGATCCTACATGATCTGGTTTCAATACTGCGTCGCGTTTTTCAACCATAGAGTGCAAAAAAAACAGGCATAGTTGTTCGTTCTCCATTGACCACGTTTGGCTCTTGCCGCCATGTTGAATGGGTCTCCCCACTCCAGGTTCGCTCGACACTGGATTAGGCCCCAGCACGTAACGAGGCATCTACGTATTTAATGTCTATGGTCACACCTGCCGCCTCATTGTGTCTCCCCACCTGTTTCCCATCACCCTCCTTACCTCTTATATTTAACCCTGTGTGTCTCACGGTGTCTTGCCGTTGTGTCCTCCTCTCTGTGCCTCCTTTCATTACCCTTTTTTTGTGATTTACGCTCTCTGGTCATGATCGAGGGTGTTTGTTTATGAGTCAGATTAAAGTGAGACAGATTAGACCCAAATAAAATCCAGATAAACTGATCTGAGTCTGTCAGGAAGATCTCAGGTGGTTGTTGGTCCGGTCAGCTGCAGCGGGACATCGGCGCATCTGTAGATCAAAAGACACAGACTGAGTCCCAGTTAGGGGGGGACACAGACACAGCCGAGTCCTGTCGTCTGCTCTCAGCGGGTGGGGGGAACAGGGAGCATCTGGTCCGAGCAGTGAGGAGTGTTTTCTGGTCACTGATATTGAACGTCTTTGTCTTCAGCAGCAGGAGGGATCAAACAGCCCAGCCTGACGCCGACTGATCAGAAAGTTCAATAAAGAGTCACTGACCGTCTCCTTAAAGAAATAAACCTGTTTTTTTTATTCTGCTGGACGATATTATCCCCCTACTTTAGTTAAAATACTTTAATACTTGTTATTTATCATAATTTTAGATAACAGATTGTTGCAACTGAAGAGGTCAGAGTTTTGAGCTCTTGCAGATTATTTCCAGACGTTCAAAAGCCGAACAAAAGCAAAAAGAAGAAAAAGATGTTCGGCACTTTTAAAGTCAGCGGCAGACGTTCGTCTCTCTGAGTCTGAGGCAACAAAGTCAAGACAAAGAGAAGAAAACAGCCCAGAAAGTCAACAGAGGCTCCACAGAAGAGAGAAATGTCAACAGACTTTGAGGTCAATCAGGTGCCGAGATGTTTTGTCTTCGCAGCGTTAAAAAAAAAACTCAGTTTAACGGGTTTATGATAAGACAGGGTCTGATTTAAGTTTAAATTCAACATTTAGTGAATATTTTTCTTAATAATGTCTTTTCTCAGTTCAGTATTTTGTGACAAATTTGACACTTTTGGTTTCATGGCCAAGATCATGTGTTTTAGTCTCTAACGGGGTTCAAGTGAAGTGAAATAAACATTTCAGCTCTGAAAAAATGTAATTTTCTGGCCATAATTTGTGGTTTCAGGCATTAAAGGGTTCGACTCCCTGTGCTCATCAGCACTCCTGGTGGACAAAGATGGTATCTAACCTGCAGCATCTGTTTGCAGAAAGAAACCTCTATTTTTGCAGTTAAAGAGGCGAAAGCTAAACTACAAATATAATCCAACTTTGCAGCAAAAACATGTTTATTATTCCCACGTGTTAGCATTGCAGCACTTTTGTGTTGTTCCATATGTGTCACTTTTGCCCAATCCTCGTATATGTTGATAAGATGTTGTTATTGTTGTATTTTTACTTGTTTTACCGCCACAGAACATCTCAGCTAGTCGACCTCTGCAGTATTAAAGCCTCTCGTTTAAACAGAGGAGTGTTTTGGCCTTCATAGCGTTTGTTTTACTTCATGTTTACTTACTTTGAAAGCATTAGTCATCCAATTCACCCACCAGGACACCAACAAAACAAAATATCACCTTCAGGCTACTCACAGAGCCTTGAGCTTGTTAAGTCGTGACTCTAATTCAGCAGCAGATAACTCCCATGGCTGTTCGAAACAGTCTTATCATCACTCCGAAACTTGTGCTCTTAGTAAAGAGTAGGAGGACGTCCCCTGAGCTGCTGCTGGTTCGATATGAAGAGCACCATATGCCGAAGTTTCATCTCCAGTGAGCTCGCTTCGCACTCAGCTTTCAGGAGCAGGAGTCTTTCTCCCTCTTTAAAGACTGTTACGACTCAACTCTGCCTGCAATAACAGCCAGACTCTGCTATGAATTTTTACAACTCAGTGGAGGAACATTTACTTTTGTCTCTCGAACCTGTTAACTGCTCCGAGAGAATATCAATTAGATCAGCGGCTCTGAAAAGCTGACACAAAAGCTGTTCGTTGTTTTTGTTTCAAGCCGCCGCCGCCGTACCTTCACTCCAGGAGTCGTCCTCACGCTTCTGCCAATTTAAATTATTTTCTACTTGTTTGCATAAAACAAGCGGGATTGATCCTCACTTCAAACTCAGCACCCAGTCTTACATTCCTCATGCAAATTATCTCCGCCGTGTCGTCCGCAATTGCTCACAGGCCCTTAAACTCACAGTGTGGTTTCTATGGGAACCAATCATTATCTCTGTCAGTTTGGTGACTTTGCTGAAACAGAGAAGCTTCTTCGTCTGGAGGAGGAGGGGGGGGTCATTTCTTGTCCAAAGATTGTAAGCATTATTGTGTATGTTGGTGCTGATGGTGATGATGTTATGATGAATGTGTTTTTGAGGTTTTAGGTCATCAGGCCCTTCAACCAATTCATGATCCGTTAGCCAAACCCATAAAACAGGCTGTAAGGACAAGTATTAATCCATCGTCTGGCTTTTTGATGCTCAATTGTTGCTTCACATGTTTTAAAATAGTGAAGAGACGAAGAAGAAGTAGCAGCTGCTTGTAAGCTAGCTGTAGAGATGATTCAGCACCTAAAGGGATATTCCGGTGTAAAATTAATTTAGGGTCAAACCCACCGTAACACTGAGTTAAGGTCCTTACACACCGGGCGAGAATTCGCCAGGCGAATTATTCGCCTTTTTTTAAAACAGCTTAAAGTCAATGCAAGCTTCCACACCGGCGGCGATTTTTCCGCGGGGCGAAAAGCCGCTTTTATTTTTTCGCTCCTGTGTCGAATTTTTCGGATATTCGCAGGCGAATATCTGGACCTGGTAGACCTCTGGCCAATCAAAAGTCATGTTGTTGATTACGTCACAGACCCATACGGCTGGAGGAGAGGGAGAAGTTTGAGATTATGAAAACGCAGAGAAAGACAGCTGAGTTGCATCCAAAACTCTTTCTAATTACAAATGAAGTAGTTTTCTCACAAGATGACACTCTCTTGTCTTCCTTAGGAGACAGATGTCATGTGTCATGTCCGTGCCGCAAAGCGACTTTATTAATTCGCTTTGCAAAAAATATACGCATATTCGCTTCGCGGCCGGTGTGTATAGGCGAAAGCGATTTTTCCGACCGGCGAATATTCGCAATTTTCGTCTCGCTATTTCGCTTCGCTCCGCAAATTCGCCGGTGTGTAAGGACCTTTAGACCCCCCCTCCAGAGATGAATGTTGTCGACCGCTTGCTTCTCTAGTTATACCAACTTTAGTAACGACTGCAGGATAGAAATACAGAGAGCCACGCCCTCAACCAAAACACCACTCTATAGCCACAAATAATGCTCAGAACAGCACCTAACTTCATCAACAGGACATATAGGGTCACAGACATAGTACTAGACACCAAACATCTTTTTAACTTTGACTCATTTCTTTAGCAAAGAGACTAAACACAACTCACCTACTCTCTTCCAACAGACGCTTGTTTGTAGAGAGACCTTAGGCCAGTCCATTACGGACTACAGCGGGGTGACGCAGCTCAAGGAAGAACATTAGGTGCTGTTCTGAGCATTATTTGTGGCTATAGAGTGGCGTTTTGGTTGAGGGCGTGGCTCTCTGTATTTCTATCCTGCGGTCGTTACTAAAGTTGGTATAACTAGAGAAGCAAGCGGTCAGCCAGAATATCCTTTTATAAAAAGCTTGCAAAGATTTATTTATATAAGAAAAAACAACAGTAAAGCTCTGTAGGTTTCTAATTTAATGTTAAAACTTTAGTTGTGTAATTTATAAGGTGGGATTGATAAGTTTTCAGACCAAAGTTACCTCTCAGCCAGAGATATTAGCCAGTGACCATGAATCTGCAGACACCATGAGGTCGAAACAAGCCTGTTGAATCAAAGATGAAAACTAAGGACATTTCTAAGGAACCTTAACCCTAGAACACTATCGCTAAAATTAGTAACACCATCACTATCGCCGGGGGTTTTTTACCCGAAATAATATACCCAAGAAAAAGTCCTTGTCGTCAAAATAAATCAAAATAGGAAAATACACGACAAATTAAAGTAGTTTTCTTTTATTTTAAACTGCAATGTTCAAAGGGGAGGAAAAAAGTGCCATGAGGGGACCATTTAAGAATACAACAAAATAACTGAAATTTGGCATTCATCAACAAACAATTCCTAAAACTCAAATATTTCTTATCACCATATGAGTTCCCTTAAAATCAGGACTTTGTGATAGTCATTCATAAACACTGCACTAAATAAAGATAGCATGTAAATTCCAGGACCACTCTTACTGACCTTATTCGCCTACATGCAGCTATCAAATCCACCCAAACCTATTTTACTATCTATCAGGGAAACAAATATTCCTTCAAAGATGTCAGAGGAAAAGCTTCATGTTGGTCGGGTTACAAATCACCTGGCGATAGAGTTCCAGGGTTAACAACAAGGACAAGAGGGATCTTGTTTGAGCTTCGATCACACAGGCTGCACATTAAATCCAGGTGTGTTCAGGTGTGTTCAGGTCTACTAACGGCCGACGTTCTTGCTGTTGTCACTGACACTCCCCCGAGTGCAGAGGAGGTCGTACCTGACCTGGTGTTCCTCCACCGCTATCTGTCTCCTGTGGTGACAGCAGGCTCTTGAAGCAGCACTTGAAGCTCTCTCTGCTGAGTCCACATGGAGTCAATGGAGCAGTGGGTGAATCTCAGAGGTGCTGTTTTCTCTCAGATTAAAACATTTGCACAGCGGTGACAGACAGACCTATTTCCAGCCCTCCTCAAACACCGTCCTGACGGGCCTGCTGTCCTCGGGGTTTGTTCAGACTCTGCGTGGACCTTTGCCGACTCTGAGGACTGCACAAATCTTGAGGGGCTCTCTTTGGGTCATTCAACAACAACAATAGCGGTGGTATAAATCTCCTTGACTTTGATAGTGTGACCTGACAAAGCTTATTTAGCTAACTGTTGCTCCAGCGTCTCTGCTGACATTGGCCTCTTTAGTCAAACACTGGCGAAGGTTTCACGGCGTGAATTGGTGTGACCGACAGACTTCAGGTCATCCGTTTTCCCTTCATCGTGCCTTTCTCCCAAAAAGGAGACTAAACAATGTCCGCCTGCCAGATGGGGCGGCTTTTTAAGGTTTCAACAGAGCGCTGTTTGCCTTCAGCATCAATCTGTTAGTCTCTCTGGTTTATTGCCGACGTATTTCTTACATCAGGGCGTAGATCAGGACAAGAGTTTTTGTCTTCTTGCCAGATCAGTGAAAGGACACAGCTGAAGAAGAGGAGGGTGGGTCTGCAAATGAAGCTGACTTTACAATTTTCCAAACATTGAGACCACTACAGTACCCTTCTGTTTCTGTCTCAGGAGAGTCCAGGATGGGACTAACTCACTTTAGAGTTATCATCTACGGTTTCTTCTTCCTCATCGTGAAAAACTTTGATGGGAACTTTGGAGATTTCTTGTGGATGATCAGAAAAGTGGATTGTATTATTCGTAAAACTTTTGCAGAACCAACTATTGGAACTATTCATGAACTTGAGGCCTACCTCTGACCGACAGCTCAGTACGCATGAACCGCCACCTTCCCATGAAGTTATCGTAAATGTTTGACCATCCTGCTCCATTAAACATCGTTTAGGTCTGACACGGTTTAGACTCTGGTTTTTAAACTTATTTCCTGATCCCAGTTTTCCTCCAGGGTGGCTCCATGAATTCCCTCCTACAATGAACTTTAACTTCTTAAATTTACACTAAATATTATTTTCGTTGTTTGCCTGAAGACACGCTCCTCCCTGACACCGCGGGACCTCCCTGAGTACAGCGAGTGCATGAACTGTTGTTGGGTTTTATTTGACACTTGTTCAGAGGTGGATTTGTCAGAGGAAGCAGAAAGATCGTGAACTTGCACTTTTTTCACGGCCTTTCTCGTGACGATAGTCTCCTCTTTTATGGACACAAACCCAGACTTTTCTCGTCGTGAAGTAAACTTCTTCTTGCCAACTTTTGAAACCTCCCTCCTGAGTGAAATAAAGATTGCTGGAGCGGCTCTAATCCAATTATTCCGATGGTATTCTTCTTCTTTAAAGTTATCAGCGAGGCCCTCATCACTATGCATCATGATCTCACTGATGGATTATAAAGCACATGGACTGGAGGATGCTACATCTTCCTTCTTGCCAAATGAGAAGCAGAAAAGCACTTCTCCTTGTTTCTTGCACTCTCCTCCAGAAGCGACTCCTTCAGCCTTTGCACCATTGTTCTTTTCCTACCCATCCACCTAATTAGAAGCCTTTGATACAGTATGAACAGAGAGAGGGACCCAGTTGGTGTGGAAACTCTAATGCACCCTCCAGTGGCTCTCACATTGATCCCTTTCTCTGTGAAGCTGCCATGAATTTGCACAGCGGCTCAGCGTGGGCTATCATAAAAGACAACGGCGCACCAGAGAAAAACAAACTCAGAAAGAAAAATCGTCTTTTATTTCGTTCTAAGGCGAACCGGCACCTGACAGCTATATGGGCGACTCGCTAATATAATGCTAATTGTAAGGCAAACAGGTCAGTGACATTTGTTGAAGCGGTCCTGGGGAGTGTTTGCATAATACTCCAGATTTATTTAACCCACTGCAGTGACATCCACAGCCGTCACAGACGAGGCTCCGGAGGTGCAAGAATTACAGGTTTGAATTCCCGTCTTCGTTTGCAGCCGATGGCGTGGTATTTGTTTTTCATCAGCGACTGTTTGGTTTGGCTGAATGTTTCCACAGGCAGAGCGGGGGGAGGGCAGGAGAGAGAGAGAGAGAGGAAGATTGTGGATTTCATTGTGCACGCCAACAACAGGCTCCAGCGGACCCAGCGGGCAGTGATTGGGCCGCGGCCATCGAAGCCTCTCTGAGAGAAAAGGTGCCAAGTGCTTGTCCATTATAACATGTCCTGTACTGCTTGAAAACCCCCTCACTCAGGAGTGCTCTTTGAGTGCGGTGGGGATACATCATGGGCAGAGTGTTTTTTTGACATTTTCTGATATTGCTAGAAACCATTTTTCCTAACCAGAGCTGACGAAGGAGGACTCGGACTGTTGGGAAGCCATGAAAACCTTATGGTGAGTGGAAGTCCAGGATGGACAAGGAAAACTGCGCACATCAAAACTCTGAGTGTGAATAAACAACCACACGATCTTTGACGGTCGCTGGTTCAACTCTCAGCCATGACCCTTTGCTGCAGTTGTCCTGTCAAATAAAGGCAAAAATGTTCAAAACCCCAACGATTATAAATCGTAATCCTTTTGGTTCAGAACCAGTAAACAAAGACATGTCCGTTAAACGTTTATCCTGCGTATGGGTCACTTGTGAAATTCAAAGTATCTCAAGTTATTACTCTGACCCAGGCGACTGTTTCTCACACCACTGCTGGTGGTTTTGAGGGGGTTGATGCCAAACCCTTGTTGTGTTAAAGGGATATTCCGACGTAAAATTAATTTAGGGTCAAACACACCATAACACCGAGTTAGACACCCCCTCCAGAGATGAATGTGCCGACTGCTTGCTTCTAGATAGTTATACCAGTTTTAGAAAAGACCGCACGATAGCAATACACAGCGGTCTGAGGAGCCATAAACAAACCTCAACCAAAGCGCCATTCCTTCATTTCTTCATGGAAATACAATCAGACCGAGACGCTAAGACAGAAGAACTACCGCGTCTGTAAAATGATTAATATGGTGATTATTACTTAAAGGAAATGATAAAGAAATGATCATAAATGTTCTTCCTTGAGCTGCGTCACCCCGCTGTAGTCCGTCATGGACTGGCCTGAGGTCTCCATAAAAACAAGCGTCTGCTGGAAGAGAGTAGGTGAGTTGTGTTTAGTCTCTTTGCTAAAGAAATGAGTCAAAGTTAAAAAGATGTTTGGTGTCTAGTACTATGTCTGTGACCCTATATGTCCTGTTGATGAAGTTAGGTGCTGTTCTGAGCATTATTTGTGGCTATAGAGTGGCGTTTTGGTTGAGCGCGTGGCTCTCTGTCATTACTAAAGTTGGTATAACTAGAGAAGCATCATTACTCTGTGCACTAACTCTGTGTCATGGTGTGTTTGACTCTAAATTAATTTTACGCCTGAATATTCCTTTAATGCCAAACCTGGTTGTGTTAATGAGTTTTTTAATTATTAGTCTAAGTTATCTTTCCACAACAAGCAGCCACATTAAAGAGAAAATGACTTCAAACAAAGAAGTTTGTAGTTTACAGTTTTGTTTCCGTCGCCTGGAGCCAAACCCTCCACATAATGGTCGCTGTGCTTGTTTCATCCTAAACCGAATCTTTTGTACATTTGTGCAGTTTAGTAAAACCAGCTCTCTGTGTGTTGGAGGAATTCAAGTGACAAATCAAACACTTGAAGCCGACTGAGCTTCAGGAAACAGGCGCTCGCTCATTGTTTAAGGATCTCCGTCAGGATGGGAGTGACGTCTCCTAAAGTCAGACAGACGCTGTGATTTAAAGATGGGAATAACTCTAGATCACTTTGATATCATTATTCAGAGGAGAGTGCTCTAGTATGTAGCTGAGGTAACACTTTATATTAAGGTGGTTGTAATAAGTTGTAATTACTATGTAATAAGTCATTATAAGACCGTATTAGAGTCTTATTAACACAAATAGGTCTATATAAGTGTTAATAGAGGCATTATAAATACCTTTATTATGTCTTATAAGACACTTACATGTACTAATTAGAAACTTAATTGTTTACATACTGTCATAAACATTAATTATCTGTTTGTTTACATTAATTAAGCTTCATAAGAAAATATAGAAGCCTTCTAATACTTTCTAAGCACTTATTATGCATTAATAAAGCTTCTTAGCAGGTACTGATCTAAAGTAGGAACACTGTTTATAAAGATTAATAAATAATTTGTAATGTGCTAATTAAGAGCTAATAAAGCTTCTTAACTGGATCTAAAGTGGGATTCGTGTTGCTCCTGTTAAGATGAGTTTGAAAAGCATCCACAAAAGTTGGAGAGAAAACTAAGTTGTGAAACACAAAGTCAAACTCTAAGACATCTTTCGCTGAGGTAGCTTTTTCTGATAGATTTTTAATGTTATACCACTTTTAAGAAAATAATTTAACCTTTTTTTATGTTACAAAAACATTGTATAAACAGCAACAAACAAATTTTATACAAATCTGAGAAAAAGAAACGTAGCAGAAAAATGTCTCCAAACCGCTAATAATGTAGCTGATCTATGTTAACATATGTCTGTGCAGTTTGGACAAGTTTTGAGTCTGAAAAGTTCATTCTTGACGAAGCGTCCCCCTAAACCACAAACACACACACACACACACACACACACACACACACACTCACACAGACACACACACACACTCGGTCCTCACGTCTCCTCTCGGTTGTATTTCTCAGCCTGTGGCTCCATCACTTATGAATACATCAGAAGCAGCTTTATCACCTGGGTCAAACCACCGGCTGCAGCTTAAGCATGCAAATGAATTGATGTTTATTTTGTTCTGTAAGGCAGAGCGTGTGCATATATTGTGTTTAGGAGGCCCCGGGGCAGCCGCTGCCTCACACCAATTACCATCAGTAAACGCAGGCTGCATCGCACGGATGGATTTCGACCTGTAAAGTGGATCATCGGTGTAAACATGATGTTTTTCAGAGAATTATTCTGAATATTATCAGAGGGAAAAGCCTCGAAGGAAGGAGACACATATTCAAGACATGAGGCGTGAAACCCCTCTGGCTTCAGACCCGGTCTAGTCCATGATGTGGACCAATCACAGACCAGCTTTGATGCGTCACTCATGCAGCACAAGGACAATCTGGACGGCCTGAGACCACAGCTCAACACTGAGACCTGGACTGAGGACAGAGTTTGTTAGCCAGACGTGCCTCCCTCGTCCCCTGGGCCACTTAGAAACGTACAATACAGTGTGTGTGTGTGTGTGTGTGTGTGTGTGTGTGTGTGTGTGTGTGTGTGTGTGTGTGTGTGTGTGTGTTCGTGTGTGTGTGGAGGTACTGAATAAAACTTGGATACATGAGCAGATTGGGAAACGAGTCACATGTGCAGACAGATTTGCAGAGCCTGGAACACACACACACACACACACACACACACATCAGGCATCCACATGTACATCCCCCTCCCCCAACACACACACACACACACTGTGTGTGTCATGGGACTACTTGTGGCCTCCAAAGGAGGTTTATTAGACACACCACAGATGGACTACTTGTCCCCTGTCCAACTGAGATGACTGTCAGTGTCACTCACGGATAAGAGCAGACTGAATCAGTGTGTGGCAGATTGCAGATAGGCTGAACACTACATGTCTAATTTACCAAAGATGCTAATAGCCCCACTTAATTCATTTGGATATTACAAAGTAATAATTACCATTTCACAGCCTGCTGATAATGGAGGCAGCCAAACACAGAGAGCGGCACCGGCTAATATCAGGGCAAGGTGACACCGTGGAGTTATTTTAAAAATGAGAAAATGAGGAATCTGTGAGTGTGAGTCTGGACCGGACTGCTGGGAAATGACCATGACTTTGTACCATCACAGTACATGATTGTAGAACCTGTCAGAGTACCATTGTGCTGTTCAGACTCCGCCAAAAGGAAGTCAATGATGCCGATAAATCTGGAGGAAGCTCCAGAGAGTCAGTGGTTATGTGTGTAAACCTCTGACAAGAATGTTTTGTTGTCATACCGTACAGTTTTTATCCTCCTCATCCTTGATACTGTACGGTACGCGTGATGTTTACCACACACAGCTGGACAGGCAGCTGACATTAGAGGGGGTCTAAAGCTTTAATGCAGAAAGGTGAGTAAACGTTAAAACAGTCAGACTCAATCAGCAGACAAGACGATAAGCTGACAGGAGACAGAAGTTTGGATTAGAGGGTTTTTACTGGAGTTGTCAAAATATCGGAACAAAGCCCACTGCGCAATGCAACATCGAAATGACATCGATTTAACGTATTTTTCCGGCAATGATGTACAAATGTGGATGTAATTTCAACGTCTAAAAGAGGTCCAATAATGACGTCTAAATCTTGGATCCATTTTGCACGTTGTGCCGACGTCTAGATTTGGTCTTCAGATGATGTCCAAATTCTAAACGTCAGAGCAACGTCTAAAAAACGTCCAATTTGGACGTCGAAGTTTCTAACCTATTTTGCACGTCGCACTGACATCTAGATGTGGTCTTTGACAGACCGACCCAATACCAATTTAATCTGCACATCTCTTCGATGTCCAATGTTTGGTGGGAGGGAAATCAGACCACACCATGCGGACGCCATCAGTTCACACGTTTAGCGAGGATTGTAACTTCTGGCTTCAAATGCTGCCAGATCGACGAGTCATTGCAGAGACAGAAAACGTTTTGACGTTTTGATAAAATATACAGAAAAAATCAAATTAAAACACATAAAAAATTTTTTTTTCAGTGCATAAATAAATGGACAACACTGTAGTGTCTTTGCAATCGAAAACATCCTGAGACAAGATCAGGTCCTTGTAGAGTGTCTGTTTGGGGAAATAGATGATCAGAGAACCCTGACACAGCCCCCCTCCGGATCAGGACCACTATGGCGCAGCCTCGTATAACTTGTTTTGGGTTCTGCAGATTTGTCTACAAAGTCTGTTTGTACAGATCGAGTTTGTGAAGGTTTGAGTTTGAATCATCCTTTATTGTTCAGACTTTACAGACGAGGCATGTACAAGAAGAGGAGATGACTCATGGGACCACATCATTTCTTCTTTTCCTGGAAGCCCATGTCGCGCTCAATGATGTCCAAAAAAAAAAAGCAGCGATTGGCCATCGAAGCCTCTCTTATTCTAAGCTTTAGAAAATCATGTGGAGTACCTTATTTGTACAAACATGCTCTCCATTCAGGAATAAATTTTCAGACCAACTCTGCAGCTCTTTTCATCTCTCGCTCTTTCTCATCTCCCTCTCTCCTCATCTCACTGGGGAAGATGAAAGGAGACGCTGGCACTGACTGTGAACTTCACAAGACATGGAGATATAGTACTTCTTTTGTGTGTGTTTTTTTTTAGTATGTGAGTGTGTGGGTGGGTTTTAAAGGACCTTTTTATTGGTTTTTACCCATACTTGTCAAATAACTTTTCTATTTGTAGCACTTGAAACTTGGGGAACAGGAGAAGAAGAAGAAGAAGAAGAAGAAGAAGAAGAAGAAGAAGAAGAAGAAGAAGAACAGGACAAAGATAGATGCAACACGACAGGCTAAACTAGCACTGTTACTATGCATCTGCTTTTCCAGACCTAAACAACTTAAACTGGACTTCACCAGAACCTTGTTCGGTATGTCTCCCTCAACATACCCTGTGCTGGTCCATGTGTCATGGTCTGGCATCGTGCAAAAATAGAAGCTGCTGCAGAGATACCTGGATCTGGGAACTGCAATACATCAGAGACAGTGGGAGCAAATGCATTAACTAAAGAGAAAATCCTATCTGCTCTGGTGCCATGGAGGATCTGGTGGACTTTCAAATCCTTTCCAGATTCTAACAGGCCCTCGGTAGACAGTAAATATGGCTTGCCAAAGCAGTTTGTTGGTGAAGAAATTTGTTGGTGACGCCGCTGCAAACATTTTACAGACTTGAGATCGTTTTCCTGGACTTAAATTGAGGAGTGAGACACTTTACATCCTTACCCAGGATTTCCACCGCATCCGGAACGGCGGAGATTTTCGCCGTATGCCAATTCCTACTGGATCCGTTAATGAGGCAAATTTTGTGGTGGATTACGGACAGCAGGAATCTGTGGATTCACTTGCAATCATGCAATAACAAGTTGTCTTGAGCCACAGAGGCTAACCATATAAGCAGTAGATTGTGTCCTTCCAGAGGAGGAAATGACGTCTAAAAACCTTTCACTTGTTCGTCTCCGCCCGTTTGCATGGTGTGAAATACGATCCTCCTGAAACACGGAGTGTTTTATTTTGAAAAGAAGCCGGATGTTTTATTTTGTGTCTGTGCCCGACTTCCTTTCCAGCACGGGTTAATCTGTGCTGAATTTATCCGGCATGCTCCGATCACTCTTGTGATCAGCAGCGAAACAGAAAAAAGCTGGTGTAAATTGACACGTTAACTTGAATGGTTACGATCAGCTACGATCGGAGGATACGAACTTTTAAGAGACGATCAGGATTGGGTAAAGAGAAAATCGTACCTGCTCTGGTGCCATGGAGGATCCTGTGATCTCTAAAACTCTTTCCAGAATCTAACAGGCAGCAGCGCCCAAGGTGGACAGTGAATATGACTCGCCAAAGCAGTTGAGAAAACAAATAAAGTAATTCGTTTCTGACGCCATTGCAAACATTTTACGGACTTGAGATTGTTTCTCTGGATTTAAGAGACTTTGCATCCTTACTTTCTCTGCTGAACGAAAAGATGCCTTGTAAATGCCTTGTAGCAGCCCGCTAGCTTGTAATGCTAGCACACATCATCACCTGTGTTGCATCATAATAAGTTTAAAGTTCTTGCAGGTTCATCCTAAAAACAGAGGAGCTGTGCTGCTGCATGGTCGCTGAGCTTGTTTTTCATTTTGGCTTTATTTTATTTTGCAGCTGGATGTTTAAAGACAGCAAATGTAAATTTCCCCACGTTGAAAATCACTCCATGATACCTTCGGTGTTGGTAAAATTAATGTACACATCATGAATAATAGCAAACAGCTGCTCCTGGCCCCCACGCCAGAGTTCACGGGGTCTCAACGCTCTACTGTTTCCGAAGGTTTAGGTCTAGAAAGGTTTAGACAAAGACTGGCTCCTTTCTTCAGAGTCCAGACCCTCAGGCTTCGGTGTTTTTCCACATTAAAACAGAGCAGAGCACCTAAAATTCTTCCTATTTGCGTGGGTCCGTGCCAATCCAAATCGTTTTGCTGATTATTTTCCAGGGATTAGGGGTATTTTCCGGTAGAATGTAATAACCCCTGTATATTTTAACCTCCTTTTAATCAGCAGGGAAAAGGGACAATCAGTTACATCACTGAGGTGGAGAGCGCTGGTTTTCCCCCCACGCCACAGTGTACTGCTTATTTATCCAGCATCTAATGCTGGCCTGGTTTATTTTGTCAGACTGAGTGAAATTCCAGTATCAGCCCAGATTTCTATGAGGCGGCGAGCTCCGTCTGGCTCCTCTCTGTCTTAGCAGATGTGGAGGAGTGGACTGGAGGTGGTGTTGGTGATGTGAGCTGGCCCACTCCGCTCCTAATAGTGGAAATGTTTCAGACGTACAGTAATTGGATCATTTAAAGGCCCGCTGACAGAAACTGCTGAATAAGTGTGTATTATTAATAAGATCAACCTCTTTAAACAGCGTCACAGAGTTAAAGACTTTAATGTGTTTCACCAAGGTTAGAGCTGGCCGAGTGACAAATCACCTTCAGATGGATATATGTAACACGAGAGGTTTAATGTTGGCTTTTAAAAATGCATAACTTTGTCTTATTCCTCCAAACTGGAGAGTCTCAGAGTCATTACTGTGAGACGGATTCAATCAGCTGATTAGACATCAGAACCAAAGATATAACAGGTGTTTAGATCTGCAACATTTCCTTTTCTTGACATTTGTGTGAGGATAAAATTATAATATTTTTGTCACTAATATGCATGTAAGTAAAATGAGAGAGGATTTGTGGCTGTTGCACATTTATGAACACACCAATGGCCTCTGTTTGTTAAATAGTTCAGTTTATATGCAGACGATGCAGCCGTGTGGATGTCAGTTTGTGCTCTAATAGGAAAAACTCAAAAACAGTAAAATCCAGTTAAAAAAAAAAAAAAAATCCTGCAGAAACACCCGAAACTCCTTTTTCACCGTTGACCATTCTGCAACTGTTCACTCAAAAACTGTAAAATCTTGTAAAAAAAAAAATGATAATAATCAAAAAAGAAAATCTAAATCTAATTTTTAGCTTCCATATTGTTGACCAGCCTGCAACTGTTGGTTCAAAAACTGTAAAATCTTGTAATAAAATAAAATAGATAAATAAATAAATCTCCTTTTAAGCCTTTATGTCGATTATGTCAACTTCCAACTACAATGTCAAAAATCCTGTACAAAAAAAAAAAAAATGTATCTCCTTTTTAGCTTCTATGTCATTGACCGACTTGCAACTAAGAGCTAAAAAAAAAAAAAAAAGTAAAATCCTGTAAAAAATTAAAATAAAATATATAAATAAGTCTCCTTTTAAGCTAACAGGTTGTTGTCCGACTGAGAGCTCAGAAATGGTAAAATCTTATATATATAAAAAAATAATAATAAGTTTTCTTCTTAGCTTCCATATCGTCGACCCGTCTGCAACTGTTGGCTCAAAAATGGTAAAATCTTGTAAAAACAAAAAAATAAATAAAAATTAAAAAAAATAAACCCCCTTTCAGCTTCCATGTCGTTGACCAACTTTCAACTGAGAGCTCAAAAACAGTAAAACCCTGTTGAAAAAAAATTATATCTAGGAGCTCAAAAACAGTAAAATCCTGCAAAAAAAAAATCTGAGTAAAAAAACAGGAAAATCCTGTAAAAAAATCTGATAATCTGAAAATCATGTTGAATAAGTCCTGCAGTAACACCTGAATCTCTTTTTCAGATTCCACGTCAGTGATCGACCTGTGGCTGCGTTCTGCAGATGAAGTGATTCCTGATGTACGTCCACACCTGAAGCGGTCGGCGTTTCTCCTCTTGCGTTCCCGTCTGATTCGAGGGTTGATTGCAGGAACAGTCGAGGTTGATGAAAGCTCGTCTGTTTGGACACACTGATTGGTAAGACTCACACACTCATACACTCAGCAGGGGGTACAAGCAGCCTTGGGTGAACAGTGCAAATGATCTCGGCATAATGACTAATTCATCATCCCTTTGACTCTGTGTTGGGATATCAAAGCGCTTAACAGAATAGACAAACACGACAAAATATCGCTGTTTCTGCCTCTGCCGTCAGATTTAATATTCCTTTTGTTTCGTCTGATGGTTGCAAAAAGTAGAATTGACTCCTCGCGCCTGTGATTGTCCGCATTTGTTCTCGGATTAATCCCTCCATCCTCGCCATGCCAAACAAGAAGAGCTGGCGCATCTTTGATCTGCAGACAGGAAGAGTTAAATCTGTTTGATCTCTTCGATTGGCCCCCCGACTTGGTGTCTAGACACTCAGGCCGGCGGGTGAGTCTTCTCCTCTCTTTTTATACGCCTGCTCTGCAAGTCTGGGCTCTAACAACACTCGAGGGATGCGCCGCATACTTCAAAACACTCTCAGCAGTGGGACACAGACGGAAAATGAGAACGCAAAAAGTGTTTAATTGCTTTGGTAATTATTCGGACTGAAAATATCACTTGACCTTCTGCAGCCTACATGGGGGGAAATAAAGGAATAAATCAGTCAGTAAATTGAGACATCCTTGAGTATGAAAGTGGAGGGCTCGGCCTCCCAAAAGTAGGCTCTTTATTTTTCCTTGTAATGAATTTTGCATAAGAAGCTCAAACACATGCCTGTGAATACGGCTTCCTTCTCAGAGTATGACTCACTTATTGTCCTGCCTCTCCTTAAACAACTCGAACACTGTTTCCTCTTTTTGTTTTTTTTACCAACTTTAGAAGAAAAACACGTCGACACGGATGCAGCATCAAAGTTCCCGCAGCTGCAAATGTATTCGCAGTTTCCCTTCCCCATCCTTCGTTCCTCGTCGTGGGTGCGAGGTGATCGACAAGAAGCAGAGTGAAACATAACGTGGCAGTGAAATAAAAAAGAACGACTCAGCCCGGGCACGCTGGAAACATGCTGCCAAAACAAACTTCAGCATTCAGAGGTAGTCTTCGGAGTTATGTAGGTCTTCAGGGAGGAAAACGACTCCGAATGTTTCCATGTGCTGCGCAAGAAGAAACAGAAATAGAGGGGTAACAGTTAACACGCTAAAATATCTGAAATATTTCCGACATTACTCTGCATGACAGTGATCGACATTTTATTTACACTGTAGGAAGATCAGAGATCTTTCTGTCCCAAATTCAACACCAACAACTCAAATATCCATTATTGAGCCGAGGGAGAGAGAGCAGATGGACGACAGGATCAGAAGATTTCCACCAAGTCTTGCCACGACTTTGAAGACGGTGGAGTAACATCTGGGTCAGCAAACCGGGCCAAAACAGGCAGGAATTAAACCGAAGTGCTGCGAAAGAAAAACCCTCGAACATGGACTTATTGGGATCAGCAGAAGAATTAAGAAGACCATAAACATTTCATGAAAAACCTCTTTTACAATTCAACGTTTCAGGGTCTCCTTGGTTTTGTTTTTGGGGTCATGATTCCAAGTCAGGACTCTTCTCCTACAGAGCCGTGATGTTGTAATCCCTGCAGAATGTGGTTTTGCTGAAGTATAAAAGTCAGTATCTGGATGGACGCAGGTGTTGCTCCTAAACCTGGAGATATTGTCTAAAACTGAGGACGCAGCATCTATGATTTCCAATTCTTCGTCAAATGGACAACTGGATTTAGGTGAAACGTCTCAAGTAAGTCCAGTTGTCCTTTTCAAAAGAGTGTTAGATTTTGATCCATCAGACCTCAGGACAGTTCATGGACATATGATATTAAGCCCATGAGGTGACTCCAACTACAGAGTCCTGTTGCTCCTAACCCGGGATTTCCACTGCATCAGGATCAGCCCCAATCTGGAATGGCGGCGATTTTCGCCAAGCACCAATTTCTACCAGATCCATTTGTAAGGCAAACTTTGTGGCGAATTACGGACAGCAGGAATCACGAGAACTTCATGTGCAATCGCTCGATAACAAATTGTCTTTAGCCACAGAGGCTAACCATAAAAGCAGTAGACTGTGTCCTTCCAGAGGAGGAAATCTACTTCTAGACTTCTAGAATCAGCATCTCCTCATCCATGGTGTCATCGGGGTGAAATGACGTCTAAAAACCGGATGTTTTATTTTGAGTCTGTGCCCGACTTCCTTTCCAGCACGGGTTAATCTGTGCTGAATTTATCCGCCATGCTCCGGCGTCCAGAAAAAATAGAACTCTTGAGATCAGCTGGGAAGTCCCGCGATCCACAGAGGAACGGAAAGAAGCCGGTGGAAATTGACACGTTAACTTGAATGGTTACGATCAGCTACGATCAGAGGATACGGCCTGTTGGTAGACGTTCTGGATGCGGTGATATCATCAGAGATACTGGACCTGGACTGAGAACAAGCTGGATGGTCACTCTGCTCTTCAGATTCAGGATTTACGTGATTTTGAGCTCATGCGTTGATTTCCACTTCAGAGTCCTGTCTGTTTTTAAAGCTGTAGCTGCTTTTTTTTTTAGCATAACTCAACTCTAATTAAATGAGCATGTATTTCTATTATAAAACAATATTTTTTTAATTATATATATTTTATTTTTAAACCATTAAAATCAGTTTTTATTAATCTTTCACGCAGAACTTCATAACTTTCTTTTTCTCGTCTTTTACCCGCTCAGAGGGATTTACACGACATGCGAACATTTACCTCCTCACAATCTATCACACTGATGGCAGGGCTGTTAAACTGTCCATAAGGATCAAGCTAACATATTCACAAGCACACTCACACACCTGTGGCTCTACCTTTGGGACCAATTTGGGGCTCAATGTCTCCGTCAAGGACACGCCGTCACGCAGGCTGGAGCAGCTGACCGGGGCGCCGTTTTTCTGACACTCTCTTTTGTCTGACTTTCAACTCCACCGTGAAAAAACTTGATTATAATAATGAGACCAAAACGTTTTCTGGTGTGGAGATTTATTCTGTGATTTGTCCACTTTGAACTCTCGGGTATGTTTCTTACTGTACCTTTCATCTTGAGATGCTCTGACATTTGAAGGGGTTAGCGTGTCCTGGTTGGTGGCCTTTGCGGCTCTCTCTGTGAAAAACAGCGAGTCTTTCAGTCCGGACTGAAAGTACACGGGGGAGAGAGGAGTGTCAAACAGCAGAGGAGTGCCGACTGAATACTTTATGACCCTCAGAGAGAGCAGCAGCAGCAGGTTCCCACCGCCATAGTAACAACTGTGAAAAATTCAATTCCTCCTGCCTCTCCCTCTCAGAGTGTGGAGGATTAAGGCTGGAGAGGCACACTCGACTACCCGCTGGTGCCGCTCGGCTCTCTCACAGGCCCCCAACATACAGGAGCCTTTCACAGGGTGGCCATTCTTACTGCCTGACTTATGCCCACGATTCCATTTCCCTGACATCCGCACAGCATCCAGCAGCCCCCGTAAAACCGCCTCGCCATCCGTCTGCGGCGTCTCTCTTATTAAATCTAATCAGGATGACACCTCTCACCTTTTTCATCCCCGCTTTGTGCTACAGTTTTATTTCTCCGGCGAGGTCGACCTGTGTGTTTACATTAGCGCGGTGCCTCCTCCCCGCCGAGGTATTGATGTGGCATTAAGGGGCCTGAGACTGAAGGAGCGAAAAGAAAGAGAGACGGACGAAGAAGATGAGTTTTCAGAGTTCTTCACAGAGACCAGAGTCCAGCCAGGACGACAGTTTGTTCCCCTCTGAGCCGAACAGGACTGGACTGGATATGAGGAAAGTCGGAGTTTGAAAACAGACGCCATGCTGAGGCCTCGATTTTTACACGATCCTGTTAAAATCCCCTAATGAAGGTGTTTTACTTTAAACTGAGTTAAATTTGGAAATGTTTGCAGGTGTCAGAGGATCTGAGATCTCACCATGAGAAGCTAACGTCAATATAATCCAATTTTTAACAAGCCTAAACAAAGAAAAGCTGAACTTACATGACTGTCCGTGCAGATATAAGGAGTTAAGGTCCTTACACACCGGTAACAACAGAAATTACGAAATATTCAGAGGCGAATTTTGACACCTGACTATACACATCAAGTGCGAGACCTAACGGTGCTGTGACAGCAAAAATAGTGAAAATATGGTATGTTGTATCTGAACAGGTTAGCTTACGAGCTAAAGTTACTTAGCACAGATGAAAGTTCAAACAAAGACGTTTATCAAACTGTTAAAGCTCACAAACCATCGTCAGATGAGAAATCCGACGCTATGACTCTCCACAAGTCGTCCTTCAGGTCGTTATCTTTGTAATGTTTGTGTCTTTTATTAAAAATCACTCTGTTCTCCGACACAGAAACAATCAGACGGTCGGCCATGTTGGATATACCGATGAATCTGACGTCGGAACAACATGAAATCTGATTGGTCAGAAGTGGACACACGGTATGAGAAACTTTAGAAAATTCGACCGTGATCCGAAAAAATAAATGCCGCAATATCGCAGGACGGGAAAACGTCGCTGATGTGAACGCTTGTATTGACAGGATTCTGAAATTATCGCACGAAAAAAAAAACCCTCTCGAAGTGAAAGGACCTTATGAATCATTAGATGTATTTGGTATTTGTTGTTTGTTTACTTTTAAATGTTTTTTTAATGATTTTTAAGTGTTTTAACCATTTTTAAATAGTGTTCTTGTGTTTTAATCCATCCTGTTGAACTGTGACGGTGTAAACTTCTGTTCCACACAGTGTAACAGACAAATATAAAAACTCTCTATCGACCTTTTTCTTCGATTTAAAATCATTTAAGTGATTTTTTCAGAAATATAACATTGCCGAAAAATCGTTATCAAAGCTAGTAATTTAGCTAAAGATGAACTTTGTTTTTTAATCAGCATCATTCTCATCATACTACAGCATCGATTTTGTCACCTTACTTTACAACATTCTTCTGATGTAAAAATATTTTTAAACAAATTTTAAAACCTTAAAATATTTTTTAATGCAGCCGTAATCTCTACCCTACTTTTGACACTATATTATTTTTTTTTTTTTTTACCTTGATCATAAAAAATAAGTGAGTAATTCTTAAAGTAAAACGTATTTTTAACTCTAAAAGCTTCTTGGATTTAAATTTATATATTTTTTTATTCACTTGTTTAAATATATTTTCTGTGATTTTCTTTCTGCACCTTTTGACATTTAAATTTGATTTTTGTATTTTATTTATTTATTTATCATTGATTTATACATTTGTATATATTTTTTGCAGCCGTTCAGACTTAAGTGATACACATATATGTTTGTGCTAATACAAACTAACTTTATCTTTATTATTGTTTTCGTATATCTATGTCTGTTTGTGTCTGTTTGCTTGTTTTCTATTATTTATAAATTTTTTATATTTTTGCAGATATGTTTTTCAGTTTTTCATCGTTGAGAACATCGTAACTTTATTTTTAAAAGGTTCTGTCTTGATAAAATATCATTATCATTGTAACTGTTACTTACGTCTCTCTGTGTGATTCAGCGGCCAACAGCGCCCCTGCTGGCGGCTTTCAGACGTTACCTCTGCAGACGAGCAAAGCTGGGTTTATTTTTTTGGTTTGATAGTTTCCTCCGAGCGCTCTCTCCCATGATGCACTGCTGGGTTCCACTGATGTGTCCCAGTTCCTCCAGTTCGACCGTCCTGCTGTTTATTTTCACGCTGATTGACAACTTCCAGATGAGACAGGGACCCACAAGGCCACCGAGACTCTTTGAAGGTCCTCCATCTCGGGGACATTTGTGGAAAAACTCAGAGCCTGAATTTTTAATTTAGCTTTCTGGATTTCTGTTTCTATTTTTGGAGTTTTTCTATTTCTCCATTTGTCTGCGGTTTGTGTACAAATGCTTTTTTCTTCGGTTTGCACTCGTCGGAGCTCGGTGCATTTGGAAAAACTCCACGGATCACTCAGCAGAGCATGTGTAAAAGGCAGAGAGGACATCGTTCTCTTCGCACACGTGGACAGAAATACTCTCCTCTTCACGGCCTGACTGGGTTCAAAGTACCAGCAAAATGAAATCAGCCCGTTTGGGTGTCTTTTGAACCGTTTAAAAGGATGCACGCAGCGATGTTTCATGGTATTAAGTATTAATGCCGGGTCTGTTGTGATGCCTCCATCTGCCGTCCTGCTGGCCGGACTCAAAGATCCGACATAAAAGAAACAGATGGAAAAACACACAACACGGGCAGAGAGAGCGCTCCGCCTGTGGTGAGAGGCTGGGCCGCTACAAATGGACGGCATAGCTTCACATTCAGAGCTTTATAAATTCCTCTAATAGTTCCAGTGGAGTAAATAGTGTGCGTCTAAAAATACAGTCGTAGAAACGCACTAAAAGGATTGTTCCATTTGTCCGATTGCGCTGATTCATAATTGATATCAGGGACGATTGAAAGCACAGAGAGCGGTGTTAAGAAGAAGCCGGCTGCACATGAAGAAGTTTTTACTCTCCTGAAACACTGGCACAGATGTCACTGTTTACACTTTTAGACGGGGACGCTCGTTTCGGGGCTTTTGGGGACATGAAAAGCAGCAGAAACGCCATTTTTAACATTTTTGTTTTGTGGATTTCTGGACGTTTGAAATCACTCAATCAAAGTTTGCAAACAATAAAGTACAAGTCCTTTCTATTTCTGGGTTACATCTGCTGCACAGCTCAAAGTGTGAGGAGAAAGCCCGCCTGCACACACTCTCGTGGTCTCGCATGGATGTTGATGTAGATTCACACATGTCTGCCGGCTCATATTTTACGTGCCGTGCCAGCGGTTGCAGAGGGCCGGTTTCCAGTGAAACTCGTCTCTGTTTGGCAGAAAACAAGAGTGGAGTCATCCATCAAACTGACACACTAACATTCGAGTTGTTGATGAACTATAAACTTGATCCATTCAGTCCAAATAAAAGTGAACAAAGAGCTTCACAGCGGTCAGGAGAGGAGGGGTGAACACACTCCTGAGGAACACGGGGTTAAGATTCGGGATTCCAGTCAGATACAAATACAGTCAGATATGAAGAGATGCAAAGAGGATTAATGGGCTTTAATTTCATGATCACATGCAGATGAGCCGCAAGTCGCCATGTTTATGATTAATATATGTAACAGAAGTATTTAGAGTGACCACCTATGAACGAAGCATGCAGGTGCAGCTCAAGTCAGAGGACTATTTTGGAGCGTATCTGTCTCTGATTTCAAGGATTGATCCAAGGCCCTTAATCAATGATGACTAACTCATCTTCTACTTGTTAATTTATTTACGTTCATCAATTAAAAAAAAAAACTCTCAGAGTTGCTTAAGCTTTTTTTTTGTTGTGCTGCACATTTTGCACATGCGCACTCCTGCACATTTTGTGGCCTGCGACATTTTTGTGACACCCATTCATAGAAAATATAAAAATGTAAAAGTTGCACATTGGAGTTTAAATGTAATGCAGCTTGTTTGTAAAGGATGTGTCTGATCATACATAAAACATGTTTGCATCAGAGTTTTTAGTACAGGGTGAACGTGAACTTTGTGTTTTACCTTTCTTAACCATAAATTCAAAATTCAGTCATATTCATTTGGTTCCTATTTCAATTCATGAGCAATAATTGCTTTTTAAATATGGACTTCAGAAATTTTTCCAAAATGCAAAATATTATTTATTCAAACACAAAGTTAAAATGAGATTAATTATGATTTTTAAAAATATAATGTTTGACTGATAATTAGTAGAAACTGTCCTGATATGTTCTGTAAATTTAGCTTTTCCTGGTTTTATTTAAGTCTATTTTCCCTCGTGTTCCTGTTCCCCTGTCGTCCAGTCTTGTGAGTTTTCAGTTTGACCCTGTTTCCCTCCTGTTCTCAGTGTTTTATTCTTTAGATCAGTTTTCAGTGTTTATTTCCTGTTTTATTTTGTAGGAGTCGATTCCTACTTTGGTTTTACTTCCCCAGTTTTCCCTCCTTCGTTAATCACTCATCAGTCTCACCTGTATCTCGTCTGTCTCACCTGTTGCACGTTTACCTGTGTGTATTTAGTCTCTGTCTTCTCCTCTGTTCTTGTTGGTTTATTGTGTGTTTGTATTTTTATGTCAGTGTTTGTTTGGATCCCCAGTCAGTCTCCTTAAAAATCATTTATAATTAAATTAATCATTTTACTCCAAGATCATCCTCAGCTCTCTCAGCATCTATCAGTCAAATTCTATATTTTAATGTAGATCAGCTGAGTTTTAAAATGACCTGAGTTAGTGACGACATATTTAATCATAAAGCACATTTAAAAACTCACCTTCTCTGCAGTTCTGTACAACCAAAGAGAAAACAAAAAACACCTGAAAATACAAAAAAACCACAGAAAATTAAATAAAAATAAAAAAAATTCAAAAACTGATAAATACGAGAATTCAACGTCTGTACTCTGTAAGTGTTGACGGTGTTATATTATTAAACATAAAAAACTAATGACACAAATAAAACTAAACAAACTCATTTTTAGTAATTATTTAATATTTAATACAGACTCAGCAGAGACAATAATCTGTATATTAATGAAATGTTATTGTTATTGAAATGTTAAAATTTTATGTGTTTTAAAAACAATCAACTTTTATCAAACTGTTTTAAAACTTTTCTAAACAAGTTTTCTTCAGTTTTTATTTCATTTATTTTTATTACTAAGTGTAAAAATGACATATTTACATTAATAAACATTCATATTTGCAATATAGTTTTTAAGGACAATACATTTAATTAACCTCTTAAATAAATGCAAAAAACATCATATTTCTGACATGATTATTTAATTAGTTATTTATAATTATTTAAATAGCATAACACAGATTTTTACTTCCAACAATTCTGACTTTAAAGTTCCATTTAATCTTAAATTCTTTTTATTCCTTTATTTATTTATTTACTTTTATTTCTTTCAGGATAATTTCTCACTGTAAAACACTTTTTATTGTCAGGCTTCAGTCTGATCTTTTGGGATTAAACTGGATTTTCTGCAGGAAACGTCCCCAAACTCTTGATCACACCCACTGTGAGAGTTATTTTATACTAGAGTGGGTTTATTTATCTAAATTATACCTGTGCTGAAAGTTAATAAGAGTTAAATTTATGTGGATATTCTGAAGAGGGTTTTGCTCTAATGTTTGAAACAGTCTGTAACTTTTAATAAACAACATTTTCTTTATTTCAATGGCTGCATATCTAAATAAAACATATGAATAAAAGGATGAAACTTAAAGTCAAAGAAAAGAAAAAATGCTTTTAATTCACGTGTGACTCTGCAGTAGAGGAAAGGTCAAAGGTTGAGGGATGTCAGACGGCCTGCAGAGCTCATTTCTGCAGGAAACACGCAGTTTGTCCAAACTCTGCTCAGGTAAAACGTTCAAACCTGTTTGAATCTGAAGATGGAAAAAGAAGAAAAAAACAGCGAAAACATGAAAGAGGCAGAGCTGCGTTTTTTAAGGCTGCACCCTCACGGACATCAAAAACACAGTTTGATGTTGCAGAAAGCGATTGTGGAAGCTTTAGGAAGCTTTATCCCTCTCCACTGCTGTAATTTCTCCCTCTCAATCCCCGCTGTCGGCCTCCGCTGTGCCTGGAGGCTTCGATCAAGGGTCAGGGTGTCGGGATTATCTGAGAAAAAAGAAATGAGGGGAAAAAAAAACTGCCTGTAACCCCTCCTTCACCCCTCCCCTCGCTCTTCTCACCAACGGCCTCTGTCCATAAACTCGTGCCAGCTGTTGCCTCGCGCTAAACCCGGCTTAAGAGAAACAGACCTAAAAGGCCCAATCAGGAACCGGACTCCTCTGTGGGGTTAGTGCGCCACCACCGGCTCTGGCCCGGGACCGTCGGTGCAGCAGAGGTCCTGATACAGACACAGGGAGGAACAAGACTGCATTTTAGTGACGGGAGGACCGTTTTTAACTGAGGAAAGGTGGTTTATAAGATTTTTAAAAGAGATCAAATATAAGAGAAGAAAAGGGAGATAATACTTCAGCATTGACATCAAAATCAGAGTAAAAACTGCAGCGTTAAAGAAGCTAGAATGTGAGTTTTAAACATGCAGGAATAGATTCTTTAACTATTTTAAAACCCTCAACCTTATGGTCATAAAATACATGTCAGATAATTAATGCATGATCATGACTAAACAACAGTTTTTGCACCGAGACATTAAATAAAACAGACGATATCCAAGATGAGGACAAAATAAGTTTGAATAAATCTCCTCCTAAAGTCGATCACAGATTTTAAGTCTGGGGGATCCAAAGTTTGGTCGCATGTCTAATAAATAAAAAGATTCTTACGATCAGATGTTCTTTTATACAGACACAGGTTTTTTAATCACCTCTCTGACATGTTTCCACGTGCTGGCACCAGTCTTTCTCAGAGCGTCACGTGATGGTTGTGTGACACGTCTTAAAACAGCTGATGTTTCCGAAGGCGTGACACAGGTCAATAAAAAACCTGTCAACACCTGATCGTAATTTATCAAAAAAGACACAATGAACTGAATCCAAGAAAAGAGACTCTTGATTTCCAAAGTTAGTTTTTCTAAAACTTGCAGCAGGGCGTCTGAAATCCTTCAGCTTTGTAGGAAACTAGACGTGTGCTCTGTTTGAAAACGATTCAACAAAAATCCTGAGTGTTTCAGACGTTTGGCTGCAGGTTCGCTGAGTTTCAACTTTCACTCTCTCACGTTTGAGTTTATCAAATACTTCACTAACAGTTTATTCCTGTTAGATTGAAAGAAAAGACAAAGTGTCAAAGCGTCTCTGAAATAACGCATGAATAACTTTGTTGGCGTTCAGCTGGTTGTTAATGGTCGAACCTTTGCAGAGAGCTGGAGGCCGTCGCCCTCTTCTGTCCGTCTGTTTTGATAGAATAATCTGTCCCAGAATAAGAGACTCATACTCCCATTACTTTTCTCTTTTAGCTCGAGGGGAAAGGAGGCGCAGTGAGGAGATAAAGGAGAAAGTGGAAGGATGAAATGAGGGAAAACACTGACTCCATTTGCAAACATCGTGGCGTGGAGGCCGGACGGCTGCGGGGGGCGAGAGCTCGGTTTAGAAACGGGCGATCAAAAAGCATGTGACAGTTTGGGGGTGAGGAAAAGGCCCGTGGGACAGACTCATCTGGAGTTCAGGGAGAGGTTAGTGTGGCACGAGGAGGGAGCTGCTACTTCCACCCGGACTGGTCCGCCTCCACAGCATCACCACCACCATCATCATCATCATCATCATGAGCTACATCATCGGGAACCGCTGGCATCGCACGAGCGATCACGAAAGTCTGCATCAGCATCGCTCAACTCTGCGTGAACCCTGACGCGTCTGTTCAGAGCGCAGGTCAGGAGGTTTTTGGGATAAGTTGTTTTGTTTTAATCCACGAGAGTCGGGGTGAATCAGAGGCCGCGCTGTCCTGAGATAACTCAGGAGGGAGACGAGGGTTCACCGGGTCCAACGAAAAATTTACACGTATCCTTATGAAAACATTTCAAACTTCATATAAAACAGACGTACTTTAAAATGTTGTTTACGTCTTTATTATTTTATATTTCTGTTTTTTGTTTTTCAGTATTAATTAAATAAAGATACAAAATTATTTTATTGTGGCACACCAGAGCCACCGTACAAGGCCAAGAGTTTAATTACTTTCTCACTAACTTTTTTATTTTTGTGTTTTTTATTATCCATGCAGCTGTTTACATGCTGACTTTTAAGATAAGAAGAACTTTATTAATCCCTGAAGGGAAAATTCAAGTGTCTGTTGTCTCACAAAATAAATCTCTAAAAGTTATCTACTATTTACACAAGAGTTATAAAGAATAACTTAATAAAGATAATAAGTTAATAAGACAATAAGTTATAAAGAGTTAAGTTTTGGTCATATCATTACACTATATATAACTTTTCTTTTTTTAATGAATAATGCATTCCTTCAAAATGAATGATATACATCATTTATGTGCAAAAGCTTGAATTCTACAAAATACAGGTAAATAAATCACATGTCTTTTGTAAATAGTGTTGTATACATACTGTTAAACACTTATTTTTTTTTTATTTTACACTGACTTTATTCATTTAAAATCTGAATTATATAGAAAAAAATTAATATAATTATATTTGCAGATAAAATTATCTTATATATGTATATAAGATAAGACAATTTATTTAAAAAATAACTACTTCTCAATTGTATATAATTATATGACAGGTCTTAATCCTTCATAAAAAAAAAATGAAAAAAAAATAAAATAAAAATAATAAAAACTCAGTAAGCATAAACCTTTTTTAATTAAATATGTTAATAAAAAAATGATCATATTTTTCACCTGGTTTAAACACGACACATTAAACACATTTTACATAAAGTCAAACCACAGCATGAATGTGAAAATTTTATTTTTGATATTTTCTGTAAATTTATAAACAGTTTAATACTTAAACCATTTAAAAAATAAAAACAAAAAATGCTAAAAAATATATTTAAAAATTATGTGTCGTATAAATAAAACTAAGTTCTTATTTTTCTCAAGGATAATATTTTTGAAGAAAAGACATTAAATTAGTGTATAATCCACATACACAAATAAAATACAAGGAGACAAAAAATCAATCATTAGACTTTCCTACAAAAATGTTTTTATTTTTATTTTATTCATTTAAATAATTTATTGAATGAAGAAAATGAAACACAAAACTCTTGACAAAAATCATCAAACTTTTTTCTTTTTTACCATGATTAACAGGAATTCATCACAACATCCATGACTCTATCTATCTATGTGTTTATTTGTTTGTTTATTGATTTTGCAGGTTAGATCCATTTACATATTGTCCTTTTTTTCTAATAAGAAGTCATTATTTATCAATCTGAAGTGTCTCCCGGTCGATCATCACGGCGTGTTTACAGTACACAGAGTTCAAACCGCTCCACCACTTCCTTTCTGCGACTCGCCGCTCATATGATGAGATAATTAAAAAGCCTGTGGAGCGATTGGGGTCTTCTCACACGTGGGGGGCAGCGGTCGAAGCCCGAACTTGGCTCCAATAATCTCCAAATATGGAGCGCCTGCTTCGGCCAATCGCGTGCTCCGATCTGCTCCCACAGAAACAGGAGGGTTCATCTGGAGTTCATCATGGCGGCCGTGACGGGAGGATGGACAGGATGCGACGGCTCGATGTAGGCCACGCACGCTGAAGTTTGTCCTCCTGAACCCGTCCTCCTGGAGAACCTGTGGAGACCGAGCTGTCATCAGCTCCCAGCGTTTTCGTTTTAAAGAACTTATTTTAGGTTTAAGTTTCCTCCTCTTCTTCAAACAGGCGTCTGTTCACCTCTGCTTCATACTAAAGGCCTTTTCCTGCAGTAATCTGTGTTTGCCCTGCTTTGGCAGGTGGCGTTTGATGGGGGTGCAGCCAGAGGTCAAATTTTCTAACGTCATTCACACGTTTAAGAAGTAATCCAGGATTTTCCAACAGAAGCGGCAGAAAAACAAAGAAGCAGCGAGTGTATTTATGAAAATAACTCTGATTAGAGAGCGATGGATGTTAAGAAGAGCCGTCCTCCACTTTCTGCTTTATCAGCACCAAAGTGGGACGGGGTCGTGCGCCTGAGTGTCCCATGTGAAAACTGTCCCCGTGTCCTTTTCATCCCCCCTGAGAGCATTAAAGTCGTAATTCCTCCGAGGCCACGGCCCGCCGCCGCTGAAACAGACCGAACCTTTCACCCCGTTAATGTCGTGGAGCGAGAAAAGCCGAGCGCTAACTAAACCAGGACACCGTGAGTTGGCAGGAAACTGTCGTGTGGAGCTTTGAATCTCCCTGATTGAATAAAAAATAATTATTATGATTGCTCTTTTATTCTCCGTCGATAACAAACTCACTGAAGTTACTGCAGCGTCTCCATACGAAATAGCGGCACAAGTCAGAGTTACATGATGGAAAACTGAAATTACAAAGTTTTTGAAACCAAACCGTAAAATCAAATTTTTGTTCATTTATCCTCCTTTTATTGCTCCTAGTGTTCATATCAACCATTTCAGCTTCTTGTATCTTTATTTCTAGGTGTGTTGCACCTTCGTTCTTCTCCGGACAACTAAATAAAAACAATAAATAAATAAAAGGAGTGAAATAATCCCAGAACAGAGTAAAGCAAACATAGAAGCGATTTATATAACATGTATTTTCTTTGTTTTAAAGTTTAACTTCAATAAGTGACAGTGTCCTTAACCTGCAGCATCGCCTGTTATTTTAGAGAAGTTTATACGTGACATTTAAAAGTCAAATCGGACCAAAAAGTCGCACATTAGAGAAAGTTTGCTTTGCATAAAAAGATCACAAAAAAAACTAAAGGTCTTTGAAATCCAGAGAGACAAAAACTACAACGATGAAAATGATGAAAAAGGAACTCAGTGTGAGGAAAATACGTTATTTTTATGGTTCATTTACAATCAAATAAAAACTAAAACAGATAATAAAACATTCATCTCCGTCTGATCGGACTAAACCGAAACTCACCAGCGTGAACTCTGTGACTGTAAGTCGGAGGATAAACAGAAACAGTCAGAAACCAAAACAGCAGCTTAACTAAAATCTTCACACAAACACAAACACGGAGGTTAAAAGTAGTTTGAAGGATTAACTGAGAAAATCTCCTTCAATAAACAAAACTAAAACTCTCTGTCTACACCGGTTAACTTTAGATATACTTTAGGTTTTTACAAATACAAACTGTGACTGAAATATTCAACAATTAAATCATAATTAAGAATTAAAACTGTGTCATGAATTAAAAATCCAGGAGTCTAAATTTGTTTGTTCTACCGTCCGGATCTGAAAAACCCTGAATGTTGTTTAGTCCGGGTAAAATAGTTCTGAAAACTAAAATAAGTTTAAAGTCTTTTCATAAATATATTTAAAGTTTTAAGATGTGCAGAAGTATTTTATTTGCTTTATGAAAACTGCAGTGACACTTCTTTAACTTCTGTTATGTTACTCTTCTTTAAATTTGCTCCATGAATCAGAACAGCTGATATGAATTTTGTGTTTTTGAAGAACTAAAAGTTTTTAAAAGTTTTCTTCTTGTGTTATTTTTCATTAAAAATTCAGACAGGACTGTGTAACATCACTGACAAGTTTTTCAGATCAATCATTTCTAAATTCAGATTCACAAAATACTTCTAATACTGTCGTATGTTTCTGATTTAGATTTTTTTGTGATAAAAAAAACTCGTAAAAACCAGTAAATTCAAAAGTTTAATATTCCTCGAATCAGTGCGACCCGAGCTTTTCAACATTAATATTGAAAGTGATGAAACTGTTTTATAAATGTATACAGATTATTTTTTTATAATAAATTATAATCCATTAAAAGCAGAAAAATGTCGCCTCAAATCCTGATGAGTTAAAGAAAATAGTGTTTTTTTTTTATGCTGTAGAGGAAGTTTTAAATCTGAAAACTTTTATTAGTTTTCAAAGTGTAATAATTGTCTTTTTTGCACAAATTGGTGCAAAGTTAATTTCTAATGCTGTAAAAATCTGTGTATCTTTATTTTATTCCAATTCTTATAAAGTTCTGCTCGACCTGAAGATCACTTTAGTTTTCTGTTTTATCGTTTATCTTTGGGTCATTTTAAGTTGAAGTTTAAGTTATAAAATACAACAGTCAAACCTCGATACGTTCACAGATTTAAAGTTTTTATAATAAAATCATCATCATAGAATTTGTAATTTCTCGTGGACAAAACTCGAAAACATTTCCAACTTTGTGCGTGAACTTTTTTGACCCATCTAGAGTATCGAGCTGTTCGACTTTAACCGTCAGACTTCCACTGTAACGCCGTCCTCTCTTTTCCTCACAAACCGCCACGTTCGGAGCTCATTTTGCACCGATTGAACTTTTGCATCATAACCGTGAGAAAACTCTGACTTCCACGCAGGAGAGCCGAGTTTTTAAAGGGTTAATATGTGACGATGATGACAACAACAACAGGAGATAATCAGACCACTTATTACCAACAAACCAGCAGAGCCTCCGTGGCTCCGACCTTCTCCGACTGTCCCGCTTTATGATATGGAAATAATTTAGTTTGGATTGGGCCACCAACTTCTACAATCGAACATAATGTGCTTGAGTGGTCAAACTGAAAGCAGCTCAATCAAGGCTCTTTGTGGTATTTCAGTAATGATCTGGGCCAATGGCGCTGATTGAGCGGCCATTGTCTTGGTTTCTAAGCGCCCTCATCATATCTGTATCAAGGAGCTCGTTCGTTCGCCGCGCTCGCCCTGCACCAAGCTGTTATGTAGGTTATCTGCACAAAGCGCTTTAATCCTGCAGCGGAAATAAATAAATAAAGTTTAGAGAGAGGTGAGTGTTCGGTCAGCTCGTCTGTGCAGCCCACACACAAACACATACATATATATATATATACACACACACACACACTCGCACGCACGCACACTGCCACAGTTGAGTCACATCCCCGAGCAGCCATTAAGCCCGCCTTGATCTGATGTGGAGCGAGTGTGCCGTCTACCGTACAAACCGAGCGCCGATGGAGAAAAACCGCTCGGTGAACCTGCGTGTTCTCCCAGCGAGAAAACTCGTCCAATCACAGCATCAGTCAGACTAATTGACCCCGGCATCATTAAACGGTGACACGGGGTGTCTGCGCTGCATGGGTTACAGGAAATGCAGCAAGTTTGGACATATTTCACTTTGAGGTTTCTGACATTTCAGGCCGAACTCGCTCAGGTTTGGAGTTTAGACACGAGAAAAAACATTTAAAGAGTCGCTCAGTGACGTTTTTATCGCTCTCACTTCTCTCAATAAAGTGTTTTTTTGTATTCTCCTTCAAATTTAAAATGAAAAATAAATCTGTGAACCATTTTAAACTAGAGTGGGAATCTTATTTTCCCCATTGATAAAAATGAAAATACAACACTTCAATAATTCAGAAGTTACATAAACCCAAACATATAAAATTAACAGAACCATAAAAAAAAAGTTTGTGTCGCACTGAAAGTTTTTAGCTACAACAAACTTTTTTATGAGTCATGTGATTATATTCTAAAATATTTGTCCTTAAAATAATAAATAAAATCGTCTGCAGAAAGTTCTCATAGATGTTTCTGTTTTTACGAGCAATTTTTTTTGATACAGAAAAACTCTTTTCAGTTAAATGTCCATTTTTATGCATTCATATTATATATATTATTATATTTATTATGTTTTATATAAAATAATTTCATTATTTAAAGACTTTTACAACTCTTAAAATTGGAGTAATAATTTAAATCTGAATAAAATTATGTTTTAAATTGACTAACTCAGGTTTATCTGAGTAAAGATCTTGACACTGATATAAATTTTTTACCCTTCATATAAAATATTAAAATGTTTAACAATGTTTATTTCGACATTCAGCTTTTCATAGGTAGAAATATTATCTCTAAATTAAATTGTCTAAATCAAACGATGATTTAAATTGACTAACTCAGGTTTATCTGAGTAAAGATCATGACGCTGATATAAATTTTTACCCTTCATATAAAAATATTAAAATGTTTATAAATGTTTATTTCAACATTCAACTTTTCATAGGTAGAATTATTATCTCTAAAAATATTCTCCAGTTTAAACAAGATTCAGATGATGAAACGTCATATTTCACGACACAAATTATAAAACATTTTATAAAATAATTGTCTTAAACCACCTTAAACTTTTTCAACCTGACATTTAGAGATGATAGTTAAACAAAAATGTGTTTTTAAATGTGCAGATTTATATTCAGTGTGGACGTTTATTTTAAAAAACACTTAGACATTTAAAACCTTTATTTTCTTAATTTGGATCTGACGAGTTTAACTTTTATTTGATTTTCCTTTATTGCTGAATTCAAATACATTGCCATTTACAATCACTTTTAGTCAAATTACAGCATGTAGACTGAATTATTTTGATTATATATATATCTATAGAGTATGTTTGACTTGGTTAAGAGATGAGGACTTTTATATAAGTATATAAAGAGAACCTGCAGCTTATATGAGATGACACACACTCGCCGAGGTTTTTGGATTTTCTCGCTCACACTTTCAGAGACCTTCCTGCAGCTCCTCTGTGCCGCTGACTCACTGTGGGGAAAATGAATACCAGAGGCAAATTAAAGCCGTCCAAGGTGTTCACCTGTTGAATCCTTCTTCTGCCCGGTACAAGGTTAAGAGCCTGAGGCTGTCATTGCTGTAAAGTGTGAACTTATCTCCCCACGAGGCCGGGACACGGAGAAGCTCCGGGGGGGGGGGGCAGCGTGTCAGAGAAAATACAGCTCCTGCTCTGCGATTGAAGTGTGGGACTTAAAGCTCTGATGGAAAAGGGCAGAGCGGCTCTCTCTGGCAATCGCCGGCTGAAATGTTATGTATGCACGGCGTGTGAAAGTGCATTACCTTTTCCCACACAGCCCCTTTCAACCCTCTCCAAAGCCCCACTGCTGCAACGCCGCTAAAATACATCAAGAGGTGAGTTTGATTTGTGTGCATTTGAGTGTGATTTCCAATGTCCCCGTCCATTTCTCAGCACTTCTGTTCAACACAACTCCCCCCCCTTCTTCGTCATCTCTCCCCATCTCTGAGTGACCTCCCGGTGACCAGCCACTCAAACACACACAGCCACACATCCAGAACATCTCCACTCAGAGAGGAAAAAGCTCAAAAATGTTTCTCCATTTCATCTCAAACTCTTTTTCCTGCAGCCTTGAAGATGAATGTTTGATGCAAGTTGACACTGGAGTGCAAAGACAGAGGACAGACTTGGAAAATAGGACTGTAAATATGCAGCGTGTGCATAATGTCGGTCTAATCCAGAGTTCATGTTTAATGTTAGATTAACCAGAGGCCGGGGAAGGTTTAGTCTTTAAGTCAGAGGGTAAAACGAATCAAAACTTAAGAAATAATTTAATATTTTAGATGCAAATCATGATTCTGACACTTCTTTTCAAACACAGATTTATACCTATGTTGTATTTGTAAATAATATTCATGGTAACAGATTATTAAACTACTGCTGCATGAAAAATAACCTTCAAAAATAAGAGTTCATCAATTTTAAACAATAATACTTAAGATTTCAAAGATGTTTTGTTTTGGGAATAATTTGGAGTTATTCACAATTTCATCTATTCTGACATAATTCATATATTTATGATGCAACATTAAAAATATATAATAATATTACCAATTTACATGTAATCTATATATTAACTGATCTGCCTCCCTGCAGATTCATTTTTATTTATCATTTATCCTCCGCTGCCATCGTGCACACAGGTGAGACGCATGAACACCAACATATTTAAATCATGAAACACATATCTGCACATATATTCATATTGATACGAGTAAAATATTCATATCTATATTTACATTTGTTGATGCTCATTAATGTACATATTCATGTTCATATGCACATATTTAAGCTTTAATCATAATGTTACATTAAAATGACACTAAATATGGAATAAAATCACTAAATAAAAATGTACTGACCTAACGCCTGCAGCTTCAAACCTGCTCTGTTTTATTATTTATACTCAGCTGTAGATGCACATACCTGTGATACATGTGCACAAGCAACTGAATATATTCATATTAGAATACATATATCCTGTATGTAAAATATGTCATATTTGTATTTGTTAATTCACATCAACAAGTTTTCTTCTATGAGCAAAAGTTTTCCTGCAGATTGCATCATAATCTTTAATAACCCCAAACAAACAGTGACGGATCGAAACGCCTGCAGCTTCATATCGTCTTCGTTAGAAATGATTTATGGACAAACCTGTGAGGCACAGTTCTGCACACACATATTCTGATTAAACAAATCTGCGCCAAACTTTTACATGTGTCCATGTGTGTCCAAACTCATAAACATATATAACACACACTGCTTCACCATTTGCGGTATGATGTGTAATAATATCTAAATGACATAAAGACGTATGGTATATTTATTCATCTCACTGCCTGCTGCTTTATTTTCTGCAATGGTGCAGTTTTCAGTGATGCTCAGATCTGCACACATGTAGATTTTGATGCACACGTTTAAATGTACTTGTTATAGTGCACACATTTTCGCACACATGTTGATATTCATATGCTAATATCGTTCCTATGTGTGGATGCATATATCTGCACATATTCAAGCCTGTATGCACACATTTGCACTTATTCAAACTTTCACCTGAAATATTCTATAAAATTCATATATTTATACTGCATCAACATTTATGAATGAATATTAAATGACTCTCAAATATGCGTTAATATTACAAAAAAAACATGAATTGAATGATCTCACTGCTGCAGCTTTATCCCCCTCATTTTTACATACTTCTGCACATATTTCATATTAAAATACAAAAACTATTCTTAATTTTAATGCACTCATCTGAACATATTCATGTCTGTATGATCATATCAGCACATACTCAGATTTGTAATTATCTGCTTTGTTATTCATATCCACTTTGGGACTTAATGCAATATTAATGTTCATGTTACGTTTCGTTTAAAGGGGCTTTTCAACCTCGTTCTTATTTTTATTGTTTCGTTTCAACATAATTCCTATAATTCTACATTCATCTGCACATCTTAAAATTATGATTATAGTCTTTGTAAAAACTTCTTCTGATTCGGATTATTTTGAGTTGATCATACCTGAGGGTTAAATAACTAAATCCAGTTTTAATGTTGCCGTTAAGAGCTGTTTTATAAAGTATTATATGTGTGAAAACCATCAGTCACGTTTAAACATTTGCTCGTACTCGACCCTCACTCCTGCACTTTCATTTCAAATGTTTTATCCTGCAGTTTTCACCGTGTCCACGCTCTTTATCCCACAGTGCACATCGTGTTTGCACAAGCCTGAACTCGCCGATCGACCACATTTTAAAACTCCACCTGAGACCTGAGACGTGGATTTCGAACACGGGGTCACCTGTTATATAAGAATAATGGAGATGATGGCGCTCAGCACACAGAGATAAAAACAGAGCGTGGCTGTGACAGTACTGGCCTATAGCTGAAGGGCCACTGCACTCTGCGGCACACGCTGGCCTACATACACTCCTCTGTGTGTTCTCTGTGTACATACATCCAGAAGTGTGAGGAGTGGAATCTAACCCACTCTGCTGTGAGGAAACCTCCAGACCGAGGGTTCGAGCTCTCTGTATTTCCAGGCCGTGTGAACCCGGCCCCGCTGAAACGCGATAGTGTGCAATCACAAAGGTATGGCTGTAATTTCTGCTCCTGCTGATTATAATTGCCAGCTTGGCTCTTCTTCAGGATGCTCCAGCAGCTCGCCCCGAACACAGATCAGCTCCTGCCGGGAAAAACAACCACCGTGCCTCCGCGACCTCTGACCTGTATCTTTTATCAACCTCTCAGCTTCTCAGTGAACGTCTGAAACCCTGACCTGCCGCTGGTGATTAATGATGAGTCATCGGGATGAGTAAATGTCACGACTGTGGCTCTAAAGGCTTCTGGTTCTTAAGAAGTTCTGAATCAGTTCTTGTTTGTTGACATGATCCTGTGAAGTCAAACTTATTCAGCTGCTTTTCAAAGTTCACTCAGTGTTTTTTCTTTAGGTTTTCAGGGAGGCCAACATGAGGTCAGGAACTAACTATTTAGAGTAAAAATATAAAAAGCATAATTGTAAAATCTAAAAGTGTTAAAACTGAAGAAAAGGTGAAAGTTCATGTAAAATTAAACATAAAACAGTTGTTGTTATGCGCCTCCGTGAAAATGGCGCCTCTGCATCATTCTGTCATTCATTATTGTTTTCATCGTTGATTTCATTCTGCGATTTTTCAAATATTCAACATTTCTAACATCGCTGCTCAGTGTTTTTCCTTTAGGTTTCAGGGAGGCCAACATGTAGTCAGTAACTAAATATTTAGAAAAATATAAATAGAATATTGTAAAATCTTCATGAATCAATTAAAAAAACAATAAAACTGAAGAAAAGTTCATATAGACTTCAGCTGAAAATGGTGCCTCTGCATTATTCTGTCATTCATTATTGTTTTCATCGTTAATTTCATTCTGCGATTATTCAAATATTCAACATTTTTAACATCGCCGTTCAGTGTTTTTGCAAAAAACAAAACCTGTAGTGGTTCACAGACGCACTGAAAGTAGGATTTTTTTTATTATTCTCATTCACATTTCACAATTTTGTTCACGTTAATTTCAGTAAAAGTTGCAGAGAAGGTTGTTGTAGCTGCCTGTTTTTGCAGGATACCACTTAGAAAAATTTGTCGTGATTCATGTGTGATGCTAGTTTGGAAATTCGGTGATGCAGGGTCTAAGAGGAGAAGGATCTTCTGATCAAGCCGATCATAAACCTGCTCTAAGATCGTCTAAATTTATCACAAATCAATCTAATATCCAAAGATGCCATAGCGATGCACGGTGGATTGGTTACTTTCCGCAAAATCAGATCAAAACATGAAATTTTTAAGGCAAAGAGTTAGTAAAAAATGATCAAAAATAACTTCATTTGTAGCTTTAGCTGAAAATATTTCATTTATGGAGTTGGAGTGAATAAAACATCTCTGTTTAACTCCATCTTGTGGCCTTGAGGAGAGATAAGCTGCACAGTCAGCTCAAAAAAAGACGTCTGAGTGTTAAAATAGGTGATAACAAAATAAAGAAAGACTTCTTCATCTTAATATTGAGGGGAAAACATGCAAAGCAATGATGTAGATATATAACGCTTGGATTTACTCACACTGTGCAACGTTACCCTATATTAGCATGCAGAACCCAGCAGGAGATGCATGCATAAAAAAATGCATAAATGACATTAATATGTGTGCAGAGGATGCAACGCGCAAAACAGGACTGCACTGTGCATGAAAAAGACCAAACATGACGGCTGAGGGAAACTACAGCAGAGGTGTCGAATGTTTATGTTCGTAAATACAGTAAAGATGAAACTGTTTGGACTAATACGTCGAGTTTTCATTGACTGTTTCCTATTATAAGTGGTTTTATCTGCACGCGAGTTATAAAGCTGTGGTATTTCTGCGCCGCAAAAGGCAGCGGAGATTAATCTGAGTGGACAGAAGCTAGAGGACAAAAAGAAGAAAGATGGATTCCCAAGTTTCAGTGGAGAAAATAGGTCAACCGCTCCTAATGTGACTGAACTTCTGACCTGCGTGAAGCCGAGCTACTGTTTCAACAAAAGCCCGAAACCGCAGATGAAATTCTGCTGATTTTAGTCACGTATGACTCTGAAATACAGGAAAACGATAAAACCGGTCAGGATGAGGCTGAATCAGAGGGTTAGGGTTCGCTGTGATCTGATTGGATCAGGTTTCTGTCATTAAGAGTAAAGGTATCTCTGTAAGTCACAGCTGAGAGACGTCTCTTCTCCTTCTTCCCCTCTCTTCCTTTTTCCCGGTCTGGTTGCGTCACGCCTTTACGCCGCCTCTGACCTCATTTCGGTCCAAAGCAAACCTCCATTTACTGAGGGCAAGCGGCTGCTCCATGTAAACAAGAGAAACAAGATGGCGGCGTACAGTACCTTAAGTCTGGCTCATCCTCTGCATTTCTTCTCTCTCTGAGACAAAGGTCGAGGTTTTTCACTCACAACTTTGCTTTTTTTTTTTACTCCACATCCACTCAGGAACTCTCAAACTAATCAGCCGCGTGAACACCAAGCAATAAACAAAAACGAGTTATTTTAGTCGAAAACATGAAACAATAGAAGAAAAATGACTTTAAGAGAGTGTCTCCCTCCGTCTTTGCCTGCCTGCGCCCTTTTTTCAGAGCCGTTTCCAGCCCTCACTCTCTGTGCGGCGGGGCTCATAATATCAGATTGCACAGCCGGTCTTGGCCAAATGTGAATTTTATACTCTAGTGACCACAGGCTTTACACTTTCATTAGCTCACATTCTCCTCAGCAGTGCAAATGCCATGTCGTTGGTTGAGGAAGGAGGAGGGGGGGTGAGGTTGAGGTTGAGGAGGGTGGGGGTCTCGCTGAGTGAGCCTGATGGGGTGGAGGATTGGGAGGAAAAAGAGCTTCCGGAAAGCAGCTCGCCTCGAGGCGTGGGCCACATCCCACAAACTCTGGAAGAAAAATAAGAAGCGCCTCACGGAGCAGACGGCTGAGGTTCGACCGGAGCAGAAATAAAATCCTGTTTTCACAACACGCCAACTCTCGTGTCTCTTTGCACTCTTTTGTCTTTTGTTTTTACTTTCATGTTTTTTCTGCTCAATTTCTCGACAAAGCTCAGATATTTCCAGATTTAGTTTTTTAGTTTCATGCACCTACTGATCAATAAATTATTCTTTATAATCAAACAGAGAAAATTAAGGGTGCAGAAAATATACTTGACTCTACAGACTCCTCATGAGCTGCACTGACGTCCTGCAACAGTTGGCTGTTTTTATTTACACAAAAGTAAGGGGGCCGAGAAGCGCCACTGCAAAAAAAAAAAAAAAAAGTTACGATGAGAGTTACCGATGCAAAAAAAAAAAAAAAAAGGAACAGAAGCCCGCTGCAAGTAAAATAAGAAAAAGTTGCAGATTTTAAAAAAAGCCACAACGGAAGTTTCAGAAGCAAAAAAAAAATTGGCGATGGAAAAAAAAAAAAGTTTCTGTGAAAATAAAAGGATGCAAATTTTAAAAAAGCCACAATGCTAAGCTAACACTACGCCTGCGTCCTCCAGCTTAACTTCATATGGACTCAGGCGCTACATAGTGTAACCACATGACACATGAAAAAGTTTAAGAAGAGAAATTAAACAATAATCTTTCCACTTACTTCTTTGCTCGTCCTCTGTGCCTAGATCATAAAACACCGGTGCATCATCATTATCGGTCCCTGGCAGCTCACTCCTGTTGAAGCTTTTCTTATTTGCATCCTTTTATTTTCGCAGTATCGCCCCTTTTTTTGCGTCCTTAACTTCCGTTGCGGTTCTCGGCCACCGTAAGAACCAAAGGTCAATGGTTACTTTACTTGTACCCTCAGGTAAGAATCGTCCAAAGTGAATATATCAACATGATCTCCCTGATCCTTAAAGTCACTTTCAGGTTTTTAATGTTGTTGTTATTTCTGCTGCTGCTCTCTCTGCTTTTCTTCAGTCTGACTTTGCTCAACTGTTCCCACTCTGACACGCTCTGATTTCATCTATCCCACAGTTCGATGTCGACAAGTTGAATTAAAAGCAAACAGATTAAATTAAGAAGGTAGTTTATCACACTTGGATTTAATCTGTAAAAATTGACAGTCCATTTCCTGAGGGAGCCGTGCAGCTCGGAGAGACTGAAACGCTCAGGTGAGACAACAATCTGCTCAGACTGGTGAACAAGATCAGACCGGGTTAGACTGAAGAAGAAACTGACTTCACTTTAGGGTCGACATGCTTCTCTCAGGACTCTTGGTTTACGGTGCACAGCTGTGATATCAGTACTGTATGTTTGCTGTTAGGTCATGATGCTGCCAAAGACTTTAGAGTGACGGTTTAGAGAGACGCCACTTAAACACAGGAGCTCCAGTCATGAAGTTAGGGCTGCAACATCACTATCAATAAACATTCAACATCAACACAAACTTTTTACGACACTGTTTCTGTCATGACCTGTTCTGTTTGTTTAGTTTTCTCCTGGTTTTATTATTTTAGTGTATTTTCTGTTTGTTTTCCCTCCTGTTCTCTGTGTTTTATTCTTTAAATCAGTTTTCAGTGTTTATTTCCTGTTTTATTTTGTAGGAGTTGATTCCTTGTGTTTCTAGTCTCGTTTTACTTCCCTAGTTTTCCTCCTTCGTTAATCACTCATCAGCCTCACCTGTTGCTCGTGTACCTGAGTCTGTATATAGTCCCTGTCTTCTCCTCTGTACTGGTCAGTTTTGTGTCCCCAGTTTGAACTGCATTTTTGAACTGGATAAAACTAAATTGACTTCACTTAAATCAAACTGAGTTAACTTAATTTAAATTGAACTGAATTGTATGAACTCAGATTGAACAAACTTGAATTAAATAAACTGAATTAATTCCAATTAAAATCAGTTGAATTAACTTTATTTGGACTTGAATTGAGTTGAATTCTGTAAAATCAAAAATTTTATTCAAATTAAATAAATTGACAAACTCATAAATAAACTCCTGAATCAGGTTGACTTGACCTGAATGTAACTGAAATTGAATAAACTGGATTAAATGGGATTGACTTAAATTGCAAAGAGATGAATTCACTCTGTTGAACTGAGTTGAAAACAAAGACTTAAATCAGAGTGAATTGAACTGTGATTGGATTTTAATTCAAATGAACCCAGTGAGCTTTTTTTGGTCTAAATGAGGTCGAATAGATGTCTAAATGTAGCCGAGATGACTGGTCTAAAATCAGGCTACTACAGGTCTAAAAATTAACGTTTTTTAGACGTCCAAATTTAGACCAAGTTTAGACTAACTGGCTAACAGAGATCTAACTGTATTTTGCTCAACTGCTATCATAATTATTTTCGTTTAATACTTGGAGATCATTTGTGAAACTCACAGTTGCTTGTTGAAATAAATAGTCATCGAATAATTGGTTAAAGTGCAACGTCTAAATTCTGTCTAAACATTTACAGAATCTAGACGGTTGAAATTAGATCTAAAATTAATCTAGACGTCTAATAGCCGTTTATTGCTCAGTGGGAACTGAACTAAATTGACTTGATATGAACTGACTTAGAGGAGTTGAATATAATTAAGTTAAAAACAAAGTCTCAAATCAGATTGAATTGAAGTGTGATTCAGTTTTAATCAGAATAAATTCAATAAAATGGGATCTAATGTAATTGACAAGGTTTGAATTAACATGATTTCGTCTGTTTCTCCGATCAGATCCAGATTCTCTGATGATGATGATGATGATGATCCGTGTGAATCCTGATCATAAACAGTGTCCTGTCTCTCTGATCCTGAACCCCCTCCTGACTCAGTGGACCCCCCCCCCGTCCCTCAGTCGTGTCTCTGAGAACCTCGCTGACCGACTCTGGTGCTGAAAACAAGTGAAATGAATCAACAAGAGGAGTTCTCATGTGTGGATGTGGGTGGGGGGTGCAGAGGGGGATGAAAATGGTTTGTGTCAGCGCTCCCCCTGAGAGATGAAAGCGAATGCTGGCTGTGTCTTAAACTATTAGTCTAAGGATCGCTGTTTGGCCCCGCCCCCCCTCCTCTGTGCCAGACATGGACGGACAGAAAATAGTGCGGCCTGGCTCCTCGCTGCCCTTCTCACTTGAGAGAATTAACTTACACCGGGGCTGTGTGAAAGCGCGTTGCGAGCTATTTGTGTGACTTTTCGCCCCTGTGTGTTTCCAATTATCTGCTCGCTGGACTGTGGCGGCGGCCGTGGCGGCGGCTGATGTAACCAGACAGAGACATCTCCGCTGGGCAGGTGGGTGACAGCAGACAGTTGTCATCTTCTTGTCAACATTTGTCCGCTGCATAAACCCCCTCCAGATTGAGAGGGACGGGTCCGAGGGAAAGGTGAGGGGGAGCGTGACATGGAGGACACCTTTTCACGTCCGGAGGCAGGTCCACGCAACCACCACCTCCACGCCACCACCTCCTCCTGCTCCTCCTCCTCCTCTCAGGTTTGTATGTTGGGGTTCATGTGGAGGGCAGTGATTACGGATGTGAATAGAGTTAAAATGGAAACATCTTCAGGGCACACTCTGACCTGTCAGCTTCATTTTTCCTGGAGTGGATGAGACGAGTGCGGCGGTGCCATCCCTCAGAAACGCCCTTCTTTTCTTCTTCTTCCTACGCTCTCTCTCTCTCTCTCTCTCTCTCTCTCTTAGCCCTGCCAGGTCAGGTTTGGCACACAGGAACACCCCCCCCTCCTGCTGCTGCAGCATACACACATACACACACTCATACACACACACGTTGTCCATTGTCAGCAGCGCCGAGAGCAGATTTGCTCTTTAAACTAATGGCCCGTTATGTGAAACAGACCTGATTACTGCCTGACAGAAGGAATTAAGGCCGTGCAGAGCCAAACGAGCGCGCCGGCATCCATGACCTGGCACAACCACTTAGGTTGAATTTTATTTATACTGCGCACAGTAAACATGCACTTGATATATTCAGGAGCAGGAGGAGAGAAAAGAGGAGGACAGGACAGAGATGTACGGCGAACAGCAGACTTGACTTTGCGGGCGTGTCTTATCGATCTGACGTTTTCTGAGGGATTCGAGTAATTTCAGAAATTAGGTATACGTGAAAGACAGGGATGGATTTTCTCATAAAAGAGCGGCAGTGAAACACAGAAATGTGTGTTTATAGTAAGAGCAGAGTGTATTTGCTCGTTCCAGAGCCAATCTTGTTTATCCATAAACACAGACGCCGCAGAGGTCGGCGCTCAGAGTCAAACAAGAAAAGTCCTCAAAGTCGAAGTTTGGAGTTTGAACGGCGGCGAAATGTCAGGGATTCAGGCTGAGACGAAGATGGCGGTTGTCTTTTATTGGTGTCACGCAAACATTTCCACATTTGTTTATAAGTTTTTATAAAGTTTATCTTCAAACTGTGAAAATTTTTTCCCTTTTTGAAGCTCAATGAAAGTTTCTTGTCCTCTTCACTCGAGGACAAAAACTGCAAACGCTCGACTAATTATTTACGATGTTGTTGTTTTCTGATGTGTTGAAAATGAAAACTCAATTAATATTTGTGTGGCTCTACAGAGCTGCGATTCGTACAGATACAAAACACAAGAGGACGCCGAGGTCTGAGAAACTCTAATAAACTCTGATAAAAACGGGATAATTCATCACAAGGCTTCATATAAATAATGCAAAACAAAGAGCAACATGTGGAGGACATAAAAACGACTCGATTCATTAAAATAAGAGTAAATATTAAGAGGATGTGGCTGAGTTTTTATGTCCAGAGCCTTAGAGAGAATATTAATTCAGATATTATAAAACCATCTTCAGTAAAACCTGTCAACAAAGTGAGTTTTTTTTGTCTTATTTATGCCTAAAAATAAAAAACAAAAATCAATATGAGACATAAAGAGCGGAAAAGTCCAGATAACTAAAACTAGTGTGAGACCAGCTCAGAAAATAAACTCATAGAGTTAGAAAACCTAGATGTCAAATCTCTTAGTTTAATTAAAAATCACATTTTTCACTTTTTTTACTTATTATGAGAGATCCACGTCTTATTTAGGGTGTGATATCTCGACTTAAAACAGTAATCTGTGAATCTTTTTGATCAGAAATAAAACAAAAACATGTTTTTAGTTTTGAGGATTTTTTAATGTAACTGTAAAAAGTGTCATCGTCCAAGTCAAGAGGAACTTTTTAAAAGTGAATCATGTTTAAGACACAAATGTAGTGAGTTAAGATTTCGTAAAACAAAAGTTGACAAATAACATATTAAAGTACTCGCCTTAATTTAAAGAAACAGTTTTTATGTTAATTCTAGTTGAAAACTAAACTTATAAAACTGTGAGGAAATAAAAGTGAGAAACATCGAAACATGAGCGAACAAAACACGACGTGATGAATTTAGAAAAGACGAAAAAACATGAAACTAACTCGGGAGAGAATTGTTATGATGCTTTAACTTATAAGTGTTAATTATTGATTTGAATGTATTGATTATGTTAAATATTAGCTGCAGATTTTTGTTATGACAGCATCTATTTATGATTTAAGTGAAATTATCTATACAGGTGTTTTACAGACACACATGAGTATGAATTCATTTGTGCATAATATGATGGAGTATAGTTATTTATTTGTGTTTACAGTTAGAAATACTTTTAAATCATTCTTACTGTATTTTGTTTATGATGATAAATTGTTAAAAATGTAAATAAATAGATAATAACAGTCATGATCAGCTGATTTGTGAGTGTGATGGAGGATTATTATCAATCGCTGTTTTTACATTTAGATTTGAGGCTTTAATACCAACATTTATTATCATTATTAAGAGAGTTAGAGTGTGATGTCCTAACCTGAAACAATAACTCTGTCTGCATTTTTACAAGTATTAAATTATTACATATCTGAACATGAATTTTCTCTCCTCTTTTACAGCTTAGACTGAAAATATTTCACATGAATCGTGATGGTGTGAAAGAAAAAAACACATTTTTATCAATTACGTCTGTTCTTTTGTATGAACAGATTAGATTTTGCAGATTATTAAAGCTGAGATATTTGCAGGTCCCCATGATAAACAGAAGTTTGCATCAGCCGACAGCTGCCACAGACCGGAGGATTGAAACCAAAGAGCGAGATGTCTCTATAAACCAGGAGCAGCTGTTCAGTCCTTCAAAACCAGCAGAGTCCATCAACCAAACCGGTCCTGAACCTGCAGAACTTCTTACTGAGAGTTCATCAAACTGATTTATGAAACATGATCTCTAAGGTGGAGGTGTGTTTGTGAGAGTCGACCTCCAAGAGAAACTTTGACACTTTTGTACTAAATTCTGATTTTTGTAAACAATCAAAAAGCAGAACTGTATTAGCATTTTATATTTCAGCATTTTGTCTTTGCAGCAGGATTTTTAAGCTGTACAGAGTTAAGAAGCTCTTTTATATTTTTGGTCATTTCTGTTGCATTCAGTCTCATAAAACTGTTTGTTTTCTGAGTAATTTCACCCGAACTCTGCCTCAGAAACGATAAAACACACAGAAGATAATCTGATCTTATCGAGATGAACTTTTTAAAACCATTGCTAACTCTTTCAATCAATCAGTCTTTATTTAAATAGCTCTTTTCATACACAAACATATAGCAAAAAGGAATAAAAGAAACAAAGAAACCCAAATCTACCCCAACCCAACGCCTCATTCCCACCTCACCATCTAAACGCAACAGAAACACAATTAAAAAGCACGAACTTAAAGAGGGCTTTAATGTGTGCACTGAGGAAATGTCATTTTAAAACTCAAGATAAGGAAACACTGGAGGGTTAGGTTCAAGATCTTTTCACACTGTGACTGTTTTTTTTCGTGCGATTATTTCGGACGTCAATATTTTTTTTCGAACCTGTATCCTGTCAATACAAGCGTTCACATCAGCAACGTTTTCCCATCCTGCAATATTGCAGCATGCATTTATTATTTTTTTAAAAGGTTTTGCATACTGTGTGTCCACTCCTGACCAATCAGATTGCGTGTTGTTGCGATGTCAGATTCACCGGTATATCCAACATGGCCGACCGGCTGATTGTTTACGTGTCGGAGAACAGAGTGATTTTTGATAAAAGACACAAACATTACAAAGATAACGACCTGAAGGACAACTTGTGGAGAGTCATAGCGTCGGATTTCTCATATGACGATGGTTTGTGAGCTTTAACAGTTTGATAAACGTCTTTGTTTGAACTTTCATCTGTGCTAAGTAACTTTAGCTCATCTTTATCCCCCCTCAAAGTCGCAAAATCGCATCGCGCTCGATGTGTAAAGTCAGGTGCATCAGAATATTTCGTAATTTCGCGTCATATATTTGCGTCATTTCCGATGTTTAAGGACCATAAAATCTAAAAACAAAGAAACATAAAATGAAATTTAAGAAATAATAAATACAATGAAATAAAAAACAGTACAAGACACTAAAATAAGAGCAACAAAATAGCTCAATAAAAGACGATCCTGTCATTAAAACTAGATGCTAAAACACTTAAAGTTAATGATATAAAATTTAGTTAAAAGCTAAAAAGGTTTGTTTTTAGTTTGGTTTTAAAATCATTAAGATTAGGATTAACTCTCTGGTTTTTTTTGCTGACACATCCTTCATTTTGCTGAAAATAGAGTCATGAACAGAAGTCTGTCTGATCTTTCCCTGAATGAGCCTCTCTTTCCTGACCGCACAGTCTCGCTCAGCAGCTTCAGAAAGTTGCCGTGTCACATGAGCGCGCCGCTGCAGCGCGGCTGGAATAGCTCCACACAGGAGAGTTGAGTTGCGGGTCACATGCTGTCGCTCCCCATCCATCAGCTCACTTCCACCCCGATAACGGCGGAGGGAGGGGAGCCTCGCAGAAAGGCCAAAGGGGACGAAGGTGGGGTGAGCCTGGCAGGAGCGCGGTCACGTGACCCGGCTGGTCCAACCGGGGCGCGCTGACCTTGCAGATCTGCAGGTGTTGGAGTGAAAGTGATGTGGCTCTGCGGTGACCTCCAGGCACAAACACAGTCTAGTGGTCTCCTCCACCAACACAATAAAGACGGTTCATGCTCTCTCTGTGGACGGTGAGAGCATGAATCCACTCCACTGTATTATCAAACTTCAGAGTTTACAGCAACGAACTCACAAAAACAAACCGTCACAGAACATTAGTGAGTCCGGACGGTGAACATAAAGCAGCAGGAGCTAACATGGGAACAGCATTGTGTGTGTGTACACTCACATCGAACATCACACAACACAATAAGAGAGTGAAAAGGCGTTTGACCTCACTTAGAGACGACATGTTTGACAGGAAGCCGAGCGCTCCGGATTTATGGAGGAGGATTTTCTGCAGAAGCAAAAGCCTTCAATGAAAGCAGGAAAGGTCATGCAGGATGGGACTCTGGATAAAGAGGATGAAATATCCAGTGAATCATGGATGAGGCATGATGGGAAAATTCCTGCGGGTGCAGAACCCCATTTAGAAAACAAAGCATCAATAAAAAATGACATGTGAGCAGAATTCAAATCCGGCTTTGTCATTCATAGGATCTTCAATAATGGAGAGATGTAAATCGTTCTTCTGTTTCCACTTTTCATCTCAAACTTGGAGCTGAGAAAAATACTCGAGGCACGTCGTCACAGTTTGTGTGTTTTCATATTTTTGCAAAAACATGAATTCTGGAAGTTTTAATGTCAGTCTGCAGCAGGTGGATCACTGTCACTGACGACCGCCTTCAGAGAAACTTCATTTAAATCGACTCATCTACGCAAAAACACTAAAATATTTCCACTTTCAGGGCTTGAAGCAGAATTATTATTTTTTTTTTTATGTGGAGGGAGGGGGGACACGCTATATGACAGTGGAGCTATTGATTAATATTGGGAGATATTAATGATGTGATCCTTTTTTTTTTTTGAGTTGTTTTTGCACTTAATGAAATGTTTTTGGAGTCAGTGCAGTTGACATTCAGGGCCGCCGTAGTTGTATATTTATTTATTATCACATTATCATTCTTTACCAGTACTTTGTCAGCTAAATAGTTTAAAGTACAAAAACAAAACTTTATTTCTACAAATAAACTGAACAAAAGTGACTTTTATGTCCCAGTGGACCTTTTTTTTCACTTCACAGTTCCCTAAAAACTGAAATAAAAATACTGGAGTACATTCCTGCAGCATAAAAACATTTATGTTTACATCTTGATATATAATTATAATAGAAATAATAATAATAATGATAATACAGTCTGACAGGGTTATTGCTTTGTGTTTCCTCTGACTTTGCCGTCTCTCTCTTCTCTGTGTGTGTGTGTGTGTGTGTGTGTGTGTGTGTGTGTGTGTGTGTGTGTGTGTGTGTGTGTGTGTGTGTGTGTGTGTGTGATAAATGGAGCTGCAAAAATCAATAAATGAAGTTTTCTGAGCCAAGCAACATATTTCGTGGTCGGCCCCAAAGTCATCTGATACTGCCGGGTATTATCCTGAATTTACAGGGGAACGTTTGCTAGTGTTCTCATAAAATAAAGGAGTGTACACACACACACACACACACACACACACACACACACACACACACACAGATCTTTAAAAGCAGCCCCACTTTGGAGTGTTTGTTTAACGTCGTTCTCGTATAAAAACTATCGCAGCGTTTATTTTAACGAGCTCTCTAACTGCACACGAATCCGCTTTAATAATGAGACGTCTGATAAACCAACATATGAACAAACAGCCGGCCCCTGATCCTCCTTATTACGCTGCAGACTGATTTTATCAGAGACTATAAAACAATTACTAAACCTTCCTGATAGGAAGTCTATTAATTCCACTTTAAAGCTCCAAATCTCTCTGGATGCTGCTGGTTCGACGCCTCGATGATTTTAACAGATTCAACAAAACAATCTCAACGCTCGGTCGAGACGATTCAAGAGCCGTTTGGAACTTTGGATATCACAAACATTATCGTAAAATTACTTAAAGTATCTCAATTAAAGGGATATTCCACCAGTTTCACATTGGGTTACTTGTCAGTTTTGGACGAGAAGTGAAAGAAATGTTCAAATAGTCTGTGAAATCATATTTGGTGATATTAAACAGTCAGACTAAACACAACTCACCTACTCTCTTCCAGCAGCCGCTTCTTTTAGGGAGACCTCGGGCCAAGCACAAATTTATTGGAGAGTTTGGTTCAAATTTAAGGAAAATATCAAATTTATGAGATAATGTTCTGAAATTATGAGATAGAAGTCCAAATTATGAATAAAAGGTCACTAATATGATGACAGAAGGTCACAGTCGTTATTAATAATAAAACACATATTTATAGAGGAGGAGGTTTGATTACGTGAAAAAAAAATAGTCAAATTTTAGAGTTCCAGTTTTGTTTTTGTAGGACTAAAATATCAATATGTTAAAAGTCTAAAATCAAAATTCGTAAAAAAAAAAAAAAAAAAAGGTCATAAAAGTGTCAAAAACATAATATTAGTATTTTGAGATTTAGTGTTTTTGTAAAGTAACAGTTTTTATGAGACAAGATAAAGTGAAGATGATGAGATGGAAATTTAAAATGATTTGATAAAATAATCAAAATAGTTTTATTTAATTATGTTAGAGGTCGAAGTCAGAAGATTGATAGTAACGAATCCTAATTTAAGATCATAAAGTCAAAATTATGAGATGAAAAAGTGGAAACTTGTCACCCTGCTGTAGTCCGGGGGTGACACAGCTCAAGGAAGAACGTTTATGTTACGGTGTGTTTGACCCCTAAATTAATTTTATGCCGGAATATCCTTTTAAGGTAATTAAAACTTAAACTTAAGGTGATAACACATTAATCTAAATGCACAAGTCTCTTTAAATGCTAGGAATTGAATCATGGGGATTGTAGGATCTGGTGTTCATGAGTCTACACATCCAGTGAAATTGTTGTAATACCCCTTTAAGTCGATCCAGGAAGCAGGTAGAGTGATAACAGTTGTGGACTTTGAAGCACCGTAGCGGTTCAGGTCTTGTTGTTCTGCGGTCGCCTCTTTGGATGACGGGGGATCAGAGTTTAGGTTCGGGGTCGCCCAGAGTCCCCCGTCTCTCACTAATCACGCCCGCGCTCCTGCTGCTGAAAGCGATACACCTCGGCCTCTGAATTTCCAGCCGCAAACATCAGAGTTTCCAGGCTGGGCTGGCGCTGAGCGCGGCGGCGGCGGGAAAATGCCGAATGTTTAGAGTAGCGCTCTGTTTATGGTTTATAGACAGTTTAACAGTTGGGCCTGAAACTCCCCTCCACGCTCCGAGAGTGATTTTTCAGGCGCCTCACTGAGTCATTACTCCAACCTTCTCATTACGGTGAATGTGTTTCATTTACTGCTGTTTTTCATTCACATACTCGCTGCTACACTGGAATATGAAATCAGATTAAACGGGGGGCACTGTGCAAACAAAACCAGGTTATTAACCCCGCCCTCCCGAGACGGACCCCTCATTAATGTGTGTGTGTATTAAACAGATCAGTTCGAATGAAGCAAACACACACAGTCCTGTCTTTGTCAGTCTGGAGGTTGTGTGAACTGTGTTTGACAGCCGGCCTGACAGAGAGGCGGAGTGATGCTGGATCTGGAGGGTGAGACTTACACAACACAGATTGAGGGGAATACCGAGTGAGTTAAAGGGAAATTTCACCCAAAATATGAGTCATCAGCTGTTTTACATCAGAGGTGGAAAAAAAGTTTGTTTCTGCTGTTTCATGCATCGTGCAGAAACACCTGCAGAAGGTTTCCTCACATTTCTATCAAACTAATCTTTGATTTGTTTTGCACCAAAGTTTCGGTTGGGTCCTTCTTTTAACCTGCTCTATGATGGATGAGCTTCTCCACAGTTCTCAGCACAGTCCCTCCAGACTAAAAGAGTTCCTCCTCTCTTCTGGGGAAACTAAAATTAAATTCACAGCCAGGCTGAAATCCTCGCCAGAGATACCTCATCACTCTCCTGCAGACTGCAGTAACTCCCGCCAGGAAAAAACACTTTTAAGAATTAAAGATTAAAGCGGCACTAAATTTTTTCATTGTCTTACAAGTGGATAAAAAGTGTAACAGAGGCTTACAGCGACGAGCGCGGAGAATTACAAACCAAAGGTGCCGTCTTACCTCTCCTTTCCTCTCCATCAGAAACCGACAGACTGATGGAGTTACAGTATTTACCTGAAAGACAAGGTTCAGGGTGTCAGCAGCTTCAGATTCCTGCTCTGCATCTGTACACCATGACCATAAATGTAGACCTTAGAGCCAGAACATATTTCATTAGTTACTTCTGACATATGTTTATTCCGATTATATAACCTCTGGTGGAGATTTGGGGTATTGCAGTTTTTTTGCACTTCTACCTTAGCTTCAGTTTTCATCATCAGCGGACGTTGCTAGGCCTCATAGCGTGATTCTAACCACGGTGTAACTCGGATAAGCTGCTAAGTTTATAACGCTAAATCTCGTCAATATAATTAGCAGATGTGCGTAACTTTAGGGTAACCATACATCCTCTTTTACCCGGACATGTCCTCTTTTTAGGGGCTGTCCGGCCTTGTCTGGGGGAGTTCCACAAAAAAGAAGCATCTTTTTTGTGGTCTATATACAAAAAGCTTTTTAATATCAGTCAATAGCTATTAGTTATTGATGATATTTTGGAATATAACGATGTCACTGTGTCGACATTTAAAAATTTTTGAGCGGTCCGCTGTAAACAAAGCCATTCTCCACCTCCCCGACCTGATTGGTTGTGAGGCAGACGCTGCTCCCCCCATGTCGTTCAGGAGCCCAAACAAAGTTAGCGTGCTACAATATCGGACAGTAGAAACCAACCAGAAAGTTCGGAAAATTGTCTGAATCCTCCTTTGGCCACGACTGCCGACACAAGCAAGAAAACAAAGTATATACCGGAGACTCTGGAGGAATAACGGGCGCTTAAAACGGGGATCTAACTGTAGTCTTGTTATTAGCGCCCCCTTTTATTTGGGATCTAAAAGGTCCTTTAAGATCAAATCCATGATAATATTGATGATGATGATAATGAGGGAAGTTTACAAATATTGTTTGATATTCTGTTTATCTGAATTTTCTCTTTCATGAACGATTAAAGACTAAGAATCGATCAAAAACAAGAGCAAACTTCACGCGTTTATGATGATTAAGTTTTCGCAGATCTACACGGACGTTAATCAATCAAGACTGAAGGTTTCCATAATGAGCTGCTGAGAAACCTTCACTGGGGGGTTTAAGGGAAAAAAACATCAATACCTAAAGTTAGCAGACAAAAGCAGCGACTCTCCCAGGATGGTTTCCTTGCCAGTGTGTTCTATTATTGCAGAGTGAATGGCCGTGCATAATGATAGGTTATTATTCTACTGTAATGCAGAAGCAGCCCGGGCTTTCTCTCAGCTCCTCTGTGGTTTCCTTTATTGAAGAAAAAAAAAAAGAAGACGGAGCTCTAACAGTTTCAGACAGTGATGCTGAACAAGGAAGTGAACTCTGTCGGCGGCCAAATGTTTGATTAAGTAATCAAAGCACCAACTGTTCCTCGTCTTTGACCTGCAGGCTGTTCTTTCAGACAGATTAAATCATTATTCACCCAGATATGAAGCCCAAAAACACAGTCTGTGCCAAAGTTGGGAGGATTTGAGGAGAGTTTGGGTTTGGATTCAGAACTTTTTGAGGTTTTTCTGCCGCATGCTGATGTTTCACAGGAGTACTCACAAAGTTCGCTCAGTTTTACACCTTCAGCTCGTCTTCTTTGGTCTGATTTAGGTGAAACTAAAGCTGCGTTTTCCCTCAGGTCGTTTGTATTCAACACGGCTCCAACGTACACGTTTCAAAGTGGAGTTCAGCGAGTTTAAAACACCATTACTGAGAGCAGATGATAACATTTTGCTCAAGGCTCTCATGAGGGCAGTGGACTGAACCTGCTCTATTTACAGAAAGAACCGAAAAAAAGAGGCCGAGCAATCAAACAACCCAACAAAAAGACAAAATATAATCCTATCACGCTTGTGTTGCAAGTTAAAGAAACACTTTTACTGCCGGTGTAACCGATGTCAACATGAGACTCTGTCCAATCCTGCTGCTCTGTTATTGTGGCCTGTTGACATTCTGCAAAAAAGGAAATAAAATGATTATTTCACAAGGACGGAGAAAGTCTGGAGTCTGTCTAAGGTCTGCCCCAGAGGCAAACAGTTCTGTGATTTGTTCGGTAACAAACATTTTCTATAAACCATGACTCCAGCTGGGTTTGGCTGTGATTAAACACTGACTTTCTCTCAGATAAACAGCCAAAAAAAGAGTTTTCCCTGCTTCGAACATCATCTGGAGGAAGTTTGAGATCGGACTGAACAAGCCAAAAAACAGCAGTGCAGAGACGAGTCCTGTGGTTTTCTTTGAGGAACCCGCTGAGATGATTAACTTAGAGAAGAAATCACAACGTGGTGAATATAACTAGGAAAACTGTTTTCATGAATGTCGTGGATTAACTGTTTAAAAAGTGCAACTTTGCTCACTTTATTTGGGAACTATCGACCGACTCTCTGTTCGATCCACTTCCACACACATCGCAGAAACTCCCACCTGCAGAATCGGCCCGGCGCGGACAGCACATGTGTTGCTTTGGGCAGATTGAGTCCCATCTGCAAAACCCGCTGAAGTCTCAGGCCTAATCCCAAACCGCCCCCTACACACTCGCCATAGAAACCACAGAGTACGGAGGGTGAGTGGACTGTTCAGCCGGAGCAGACGCTGCTCCCCCGTGTCGTTCAGGAGCCCAAACAAAGTTAGCGTTCTACAATATCGGACAGTAGAAACCAACCAGAAAGTTCGGAAAATTGTCTGAATCCTCCTTTGGCCACGACTGCCGACACAAGCGAGAAAACAAAGTAAATACCGGAGACTCTGGAGGAATAACGGGCGCTTAAAACGGAGGTAGACCGGACAAGAGCTAAAAAGCCGGGTCAACATAAACCATGGGGGACGCTTGGGGATCTTGGTGACCCTGTAACCTTTCTGCTGGACAGGTTAACCGCTTTAACAAAGTAAGACAAGTGTCTGTAACAGAAGTGTTTCTTGTCAAACAGACCTGCTGTAGCGTGTTGTAGCGCCATCGCTAAACTGTCCTCCCTCGGGTCCTGGACTATGTCACTTTATCCTAGTTGTAGAAGTCCTGCAAACATTGTGTTTGCTGGTAGTCTGTTGGCATCTACAGTAGCACCAATGCTTTTGACTTTACCTTCAAGATTTCTCCTAAAAACTGGAACTTCCGCAGATCCTGTCACCCCAACTTTAATTAGCTTTTCTCTCCTTTGACTTAATCGATAAAAGGTCCTCCTTAAAAGGTGTTTCCTTTATCAAACACAATATTCATGTGACTGACCGTCTCCACTCCGTCCTTCTGTGGGAACATTCGTCACCTCTGCTGGGATTATCTCAGGTGTGAGGGATGCCGGTCGGCTTCACGGTCACAGACCTCAGAGTGGTGTTCAGTGAGTGGGTGTATATTCATGCTCGCATTAACATGCATCTATCCATCTGGGTAATTGGTGCAATTTCCCATATTAGCTGAGCACATGTGCACAGGTAATGAATGGACAGACAGAGCTGTGGTTTAGTGATAAGGAGGAACAGCTGCACTCTAATGTTTATAGTGGAGTCTCCCGGGCTCAAAGAGGTCTCACCCCCCAGAGTTCAAATCTCTCTTACTTTCAATTTAATTGTTTTTACACGACAGAATTTTGGCCAAATGTAGTCGAGATATGAATCCAGAGAGGCGCTGATAATGGGTTAATTTCTACATCCAAGTATGATCATTATTACTATGATTCAGATTCACTCTGGTCCTCCGTATGTCTGTGAGAAGTCTAAAGTCCACGTCGGAGCAGCTCAGCGTCACATTTTTGGTTTTCATTCTGCAGCCGTTGTGACACAAACAGCTCAGTGATGATTTTTCTGCCAATAGAGTAAAAAAAAAAAAAAATGAAAGCAGTCAGCATAAACAGGGCCGAACATCCATCATACTCGCCTGTCACCGCTCCCAGAGCTGCAAATATAGCAAGCTCAGGGAGTTCATGCTTTCGCTGCTACCATGGTAACCGCTGGAAACTGATGACCACACATTCTTAGCCGAAAATAAACACGAGACGACAAAGCAGAGGCTGAAATTCATCAGGTTTACATCGTACAAAAGATTCCATTATTGCCGTATTATCAAGGAAGTGGACCCTCTGGAAACACAGACACGCATGTTTCCATCGCTGCCCTTTGACCTCTTCGAGTAACACATAACATCCCTCTGCCTGCGTTTCATTACGAGTGACAGATTTATAACTCAGGGCTGTAACTTACACCAAACTTCAACTCTGCATAATAAAAGTTACAGCATCACTTCAGCTCTCTGCTCAGAGCTCGTCTTCAAAAGACTCCTGAATTCCCAAACCTTCGCTGCTGCACTTGAAGTTCCTGAAGCCGCTCATTTAGGACATCCATCATGCGTGCCCGGCAGCTTTGAGGCATTCAGGGTCTGCTGCTTACAGGCTACGTTACAATTAGAAGTCCATGCACATCGACGGCACTTTTTCAAACCTGCTTTTTACGGTTCTGATTGAAGTCTAATTTATTTCTCATGAGCTGAAGAATAGAGCGAGGTAATTGGACTCTGCTGCAAAATGCATCTTTTGAACGCGGAGGGTAAAACTTCAGATTTAACTTTGCTCTAAAAACAAGTTTGAGGTCGTTAAGATAAGTAAAAACAATGCGCAGCTATTACTCAGCTAAATCGCTCACAAATGTATTTTGCTTTTCAGGAAAATGGACGATTAGTTCCTCGTCTAAGTCAACCTGAAATGTTCAGTTTTTGTGTATTTATCATTACGTCGACTTCCAGATGCTGCTTTACTTAAACTCCTCTTGCATCAGCGCAGTCAAAGACATTTTTAATTTCAAACCGCCCAACAAAACGCTCGGCTCTGCACTGATTGGCTTTTGGCACACTGAGGGAAAAGGCATTATCAGTGATTAAAAGGGTAATTAGATAAATATTGGATATTAAGCCACTCAGCACAGCGGATGGGCCACAAGGCTCTGCTGCAGCTGTTTGCAGAGACAGAAAGAGGAAAACTCTGACTGCGTTAGTTTGGAGGAAGTTATTTTGAAGACATATTTGGGTTTATGCACTATTTAAAAAAAGTTTATAAGCAATTAAAACAATCAACCTCAAAACCCCCAAAACACAAACTTCGTTATTAGTCAAGTCACATTGAGTCCTTTACTGTAGGCCAGGCTATAGATCAAATATGAAGACATGAATACAGTCAAAGACCATTAAAGTCAATTTGTGAACATAGGAATGAAGAAAAATGGCCTAAACATGAGAGTAAAAACAAATAAATACATGAAAAGTTAAAAGAAAATGAGAGAGGGGGACTTTGTCATAATTATGAAATTTAAATGTTGAGATACTGAGAAAATAAATTATATTAAAAGTCAAAATTATAAAATAAAAAAACAAAATTTTTGATCTCATCCACACAACTTCAATCTGATATTTTTGACTTTTTCTCTATTTTTTCTTTAATTCATGACACCACATAACATGACTTATACTATGACTTCCTATTTAATAAAGATGACTTATTACTTGCTGTAAAAAAAAACACTTTCAGACTGATAATTATCTTTTATTTTGATTATAATTGTTATTATTATAATTATTTTATCACAGAAATTCCTCCCTTTTCCTCAAAAATTCACTTTTATTTCACAACAATGACTTTTTAAACTATGAATTTGACTCCTCATCTCTCAATTAGACCCTTTAATGTCAGTTAATTATCTCATGATTAGGAATTAACTTTTCCTAATGATGACTCTCTAGTTAATAATTATGACTTTTTTTTCTTTATTTTGACTTGAACTTATTTTCTCATACTTGGATATTTTCTCTTATTATCATTAATGATAATTATTATATTTGATCTTAAAATTTTGACTTTTTTTCATCTTATTATTGGAACTTTTGGAACAATAATTCTATATTTTGATATAGAGCTAGTAACTTTTTTCTTTTTTACAAAGTTTATTTTTTTCCTTCTTTAATGTTTCAGACTGACTAAAGGGCATTTTGTTACTTTTTTCGTAACTGTTTCAGACTGTCTGAAGGACATTTTGTTCATATTTTCTTTACTATTTCAGATTGAATGAAGGACTTTTGTGACTTTTTCCTTTCTTTACTGTTTCAGACTGACTTTAGAACATTTTGTCACTTTTTTATTTACTGTTTCACACTGACTGAAGGACATTTTGTTACTTTTTCTTTCTTTACTGTTTCAGACTGACTGAAGGGCGTTTTGTCACTTTTGTCCACAATTATCCCAGAATGACATCAGAGGGGACAGTCTCATGCAGGATTGGGTCACAGGTTCGGGACGGCATCTGGAGGAGAGGCTGTGAACAGCCCATTAATGCAGAGGCAGGCCGAGGCTGCCAGAAACACTCGCACAGAGCCCACAGATGAAAGCCAAGCCTGTAATGACAAACAAATTATGCGGCGCTACACGGAGATGGAACCTGCAGATGTGTTCACTGTCCGCTCCCGCACATAAAAGCCGCTATGGCGTCCAGATTGAATTACATTAGCGCTTTGCAAGGCAGTGCTAGAGTTCCCTTTTCACTGGGACAGGCCGGAGCTGTCTGACAAAAGATCCACTTTATGAGCTCTGCGCTTTACGTAGAGAGCAGATGCTAGGCAAGGTGAGTTTTACACACCTCAATGACTCCTTAAGCCCTCCATCAGGGAGCAAACTGCTCAGATTTCCTCCATTCTTCTCAAGCTTGCACGGCAGCCCTTTATAATAAACCTTATGGTGTGAAAACAGGTGCTTGAATCATCCGCATAATGGTCAGGTCAGGTTTACGTCTGAGTATCTCAGCACTGAAAGGTTAACCGGGGTGTGATCAATTTTCCATAAAGTCAACTTATATCTTCAAATAACCTCAAACTTCCTCTGAAAGAGTCTCTGACTTCCCCACCCGGACTGAGGCGCCAGCTTCACTGCTTCATTTATGAGCTGCACTGAGCAATATTTATATAAACTATTAATCAAATGAGATGGTGGGATTCAAAGGGGAGAGACTTCGGATAATAAAAAATATATTATTGAAGTTATGAAAGAACGTCGTCTCAGCTCTAGAAAGCTTTGTTTCAGCCTCACAGAGACCACACTGTCGGCTCCTTTTTAAACAGTTCTTGTGTTTACAAATGTTGTCACTTTGAGTTTGAATAATATAGTTTTATGTTTATTTTCATTCACTTGAAGCATCTTGATTGAATATAGAGATATGAGGAACAGTTTTCATGCAGAGAGTCTTCTAGTCCAGTCTCTGGTTATCTTCTTTTGCTCCGTTTTATAAAGTGAATGTGTTAAAACTGAACTTGCTGTTTAAGTTGAAAGTGTTCGAGTTGATCACTTTGGCTGTTTTTAAATTCTCCTACTATCCTAGCAGTACGAACTAATTCGCCCAAAATTTAGTACACAGTAGGCGAACAAATGCGAAATTTGCAGTATGCCAAAAATACCCAGATGACGTACTGATTCTGGGAAATTTCACAATTTTTCACCGGTGGTGGGCATCCTGTCATGCATTGCGTCTTGCTATGAAGTGTCCGAAACCTCCGGTGATTGAGCTCACTACATAGTCAGCTATATAGTAAAATCCCATATGGAGGTTATGGGTTAGGGATTGAGTGATTCATTTCGGACCCAGCCATGAACTCCACCTACTTTTAATCATGTTTGAAACATCTCAGACCTGTTGGTTGAGTCAAACTCGTGGTTGTTTCACTTCAGTTTCTTTTTTCTTGTTTCTGCTCTTGCCTGAAAACCTTTGAAAAGTTGTGATTTGTGGCGCCTCTTTCAGCGCCCTGGTACAAACTGTTATTGAACAAAACTGCACACAAACACAAATGCAGCCTTCACTCCAAACTGAGTGAGTTATCAAAAAAAAACTCACAAAAGAAATAAAACAGGCTGACTGCTGTGAACACTCCTGTCTGAATCTGAGTCATCAGGGCTGAAAATCAAGACTCCAGGCAGACTTGAGTCATAGTCCTGGACTCCAGGACCAAAACACACCAAGAAGAAAAGACCGTCATTTCAGCAGAAACTCGCCTCACACCAAACCAGACACACGCATGAACTGTTGCTTTAAAACGACAGTCTGAATCGACTGGATTCACCTGCTGATGACACTTTAAACACAACACTGCTGCTAACAGATCAGTTATTTGTTCTGCTGCCCCTAGTGGTCAACAAAATCAATAAATGAGGCTCAACAGGGGAAATCACACATCTGAGTTTAGTGTCAGTTTGAGAAATACCTGCAGACGTTTTCTCTTCACTGAGCTGCAGCTGAGAAATCTGCTCTTGTTCAGGGATGCTCTTAACCGGGATTTCCACCCCATCCAGAACAGTGTCGATTTTCGTCATCCGCCAATTCCTACCGGATCTGTTTGTGAGGCGAATTTTGTGGTGGATTATGGACGGCAGGAATCACGAGAACTCACAAGAACCCACGGATTCACACGCAATCCCGCTATAACAAGTAGTCTCTTAGCCACATAGGCTAACCGTATAAGCAGTAGATTGTGTCCTTCCAAAGGAGGAAATCTACTTCTAGACTTCTAGAATCAGCATCTCCTCATCCATGGTGTCATCGGGGTGAAATGACGTCTTAAAACCTTTCACTTGTTCGTCTGAAAAGAAGCCGAATGTTTTATTTTGTGTCTGTGCCCGACTTCCTTTTCAGCACGGGTTAATCTGTGCTGGATTCATCTGGCATGCTCCGGCATACGGAAAAACTAGAACTCCTGCGATCAGCTGTGGAATCCGACGACCCGCAGTGAAACGGAAAGAAGCCAGTGGAAATTGACACATGAACTTGAATGGTTACGATCGGCGGATACGGCCTTTTCGTAGCCATTCCGGATGCCGTGGAATCGGGGGTTACTTTGTCCTCAAACTTTAAGAACAGGCGAACAGGGTTCACACCAGCCTGGAGACTGTAAAGTGGGTTTTGGAGGGTCAGAGACAGTGGGAGATGACCATAATTACGGCTCGGATCCAGTGGACGGTTCTCCCTGCTGGTCTGCTCCTACAGTGATCAATTCAGCCCTATTGGTGTCAGTTTATATCTATATATGATAACTGGAGGGGGGGATTTGGATGTGGTCATCAGCCCGAACACCGGGCTCAGCTGAAACCTGCTCCCTGAGCTGTCACACAGTCCGCAGGGTTTCCTGCTTGTTCTGCCCCCATAAACCTGTTTATTGAATTTCGATGGGAGGCATGAGGCTGTTGTTTTTCCCAATATTGTTGTCAGACCCCGGAGACAGGAAATAAAATGAAGGAGAAATGGAAAAGACCTTCCAGTGATTGTATGGAAGTGGTCCGCTCTGCCCCCCTTATAAATGCCATGTTTTGGCTCTGGTTAGCCAGGTGTAATTAGGGTTAAATCCCGGGCTGTCAGTCAGCCTGTCATTTACGGCCACTAAAGGGGACATCTCCGGTGCTGAGGAGTGCAGGTCTGCCTCTCCAATCAGCTTTATGATTCTGGGGCCTGTCAGATAAGGAGAGGCCAGGAGGGGGGACAAAAAGCATGGAGGAGCAGGAGGATGATCTGCGCTTCACTGAGATAATCAATGCTACCAAAAAAAGGACAGAGTTAGTGTTTAAACCAAACACTAATGTGTCACAGAAGAGTATTTTAGCTGTCACCTTTTTACCTTCTCTTTAAAAAGTGCACAAATATCTCCTCCATCATTTATTATTTCCTCAGAATTAAAGACCGACCTTGTGCGAGTTCCCAATCATCCCCCAAAAAAGTCATTCTGAGCTGATAATCATGACTTCAAACCATCTGGAAGTAATGTGAGGACGCAGTTTTGATTAATTGGGAACATCTGGTCGACTGAATCAAATCAAACTTTCTTACATTTTCAGAGGACTTTAATTCACCAGGTAGATTTAAATGGTTTTAGCTGTTAGTCAGATATTGTGCGACGCTTTTGTAACTCACATAGAAGAACATGCAAACATAGACTTTCCCTTAAAAACATTAAAAATAACAAAAATTTGTTCAGTTTTTGGAAATATTTGTTCAAATTTGACAGAATGTTACTCCTGGTATTTATCAAACACATGTATCAGGATGTAAATGTGTTTATTTTTGCTCTAAAACTGGTCCTTTTTTTTGTGCAGTGCCTCAAGTGGACACTCTGGGAACTGCAGCTTTTAGTACTTCTGCGCCGACTCCATTTCTCAGGATCAGAGCTTGGCACTTGGGTTAAATGTCTGTGTGCAGCTAATGCTCATGCAGTCAGCCTCCATGATGGAGGACTGGATGTCAGGAGTTTTTTTCTCCTGTCATAAAGGTGGTAATTGTACTTTATAATTACAGTGGGAGTCGTTTTCTTTCACAGGAAACACTGACACTCATTAGAGATCTGTCAGTGTGAGCACATGACTCCTGACTTCAGTGCGAGTTCGCCCTCCGGCGTGACTTCTGCCGTAAATGTGTGCTGCTGAGATGGAAGAATAATGAACATGTAACGTCAGATTTAAGAGAAAAGTATCTCTGCTTCTTTGGCGCCAACTCATGAGGCCAAAATATCTCTGTCAGGAAAAGTAAGGGTCGAACCCATCAGCATGAGTTAATTAGAGAGATGTCATGTGTTCCTCTCTGACGGCAGACAACAGCCCGGCCCACCTACCGCGGTACAATACCGCTAACCGATCAAAATGGCCGACCTCATTAATTTCCTGGAGGTCTCCTGTTGTCAGCTCCAGGTTTCTGCAGGAGCCGAGGCGTGCTGCTTCACTTTCTACTCATCTTTTTCTCACACCGGCTAGGAGAAGATTCCAGAAACCTGTAATATGCGACCTGTAAGTGTCACATCCAAAGAGCCCTTTTCAGAGTCAACTTGCACCCTGTCATGACTCAGTGTCTGCCCATGTGAAGAGCCGCCCGCTGCTGTTTTTTCTCTGAGAGTCTGTAATGAAATAATGATACTGTGACTCAGAGACAGTCTCTGCCATCCTGAAGGAGGTTTGGAGATTCGGCTGGAGTTTGATTTGTTCAATTAAGTCTGTCAAACTTCCCAAAAGTCAGCATGATGGTGAAAAACAGATCCTGGATGTTAAAGCACCTCTGAGGGACTTTCTGTTTACGTCCACTTTGGTGCCCCCCTGTGGAGAAAGTGGAAACTTGAAGTGGAAACTTGGTTATATACAAAGAAAATGTTTTTCCTCACTGTGCATTTAATCACGGCCTTTTTGCATTTCATCCAATTGAAACTTAAACATCATAAAAGATGTATTTATTCTCTCAGTCTCATTCCTTGTTTGCAGAATAAACTAATCCCCAGTTTCCACTGCATCTGGAACGGCTACAAAAAGGTCATATCCTCCGATCGTAGCTGATCGTAACCATTCAAGTTAACGTGTCAATTTCTACCGACTTCTTTCCGTTCCACTGCAGATCGCCGGACTTCGCAGCTGATCGCAAGAATTCTATTTTTTCTTCGTAGGACTCAGCTGTTGTGACACAAACTCCTGCGGTTGAACTTTGAACCTTCCCCATTCCTCTTCTTCCTCCTCCATGCAATCGCCCGTTGTCCTTCCCCCTCTCTCTCTCTCTCTCTCTCTCTCTCATCCGTGGCGATCCCTGTGGGGAGATCTCCTCCTGGCAGGCTCTGGCTGCTTTATTGAACAGCGTCTCCTCATCTTTCTTTTTATCGAGCGGTCCAGCCGTCAGCCAGCCTGCCAGCCTCTTCCTATTGCACCCCATTTGTCTTCATGTTCAGGGCGTTCTTCTCTGCTGGATCCTGAACGCGGCGGCCTGGACAACCCACCTTGAGCTGTGCAAATGAACAAATACAGTCCCCTCACTCACTTTGTGTCATGCAAACAGAAAACTAGTTTGCATGTGATCTCTTTGGTGCAGAGCTCCACAGATAAACCCTCACGGTCGTGTTTCTGCTGATGCAGCATGACTTCAGAGTATACTTAACAAAATGAGGCAATTTAGAGCAACATACAGGAGAGGAAAAAAAGCCCTAAAGCACTTGATATAAGCTGGTGTGTTACTGACCCAGTCTGCATTTCACACTGCTGCTGCTGCATCACACAGACTCCCACAGAGAGGCTCGTGTTCAGTCCCCCGAAAAGTTATGAATGACGCTCTAACGGCAAAGTAAATCGTCCGAGGAGGAAAATCAATTTAGAAAATTGCTTGAATTCTTGCAGGCCTGTTTCATTGTCATTAAGAGATCACACAGAAGGGAGGGGCTGGGATAAATGTCTCCTCGTGCTCGGGGGCGAGTGCCGAGCTGATACAACAGCCTCAGAGGGTTTATTCATTTGGCCTCTGATGAGTCTTTTTTGTCTCCTGAGAGCGGTGACCTACAGAAACATCCTGAATCTGAGGATGTTTTCACAGATATAACTCTTGTTTTAATGTTTGTTACACTCCGACCATCTTTTAGTTGTCTTGATACCCACAGAGCGAGCAGATGTTACCATTACGCTCCACCAGGATGAGCACATTCCCCCAATCCTTCCTCTCCTTCCCTCGCTTTGTCTCCTCCGGGCTTTTGTTGCCCAACAGCGGCTTAAATTAGATCGATGTCCGGTGTTTTTTGCTCTGATGATTAGCTCATACTGCAGGCGCCCGTGATCACTGAGGCATGAGCGGAGCAAGATACAGCGCAGAGAGAGAGACGGACTAGTTGTCATGCACAAGTCTTTCAAAAGCCATCTGTTCCTGCATGTAGAATCACACTGAGAGAGAGCCTACAACATATCCCAGGGGCACTACACATCCCACCAACACACAATCCGAGAGAAAGTGCTGTTACTAAGACAAGAGAAGGAGACATATCCTTCTGCTGCAACCAGTTCAGATGTTTCTGTGAGCTGATCTAGGATACATCAGTTTGATGGATGATTTGTGACTACAGACAATGTTGGAGAGGGGAAATGTATAATTTGTACAAACTGTGCATCGCCAAAAAACACACTGTGAGGAACAACACCTTAATTTATTCACAACAGGCAGGAACTGGTCATAAAAAGATCATCCACGACCAAGACTAACCCTGGATTTCCACCGCATCCGGAACGGTTCCAATCCGGAATGGCAGCGATTTTTGCAAATGTCGGAAGGCAAATTTCTTGGTGGATTACGGACAGCAGGAATCGCGAGAACTCACAAGAATGTTTTCAGTTTGACCTGTTTCCCTCCTGTTCTCTGTGTTTTATTCTTTAGATCAGTTTTCAGTGTTTATTTCCTGTTTTCTTTTGTAGTAGTTGATTCCTTGTGATTCTAGTCTGGTTTTACTTCCCTAGTTTTCCCTCCTTCGTTAATCCCCCCTGAGTCTCACCTGTGTCTCGTATGTCTCACCTGTTGCTCATTTCCAAGTGTGTATATAGTCCCTGTCTTCCCCTCTGTCTTGTTGGTTCATTGTGCCAGTTCACTGTGATCCTGTATGTGTGAATCCCTTGCCTTCTTGTAATCTTTCCCCTGTTTTTAAAATATCTTATCTAACATTAAGATAAAAGATAGTTTCCATAACATCATCATAAACTCGTATTAACTCTGTCTGCCTGTTTTAATCCGGCTCTGAGTGAAGGCTGGTGCATCATCTACCTGCAGGGATTATTTTAGTGCAGTTAAAGCCTGTTTTCCATTTTGTGAAGTATTCAATAACTTTTAATTACTATTATTCAGACTTTAGACTACAAAATATACTGAAGTTTTAAAGCACCCTGATAATCGTCCACTTTATTCAGTGCAGAACAGGTTTGCTACGTCTTAAAATTTAAGCTCACAGAGTCAAGCTGTCACACGGTTCGACTCTTCACATAAAAAATAGTAACAAGATCCAGTTTTCACACCTTGCCAAACATTAAAGTAGCATTGACATCTTAACTGCACTGTCTACAGCAGAGCTACGATAGTGAGGGAAGAGCAGCCGGTGGAGGTGTTGAGATAAAGTCAGGAGCTCAGTCTCGGGGGATGACGTGTTGATGTAGCCGATGGTGTTTTCTAACAAACCTCCCGATACACAGCAGCTTCATGATTACAGAGGAAGATCTGGCTGAAGGGTGTTGAGTTCATACATGTTAATAAGAACACACACTGACTTCACACTGCTGCTGTAGGCTGTCATAAATATTGATCTGTGTGTGCATGGAGGTGTGTGTGGGTGTAAAACACGTTACAAGGTCCATGGGGTTTCAGGAAGACTTAGTTTTACTGGCTGCAAAGTTTAGATGATTGAATACAAACATCTCAAGCTCTTCCACACCGAGATATTAAATTCATATGTTTTATCATTTTATTTTCATATTTCATATATTTTTATACATAAAATAAAATAAAGTTCTTATCTGTATTTTACTTTTCCCTCTTAAACTGATTTATTGTTTATGGTTACGTCACGACAGTTTATCATGAGCACCTGTTCCAGAGACCAAAGACCTGATCGTCTCCTTTAATGCTCAAACTTTATCCCTCAATTCTCAGCTGCAAAGAAAACAAAGTGAAGTTTAACCCAAAGTTACACCATCAGAGTTGATTTTGTCTAAATTCTCCCAGACTTTTTAGTCGATTAAACTTCCCGGCCCGCTTTAGTCCTCAGCAAACTTCAAACTCGGCTCTTGTCAGATTGTCTAACAGCGTCTGAAAGCCTCTCCCCTGACACCTTCACCACATTGGATTTTTGGGGGGTGTTGACAATTTGTGAAACCTCTCAAAACTGACAACATGAAAATCCCACCTTCTTCACGCGGCGGCTGGTCGGACGTGTGGAGGTGAGAGCGAGGATGTGGAGTCATTCTCATCAAACAGCAGCTTCGATGGAGAGATCACTAAAATCATATACTTTTGTCAGTTAGCAAGAATTTAAACCTCCTATGTTTTAGACAAATGTTGTAAAAGTCTTTGAATGTGACAAAGTTTTAAGAGCCAGTAAGTCTGCAGGGATACAGTTAGAGCCTGCACAGAGACCCGGGTTCAAGTCTCTCTGAAGACCAAAGTTAAAGTGAAACATTTATCAGGTTAACATCATCTCCTGGTTATAAAGTCCTGGATGGAAACCCAGACTCGGACTTGAGAGCAAATCCACATTCTGCACTCGGACTAAACAACATAAACAATAATATACCAACCTGTGTGGGTGTGCAGACCCCTGTGGGTGCTTGAGCACACACACTGGTGATCAATAGGAGTTGTGCTTGCAGAGTGACCTGCACATCCGCACAGAGCACTTAGAAATACATCAGCCGATCCACCAACAACTCCTCAGCTTGTTATTCCTTCCCCTGGGCCTGCACGCACTAAGGAGGGCTAAGGGCACCCGTAGCCGCGTATATATCTGCACTGAGAGGTGGATTTTCAAGGTGACAGACAAAGTCTACAACTCGCCAAAGTGGCTCAAGGTTGCAGCAGCTCACCCCGGAGGCATCTCACCGAGCGGGAGGAGGGGAAGGACAGAGTGACAGCTGTGAAATGAATCGACCCACACACCTAACGTCCCGCCACAAAGAGGTGGAGTGCCGGAGGTGTTTGTTGACCAAATTATAGGAGAGTCACATGTTCCAGACATTCTGATATTTGGTGATCAATTCAGAAAACAGCGCACTCAGTTATTTTCTCATGTGATTTACTGAAGGTGTAAGATTTCTACTTTTTCATTTATCTGTTTGAGTGAATCTGGAGGTCACGTTTGTCCAGGTGATCCATGAAACGAAGAGGAAAACAAGCCATTAGGCCAGCTGTGAATAATGTCATGTCAGCTGAGCGCTGTTAGAGATGACCATGCTGTTTGAAACCGTCAGGAACAATCCTTCACCATGAGCTGCTGCAGTGGTCTGAACCTCTAATGAAAGATATATGCTGTGAAAAATGAAGTTAAAAAATAACCTTTACTATGTCAGTGGCTAAGAGGTCTGAGCACACCTACACAGAGGGCATGGAGGTCAACAAAAACCTGAGCAAAACACACAAATAGACATAATTCATGTAGCACATGCAAAGAGTTAAACTAGTAAGTGAACGTACAGCAGATTAAGAGGAAAACATGGAGACCAAAATAGAGCTACAAGGACTCATCAGGTAGTCTGACAGTTTATGTTTTTAGGACAGTGAAGACACAGATGTCAGGACAAGTTAGAAAGGTTCATGCTAAACCTGTTTCTGCACCTGTCCATTTAAGTCCGGACTTTGACTGACTTCTGTGTGAAACAACAGTCCACATTACTCTCTTCCAATGATTAATATGGTGATTATTACCTCAAGGAAATGATAAAGAAATGATCATAAATGTTCTTCCTTGAGCTGCGTCACCCCACTGCAGTCCATAATGGACTGGCCTGAGGTCTTGCTACAAACAAGCGGCTGCTGGAAGAGAGTAGGTGAGTTGTGTTTAGTCTCTTTGTTAAAGAAATGAGTCAAAGTTAAAAAGATGTTTGGTGTCAAGTACTATGTCTGTGACCCTATATGTCCTGTTGATGAAGTTAGGTGCTGTTCTGAGCATTATTTGTGGCTATAGAGTGGCGTTTTGGTTGAGCGCGTGGCTCTCTGTATTTCTATCCTGCGGTCGTTACTAAAGTTGGTATAACTAGAGAAGCAAGCGGTCGACAACATTCATCTCTGGAGGGGGGGTCTAACTCAGTGTTACGGTTAGTTTGACCCTAAATTAAATTTACACCAGAATATCCCTTTAAACTCCTCCACTTCAACACACACACTCTAAAAAACAGTGAATGAAGTTTATGACAGAATCAAGATGCTACTTCACCACCAGAGACACGACGTCTGCTCTTTCTGTCATGATCACGTCCCGTCTGTCCGCCCGGTGTTTTTACCTGAACTGAGTTCTTCATAAAAGCAGAATGAGTCATGTTTCAAAGATTTCTGTCTAAATACCAAAAACAGAAAACAACGATAATAACTCGCCCCAACAAACAAGCAACCACAGATCTTTATTCAGCCTCCAACTTTGTCACAGTAATAACTCATTGTGATTCAGCGAATCGAAGGATAAATATGCCCGACCTGCTCCGCTTTAAGAAGTTTGATTTGAATTACTCTGAGACATTACCAGCTCTACATCATTAGCAAAGCCAAACAAATAAACTCCCACAATCCTTTGCCCTGAGGGGACGCTCTGCTTCACAAATGTCTCCGTTTATCTACAATATTTAGAGTCTCTGTAAATAATCCATGTCTTCTGCTGCAGGAAATGTTAACATCAGTATTATTCCTCTCCTGATGCAGAGACAGAGGCAGATAAATAATTACTGGACGACGATGAATAAATGTTTGAACAGTAAACCGACCTGAATGTTTGTCTGGGATGTTTGCTGTTTTAATGATTCTCGTCAAAGTGAATTAACCGAGTCATGGATGAGACCTTTTCTAGTTTATGTCACTATAATGAGGTGATAACCCTCGGGCCATGTGACCTTTTCTTTACCACCTATTGTCCCTGTCATGACCTGCAGAGTAAGAAGACACGATGACAGACAGCAGAGCCTATTATCGCCATGTCATAAATTCACTCTGTTCGTCTTACTTTGGCTTTGTTGGAGCGAAAACAAAAAAAAAGTTTGATCTTCACTGCTCTGCTGAGAAGGAAATACTGGCCTCTGATTGGACGCTGTCAGGTCTTGTGGAGAGCTTTGAAGGAAAGCGTGCTCCTCAAAAGTCTGCTCGCAGTTCGCAAATGCAGAGTCGTTAGCATCTTTAGCGTTAGCATTAGCATTATCCACAGCATAGCAGGTTCACAGCAGTTCCAGGATTACCAGCTGTGCAAGTCTAACCCCCAATCTTCACCGCATCTGGAACAGCTCTGATCCGGAATGTCCGTGATTTTCACCATCCGCCAATTCCTACCGGATCCGTTGGTGAGGCGAATTTTGTGGCGGATTACGGACAGCAGTAATCGCGAGAAATCACAAGGAACCATGAATTCATGCGCAATCGCGCGATAACAATGAGAGATGTCGTTCAGCAGAGTTGTGTTAGCAAACCCTCCATTATTATTATTATTTTTCTCCCAGGCTGACTGTCTTTCTCTCCCTCGTTCTTTTCTGTATATCCTGAAGCGAAGAAAAGCTGCAGCCATTACTCTTCCCCCATCTCAGTTTGTCTTTCAATCACAGTTATCTCAATCAATGTGCCATTTAAATTAATTACTCTTGTCTCCTTGAGACGGCAGAGAGCTGGCAGCTGTTTAATCTGAAGGGTGCTCATCGAAAAAATATATCAAACAAGAAATCTTTGTGATGCTTTCAGGCGTACTAAGGAGAGAGAGAGAGAGAGAGAGAACGTTTACTGTTCATCTCAGAGAGGCTTTAACTTCTATCCTACAATCGCACTTTAAAAGGCTGCTCACTTTTTACACATGTACCCTACAGAGTTACTTAAATATGAGCTTTGAATACTCTGAGGAACAACACAGACTAAACAAAGTGTTGACGAGTGTCGCATCGATTAGATAACTGGGAATAACTCAAGTAAAGTCATGATCTGATCGCACTTCAGTGATGGGTTATAAAGAAAAAAAAAAACAGTTTACATGATGCAAGACTCTTTCGGCTCCAGACGGCTCTTCATAGTATCATGGTTTTTATGTAGTAATATTTAATGTGCAGTAACCTGATTTGGTGCTGGTACAGGTGCCATAATAAGTCCAATATTGATCGGTTTATGTGAACTCAGGCTTACTCCAGACTCATAAAAACCTCAAACATCCTCCTGGTTCAGGGTGTAACATCTGCTGTGCTCTCAACCACACCAGACATCAACACTACAGCACCGCGTCCACCCTGAAATTATGAAGGTGCAATGCCTGAGAGCTAGTTGAGGCAGGCAGGCAGCAGCTACACACGTCTCACAATGATAAACATAATTTCCTCAATCGCCTGACCATCATATCCTTCCAATTTGGCAGTTTATCTAAGCTGCAAGATTACACATCTCCCTCTGCTCTATCATAAACTTTTTAAAACACACTTAACATACTAACTTGAGCACAAGTACACTCATAATACTACTGTGACCATATTCTGAATCCCCAAAAAGAGGACACTACTACCCATGGCAGAGTCGCGGAGTACCGCGTAGTAAATTTTGAGGGTTTCTCAGGTCGGGTTGAGTGTTTTTTACGCACTTCTAACTCAGTTAGTCCATACTACACAAACTCAAACCCAGGACATTTGAAGGATTTTATAAACTCCCCCAGACAAGGCCGGACAACCCCCAAAAAAGAAGACATGTCTGGGTACAAGAGGAAGCATGTTTACCCAACATTATACGCTCAGATTAAATCCAGTCATCATCGAAAACACAAACTTTCTGCACGTTTGCAATCTCAAAAAAAACCTGACATCCTGAAAGAAGTCGTTTTTAAGGAGCTACATGATTTTTTCACTGACAGCTGTTTGCATGAAAGTGCACAGACTGACCAGGAACTGAACCCTGATTGCTTTATATTTAGTCAGATTTCCATTTTCAGCCGATTGTCTGCTGGATTTACATGATAATGATGATGACGATGATGATGATTGTATCAGATGTGGTTGCTAGGCGATTGGAGATGCAGGCCTGTATTTTGTGTTTACTCCCCTCCATTATGAGCCAAAGTGAGGTGAAGCCGGGACAGAGCGGCTTTCGTGAAACATCCCTGGACTCGTCTGACTCCCAGATTCATGTGTTTGTTTACTGAGAGAGCGAATGAATGTGTCCTTGATAAATCTCAGCTCTCTGATTAAAAACCGCACCTTCCTCTAAGACTCGATGAACACAAAGTGAAGAACAAAAGTGCGGTCGAGAGGAGGAAAGGTGCCTGAAATACACAGAATCCACTTTAAATCATGCACACACACCACATTGTCACATCCTCTGACAGCAGCGGCTATAAATGCTTGATGTCGTGTGGAAGTGAGAGCATGAGGATTAGCTTTTACCAGAGGTGCTGCAGACTCTGACAAGACAGGAGGTGGCAGAGAGAAGGTAACGACGGCACGGTGGCTGGATGGTGAGTGCAGCACTGCAGTCTCTTTTTTTCAACACACACAATAAAAGAATAAAAAAGGACACACACACACACAGACACACACACACAGACGATAATGTGTAAGAGCTGTGCATATAGAGCCAGTAGTCGTAGGTGTCTGAAACTCCAAATAAGGTCTCATGATTGAAATGGTTGCACAAAGAAGACGCCACTTCCTGTCAATGAAAGCAAAGATTCATCAAACGTTAGAGGATATTCGTCAAGAATACTCCTTATAAATCATGTTTTCATTGTTGTATTTTAGGACGAAATTGTGTGTATCAAGAGGAACATTTTCAGGTGACTGTTAAATAAAGTTCATGAAGTTGTGTGTCCTTAAATCTCACCTCTGTCACCTGACTGTGACAAACACAGACACACGCCAACGCATCACTGTCTCCGAAGCTGAAATGGCAGAGGTGTCACGCTCACACGGCCGTGGATGTCAAACTCAGTCGGTGAACCTCTGGCATTTATCGACTAATTGTTTCAGCAGAACATATGTGCACACGGAGGTTCAGAGGAACTGTGCTGAACTTGTCAAACACGTTTAAATCTAGCCGTCTGCTTGAAACTGTGCTTCAGTTTGACAACCAATCAGACACTGACAACACAGCGGCGAATTTAACGCCAATCCGTCTGTGAGGAGTTTGAATTTTTCTGATGCTGTGCTGTACTCATGTCGTCTGCTTCATTAACCCTTGGTTCCTGTCAATTTGGAGCTCAAAAACAGACCTGCAGATATGTGTTCATAAAATAATCTTTTTTTTTTCTACTTTTTTCAACTCATATCTCTTCAACAACTTTAGCCCTGACCATTAAAAAAATAATAAATGAAAAATTCGATGTATTTCCCTTTTTATGCCAGTTTTTATGCAACATGTCACTGTTATTTTTGAGGGTAAAAAACACAAAATCACCATATTTCCTAAATAAAATGACCTAGATGATTTTATTTTAATAAAAAGAGTCTGGGCCATGTCAATGATGAGTACTAAAACCAATTTTGGTGCATTTACATCCTTTTTTGTTGTGCCAATTTCTGTATTTTAGCTCCATCTAGCCTACTTTGTCCCCAAAACGGACATGCAGATAAGTGTTTCTTACTTTTTTTGACTCAAATCTCTTAAACAACTTCAGCCCTGACCATAAAACATGTAATCTGGCTCAATCTGTTGTATCACTGTTGGAAAGTCAGATTTAGTGCCCTGCTGATCGACTGACTGCAAAAAAAAAAAGGTTGGAATATGTTGTTATGGTGACATTAACACACGCTCAAAAAACCTGTTTTTAATGGAAGTCTATTGGCCGATTTGCAGACAAAGGAGGGTGAATGGAGCTAAAATGCGGCGACAGAGAACTACAGGTGACACTGATTTTTTTTATACTATTTTAATATTAAGAAAAAAAAGAACTCTCACCAAATTTGATGCCCCAATCTTTAAAAATGTGACTCTTAACTCAAAATAAAGATGAAAAAATGACAGATGTCTTCAAAATGGACATAATAGGAACTGAGGGTTAAATAACAGAGAGCGGTCGTAGACTGATGGTTGTTTCTCAGTACCTGTGACCCGGTCCGATTCTTAGCTCGAGCCTCATCCTTGAGCTAAAATTGAATCTCACATGTAGGTCAGATTTGTCAGAATCGGCCTCGCTGACTTTGTTAAATGAACATGTGTGTGTTTGTGTGAGGAGGAACAGTATCTTCAGCCCTGAGGTCAGAGTGGGTGCGTGTCTATGCGCTCTTAAACAGCTTCTCAAGGCAAAGCAGCCATACAGCCAGAGGGCAGCCGCCATATCCTGCAGAGATTAGACAAATTAAAGCAGCACTTAAAGTATATGGACCTGATTAGCTCCGGTAATGAAATCAAGCCTGACACCACAGTTCCCCTTTTCACACACATACACACACATATACACACACAGAGCGCTTACTCTCGCTCTGATCTCTCCTCCCTTTCACTCTCCAGCGAGCCCATAAAGCCTGATACCGGTTCTCTCTTTCTCACACACTCCCTTTTTTGAGTTTCTCGTGCTTCTCTTTCTCGTTCTCTCGCCCTGCAGCTCGTAAGCCACCTCCTTCCCTCTGACCCCCTCTGAACCTCCCCCATCCAACCCTATCCTCCTCTCATTTCTGGAGTTAGTGTGCTCCCTAGTGTCGTCTCGGACTGTGAGATACAGAGAGAGCAGAGCAGAGCAGAGGAGAGGACAGGCTGCCATTTGAGGGAGATGTTCATATCCACAAATACAAGAGAGATTTCATGACGATAAATAATATTCAGAGCATGAATGACAGAGAGGAGGTGTCAGACAGTGAGTTAGCAATGCCAAACAGGGAGAAGCTGTTTAGTTTGAGGTTGAATGAGTGCATGAAACTGTCCAAACATGATGATATGCTAAGTAATGCACACCTGAGTAGATTTAACTCATGTCAGTGTAGTGTCATGTATGTCATTGTTTCTGCCGAGGACCAGGATATTTACAGCAAGTCGTTATGAACATGCAGCTATCAATCTGCAGTTCCTCAAATGTCCACAGGAGGTAAAGAACAAAAAGCCTGTGTTAAAATGTCTGTTATTGCTGCATGTTCAGAGTCATGCAAGCAGGTGTGTTTTACCTGTTGGCTGACCAGAGTACAGAACCAACGCCAGCTCTGTGACCTCATCCAGATTCATATACAAACCTCTGCAAAATGTCTTAATCCTGGAATCCCTTACATGCAGTCTCAGCAGATGACTGTCTAACATCAGTCTGGTTCTGCTTGATGTTTCTGCCTATTTAAGTGGGTTCTTCCGCTCTAGTGAAACTTGATAAATGCTGCAAAGTGCATGTGCAAAAATATCCGATCATGGTGTGCAGTTATTCAGAGATATATTTGGATCACTTGCCGTCAACGCACTTTTCAGGAGCTGCAGTTTTGTCGCCGTCTCTTTCTCCTACAGGTCCTGCATTATTGGTCTCCATGGCGATAAGGCGTACTACGGTGTGCTGAGAGGGACAAAAAAAAAAAAAAAAAACTGAAAATCAACTTTCCATCTTTAACATATGAACTCAGACAGCCCAACATTTTACCTCGGGTAAATTAAGATATAACTGGAACTTTTTTTTCCAATCCAGCCGAGTTCCTGGTCATTGTCCCTTAAAATAAAAAGCTGTTTCTGCAGATATTAAACTTTAAGTGCCATTTTATATCACTCTAATCCGTCAGCACTGCTCCATATGGCTTTCATGAATATTTAGAAGCTACTCTCAGTCTCCAATAACTCCTTCAACATACACATAAGTGAGCGTCCATTAAATTGAGATTGATTTACAGAGTGCACAGAAATATACTTAGCTACACATCAGATAATAAATGAAATGTAATGCAAATGAATGTGGATGCTGCTGTTGAAGTAAAGTGAGCTTCATGAATAAAAACATGAAGCCCCTGTGTTGAAATTGGCAGCAAAGCTTCATAATTAGCTCAGTGCAGCCGTCGATGAACTCCCCTAATGGAAGGCACATACAGTAACAGCCAGCGTACATTATACTGTACATATATAATACCACCCTTACACTCCGGTGCATCCATACTCTCACATACACACAAACAGGATCAGCTGTGCGCAACCACTGTGTCACATTGCACTCCGACACTATTCAGCGTCGCAGCTGCACTTGTGCTGAAAAGCTGTCTGTCGTCAGGGCTTTTTATTTGACAGCTGCTCCGAAAAGACCTCTAGTCCTATCTATTGCTTTTTTATTATCAACATGCACTTTTTTTTTTCAACATGCTCCAACACTTGGAGGACTTAAGGGATGATGGAAATAGGATATCAGTTACCCAGACCCTGTGAAAGTGCATGTACGCTCTCCATAAACCTATTGTTAATGGAAACCGATCCAAAAGCCACCCAGCGAAAGCCGCATATCTCTATAACTTATATGAAGTGACGGTCATTCTGCTGCCAGCTCTCCGCAGGTCCCATCCTTTCTAATTTAATTCTGACCTTTCCATAAATTCACACCCATTTTGCAGCCAGAGATATGGAGGAAAATGATCTTTAGTATTTTAAATTGAAAGGTTGTAATTGAAACAGCGCCCGGAGCGAGGAGAAGAAATTATAGGATGTTCATTTTTTACACTGATACCCCTGAGAAACGCGGCGATAGAACCGTGTAAGGACATCCTGCATGGCTCATTGCGAGGAAGAAACCCAGAGCCATGCAGACTCTTTCATCAGCGCTCCCCTGACATGTAGGACATTATGTACACAAAACGGGGTAATGCTCTTTTGTCATCCTCATCCATGAAATTGTGCCCAATAAGTGCCCAGATTTAGGAGGGATGGTTCCGTCGTCGCCTTTCGCAATTAAGTGAATCCACACAGGAGAGCGGCTGGCTGTCCTTCCCCCTGCCACACAGGAGAAATTTGAGAAAACCGGCCTCCAGGCTGTCCTTTAACAAGCCGGATCGCCATATAGTCCGCCACTCAGGAGGCAGCTGGCTTTAAGTGGCTGCATGTCACTCTGAGGAGCGACTGACAAACACACACGGCCCCACTTAGACTGTGAGACTCTGACACTATACATCAAGATGCCATTTATAATGTAGCACCGACAGCATGTGGGCCCTGCTTTCTACTGCAGGTCCAGCCTGATCCTGAAGACCGAGAAAGAAAGGAGCCTGCAGAAAAAAAACGTGTTAAAGCTGCACACAGAGTCACATCAACGATTTAAATGCAAAGTACGAGAAGTCTTGTAAGTCGTGCATCTGCTGCGGTTTGTAAAGCTGCACCTTAGATGTATTTTCATGAGCGTTTGTGGTGAGTGAGCCTGAGTTTGCAGGTTTGATCTCATTACATTTCTAATATGATACTACACACACAGAAAAAATACTGTGATAGGAATGTTTACTCATGTCGCCCACGCCTGCAGCTGCAGGGTGTCTACTCAAGTCACCTGGAGCTCCAACACTGGAGCTCCAACACCTAGTAATGCTTCTACTGGACGTAAACAAACTCTGTTGACAGATGAGATCTCCTCATGTGGTCAAGTTTGGCAGTTTTTGTTCAAATCAGTGCATGGATGACAAGCGCATGGATGCAATCTGCAAAGAAGCCAAGCTGCATCAGTAACTGATTATTATTTCATGTTTGCATCGGAAAAATTGGATCTACATAAGTTTAGATGTCTTTTAGCCAAGTTAGACAGCTGATAAACACAAGCACATCCACAAAAACTCTCACTTAGACCAAAAATAAAGGCTGTCATACAAGAAATTAAAATCTCGCTTGTGGTCTCAGCCTTGACAACTCACGCAAAGCGACTCAAAGTTAGCCCTTGCATGCAAATAGCCGTGAAACAACTGTGTTTCACGATTAAGTCTTTTTTTTCTCAAAGTAAAATCTGTCATTTCAATATGTCCAAAGATCCTCATAGCCCCGTTATTAAGGTCTGTAATAAACTAAACCATTTGTAAATCTGTCACGATTTCAGCGAGTTCAGAGTATTTTTGATCATGCAGATTACTCACCTCCCGTCAGCTACCATAGAGCGTAACAGAATGGTATACTAGAGTAAGATGGCCGCCATGTAGGGATGCCAGTGACTCCCCTTCGATTCATCTAGCCTTTCTTATGTCTATGTGTCGGGCTCTCATCTGCTCAGCAGTGATTGCAATGGCTGAAGTCAGAACTTTGCAACAAACCAGGACCTCATTTGGGGGGATATATTTACAGGGCTCTCAAGTCTCACGCATTGGGCGTGTGACACACGCATTCCCACCCGTTCACCCCAGAGTTTAGAAGCAGCGTGCCACGCCCAAGCTAATCAAATAAAGTATGTCGGCTAGTAATTAATAATGTTGATGCACTAACCTTGAAGTAGCTTATCTGCTGTCTACCAAGCTAAAGGAACTATGGAAAAAAAACTATTGTTTCTGGAGAAGTTGGTATGAATCAATGTGTGAGCGTGACATGGTGGTCCTCAATCACCAGTTTTCTGTGTGGCTACAAGTCAACTTTAACTGTGCCAGCTTCTAAAGGTAAAGCTAGGAGAGTTTATCAGAGATGCAGTGTTTCTAAACACACATGTTTTAATATTAAGAGGCTATAAAGATGTGGAATTGGTAACAATCTGACGGCATAGACTCACCGTAACCTCCATTTCCTTCCTTTCACTCTGCGAGATTCACAATCGCGGTAAATCCGACAGCCCGCGCTCGGCTCACAGCCATAAGGAATAACCAATCGGGGCCCAGCTTTTCTGGCCTGTTTGGTACCGAGCGTTAGCAATTAGCATCGCCGTAGCTACACGGCTTCGAGCTGCAGCACTGCGCAGGCGTGTATCTCAGCCAATCGGTGGAGATCACCTGCATCAACGCCTTATCTGAGAGCCTGGCATTGGCAGAATGAATCGACTATAATCAAACCGGAATTAATTCATCCAATCACTGTATAGATGGGGAGGTACGGAGAGTGAGCTCTGGGCTATGATTGGTCAGACTGTAATGTCTGTCAGTTTGATTGACATTTTTGTGGTTCAATCAAACGGAAATGTCTGTTGCGTTAGCTTGTGGGGAACTAAAAAAAAACAAAGTTTACTGGCGGAAAAAGACGAAAATGGATTACTATTTCTTTTTCTTTTCCCGTGGAAACGTTACCTGCTCACTATCTGAAACTGGAGGGGTTTATATACATCGTAGTAAGGTAAGACATGTCTTGTTTTAAAGAGGTGGATGTCCTGATGTGTTTTGATATTTAACAGTTGGGTGGAGTTACCTGTCGGCTTCTTCAGCTTCATCTTCTCTGTCAGAGTCGCTCACAGCGCGTGTAAAATGCGCACAAAGTGTTTATGGTCTTTAAATTATTAAAATATGTCGGTGAAATACTCAAACACAGCATTTTAGACATGCTCTAACCTCCTGTAGTAAAACCAGAAACAGAAATCTGTTGTTTCATCGCCACCTTGTCAGTGGCGGACACAGCAAATTGGGGGCCTAGGGCAAACATAAGCAGGGGCCCCTTTCTGTTCTTTTAACACAAAAGCTGGAAAGGCCACCTTAAAGGCACCTATCATTATACAACTTCATAATAAAAGTACAGGTAGAACAGAAGGACAGACCAAAGTTTCAGTTATAACCAGTGACGGCTGGAGAGAAAAATAATAGGTGGGGCTGAAGTTTTGGAATCCAGAGCCCTGTAGGGGGGTCCGGGGGTATCTTCCCCGGACGAGGTTTAGTGAGGTTACCTGTAGCACCATGGCCGAGGAAACAAAGAAGTAGCTGATTAGATTAAATCTGTGCACATCATATCAGTGTTATGATATTTACTGCATGTGTAACTCAGTCGTGGAAAAAGGTTTTAAAAAAACAGGAAAGCAGTCGTGTCTCAGTTTCCCTGAGAAAACTCATGCTGGTCATGTGTCCGAGATACAATTTGGAAAATGCTGCCGTGTTAATGAAGACTAACTGAGCGAGCTCGGGTTTAACCACTTAAAGACAAAGACTGTCACTGTACTCGGAGGGCAGCTGGCTCGCTGCAGTCCTGGGTTTGTCAGCTGCCACTCCAGCTCTTCGTACACATACGCTCACAAATGTGATGAAGCTGCATATCATTCTGGTCCAGGTTTTCTCCATCCTGCTGCACGGGTTCCTCTGCCTCTTGTTTGGCGTGAAAAGAAAGAGGGTCCACTCCAAGTAGAATGAGGGCTTCACTAGATTTGCAATTACCCCCCAGATGATCAGCCGCTGTTTGAAGTTTGATTTGCTTCCTGAGTCTGCCGGGGGAGAAAGTCCTGTGACCCCTGCTGACCTCTTGTCGAGCGCTGGTTGACCCGGGGACCCTCGATGCGCCCTCTTCGCATCAGTCATGCAATCCATCCTTGTCAGATGTCAGACAACAGATGTCGCTTCCTGTTGGCTCCATCTTACTTTGCAACCCCGCCACAGGAAACGGAGAATGTAGAGAAGCATGTAACGTTAAACGGACAATCAGAGAAACATCCGTGCTTACATTGACCAGGGTGTAGCGGACAGAGGAGCTCATGCAACCATCGCACCAACACAAACAAAGAGCCTTTAAAGCCTCCGTCTGACAGCTGCGTTAAAGACAAATCTAATTGACCCGCTCCGGCTCGACCCTGTAATGCAATAGAAACTTAACCCGGCAGATCACCACTGATGGATAACTAATGCTATCCCTGCAGCAGCAGCAGATGACCAGGGCGTGGATTTAAAGGCAGATTTGATTACCCTGTGTTGGTAATTGCCTAATGTGTGAAATGGGAAAGTATGTGAGAGTGCAAACAAAGAGCGATGAAGGATGGGACACATGGGAGAGAGCTGAATAATAACACTCACTCTTTAAAAATCATGTTTATGGATGCACTTTTGAGAATCTGGAAACAGTCCCCCACACCCTCTGTTTTTTTGCTGTTGTGTAATCAATCTCCTGTGAGTCTTTTTGGAGTTGAAACTGGGACCAGAAAAAGGCAGATGGGAAATTGAACGAAGGCTTGTTGCCTTTTCAATCTCAGCTGTCTAATACCTGAACCTTCTCCCTCCAGGAGTCTTAATTTCCCTCAGTCAATATTAATCTTTTACTTGTGACATTTGCAACGGCACATTTAGATTAGATTTCTTTATTTGGTTCACAGTCTGCAGCGCCGCGCTGACTCACTCTGTATTTTTTCCACATTGATTTGTTTGTTCTGTAACAGTCTCCTGCTGAAGGTTCACTATCACGGTAAAAGTTTATTCATGCATATTCAGAAAAGATTATAGGAGCAATTCCAATCTAATAGCAGTGATAAAAGAAGGATAAAACCTGACTGTGTGCAGATGCAACAAATCACCCTCCTTTACAGCGTGAAAATCGGGTTTTTGATTCGGTCAAAACGACGTAAAAAACCATAAAGATGCTCTTTTGCAATCAGGCATTAAGTGCCTAAATAAAGTGTGAGCAAATATGATAGATCAGGCTATCAAACATACACCGATATCAGAGGTTGTTACAGAGTTTTATTTGACCCTAACTCACTCCGTGTTAAACGACACAATATATGGAGGCGGTAAGGAGGCACTTAGACAGGAATGATGCAGAAAACACATGCATCAGCCTTTATCCACTCCAGGAAAATAACTAATACGGCAGAACATAACGCTGACAGGAATCCGCCCATTCATCAAAATGAGGAACAGTGTAATTTCTCTGCTCATCAAGCACCACTGACCCTTTAGATGAGAGAACTTTATTACAGCTGGCACGCCGGCGAACGGCGCAGAATTACAGCATGTAGAGCTCCGACGCAGAATTAATGCAGACATGTGAAGCAGCACAGAAACACAGGATGCAGGTTAGACTGCGAATTAAAATATGCAACAAAAACATGATGCTTTTAAAGTAAATAAAACATTATATCACTGAGGGAGGCTGCGGCATGTTTACACCACGTTTTATTTAATATTGACCATTTTAAGGACATGATAACAGCTCTGTGTGAACTTCTACGTGTAAAAACAACTGGAAATGTTCAATAATGAGCAGAAGATGATGGTGAAGTTCATGTTAAAGAAGCTCAGAGGTCAAAGGTCACAGAGATCAGAGCAGGAAGATCACCGAAGACTGATGCTGCATTCCAGTTACCTCGGAAGTCGGATGTTGGAACTGGGAATGACGTTACACACAAATTGACGGCGTTCAGTTAACAAGTCCCAAAAACAAGATTGACGCCTACAGTTAGCTGTTGTTAAACCACTTTAAACTACTGATTAAATTTCACCAAAACAAAACAGAAGTGCTAATAAATAAAACATTACAAGAGCTTTCACTGTTACTCTTTACTGTTGATGCACCGTGCTGCCATCTTGGATTAGGACGTTGTCGTCAAGTTGGGGTTGTTGAAGATCGTCCAACTTTCCGAGTCGGAAATCTGACTTCAGGGGGGCGTTCCAGATGAATTTCCCACTCAGAGCTTGAAACAAAGGAAGCACTTCGCACATCGATAAAACAAGACAGGTGCGTTGGAGAAAAAAAAAAAAAAACGTTTTGCCACTGATGAAGGTCAATAACCGAAACGTTGTAAATAAATGATTGATTGCAAGTTGGACAGTGTGTTGGAGTTCCTTTGCTACGACTCAGAGCTTGGAAATTCCGACATCAGCATCAGACTTGGACTCTAAACCCAAAGAGGTGCCATGAAACGTGAGTTCTGCTTTTATGCAAATTTTACGACAAATGAAAACGAGAGCAGAGAATCATGTTTGATATATAAACAGGGAGATCATACATACACAGGTATGCATTTAACCCCTAAGAGACCACAGCCGATCGTCATAGAAGGACAATAACGGAGGACAGAGACGTTTATTTCACTATTTCTGTCACCAGATATTAGAAATAATACGGTAATACGGTAATTTGTCAATAACGACTACTCTCCTAACTGGTTGCCAGCAGATTCATATCATCAAAGTTAAAACCAGACTTTGAGGTCTGTTCAGCGTCTGCTAAATTTAGTTTGTCAGTGATTTCATCACGGCTGAATACCTGAAACGTCTGGAGGAAAGTGGGGCAGTGAATCTGTGCTTTTTTTCTCCTCTTTGTTTTAGAGGTAACGCACGGGTGAACAATGTTTAGTCAAGATTTTTAAACTCTGGTTCAAATGAACGTTGAATAAACAGGGAAGTCTCCGAGGAGGATTAGAGAAAAACACGAATGAAACCATTTATAAAAAGCAGAATCGAAAAGTGACAGAAACACAAACACTGATTCAGACTGAATTTATTTCTCTGGTTCACTAAAAGATTCATGGCCGAACACGAAGCAGAGGGACCGTAAAGTTCCTCTGCAGCTGTGAGTGGGAGTTTGTCAGCTTTCTTCATATTTGGTATTTGAGTTTATTCGATGTTCACGGTCAGCAGGTCAGTGTTGCCTCTAAACCAGGAGCTGATGACAGAGACGCTGGTGCGGTTACTCTGTGAAAGTAAGATGCAGCTGTTGACATGGATTCAGTCAAAGTTGGTGGACGGAGTTTGTGTTTTCTTTAAGATCTAAAAAGACGCTTTTTCACACGCATAAACTTTTCATTAAAGTCAAACTGCATCCTCCTGACGGTGGGGTTTCCAGAACTGATCATGACTGATGTCCCTGAGAAGAGACGGCTGCAGATGTTTTTACAGATCAGAAAAACTCTCTCTACTTTATCAGAGCTTCTCACAGAAACATTCGACACGCACACACACAAACTCGGGCTGATTGTACCGCACACCGCGCTCCCCTCCTCCAATCTGCCGAGCATTCAGAGCAGCAGTAGCGCGCCCGTGTGTGTGGTTGGTAATAATGGGTTGCTGCTTGGTGGCAGAGGGGGGCTGACAGAGCGCCTCACATGTATTAGTGTGATACAAGCTCGCTGATGAGGCCCGCTGAGAAACTACAAACTGCCTCGTCTCTGAGAACGGGCTCACTCTGTGCAATGAGACTTGATGAGCGAGGCTATGATTCATGGTTCCTGTTGACTCCCCAAAGCAGATTCTTCCATTTTCCCCTCTTTGTCTGCTCCTCTTATTCCAGCTGAAGGAAAGACAGGGGGTCCTGTTTTTTTAAGTCGCACCAGATGGCAACACTTTCTCTCTTTTTTTTCCGCCAGACTGTGTACGAAAGTGAGGAAAAATGGCTGAAGGATGTTTGACTTGTGCTGTAAATGAAGCAGTTTCATTAACAACCTCAACAAAAGCTGGTTGGAGGCAGAAGACGAGCCCGGAGCGTTTCATCAGCAGACGCCGAGTCATGGCAGTGTGTGCGATGTCGACTAAAACCCTTCATAGACACTCTGTCAAACATTCATTTTTATGGCCCAGCTCTTATTTGGGACGGGCGTCACTAGGAAACAGGTTTTTGATGAGAAGAACAGAAGACATTACAACAGTGAGAGAGGAGAGAAAGAAAACAGGATCAGGGTTTTCACTGACCGTTAAAAACTAGGCCCCAACCAGTATGGATTTTTGGGGCTGATGCCAATTTTATACCGATTAATCGGCTGATTTTTACATTTTTTATGAAGTTAAAAAATATATAGATATACTGTAGATACACTGTAGGCTAATGCTCTTCCCGCCGACAAGAAGGCAGACTGATCAAACTCAGACCAGAAAAGCGTTTTCAACTACTAACTTATTGTATGTTTCACAAACTGGTTTATTTCCCATTGAGGCGGACCACTCTCCTCCGTGCGTCCCTGAGGTCGCTGCGCCATCTACAGGATAAGTCGGGGAACTTTTTAAATGGAGGAACATTTTCGAAGTGAAACAGAATCTTATTCTCCACATTTTATTTCTGAAAATATCGGCGAAAATCTGCGAGTTTTGGCCGATTACCGATTAGTCTCAAACGGGCAAAAATTGGCCGATTTAATTGACTCGCAGATAAATCGGTCAGGCCCTAATAAAAACATTTGACACAACAGATCATAAACTAAAGGTTCAAAAGTGGGTTAAACACACCGCCACAAGGCTCTGTTTTGGGGCCGAACTTCTTTAATATGTGAAGTTGATTAGAGTTTGTGTTTTATGTGTTTGGATGAGGATTTCAAGATTTTGGCAGAAAATGAAACGAAAATTTAGACGCAGTATTATTTATAAAAGCAGGATTATTGAAACTTGTGCAAACACTCATTATGTTCGAGGTAAAAAGCAGAGCACCGATAGAAAATCTGCAGAAAGTTGTTTCTAGTTCAGAAGATGTGGGATCTCGTTCTTGTGGTCATTACCCAAAGTTCATGACCATAGGTGAGGGTCGACACCTAGATCGACCGGTAAATCGAGAGTCTCGCCTTACGGCTCAGCTCTTTCTTCACAACGACACATCGGTTAAGCGTCCGCATCACTGCTGATGCCGCTCCGATCCTCCTGTCAATCGACGCTCAGTTACTGTTGATTAATTTCATTTCATTTGTTGAGGATGGATGGAAGTCAGTCAGGTCAAATTTTGGCATCAACTCCTGATTATCTTTCTTACGTCTTATGTAGAGAGCAAACATCAGAAAGTTCAATTAAACACTTTTGGCTGGATTGATTATTTGGCGTCAATAGAATTAAGAGTTAAACAGAGATGGAAAGATTGTAGGTAGTCATGTTTTGTTGGGATGTCTTCACCTCTGGAGTTTGGTTGGGTTTGTTTTTTGACACAGATTAGAAACCCCAGATTTTTCTTAAACCTGGTCACCAAAGGGTCAAACGTCACTTATTTAACCTCTTCTTCGCTGCCACCATATCACACGTGGTCACAAACGGCGAATCAAAGGTCAGAGCTTTGAACTTTGGCTGCCGTGGCCGGACGGAGCAGCGCTGACAGCTCATTCATAAAGTCAGAGAGTGCGTGAGAGCGCTGCGCGGTTACAGTCGCTCATTTGATTTATTAGTGCGGCGCTAGCATCCGCAGCACATTAGTTATCCTGCTCTCCATTTAAGAAGCCCATTCATTACACATTAATTAGTTGATGATAAGAGTCCCTGAACGCCACAGGACAAGGCCAAAACAGTGGAGAGATGGTTGGGATCTGGTGAGTCGCCAGTGCGTGTCTGAACTTGGGGGGTCTGTGAAAGTTGATCAGGCGTACAGTGGGCTGCAGAGGCGGCTCTGCTGGGGCTTACACTGTAATGTCCAAGTGATAAACACAGGAACCGGACAGATGCATTAGTCATGTAAGTGCTAATGGCCGGAGGAGCTTTCATCCATGGCCTTTGCGAAACATAAAGTGTATTGGAAATCATTCTGGCCCGTTGGGAATTTATTCTAAATGTACTGTCAACATATGTTCAGCAGGAGATTATACAAACAGGGTTTTTTTCCACAAGACCGAGGACCCTCGCCTTTAACAAAAGAAATGAGATCATGCTGGGACACCAGAAGACGATAACAAGACTCGACTGAAACTACACAGCTCTTAGAATAAAAGTAAAATGAAATATAAGATTTAAAGTTTTTATTAATTTTTTAATTGAGTTTTTCATTCTGCAGTCGACCCTTTTAGGGAAGCATGACACTTTTTCAACTTTAATAATTTACATGAAATATACCAATTAAAAAACGGTATTAAAGCTGTAGGAAACATCATCTCATGGTAACCAAACTAAGAGGACTTTGGTTCATTAATCAACAAGTTTTGCATAAAAAGGACGATCACTTTATTTCATTTATTTAATGAATCATTCATTTTATTTATTAATCAAATCAACTATTTTAGTAGGAGTGTTTTCTATTCTTCACAGCAACAATTTCTACACCCCTAAAAGTTTTGTAACCGTACAAAGTAGGGATGTTCCCACTGACGTTTAAACGACCATTTTGAAACCGAATATTGGAAAACACGAAAATTAATTAACTCCCAGAAAATAGCCCAAACTGAGCACATGTCGATCTATATGGTCAGGTATCATCTAAAATAAAGATTAAGAGTAAATGAAAGACATGCTTATAATATTAAAATATGTTACAGAAAACATAAAAACGGAAAAAAAGGAAGCTTTTTTCTTGTTTTTCCTTTTTCTTTTTTTATAGAATAAATGAATATTATTTATTTAAACGGATAGTAAGGACAGCCCTGTTTACCGCGCACATCCCTAATACAAAGTCAGTTTTAGATACATTGTGTTGCTATGGAGATTATAAAATAATGAAAACAGAATTTGGTATTAAAAAAAATTAATTAAAAATTAAAAGAAAATCAATCATTAGTTATAAACATTTCCAAATACTGACCTTAAAGAAAACCGTCAGATTTCTGCTTACACGCTGTTCAGTTGTGACCTTAACTGACCTTAACTTTGACCTTAAATTGGGCCAAAAAATAAATTTATTATATTATCTTACACCAGAGAATGAAAACATGTGCATCATTGTCCCCGAACATCAACATTTTTCCTTGTTTATGATCAAAAACCGCCCGTTTTTTAATTGCTTGACTTTGAAGCCTGACAAACAAATGTAGTCCCCGCCCTTCGTTGATCGATGTGATCATCTTTGTGCATAAAACCGAAGTAAATCTGTGTTATTATTTTGAATGCAGTCAAACAGATCTTATACATCACTCTCCTTTTGGCGGCGGCTCGTTTCAGTGCATTATCTTCAGGTCACACAGCAGCAGAGTATTAAATCACAGAAGACGGTGCGCACTCCCATCCGCCCTGATTTACAGTACAAATACTCGTCACGTCAAACCGATCCTCCGAGCTGATGCAGACAAAGCTCGGCATAAAACTTAATTTAGTCTGACGCCTCGGATACTATCAACATAAAAAAGTCTGCCTCTCCATTTTTGATTCGGTCTGTGGTTTGAAACATGTCCTTCGAGTGAAGCATCAGTGAATCATTACGGTTTGATTTGTTGTTTTCTGCTGTCTCATCTTGCAGTTTGTATTTTGTGATCGTTTCCTGGAATAAATTGGTGTCATTGAGGCATTATTTTTATTCAAACAGCAGAACAATCCTGGTGTCAGTCAGGCACAAAAATGCAAAAACATCTTTTTTTTACTAACCAGAAATCTCAAACCGGATACTGACACGACGATGAGCGTCAAATAAACATAAACAGAGTTGAAATTGTGTGATGTAATTCTGATTTTATCCAGAAGACTAAAAGAAAGACTGGATAAAATTCAGACCATCAAGAAAGTTATAAAAATGATCCAACTTGACCTTGGTCTTACAAACAAATGAAGTTCAGGACCTGTCGTTATTCGACCCGTTAAACACTTACACTTTCTAATCTTTCAGACCTACACGGGGGAAAAAAAACACATTTGTATGTAGATTATAGAATATTAAAAACATCGAGCTTTACAGTAAGCAGTCATTAAAATAATTTACAGAAATCCGAGACATGGACTGTTGGAGGATTTGTGGAAATTTACAACTTTTTCAGACACAGGAGCAGAAAAATGAAAACATTTTGCTCAGAAAAAAAAAAACTTTTGACTCAGATGTGACATATTTTCTTTCTAACAAAGTATTTATTCAAAAAAGAACATTACAGTTTTTAAATGATGATATCTAATCAGTGTTTTATCATGAATTCAGATGTTTGTGTGTGCTTTAAAAATCTCTAAATCTTGTTTTTCTTTGCTGCCACCAATTCACTTCTTTTTGTTTCTCTTTTTTTGCAACCTGCCTTAAACGCTGTATAATCAAGCAACTACAGTTATATATGATCTATCTTTACAGAGTGGACTTGATTATGTCTCAGTCTCATCTTAAACTAAGATGAAGTATAATCAGACTTTTTAAGATTTTTTATAGATTCAAAAAAATGTTCAAGGCTCACAATAATTTCTCAGGGATCAGCGGAGAGCCGGGAAGCCGAGAGAGAAATCTCTTATTTTGCCGAGCTGAGCCCAAATCGTCTGAATCATTAAAAAGTGTGTTTATTTCTGTCGGTAGTTTTCAGCCTGGCACAGCTTTTGTACTCTTGGTAAATTGGTGAATGTTTGGAAACCAAATTGAAAAATATCGTGCCACGAAAATCCAGTCCAACAGGAAACAGGAAAATCCTTCTGGCTTCATATCAGAGGATTACTGCGGATGCTAACCGGATTGGTCTTCATAGAAATGTTGTTTCTGTGTGAAACTCTGAGACCAGGAGGTGACCTGGATTGAAGGTTTACGAGGACGTGGTTGTTGGATTCTTGTTCTCCGTCTTATTGTCGGGGGCATGGGACAGCCACGAAGGTGTGATGGTGTTTGGTGATTCAAGCCTGGGTCAATTAAAGTGCATTTCAGGCTCCTGCTGAGAGAGATCGAGGGGTTAAGTTTTATCCAAGGGGGGTATGGGATTGTTTGGGGACAAGCTGGTCACACCCTCCACAGGGAGTCTGAATGAAAACGCCGCCATGTCCCGTTCTTGTTCGCTAACACTCGCCAGCTCGTGTAGTAATCGGCTTTGATTGTGTACGGAGGGTTTGTGGAGAACATGAGCCCTCGATAATAAATAATCGTACGTGCTTGACCTTTCTGAAGCCGGAGGAGGGAGGTGTGAACATCAGCCGGCTGATCGCTAATGGACCTCACATGACTGCAACAAGTTCAGCGGAAGGAAACGACGCGTCGACAAATTACCGCTACAATCGGTCACGGCGAGGTTTCTGGGTCAATCTCAACTTAATACTGTCAGCTTGAGCTCCAAATATTTTGACAACAATTATAATAAAGAGCTTCTGGACTTATTTGGGGGCGTTTTTAGCCATCTGTGTTCTTACACATGCGTGGACAGGAGTCGTTATCGCGTGTTAGCATGCCGTTCCTGCAGAGTTCACGCCGAGTTCAGATGATAATGCTCGATGAGATCACGGTACAAACAAACACAAAGTTAGTGCATATGCTCTGTGTATTTCCCAGGGTTCATTGGGTTCAGTGTAGAAATTGTCTTACTTTATGCCCGACCTCGAGTGGACATTCAGGGAACTGCAGTTTTTGGCGCAGCAGTTTTACACTCCTGAAAGATTGGTTTCTTGTTTTAATGTGTCTTACTGATTGATGCATGGTGATACAGACATGTAACAGCAAGTGAGAGGGATTTAGTGAGGGCACGGCACACATGCTTAATCCTGCTGCACCTCAGCGAGCCAATTTCACCATCCCCTCTGTCCTCGCCTCTGGATTCAGCTCCGACGGCCCCGCGCTGCTGGCGGTAGCAATCGAAACCCCTCATACCCTCTGCATGAGGACTGCTGGAGGTCAAGGCATGTTACATGTTCAGAGAGCTCTGACAAATTGGTGAAAAATTTATGACGGAGGGAAAACGTCTAAAGTGTGGCTGTCTGAGAGCTGCCGGAGGACAGGCCGGGTCCTGTCATTCGCACTGTCCCACAATAGGAGCAGAGACGGACAGACGGGACGGCTGCTGAGTGCTCAGGATTCATTATTTAGAGCGGGAATGTAGTGAAGTGAAAACTCAGCTCAGTAGACACTCCTGCAGCGTGTTTCAGTGAGCTGAAGACTGTTTTTATTTCAGTGATGATCCACTGTAGGTCGTTTGATTTACCAGCTTAATGACGGTAAATGTTATGTTTGCTAAAAACAAAACATTATGATCCATAAAATTATTAAGATTATGTTGTATTCGTAATGAAATGGACCCGATTTTTAAATTCCAGATCGGCAGCAATTTTCGCTGTTTGCCAATTCCTTCCGGATCCATTTGTGAGGCGAATTTTTTTGGCAGATTACAGACAGCAGGAATCGCGAGAACTCAGAAGAACCCGTGGATTCACATGCAATCATGCAATAACAAGTTGTCTCTATAAAGACAGACACATAGACATATAAGCAGTAGATTGTGTCCTTCCAGAGGAGGAAATCTACTTCTAGACTTCTAGAATCAGCATCTCCTCATCCATGGTGTCATCGGGGTGAAATGACATCTAAAAACCTTTCACTTGTTCGTCTCCGAACTGTGCCCGACTTCCTTTCCAGCACGGGTTAATCCGTGCTGAATTTATGCTCCGGCGTCCGGAAAAATAGAACTCTTGCGATCTGCAAAGGAATGGAAAGAAGACGGTGGAAATTGATACGTTAACTTGAATGGTTACAATCAGCTGTGATCGGTGGATACGGCCTTTTCGTAGCCGTTCCAGATACGGTGGAAATTGGGGGTTAGAAAATAAGATCCCCTTTGTCCACAGAGGGCGCCAAAATCAACAGTCAAGAGAAGGGTGTACTACTGTTGATTAAATAATTGCAGTAATTACAAAAAGACACAATCTGACCAGAGAGGCTGTATGCAGGTTAAAGGTACGAGATCATGACGGCTGTTCCTGACAATTAAACACTCAATGAAAATAAACTGTAAATGAATAAAATAAAGTTTCACGGCGTTGAAGTCTCCTCCAAAAGCATATTTGTCCTTCTTTCAAGGAGCGTCCTTCTCTGCTTGACTTATCCCCTGATTCTCGGTCACTTTGTCAAGTTCGCTGACTCTCAAACTGACACCAACCTCCTCTTGAATCTATATTTTATGATCTTAACCTTCATTGATTGATGCATTTGTACTTATATATTACAAAGTGCAAGGGATTGTGATTGTCCGGTTTTGCAGCGCGCTTTGGGTTGATTTGTAATCCTTACAGCTCATTTTGAAGATTATGCAAAATTAACCGTGTGACTTTCGCCGTACTATGACGTCAACAGGATCATACAAAACCATCTCCTGCCACATGCCGTCATGTGGATCCTCCTTTTACGGCTGTTTTGACCCTTCAGATGACGTTTAAAGCGTCACATTGAAACTGAATTATCCTGCTTCTTCAGCTCTTTCAAAGTTAATTCAAACAGGATCCTGTAAACATGAGCTGTCAAATAGCTTGGTGTCAGCGTTACAAAGGAAGCACATCAGCACAGGTGAGGCGATCTCGTCCCTCGCTCGGCGCTGCAGATAAATCCAGTCTTACGAGTCCTCTCAGATGAGTCACAGCGATGAATCACACTTTTACAGTCGGTTCAAAACGCCGCTGCTCGTAGCGAAGCAGTTACGAGCGGATGCACTCACATGATGAAGTTATCGTTTAACATGAGGAATTGAAAAGATAAATACCATTACAGACACGTGTGATATATGGACACACTCTGCAGGCGCAGATACATTTATTCCCCCGCCCACGCGCAAACACGCTCGGAGTCAGCGGCCGCCGCCGTCCTCCGGGTTCGATTCAGCTCTCTGAACAGATTTCTCTCACATCATTTATCTGGATTCGTTTTTACGGAGACTTCACATGCCAGCCGTCAGACTCATTCCTCCTCCCACTAATCCCTCCATTTTAATGCTTGTCCACATCGGGCTCGGCCACATTAAACCGATGATTAATGACGTATTGATTGGACTGTTTTCTACCACTGAGCCAAGGTGCTGAGTTGACAGCACACTTGCTTATCTGAGCCACCCAGCTTGCCAGAGGAGAATGTTTCCTGCGGGAAAATAAAGCCGAGAGCTGACACGCATTTGTACACTTTTGTTTTCCCACCGAGCGTCTGGATAGACACCATGTAATAAAAATCTGATGGATGTCTCCTTTTGTTTTGTCAGTCGATGATCATCCTTTGTGTAGCGACTAACCGCGGACTTCTACAGATGGATTTAAGAGTGTCTGACACTGACGAAAAACAGCAATTTCCTCAATAATGTGAAGAAACAGAGTCAAGAAAATGAGGCCTCCAATAAATAACAAAAAGCTCATTATCAGTGTGTGTTTCCTTCATTTGATCGTACGTTTCCTCGCATATAAAAGATTTAAACGACCTCTGATGTTAATTACATTTTCTTAACTGCTGTACAAATTACAGTACAAATTAAAGTGAATGTTGTAATGCCTAATCCCTCAGCAGAGACCCACTCAGGGGACGTTACAGGACCGGGTTGTTATGATCCGCTTGATGACGGAGGTTTTTAGCGCGGGCTCTCTCCTGCAGCGTGTTTACTTCCTGTCTCCGTCTCTGACAGCTGTTACTTCTCTGAGTTCACAGGGTGGTCTGAAGGACGCGGACTTCTGCAGGGGGAACTACTGTACCTGCGGTCACCTCGTCATGCAGAGCATTCTGGGATTCATGGCAGCACCTTTAATTCATGCATCTGAAGTAAACATCGGTGTGCAGTTAAATAAATAACGTTACAGCGTTGACTTTCTTTAAAAGAGTCCACACAGCGGCATGGTGGTTGTCTGATAGCCACCAATGTGAAGACCGCTTACAGGAATAGGACTAATGACGCCGTTGGGGTGGTATAAGAGGGGATTTATTTGGGCTTCTACTGTCCGTCTGATTGTCACGAGTTTTGTTTGATGCTGTAACTAAAATAAAATACCGCGAGAGGCTGCCAGCTTGATTCTGTCTTTGTGCGGCGATCAGTGGTAATCGGCGCCTATGGCCTTGTCGCCGCTGATCATTTACATTTACACTTATGTGTCAGATTCCACCGGCTTCTTTCCATCCCCTTGCCGTTCAGCGGGCTTCGATCGCAAGAGTTCTATTTTTCTGTACGCCGCAGCATGCCGGATAAATTTAGCGCAGATTAACCCGTGCTGGAGAGGAAGTCAGGCACAGACACAAAATAAAACATCCGGCTTCTTTTCAAAATAAAATACATGTTTCAGGCGGAATTTAACAAGTGAAAGGTTTTGAAACGTCATTTCACCCCGATGACACCATGGATGAGGAGATGCTGATTCTAGAAGTCTAGAAGTAGATTTCCTCCTCTAGAAGGACACAATCTACTGCTTATATGTCTATGTGTCTGTCTTTGTAGAGACAACACGTACAATTGTACGTGAATTCGCGGGTTTTCGTGAGTTCTCAGTATTCCTGCTGTTTGAAATCTAACACGAAGTTCGCCTCACAAACGCAACAGGTAGGAATTGCGGATGGTGAAAATCGCCGTTCCTTAGATCCGTTGTTCCGTATGTGGTGGAAATTAGGGGTAAGAAGATTGTAGGTTAGAATCCCAGGATGGGCAGAAGCCTGCAGGCTCCTCAGGTTAACCGGCAGCAGGTTTGAGTGTGTGCATGAATGGTTTGTCTCTATATGTGATAGACTGGTGACCTGTGCAGGATGTACCCCACCTCCATCCGCCCCGGGACCCCAAACTTATTGGGTGGATACATTCAAGATTACATGTAAAGCCACATGTAATCTTGGGGCACATCTCCAGGTGCAGGTCAGCACCACAAGTCCAGGCCTCAGATGTACGGTGCAGGGCTAAACACGGAGGTTAAGGTGATGATGATGTGCTTATTTATGGATGTGCAGCTCTTCACCTCACTGCATGATGGGAAATATTCAGATCTCCGTTGCGTTTGGGGTGTTTAAGTGTCTGGTTTAACTTCTGGAGGTGGAGTATTTCATCTCGCTCGGCCCACTCGTCCTCTCTCCCGGCCTTTGCCGTTTTTGAAGAGCTCATTTAAAGCAGAGGAGAGTAAATTACCTGTATGGAGATGACATTTCCATCTAATGTTCACTTTGAGGCCAAATTGGTGTCTTCCTCGAGAGCAGCAGGTGAAAAAAGACGCCTGATGTTCTCTTTCCATTACACCTTCTCTCTCTTTCACACTCACGTCTCATTTGTCTGAGTCACTCTTTCTTTTTCTCTCGCACACCTTCTTTTTCTTCTTCCATGACCCACGTGTGCCTTTTCAGCAGCAATCTATTACCCACTCCACATCTCCCTCCCTCCTCCTCCTCCTCCTCCTCCTGCAATCTGGACACCGTGCACTCTCTTGTTCTCCGCCGTATCTCCCACCATCAGTCTCTCCTTCACCTCCTCACCCTCACTTCTTTCCCCGCTCCTCACTTCCCTGTCTGTCTTCACCTGCGAGTCGCTCTTTCCCTTATCTCAGATTCGCTCTCTGATTGGCAGATAACTATCGTTTTGGAGGACCTCCACAAGTCGCTGCCTTCTCATTTCCTGCCTGAAATGGCTTTTCTGCTTATTTGCACCGTCAGTGATCATATAGACGCTCCTGTGCATACAGCGGTGATTCCTATCTTCTCAGCAGATACAGTAAAAGAGGAGGGCAGTATAGTCACCTTTTGAAAGATGTTGTTTTCTTTCTCCAGAGTACAGTATGTTTCTAACTTTGGTTTGAGATGTGAAAGGTCAAAGTTTTTCTCAGAGCTGCGGGCAAAGATATAATGTGAATACTGTGATAGGAAATAGTCTCCCTGCGTGTGTCCGCCAGCCTGAAGAAAGTGTTTCTGGAGTGAGCACAGTTTTGTTCAGTGTCTGATATCTCAGCTCAGTTTGGGCTGCGAAGACGCTGCCTGCTGTTCCCCTGATGTCTCCATACTGCTACAAATATATATCTCAGTGAGAGAGTACACACTGGAAGATGAATTGAGTCAAGTTTGTACGTGTTGCTCAAAGATCACTTCGCCTCGGAGGATGTACAATCCGTACAGTATTCACCAACACAGCCACCATCATTTTTATCACGCAGTTGGATGAGCTAGAATACGTCTTTATCTTTTTTCTTTTTTTTCAAAGACAGAAAGAAAAAAACTTGAAGGTAGAATTAAATCAGTGCAACAGAGCCTGGATAAAAGGAGGTCGAGTAAACCTGACACTGATCTTTGACACTGAATCCACTCTGAACCGCTCTTGATAAAGCCAGAGAGGTTTTTCAAAGATTCGAGTGATACTGACTTTAAACTGTGATTAACACTTGCTGTATTGGCATTAAAACAGACCATCCGATCTTTAATTATAGATTATGCTAGGGTGACCATACGTCCTTTTTTACCCTCATGTGTCCTCTTTTTGGGGCTTGTCCAGCTTTGTCCAGAGGACTTCACAAGATCCTTTAAATGTCTGAGCTTTTCATGGAAGTTTTGAGTTTGTATCGTGTGGACTAACTGAGTTAGAAGCGCCTAAAAACACTCAACCCGACCTGAAGAACCCTCAAAATTTACTAAGTGCAATTTCTAAACTCTGCCCTGTGTAGTCGTGTCCTCTTATTTTGGGGATGCAGAATATGGTAACCCTAGATTATACAGACGACATGAAGACAAGGGAACTGTCACCTGATACTTACCTGAACTCTTTATTTGAGCTGTCAGAACTTATGGTAATACAGTATAACATATCATCCATCGGAGGGCGCTCTTACTGCAACCCTGCCAATCCCTGCACTCTTGCCCTAATGCAGTCGTATCATTCACACTGAGGGGAGAATAACAACACCAAAACACCTGATCCACAGCGTAGACGGAAAAATAAAGACAAAGATCGGGTTGGATGACGACTTTGTACGAAGCAGCTGTTTCGCTCGCCTCACCTGATGGTTCACCACCCATGTGACGAGCCTCCTTTACGGCGTCTTTTTATGGCTTTTGAAAAGTACAATTGCAAAACTGGGACATATCGAACTCAAAGGCCCTGGATCCAGCGTGAATGGAGACGCCTTTTCATTTCAACTTGAAAACCACTCAAAACATGTGACTTAGTTTCCTGTAGGACGGGAGGGGAAATACTGTCAGTTTTCTGCACCAGTGTACGACATACGCAGAGACAGGTTTGCATCAATGCCTCGTTTCCTGAGGTGGTTACCGAAAGATTGATGATTGCAGTGAAAACTCTCTACAGCCTCATGAAGCATGCTGAGTTTGTTTATTGGATTATTCCAGCTCTCCTTCCTTCATATCCGACTGCTCACAATTACAATATTAAGAACTGAGACTGAATCTACACTCACTAACTCACTGCTAATAAAGACCACGCTGTGTTATTTGAAGCTGGGGTAGTTTTGGACGGCGTTTGAAGGATGCCGTCATCCTCTCCGCCTTCATTTCCAGGTTCTCGGTGTCCTCTCCTTGCTCTGCCCCCGCTGAACCAAAGCTGTGAATCCTGTCAGCTCTCCAAATTGTGCCGTTAAGCGCTCGCTCCACATTGTCACGCTGACTCTAATGCCCCGCTCGGCGCCCGGCTTCAGCCCGCCCCGCCCTGAGTTACAGAGGAGAGAGAGAGACACCGTCCTCAGAGCTGCCAGGTCTGCTAAAATGACAGGATGTGATGGACAGACACAGAGAGAGAGAGAGAGAGACAGATTCATAAAATATGATGAAAGAGAAGAGGGAAAGAAAGACGGAGAGCAGATAGACAGGGAGTTAAAAGAGAGAGAGAGAGAGAGAGAGAGAGAGAGAGAGAGTGAGAGAGAGAGAGAGAGAGGAAAGGAGGGTTATCTGTCATTTAGTTCTAGACGAGGTCTGATGGTTGCTCTCTGTGCTTCTGTCAAGCGCAGCATCAATATAATGGCTTGTTGGATGCCCGGTCTCTGTGGCCCGGCTTACTCCTGCTGTTATAATGGAAGACAGGCAGTCTGTGCCAGGTCTGCTGTCTCCTGTGACCCTTAAAGATGGAGTCTCCAGCCTCATGAGTCAGCTCCAGCAGCAATCCTTCCATTCTCTTTATGTTGTTGTTTACGGACCTTTATTTTTACTGTTGAAAAATCAAAGTTCTCCGCAGACGTGAACAGACTGAGTCATCGGTGGGGAGTTAAAGGGATATCCCGGCGTAAAATTAATTTAGGGTTAAACACACCGGAACACCGAGTTGAGAGATGAATGTTGCCGACCGCTTGCTTCTGTAGTTACACCAACTTTAGTAACGACCACAGGATAGCAATACACAGCGGTCTGAGGAGCCATAAACAAACCTCAACCAAAATGATAAAGTAATGATCATTTCTTTATCATTTCCTTGAAGTAATAATCACCATATTAATCATTTTACAGACGCAGTAGTTCTTCTGCCTTAGCGTCTCGGTCTGATTGTATTTCCATGAAGAAATGATCATAAACGTTCTTCCTTGAGCTGTGGCACCCCGCTGTAGTCTGTAGTGGACTGGCCTGAGGTCTTGCTACAAACGTCTGCTGGAAGAGAGTAGGTGAGTTGTGTTTAGTCTCTTTGCTAAAGAAATGAGTCAAAGTTAAAAAGATGTTTGGTGGCTAGCTAGTAGTTTTACAGCGGAATATCCCTTTAAACACACTCAGATCTACTGTGAACACTTGGTCTTGGTCTAGTGTAAGGTTACGTTCACACTGCAGGTTATGATGCACAATTCGGATTCTTTGTTAAATCCGATATTTCTGTGCGGTCGTTCACATTACAACAACGAATGCGGCATCTGAAGTGAACAGAATGCGTCTGTGAAGTGACCTGCATGTGCACAAAACACAAATCGCTTTGTGTTGTCGAACAATGGTAACGTTTGTCGCATATTGATGACATAAAGGTCGGATAAACGCGACCTGAGCGTCCACACTGCAGTCACATCGGATACATATCTGATTTATATCCACATAGAAAAGAGGCCTGGGTCGGATTAGAACCAATCAGAATTGACCTGTTCACACTTAGATGAAAAAATCAGATATGAGTCACAGATGGTTAAAAAATCTGAATTGACCTTCAGTGTGAACACAGACTTAGTCACAAATGCAGAGATGGACTTCACTTGTTCTGCAGCTGCTGACACTAGAGTCCAGGTTTGAGTTTAGTCCATGAGGGCATGAACAGATCTGAAAGTCTGAGAGGTTAAATTTATGTCCCTGACTTTCATAAACTGAGTCCTCTTTGAAATTTAATGTTTTCTTTCTGGAGGTTTCTTGTTAAAATATAACGTCCCCCAGTGTGCCGTGTTCTTCCTTACGGCTTTATCCTTAAACTACATCAGAGCTGAACAAAGAGAACAAAAACAGACACCGATCAGGCTGAATCCATCAAATATTAACCCAGAATCCAAACCTGAAAGTAATCACAGAGTTTGATCCGAACGCAAAGCTTTGGAAATCCTTAAACAACCAGAGACAAACACATTCATGTGAAGAAGAAACGTATCAGAATCACGACTCGGCTTCAGACACAGTTCCATGTTTTTAGTCCTCTAACAGCAGCAGTGATGAAGCTCCTGGTCCACAAACCTGCTGAGGTTACAGACACTTCAGCTGGAGTGTTGAATGAAGTAGAGATGAAACACCTTTAAACCTCCACTTTCTGCACTATACACTCTATATAGACTGGACCTGGTGCATTATGGGAAGGGTCGAGTGGGTGATTCAGGGCCAGCAGCACTCCTCCTGTCATTGGTGCTGAGCTGGCACTTCTGTACAAGGAAACTCATTTACACAACATTGTACAGGTGAAGGTCCTCGGAGAGCAAACAGATGTGTCCATGCTGGGATCAGTTTTACCGGAATTCTATATTTTGGTCTAAACGTTTGTGATGAATGAAAGTGCAGAAAAAAAAAGATAATCATCATTTGAAAACGTACTTAAGTTTAATTCTTTTGATGCCGTTTTGGTGCATATTTTATCCGCTCCTCTGGACGTCCATTTTCTGGATAATGTTTTAAATTGAAACATGCTGTTAAAAATGAGACGTCGCTTAAAAAAAAAGGCATTTCAGGTGGTTTTTGTATCACACTGGCTTTGATTCAGGGCTTGTTTCAGGCGAGAGCTTTGACAATGTCTGTGCTTCTGTAGTTAAAAAAATAGAATTTACTTTGGCTTGTGATCGAACCCCTAAAACCCTCCAGGATGTGTCAGTACCTGTCGCACTGACCGTGCAAAAGTGAGGCACACAATCTAAAATTAAAGAGCACTAAACTACCACACACTGCAGACACCCTGTTACGTTATTTAGGCTGTTTTATTTCCTGAAATATGCTTTTATTTTGAAGTTTACCTCTCCTACTAGATTGTAAATTACAGAACTGAATGGAAGCAGTAAAGAAACAGAAAAAGAAAACCTTTGAATGTCGTATTTTTAAGAGTCTGATCATCAGACAGCAGCTACAGCTAGCTCACTTGCAGCTGCTGCTCCTTCTTCGATCCCTTTTAGATTATAGTGCTTGTTTCAGGTGAGATCTTTGACAATGACTACTAGACTACTAAAACTAGAATTTACTTTGGCTTGTAATCAAACCCCTAAAACTCTCTCAAATGTGTCAGCACCTGTGGCACTGGCCGTGTATTTTGTAGAGTTGGTGGTCCCAACTTTTATAAGTGAGACACACCAGCTAAAATTTCAATACGGCAGACACTATGTTACTTGATTTAGACTGTTTTATTTCCTGAAATATGCTTTTATTTTGAAGTTTACCTCTCCTATTAGATTGTAAATTACAGACATAAATGAAACCCTTTGAATGTCGTATATTTAGAAGAGCCTGATCATCAGACAGCAGCTACAGCCAGCTCCCTTGCAGCAGCCCTCCTCACAAACATTTCCAGACCCTGATGTAGAAACCAAATTACTGAAGTATTGGCCTCCCAATCAACAGCACTTTATTCCCCTTTAAAGTCCGACCCAGTTTGGCTGATCCACTAAGTTTTCATCTATTTTCACAAGAATGGATTCATACACAGACAGAATGACGCAGATGTCACCAATGCAGCATAATGTCTTGCATATGGCGTACCAGTGTGGCGACGCAACGTAAAGAGGGATGGGAGATAGAGAAGAGGGGAGGTCAGTATTCAGTCTGTTTCTCAGGCCTAATTAGTCGCCTCACGGAGCACTCAAAGACGAAGAGATGGAGGAAGCAATGGACGGAGAGAAACGCAACAACTGAGGCAGAATCCCGGAGCAAATTTACTACTGAGCCTCTCACAATGACACAGCTAATAAAACAACCTTAACGGCTGCTCTCCTCCCTCTACATTTAGAGCCCTGTGATTGTAGCAGTTTGGGGCCAAAGTAGAAGGCAGTTTAGGGAAAGACGTGCAAAGCTGACACAAAAAGCAGCCAAGAGAAGAAGAAGGAAAAAAAGGCGTTTGAATCTCATTTTTAGTCAGCGTGGCGTTAAATCCAACGCTGTAAAACCTTTTCCCAGGTTCAGCGCTGAAGAGGAGGGAAATACCGGAGGGGGAATAAATGAGGTCTGCTTGGTCATGTATGGTGTAATGTGAAAGGAGCTAAATCAGCAGCATTACTCCCAGGTGGCAGATGAAGGTAGTCCTGGTATGAGCCTACATACAGCCTAATGCACGAGAGCTCCTAATGCGACAGCCTACACATGTGAATTTCAAGTATGTGAAGCTCATGGCCATCACGGAGCGGCTTCAATCGACTAAATTACAACCTGAATCACTTTGTTGAAGGCTGCTGATGATGATTATAAAAGCTCTCCGTTTGATTTCAAAGAGAATCCGAGAATAAAAGCTTTAAGGGGGCGAGTATGAAAGCTGATTAATTAAAAAGAGTGCAAAAGTACAGAGTGTCATCAGGATGGCATCAAAGTGCCATCGAACATCACGGCTGATACCCTTAGAAGATTGTTTCAGCACTTTATTACAGCATTATCCTGCCACTCTGACTCCAAATGAGAACTAACGAGGGAGACAGCTGCGAGAAACTCAACTATTACTTTCAGCTCTCCGCTCCAATCATCAATCATCACAAAAAGTTTGTGCGAAATCTTAAGTGTACGTGAAGATCTGCACGGACTTGAGTGCCCCAGTTATACGCCCGCTATAAGTTAGAGTTTGCACGCACTCAGAGATGCACTTGGTTATTCATTCCCCTGAGTGTGTGATGATTACTTCTGTGCCTGTTCCCTTCATCACAATAATGTGCAGCAGATGCAGAGAGGCGATCAGTGTTGGTGACTGCTCAGGTGGATGCAGAGGTTCAGTTCTCTTTGAATATGAGGCCTGTACTGAATTACAGTATGTCTGTTTTCTTCAATTTGTTTGAGGGACAGTGTTTAACATCCTGTGATCGTTTCAGAGATGGGTTTGTCCTTTTTCTACTTTGTTTTTTTCATCAGCTATAATCTAAATAGTCAGTGCTTTGTTGCATTCATAACCCACCCAGAGTAATATTGAATTTATCCTCCTGGTTGTTTGATTGGAGTTTGAGGTTAACTCTGTTGTTGAGAGTTGATGATGTGAGTTGAGAGGTTTTAACCAATCAGAATCAAGCACTGAACACAGGTGAGAATTAAAGGGATATTCAGAGGTGAAATTGTAACACCAAGTTAAAAACCACCTTCTAGAGATAATAATAATAATAATAATAATAATATCTTACATTTATATAGCGCCTTTCAGGATACCCAAGGCGCTTAACAACACACTACAAAAAAAAAAAAAAAACTAAATACCAAAAGCCTGAATAAACAAGTGTCGCTTCAGAGCAGACTTGAAAGAGTCAAGAGTCTGTGCTTGGCGAATCTCAGAGGGGAGAGAGTTCCAGAGAGGAGGGGCGGCCACACTGAAGGCTCTGTCACCGAGGGATCGCCTTTTCCCATAGCGGACAGTGAGGAGCCCAAGGTCCGCAGACCGCAGAGTACGCGCCGGGATGTAGTCCTTGAGGAGGTCAGACAGATAGTATGGGGCTAGGGCATGGAGAGCTTTGTAGGTGAGCAGGAGGAGTTTGTAGATGATGAATGAGATGAATGTTGTCGACCGCTTGCTTCTCTAGTTATACCAACTTTAGTAACGACCGCAGGATAGCAATACAGAGAGCCACGCCCTCGACCAAAACGCCACTCTATAGCCACAAATAATGCTCAGAACAGCACCTAACTTCATCAACAGGACATATAGGGTTTATAGGGTTGCTACAGTGGGGTGACACAGCTCAAGGAAGAACATTTATGATCATTTCTTCATGGAAATACAATCAGACCAAGACGCTAAGACAGAAGAACTACGGCATCTGCATTGAAAAATGATTAATATGGTGATTATTACATCAAGGAAATGTTAAAGAAATGATCATAAATGTTCTTCCTTGAGCTGCGTCACCCCAATATATTTATATGTAATACCAATAATCTATAATATTTTAAACATTACATTTTACTGCTATATACTGGTTGATGTACACATGGTGAAATTCGAATAAAATTTGCAAAAAGTAAAGTTAAAAAAAGCCCTCCTTCGGATCATTTCAGACAGTTTACCATGAGGGTTAGAGGAGCAGGAGGCTGGTTAACTTTGTTGTTTTTGTAATTATTTTTATCACTATCTGTTGTTTTTACTTTTACCCTTTACTGTGTGCACTTTGAGATCTGTTTTCTCAGATGTAAAGCGCATTATAAATAAAATGTATTATCATTATTATTATTAGCTCACAAAAGAGCCTGAAAAAGAGACACAAAGTTTGATTTAAAATCCTATCATCAACCCTGGATCACTAAAGCAGGTTCATTTACTACAGATTTCAATCCATGTGGAGGTCAAAGGTCAGTAAAGTGCACAACAGCGACTCTGGATTAAGCTTCATTGTTGTGCTGATGGTTCTGTTTGAAAAGGTGCTGCCTTTGCTAACTCTGCAGAGTCGAGACCTATTCCACCAGCACGTCCGCTGAATTAGTCATAAAGAGAGGGAGACTGTGCTGAGAAATTCCCAGATGCGGTACAGTCGGATTGCTAATGGATTTGGCTGTCACGTGTTTCCCCGGTCTCACCGACGGTACAGTACGGTCGATTGTTACATAAGGACTTAGCTTCAGGCGGCAGAGGGATAAATGTACTTAGCTTCACAGATATTCAGGAGATGGTTCCCCTGCTGCGTGTACATATTCTCCTGTTGTAAAGTCTGGCTCTGAACATTAAACAGAAGATATGCAAATGGCGAAGCTGCCAGTCGTCATCTGCTGATACCCGTTTCCTCTGTGCGTCTGTCATGAGCCGCGGGGGGAATCATTTCAGTTGATTACTCGACTGTGTCAGATGTCGTCATTAAGCCAAATCAAGAGACACAGACGAGGGAAACCAATGGGGAGCAGCGTCGGGAAGAAAAAGGAGGGAGCGTTTCTAAACTGCAGCAGAGCGATGCAGAAATATAGAACAAGGAGCGTGTGTGCATGTATGTGTGCGTGCATGTGTGTGTGTGTGTGTGTGTGATCAAGAGAGAAAGAGAGAAAAAAAAGCAATTCTGAAAAGTTCATTGAGACAGGTTTTTATGACGAGCTGCGCCGGTCTTGATGGCGGGGGATCAAAAGGAGCTATGTGTCACGGGGCAGACAGCGCCTTTTCAAGGCCTGTCAGGCTGGCAGCATTTAAAGTCACAGTTATTTAGTTTGCTTGGACAGACACGGCACTAAAAGAGACCGAGGAGACGGCACAACTGGCATGTGGATTGAACGGCACTGAAGTACAGCGGGCAGCCGAGATTTATGCTGCCATTTTTGGGCTGTCAGGGGCTCAGAGGAGCGAAGTGTCACTCACTCTCAGAGTCTTTTTGAGGATTTTCTGCACTTGTCTGTCACCGATTTAAGATTAATGTGATCAGCTCACACAACAGCCACTGGACGCCAAGAGACCCAGAGCTGTCTGCCTCGGTCTTCATCATGTCTGCCCTCGATAATTATAAAATATAGACGAGAGAGAGACTCCTGACAAAAAAACAGCTCTGGGAAATACCTCCTGGATTTTAAAGGTCTAATCATCTCAAAACTGGTCACTACATCATCATATATGAATGAGCACAGTATGCAGTGGTTGACCGATAATGATAATGTGAGAGCAGGTTAGCCCAGGGCTCATATATAATAATCCTGATACAATATTGATTTGGTAAAACAATAACACAGGAGCTGTTTTCCAATCGGCCTACTTCATACTCCTGCCGACCGCAGTATACAGTAGATACTTGCTCGTCCTTGTGTCGTCAGTATCAGAGGGAAAATAAGTGTAGTTCACACTCCAACACAGTAGGTGGCAGTAATGCACCTGAAACCTGAGTGACATCCCCAGAATATGGCAAAGAAGAATGTTGGCGCCGTGCAAAATGACACATCCACTCCGATTTGAGTTTTTGCAGCTGATTGAGGTCGACGCAAACATTTCTGAACATTTTCCAAACTCATCCGTCTTCTGTGTTTTTATTTATTTTCTTTACAACTTGGCGCTCTCTTCACTCGTGCTCCAGGCAGCGCTCTCTCTCTGTCCCGCTCCGTATGTCACAGATTCGTACGTACCGCTGCTGTTTGGAAAATTACATTTTCTTAAAAGCTCTGGGTTGCTGCTGTTTCCTGATAGTTGAGCCCATATGATGGAGTCTGCTGGTATGTGGTCTGTGCGGCGCAGCGGGGGGGAGACTGTTAGCGGGGGAAATGAAGGAAAGAGCCGGGCGGTCACACAATGACGACCATCTCCATCAACTTGAACTGCGCCGCACAGCTGAGAGTGTGGCGGCGTGGAACCGAGAGCGACAGCCACCCTACGGAGATGATGGCGTTCCCCTCGTGTTTATGTTGTGTTTGGAGTCTAAAAGTGTTTGTGAGTCATCTTCACGACAAAAAGAGCCTCGCCTACAGATCAGAGTGACGAGCTTTAAGGATCGGCTTTGACGGAGTGTCAGAAAGACTGTTGGTTAAAAATGAATTAATACACTGGTGCAGGATTAGTCTGAGCCATTCGCATGTTGGTGGGAATGAATCACATGATCTCTGGTGACCCAAATCTGCAAAAGAACTTTCTGTGATCATTTTTATGAACTTAACAAAAATATTAGAACTAAACTTTTCTCATTTTTAAAATATTATCAGTGAAGATATTTGGATATTTGTCAGTACATAAATATCTCATCCCCCCGTTCAATGAAAGCTATAAATTGCAGTTCCCTGAGTGTCCACTTGAGGCTGTCAGCAGAAGCACCGTGAACCACATACACACTCAGTCAACAGATCAGTCGTGGTGAAGAAAGAGCTGAGCCGTAAGGCCAGACTCTTGATTTACCGGTTGATCTACGTGCCGATCCTCAGCTATGATCATGAACTTTGGGTAATGACCGAAAGAACGAGATCACAGATACAAGCGGCTGAAATGGGTTTCCTCCTAAGGTTGTCCGGGCTCAGCCTTAGAGATAGGGTAAGGAGCTCGGACACTCGGGAGGAGTCAGCTGAGGTGGCTCGGGCATCTGGTTAGGACGCCTTCTGGACGCCTCCCGTTAGAGGTGTTCCAGACATGTCCCACCGGGAGGAGACCTTGTGGACGGCCCAGGACCAGATGGAGGGATTATATTTCTCACCTGACCTGGGAGCGCCTGGAAATCCCCGGGGAAGAGGAGCTGGTGGAAGTGGCCGGGGTGAGGGCTGTCTGGGCTTCCCTCCTGAAGCCCAGACAGACACACGAATGAACGAACAAATACTCAGCCAAAAAAGCCCATCCTTAGAACAAAATAAACACTTTTCATCAGAAGTCTTAGATGTGTGCGAGGAGATCCTTGACTTAAAGTTTCCAATATGGCGACCAACACTGATGGGCTTCAAAACTCCACAAACGAACAAACAAACGGGTGAAATCACAGCCGCTATTTTACAGTCTCTGACCCTCCTCTTCATTGTCAAAGTTTGAACATTTCCATGACTTCATTCTGAGTCATCAGTGCTCCCGTCCAAGTCAAGAGTCCTAATATTAGGACTTGAGTACAACTCTATCATTAAATATGATTTTGCAAATAGTATACCAACACATTTTCCACTCGAGGACGCCATCTTTATCTCAGAGTTTTGGAGGACTTCAGGTTTTAAGACGTTTGCACTGCTGACGTCGATTCATCGGCTGAACTTCTTAAAGATAAAACAAGGTTGAAGCGTTGGTGACACCAACATATGGCCTGTGCAGTTTCCATCTTTAACCCTCTTAGAGATAAAAAACAATCTTTATTTTTAACACCGGCTCCCTGACAGGATCGTCCCTGAGTTTACATAGTCAGAGTCTCTAAAGTTGTACGGCGCTGTGAGTGATGGTCACACCTCCATCTGACGGTGTTATTGTGTGATAAACATCACACAGCGGGGCATCAAAAGGCCCGGTGATCTGAAGCAGGAAGTGAGAGGAGAGCGGCCTCGCCGCCGCCACATCGATGGAGTAAATGGAGAATGAAATGATGTCTGTCCGAGGTCATTGCACAGCGGCAGAGCGAGCACAGATAAAAGAAGCAATTCAGGAAGCGGCCGTGTACAAGGCTGGACCGCTCGGATTCATGTTTACACTGCTGCAAACAACTCATTTAATGAATCAGTGAATAAAATCTGCAAACGTTGGAAACAACGTCTCAGTTCTGAAGATCTCAACGCCGTTATAAACAGCAAAGGATGTTTTTAAAGTGGAATACAAAGACTGAAACGGACCGATTCAGTAAATTCACTCTTTAAGAGTCTATTAAATACAGATATAATCAGTTCTCACAGAATATGAGGGGGGGAATCAATTAATTATATTCATCTAAAAATATAAAAAAACAAATTGTACTTTTCCAAAAAATACATGTCTAGAAATATCAATAACAAATAAATAAATATCAATAATCTATCAGGGGTAGCATTCATACGTAACTTCTTTTTCTTATCCTATTATTACCGTATTTTTCGCACTATAAGGCGCACTTAAAATCCTTTTGGCTTGTCGGAGCACTGCAGCTACCGTAGCCTCGGGAGTTATTGACTGTTTTGTTTGGCGTAATGCGCTTTGTAATCCGGTGCGCCTTATGTATGAAAAAAGGCGAAAATAGACACGTTCACTGATGGTGCGCCTTATAGTGCGCAAAAATAAGGTAAGTTAAATTTTCGTTCCCAAGGTCCGAGCTGCAGCTTATCTTGCTCATGTGCAAATAAAAAACTGCAGTTCCTCAGGTGTCCAGTTGAGGCAGTGTTTAAAAGCGAGTTCAGTCCGTTCTCCACCAGAGGGCAGCATGTTTACGACAAAACAAACCCTCATTCTTACATCTTGAATTGGGAATGATTTTTGTACAACTTAGACGTAGACGGAGCGTTTGTGGTCCCGTTGTTGTCTGATGATAACCAAAGAAATCAAATTTCCCTAAAATGACTTTAGTTCCTCTAAAGTGAAACATCTCTGGTGGGGTGGAGAACGCTCCTCTTATCGCAGAGAATAAAAAAGTCATAGACAGGAGCCTTGGGGAGTAACAGCGGTGAAGATTCCTACATTAAAATGTTCTTGTCAGATTCAGTACACTCCCTGTGAACTTGAATCAGCGTTCTCCACAAAGACTCTCGCAGCACTCATGTCCCCGGCGTGCCACCCATGCTCTGCAGAAGAAGAAGAAAAAAACTGCAGCAGTAAAAAAGTAAAAAAGCGCTCCTCTCTGATCTTCCTGGAGCCGCTGCGTCTTGTTATTGTATTAATTTAGCTGCCAGATATTCTCTGTGTTTGTAATATTCCCCCGTCACTCGTCTCAGTCAATTCTGCCTCTGCTTTCTGTAATTTTCATGTTGGTCCCCATCACTCGCCTTAAACATAAATTAGTCCTGCGCCTGGTAAATACTGCTCTCCACCCCAGTCAGAGACAAAGAGAGTATCTACAGGAGGAATATACGAGCATCGATCGGCCCTCGTGGCCACGTCTGGTCTCCACAATAGCACGCTATTGATGTGCTGGAATTGCTTTTGAAGGCAGACAGATTGATATAATGGTGTGTGTGGATCCTCCAGGGCTGGGCTGCCAGAGCTCCAGTCTGATTCAACGACCTTGGGTCAATCCATCCATTTGCATCGGCCCTCTTTGGTGTTTGTGCTGCAGACATGGAGGTTCCTCCGAGGGGACTGCGGTCCTTCTCTGAACCAGCACCGGAACAGCAAATGGACCCTTTTACTCTCGCTGTTGATTCTTACTGCAAACAGGTTAATGTTATTGATTTTGTGTCCGCTGTGACCTGTAAAAGGGGATGTGATGGCGTGCTGGCAGTTTCTGTTTCCTCCCGCCTGACCTTCAGATCTGAGTTTGTGTTTTGACCTCTCTCACTGTAAACTTAGAGCTCGTGTGAAGACTTTATGTTTGTGTTGAGTTTGGTGCCCCCTGTGGACAAAGTTTGCTGAATCTTGTGTATGTGTAAGTCTGTTTTTAATGATTTTATTCATGATATTGACAGAGATAGTAGGATGAGTTAGTAGTGGGAACCAACTAAAGAAAGTCTAACACTCACTTTAGCGTGGTTATTCGTCTCTACCTCCTGCTATCCTTTCATACTGGTCACTTGTTGGACTTCACTTCCTCTTTTGACAAAGTAGACCCCTCTATCCTCTTAAACCATCTCAAACATCATGTTGGTACCCATGGTTGTTCTCTCTCCCATCTTTCTTAACCCCCAATTTCTACCGCATCTGGAATGGCGGCGGAAAGGCTGTATGCGCCAATCGCAGCTAATCGTTTCCATTTAAGTTAATGTGTCAATTTCCAACGGCTTCTTTCCGGACTCTGCAGCCGATCACCTGAGTTCTTCTTCTTCCGGACGCCACAGCATGTTGCATAAATCAAGCACAGATTAGCTTGTGCTGGAAAGGACACAAAATAAAACACTCCATGTTTCAGGATCGTATTTCACACCATGCAAACGGGCGGAGACGAACAAGTGAAAGGTTTTTAGACGTCATTTCACCCCGATGACACCATGGATGAGGAGATGCTGAGTCTAGAAGTAGATTTCCTCCTCTTGAAGGACACAATCTACTGCTTATATGTCTATGTGTCTGTCTCTATAGAGACAACTTGTTAACGCATGATTGCACCTGAATCCGTGGGTTGTTGTGAGGTCTTGCGATTCCCGCTATCCAAAATCTGCCACAAAATTCGCCTCACAAACACATCTGGTAGGAATAGGCGGATGGCGAAAATCGCTACCATTCAGGATGCGTTGGAAATTGTTGGTGACAGACAGATCCTTTTCCATCCAATCCTGTTTCTGTGCATCTGCTTCCACCACCCAAGGAGTCCCTTAAGGCTCAATATTAGGACCTGAACTCTTCACCCTGTACTTGACCCTCAGAGAGAATCAGGAATTACTGGACATCATGCAGCCAATAAGATTCAGACGTTCACTCTTAGCCTTGTGCATATTTGCAGAACAGAGGTAATAACTGAAAAGGAGTCACAGTTTGTTCCCCTGTCGGTAAATAAATATGCTCCTTTAATTCTGGAATCCCTGACATTGAGCTAAATCCTTTTCGAAAGGCGCTCACCTGCGTGGATCCAGAGGTAAAAGTCGTGCCTTATCATCACCTGTTTTCGTGCACTTTAGATAAATTCTGCGGGGATGTGTAACGTCGACTATATTGAACCTGAAAGATGAAAACTGTCAAAGTAGCAAAGGCTTCGGGCTGACAAAAGGGACACAGTCTCGCTGCTGATGTCAACTGCATTTGTTTGTTTCTCTGAGTGATTGCCGGTGTGTTTGTTGCTCTCAGCAACTTTTTCTGTTTGTTGTTGCACTTTTCTTTTCGCTGAGTTTTCAGCCGAGATGTGTCTCTAAAAAAGAAATCACACCAAGGCGAGAAGTAATATCTGGAGCAGCAAACATCGTGGTAGGTGGTCCATGTTTTCCTCCAAAATGAAAGCTCTGACCTTATATGTGGTCCTTGGTGGAGCAGAGCTCATGAGATTGTTTTCAGCTGCAGGGCTTCACTTTGTCTCTGTGTTTCTCTCGGCTTTTATTTTACTTTATTTACCCCTCTTTTGATCCCTCCACGTCCACCTCTCTCTGTCTGCACAGGACGCCGCCGCCGCCGCCGCCGCCGCCGCCGCCGCCGCTGCCGCCTCTGCACCTGGCGAAAAGCGGCCTTAATCCAATACTGGAGCTTCTTTCTTCCTCCGGGCTCTTCTTCACTCCTCTGATCCTTACTCTTGTTTTGTATGTTTTACGTCTGAAGGGAAAGTTCACTTTTCTCTCCTTGTGAAGATGTTTTAATTTAAACACACCTCCCGTCTCTTTTCTGTCAAACTGCATTTTTTCCTCTGAGTGTCTTTGTATGAGGAAATACCTGAGCAATATTCACCAGCTGATCATAACATCAAGAGCAGGAAAGATGTCTACCTGCAGAGTTTCCCCTGCTTCTGCATGTGAATGATTGCTTTTATTCTGGGGTGGGAAAATATAAATCTGAATTCTTCGACAGGAGGCAACAAAAGACAGATATAAATAACATCTGCTCCAGGAGGGATCCCTGTGTTTGGATGCCAAGACGTGTCTGCGTCAGGCTGCTGACTTTAAATTCAGAGCAGCTCTCCTCAGAAACAAAGACATGTGTTTGCGTCGGTAATTTGCAGGTGCAAAGCGTTTGATTTAACATACATTTATTTCCAAAGATGGGTTTAAACTTCCTGCTAGAAAAATATGATTCTACCGTTAGAGTTTCCGCCTGTGTGCTGCCTCAGCGGAGGTTTTTAAAGACAGATATAAGCTCTTAGTGCGAACAAATGTATGTGGAATAAAAGCCTCGGTGACACTAAAGGCGGGTTTGCATGACTGCTGTCTCTGTTCTGATTGAAAAGTCTGTGTTTACATCTGTGTCGACCCGGTGTATAAGCGCTCTGCTGAGAGGACTGAAGATCAGAAGGTCAGAGGATGGATGGTGGGAACAGAGGAGAGAAAGGTGATGCATAAATACCAGGAAAAAAACGGCAAAAAAGGAGCCTCTCGATAAGTAGAAACAAACCGACAGCTCTAGGAGGGACGACCAGAGCTTTAGGAGATGATGACCCAACAGGTGTGGAGGGGAGTCCACACCCTATATCACAGCCAATGAGAAGCTAAAGATTTGATAGACGTTAACATGACACTCGAGAAACCGAATTATCGCCTTATTCCGATTAAGACCAGACAACTGAAGGTCATGTAAACACTTTTGTCAGACTCTAATCAGAGTTTGAGAACTCTGATTAAGACACCCAGATAATGTGATTGGAATTCGATTTTCTCAGCACTTTCTTATTTATTTTGCGATTAAACATTTTTACACCAACTGAACCGGTTTTATGTTATGTCCTTTTCCTTCCCGAGCTGGGTTGTAACAACGTGGACAAGGAAAGAAGTCTGATTCAGAGAAAAAAACTTATTCTGAGCTTAGTCCAATTAAACTGTGCATGTAAAGGCACTGACTGTGAAGTTGTGAAGTTAAGATCTCTCAGACTGCAGAGGTTTACTTTCAGGTGTTTCCTGATCCATCCCAGAGACCTTCAATATCTAATCTGTCAGACAGGATCATACATAATTGTCTTGCATTCAATAAACAGGCTCCCCGGTGTATTTCCCATCATGCAAACACCACCTGTTTCCTGGCAGAGCAGATTTATGTCTGTGACTGATCCTGCTAAGAGCACCGTCGATGTTGGTAAACTCCTAAATCTTGACCGGACTTTAAAAATGTTTAATTTTCATGTCTTTATTTCATTCATGATGGTGTTTTACTTTTTAAAAACATGATTCATCCTGAGAAAAGAGTTTCTGATGAGTTCAGTTTCATGGTTTTGAGCACAAAAAGGCTAAACGTCATCTCACTTGAGCCGTTTTTGTGTCTTTTTTTTACTCGCGGAGAAAAGTAAACCAGAGGGTGTGTAATTGCACCCTCACATTTAGCCTTGTGAACACCCTGCTGTCAAATCGCTGCCATACTATAAAGTTTTCTTTTTTTCTCTTCCGTCTAAGTGGCTGAGAGACAGTTGGCGTCATCACCTACTGCAATAACAACCATAATTTCACCATCTGTCTCCCAATCCAATATTGGCTCTACTTCAGCTTTCTTATTATATGATATTATTTTCTAACCAGAGGTTGCTCGGATAAAGAGCGGAGGATGGTGCAGCACGAGGCTGCCATGGCAACACAGTGCCAGTGGTCATCGGGTCTCCAGATGTCTTTGAAATGGTCGGTGTGCATTCGCTTCAAACAGCACATCACACAGCGAGCCCTCTGAAGTATCCTGGTCTTACCTCATCCTTTCATCTGGGGCTAAATAAGTCTTTCCTTTTTCCGAACGCAGGAGGAGGAGAAGAGGAGGAACATAATAATCAGGGAGCGGACACTCAGGTCATTACAGTTGCAAAAGAAACTTTGAAACGGAAGAACGATCTTTTACCTCGATAGTCTCGTGGATTCGCCCCCGACACTCTGAGGAGCTGCACAAAGCTGAAAATGAGAGTCAATATTAAGAGAGTTTAGAGGTGGAGACAGTTTCAGCAAACATCTCCTTCCTGCGAGTAATCCGAGCGCCGTCAAGTATCAAACAAAAGCAAAGATGCATAGTGACTAAACCCTGTGATCGCCTCCTAAACACTAGCCCGTAGAGACACAGTCTGGACCCTGATCGGGATTGACGATGTTTGATTTTAATTAAAGCTGGGTTACATCTGAGAGAGATCTGCGGGGTGCCGCAGCTCAAGGAAGAACATTTATGATCATTTCTTCATGGAAATACAATCAGACCGAGACGCTAAGACAGAAGAACTACTGCGTCTGTAAAATGATTAATATGAAGATTATTACTTCAAGGAAATGATAAAGAAATGATCGGCAGTCAATGGACTGGCCTGAGGTCTCGCTACAAACAAGCGGCTGCTGGAAGAGAGTAGGTGAGTTGTGTTTAGTCTCTTTGCTAAAGAAATGAGTCAAAGTTAAAAAGATGTTTGGTGTCTAGTACTATGTCTGTGACCCTATATGTCCTGTTGATGAAGTTAGGTGCTGTTCTGAGCATTATTTGTGGCTATAGAGTGGCGTTTTGGTTGAGGGCGTGGCTCTCTGTATTTCTATTCTGCGGTCGTTACTAAAGTTGGTTTAACTAGAGAAGCAAGCGGTCGACAACATTCATCTCTGGAGGGGGGGTCTAACTCGGTGTTACGGTGTTGTTTGACCCTGAATTAAATTTACGCCGGAATATCCCTTTAACTATCAAAAAGGTCTTTTCAGAGGGAATCTTGAGTTTCTTCATGGAGTTCCTCAGGGCTCTATTCTTGGTCCTGTGTTATTTTCTATTTACCTACCTTATCAGTGAATTCTATATGAAATACCATCTATATGCCGACGACACTCAACTATATGTCCTCATTGAAAGACGCAACTTTTGTCTGAGTGAATTTTCAGCTGTTGTCCAAAGGAGATCGCGTTTACACAAACATATTTATGCTAACGTTGTTGTTTTGTATTTTAATGTCGGTCTGGTTTGGTTTTATCATTTCTGTTTATGGTTTCTGTGTTTTGGTTTTAGTTGGTTTTTGAGTCCACATCCTAACAGACTCTCCCTGTCTTTAATAGCTGAATATCCATCCCTCATTGAGCGCCTCCACACTCGCAGAGGCCTTTGGGACTGAGATGACAGAGGACAGTCCATTCAGGATGAGATTATAAACTGAAAAGCACATTATACCCACTCTGCCTCATTTGACTTTCAGCTTTGTCCATGGCTCACAGGTTATGATAATGGTTATGGACGCCGGGGCCCGCTGAGTATCTGCAGCTTTGCATTCATAACGGCAGCCGAATACAGTCGGCTTTCAGAAAGGCAGCGTGTTACTTCCCCTTCCTGTTAACACCGGCGACGCTTTTCTTTACAGGAAGGGCTCAGTGTCAACGCGGCTTTCTGTCAACTGAATGTCACTCATCGTTATTTCGGGCCTTTTGCAGAGGCTCTCAGCTTCTTCCCCACCTGTGCCCGATGCAAAGGCTGTTAAATTGAAAACCACAGCGAGGAACAGCGCAGGCTGCCTTATTATCAGGCGCCAGCTGGCTTCATGGAGTGCCCACTTCACCTCGTAACACAGGCCTCATTCAGGTACAAATGTCCTGTAATGTGCCCCCCTCCGCACACACACATACTTCCACACCATCTGCTCTCAATTATGCTGATTTGTATCTTTTTAACAAGGAAGCTTAAGCGCTAGTTTGACTCAGAGAAGCGGAAATGAGGTGTGTGTGCGTGTGAGTATAAGTGTGTAAGACAGGAGAAAGTGTTCCTGATTCTTCACCAACTTAAAAATGTTTAAAGGTGTGACACTTGTTTGCGGAGAAAAGGAAAAGCAGAGCACCTCTTAGTTTGAGAAAGTCGACCTGGAGTGTGACTTGTTTCAGAGCACAGATGGCATGTGTTATAAAAATCCTCTGGTGAGATTGAGCTACCTCTCACAGAGTCAGAACACTTCCTCATCTAACCCAGACTGAACTCCACATCTTTAGCCACGCTTGTTTGTTTTAAAACTGAATCAGGACTCAAATCTGCACAAAAACTCGTCTCCATGGTTTGACTAAAAGGAGAGCGTGAGCTGATCTGCATTTTTACAAACTTAAACTGTCACATGGATGGCAGGTTCATCTTTAGACATGTTGTCAAACAGTCGGCTCCAGTTTTCTGTAAAGTTCTGTAACTTTCAGGTTGTTCTGTGACCGTGTAGCTGTGTAAAAAGTAGCACCCATGAGCTGTGTCCATATCATTGGCCTTCTATATCTGCCCTGTCTGAAGGACCTTTGACATTTAAGTGAAATTCTGCAAATCTGTGCACTTTGCTCCACTTCTGTTGTTTTGCTGCACAGAGCTGCACTGTGCACTCTCATCCTGATGGTGTGAAGTTTTATGGGATAAAAAAGGGAAATTCTTCACCAGCTTTTCACTGTTTGTATCCAGTTTAAACTCTAACAGGGTCACCAAGATCCCCAAGCGTCCCCCATCGTTTATGTTGACCCGGCTTTTTAGCTCTTGTCCGGTCTACCTCCGTTTTAAGCGCCCGTTATTCCTCCAGAGTCTCCGGTATTTACTTTGTTTTCTTGCTTGTGTCGGCAGTCGTGGCCAAAGGAGGATTCAGACAATTTTCCGAACTTTCTGGTTGGATTCTACTGTCCGATATTGTAGCACGCTAACTTTGTTTGGGCTCCTGAACGACACGGGGAGCAGCGTCAGGGAGCAGCGTTGGGGAGAACGGCTTTGTTTACAAAAAATGTAAAATATTGACTATACAGACATAAGAGAACACAGAGATATCGATATATTCCCAAATGTCATCAATAACTAAGAGCTATTGACTGATGCTTCTTTAACGGATTCCTGCCTACTCTACCTTTAAACTCCAGAATGAGCAGCTCAAAACAAAAAACTGTTTTTTTAACACTAAAGAGTTTGTGCATGACTACTCTTCAGAAATACTTCAGTGCAAATTCCACCGACTCTCAGCAGAAGGTAAAAACTCTGCAGGGCTGTTGGTGGATCCGATGTTATTTTCAGTGAAATTCATTTGCACAAAAAAGTGCATATTTTGCTGTAAATATGCATGATGGCTCATATCAATGTGCAATGATGTTTTTTTTCTCTGCAGCAGTTTGTGGAGCGATAAACAGTTTGCACAAACGTTCGGCTCATTTGCACAAGTTTAGCATTCACAAAAGCAGCACAGTCCTTCTGTGAAACTTCGATTTGTGTTTGAGCAAAACATGTTTTCTGAAGTGAAATCAGATGTTTTAAAATCAGTCCATCAAATCAAGAGTCATTAGTGAGTCTTTTGTTGCCGGACAGTTAACATTACTAAAGAGGAAGTCTTAGTCCAGATACTGTCTGATCTTAAGGTTGTGATCCGGTTTGATGGTGCCTCCTGGATTCAGTCAAACTCAGATTTCAGTTTGTTTTTGTTTCTGAGTTGAATTAAATCCTCAAATCTAGTCCATTTTCTAATAAAGCAGATAAAATACTGATTTAGTTCAGGTCACCATTCACTTGACCTTTAACCACCAAATTTTAGTTCCTTTATCCTCGAGTCCAAGTGGCTGGTTTTTCCAAAATTTGAGACTTTTCCTCCAGGCGTTCCTTAGATATTGAATTATTGATGGATGAGCTGAGTGGTTTCCACTTTAGTGCCAAATATTTGAAACCAAGCAGGGTTTTTTTGGTCATGTTTTTAGTAAAATTCACCTCAATAGACTTGAAATAAACCACATCTACACCTTTATCTACGTCTCAGTGAAGACTAGAAGAAGGTTTTTCTTGAGGTAACTGAGGAAACTCTTAAAGGTGTTCTGATCGAAGGAAAAAAAGCGAAATAAAGCGAATAATAAAATGTAAATATGTGAACACCAGCTGAGTAAGAGCAGCACTAAAGAGCAGGAGGAATTACATGCTTTACACTGCTAATGAATCTCAACAAAAACTCTTACAGTATGTCGCTGATGCATTAGTGATGTGTTGTTGTTGTTGTTGTGAGTTTGTGTGATAATAAAGCCCATTATAATAATCACATATATAATCAGTGACAGATGTAAGCGGAGGAAATAAACAAACAAAGCTCTCACTTTAAAGCTGCAACCTGCCAGATTTGACTGATTTATTACTTTCATAATTCTCGCCGCGTGCTCGCTCTTCTTCTTCTTCTTCTTCTCGATCGAACCGCTGACCTTCAGATGTCAACATCCATAAAGCATCCCGACGCGCCGCGAAAGCAGCTGATGCAAGCAGAGGAAATCTACAGTCCTGGAAAAAAAAAGGAGTTTGAGTTTTCAGCTGCATGTGATCGAGCTTTTTCTGCTCTTTTAATCACAGGAGAGGAGGTTTTTACCTGAAGACGTGAGTTTTCAAGACTTTGTTGATGTTTGTACAGCAGACTGAAACTCGTATGGATGCTCTCCGAGGTTAGAAACTTTGACTTTATCTTCTACTTTAACATTGACTGAGGTGAAAGGTCATTACAGAAGCTGTACTTTCATTTAAAAGACTTTTTCGTGCTTATAAAACTGACAGGAACTTATATAGATGCTGTCTTATGATAAACAAATTGAAACATGACCTTTGGCAGCAAGACTGACTTTTTTTAGATGATACAGAAACGGCTCTATTCTCGCAGTTGACAAAATAAATATTCACAGGAGATCGTGTAGTTAACTTAGCATGGAAAACTAACTCCAATCTCCACCGCATCCAGTTGCAGTGGTGATTTTCGCCGTCTGCCAATTCCTACAGCATCCATTTATGAGGCGAATTTCTTGGCGGATTACGGACAGTGTTAATCACGAGAACTCACAAGAACCTGCAGATTCACGTTCAATCTCACGATAACAAGTTGTCTCTCTAAAGACAGACACATAGACATATAAGCAGTAGATTGTGTCCTTCCAGAGGAGGAAATCTACTTCTAGACTTCTAGAATCAGCATCTCCTCATCCATGGTGTCATCGGGGTGAAATGACGTCTAAAAACCTTTCACTTGTTCGTCTCCGCCCGTTTGCATGGTGTGAAATATGATCCTCCTGAAACACGGAGTGTTTTATTTTGAAAAGAAGCTGGATGTTTTATTTTGTGTCTGTGCCCGACTTCCTTTCCAGCACGGGTTAATCTGTGCGGAATTTATCCGCCATGCTCCGGCGTTCAAAAATTAGAACTCTTGTGATCAGCTGAGGAGTCCGGCGATCTGCAGAGGAACGGAAAGAAGTCGGTGTAAATTGACACGATAACTTGAACGGTTACGATCAACTACGATTGGAGGATACGACCTTTTCATAGCCGTTCTTGATGCGGTTGAAACTGGGTGTTAGAGGATAAAATAAGGGAAGACTGTTTCTCCACAGGGGGCGCTATAATTGGTTTAAACCAAAAGTTGCTTACAGGAGCTTCAAGTTGAATATTCTGTTTGTTTTTACTCGTCATCATCACGGTCACTTCAGATTCTCTCATTTCATTACGACTCATTAACTGAAGGTAATTGTGCGCCTGTCGGTTTATTGATGAAAACATTTGTACCGTTTTACTTCTGGTCTCCTTTCCTGCATTCGAACCTTTAACCACCTAAACATCCTCCCGGGACTTTAACCTCTCTGAACACACGCACAAATATCAATAATGATTTAGTTATTTCTCCTTTTTCTTCCTTTAGAAAGCTGCGGGGTGTTATCTATCCATCACACATCCGTCTAATTCCACTGGAGTGTCTCGGAGAAAGCCGTCACAATCTTGCTCTCTGCGGGGTGTCAATTGCACATCAATATCGCGCACGTCAATTGCAACGTTGACGTGCATTCAGCCGGAGAGAGAGAGAGAGAGAGGAGCAGACAGGAGGAGGAGGTGTGGTTGATTCTTCAGAGACAATTAAATTTAAGCTCATCATCAAACTGGAAAGGCACATCGAGTGACAGAAAACATCCACTAAATGATCCACTTTGGAGCGTTTCTGTCTTCTCCACTTAAACTCCAGTTCATGTGTTTTTAAAGGTACAGTAGTTTTGACCGGTGTCTTCAAACCGGCTCACAGTTACGAGGGTTACACACATATTACAGTGCATCACTGTTGTCTATAGGTATGAGGATGAGGAGCAGATGAGAACAGCCTCAGGCATCGTTTTCTTGACACTCGTGAAATTGATAAAGCATGCATGAGAGCGCGCTCGCCTCGTTATGTTTGTACCGCGGAGGGTTGATGACGAGTGTGAGCCTTGAATATTTTTAGATGAGATGATGAAACTCTGCATGAAGTCTTTAAGTCTGATGATGATGATGATGATGATGATGATACAACATGGAGGTACAAGCACAGAAACTCACACATAGGAAGTTAAAGAACCTCTCAGGTTTAATGCACATTCGACGAAAACCCAAAAGCCTCTTTTTCTTTCACCGTCAAGTTTGGCATGAGTTTGCAGCATTAGTGACAAACAATTAAAAGCAGATTTAAACCAGATATAGACAGGTAATTAAAGGTCCACTTCAAAAACAAACTCCCCTTAGGTCAAGCGCGATGCGATTTGGCGACTGTCCGGGGGGAAAAAAGACGCGTCCTCAGGTTTTTTAAAAAGCAAGTCATGCAAACAGAAGTCAAAATGAATGTGTCCACACAGATAAAACACAAAGACAGTTTCTGTGACGTCCTCCTGCACAGATCTGAGGTGATGCTGCAGACGAGGAAGAACAAAAACCATCCCCCCCCTTCATCCTCATCTCTGCAGACTCTGCAGCAGAAAACCAGAACAAAGCAGCCGATCTTTAACTTAATCCTGCAACAACACCAATAAAACTTAACTTTAACCTCCAGAGACACGTCTGGAAGTCCTTAATGTTGATTTTCTATAACAGGACGTGATCCTCAGGACTTTATAACTCTGTTTGTCTTTTCTTCTCTGCGCTGCTGTAACTTTAATCGACTTGTTTTTTTGAGTTTCAGTCCAAATCAGCTGGAGAAGATCAAACAAACATGTACTTTTATTCAGATATTACACATGCACTCAGAGACCAAACAGTAAATCCAAACAAAGAGACGACAGAAACCCTCCAAACTTCAGTCAGGTCTCATCCAGGACAGAGGCACAAATTCAGAGTCTGACAACTTCACGCTCTTACAGACATTTTCTTCAATCTTCTGGTTTCACTCCGACTTTCTCCACCAAAGTGAAAACATTTGGTTGATTTTTATGCAGATTTTTCTAACTGCTGCAGGAGCGAGCCGGACTCTAATGGAAGAAGTCCCACAATGCAGTTATCCGTTAATAATGTGTAGGAAGATTGAGTCTGATGATGATGATGATGATGATGATGATGGTGCCTTTTGAAAGCAGCGTCCTCCTCTATAGAGAGTCTATGAAAAGAGCGGCAGGTTTCCACGCATGTGTACTTTCACATGAACCAGAATAGAGCTTTAACTTTGATCTGTGATTATTCAGAAATGAGGGAAAATATACTTTAATATTCTTCTCTCACAGAGAAGCAGCAGAGCAGGATCAGATAAAAACAGATCAGTGAGGGTGTTATATCATCAGGTCACCTTTCTCTGGAACAGAGGACCGACAGGTTTTAACTGATGGTCAGTGTTAGTCCAAAAACAGGTCTGTGCACGGTTACCCACGTTTTAAAATGACACATGCACGAGTTTATTTTATAAGAGGGGCTGCACAATACAGTACAACAGCAGAGTTTAGCAGTGACTTTTATCTGCAGGCCAAAGGTTACGTTCAAGAACTCTTACCCCCAATTTCCACCGCATCCAGAACGGCTACGCTATGGAACGGCAGCGATTTTTACCAATTCCTACCCGATCTGTTTGTGAGACGAGACGAGACGAGAACTCACAAGAACCCGCAGATTCACGTTCAGTCGTGTGATAATGAGTTGTCTCTATAAAGACAGACACATATAAGCAGTAGATTGTGTCCTTCCAGAGGAGGAAATCTACTTCTAGACTTCTAGAATCAGCATCTCCTCATCCATGGTGTCATCGGGGTGAAATGACGTCTAAAAACCTTTCACTTGTTCGTCTCCGCCCGTTTTCAAGGTGTGAAATTCGATCCTCCTGAAACACGGAGCCAAAAAGACGATGTAAGTTTCCATGTCTGACCGTTTCACTTTGGATCGATGTTGATCTACAAAAAGACGACAGAGTTTCACTTCAATCTCGATTGTCTTATTTTTTCCTCCTCTTACCAAACCTTTTCCAACAGCTCTGCACGCCGGGTTGAAGAGAGCTTTTTAAAAACTCGAGCACACCTGTTAACCCGGTAAAACGTTTCTGAGTCCTTGTACTTCCTCCCTGAGCAGCATGTGAAATCAGCGGAGGTTGAATTTGTAGATTTTTATGCAAACTGCCGCTCTGAGCTTCACTTGATTATAAACGACTCACCTTGAGACAGAAAAAGCGTGTCAGAGGTGTTTTTTTTTTTTTTCTGTGTGTAAACAGCAGCAGATAAACAGCCGAGGGCCGTTCAGCGTGAAGACTCCGAGTGATTAGAAACAGTTTACGAGTTTCTCACTCTCTCTCTCTCTGTCTATCAGAAAAGCCGTCTGTCTTTCACCCTCTCTCTCTCTCTCTCTCTCTCTCTCTCTCTTACAGAGCTGTCATTGTTTGACTCCACTCACGCTGACGGATACAGGAGAGGGTGTAAATGTTAAACACATGTACCTCTTGACCTTTACGTCTTTGGTACAAACGCTGTCTGTTTGTTTTTCAGGGATGGATATCGATGTTCGGACAGTTTGGATGCAGAAATATGAAGAAGATATTTCATCAGAACATTCCTGAAACCTTAAAGGAGGGGGTGAATTTTGCAGGATAAGACGATGCAGTAAAGCACCTGTGCAGAAAACGAGTTTATCTTTGCGGCTCTGCTGGCCGACAGAATAAAACTACCCTTTCCTGACGTGAATCTCTTACAGTAAAAGAACTCGCTCTTTCTCTCCTCGTTCGGGGCGCCCCTGTTGGACTTGGTTTGGTGGTTATGGAAGCTAAATCGCTTTTGACAGCAGGAGTGCCGCCGTCAGCCGCCACAGAGACATCATTCTGCGTGTTCTTGTGCGTGCATTTACATGAGTCAGCATGTTCTGTGTGTGTCTATTAAAAGTCCATTTTCTTCACAGATTCTCTCTCAGCCGCTCGTCTGTTCTTGGATCCATCCTGGACCGTTAGTGGATACGAGACGCCCCGATCTGTCTCTGTGACAGTCTGAGCAGCCTGCTGAGAGCGCCGCTGAGGCTCTCCGGGTGATAAATATGAACTTTCTGAACTTCACTTGACATCTCAGAGATCTTTCATGAGCCCTGCTCCTTTAAACCCCTAAAAAAATGAAGTTTCTACATGTCACTGAAAAGATTTAGCCCCAGACTCCTGTGAAACTTCAACGCTTTAAAACTCTCGACCCAAATTCACCAAAGATGTGAGATATGTTTTTATTCCTCGGCACACACTCTTGTCTCTAAAACCTGTGCCTACAGTACCCACAATGCAATTCTGTGGCAGAGGTCACGTTATTGATAGCAGCTAACAAACTTTGAGCCCCAACAGAGACAAAGACCGGATAAAGAGCCTCTTTTTATCACCAGATAATCTTTTATTTCCTTTCTGTGGTCGATTTTCTGATAATTCTGATATAATTCAGTGACTGTTGATCCTCGACTGTCTGTGAAAAAGCTTGAAGTGATTTTACAGTTTGTGTTTTTTCAGGTTTCCTGGTGTTTAATAAAGTAAACTCTGTTCCTTTACGCTGTTACCTTCAGACAGAGTTAGCAGGTCAAAGTCCTGTTGGGGTCCACATGGATCAGGGACCGACCATCGGATTGTTCTATTACTTGTTCACATGTGGTGTTTTATTTTGAAATACCGGATGACATGCGCGGTTTTCGTGCTTGACTTCCTGTCTGGAACAACCTTCTCTGTGTGGATTGTAAGCGTAAAGCTGCAAAAAGAGACTCGCCTCGTATCTTTAGCAGAGCTGCTCTCGATACGACGTTGCGACGGAGCTGATACACTTTCTGTACGCTTTGTTGCATTGATTAGAATGGAAACTTATTTGCTGTGTGATGCGAGACGCTAAATACAGATCCTGTGTGTCTGGCTGCAGAGTTTTGACTTCATGGTAATCTTCGGATATTGTGCTAACAGACGCCAGAATAAAGTCCATCACAGTCGTCCAGTTTGGAAGAGAAAAAAAGACTTTTCTGAGTCAGGAGGAGAGAAGAGTGATCACATCAGTAACAGAGCGTAGAGCTGAGTGTCATCTGCATAGAAGTTAAAGTCTGCATTGAGGATTTACCCCTTATAGCCCGTTCACAGCTACAAAAGAGGACCTAAGCATCTACCTGTCTATCATAGCCGCCATTCCTGCAACTTTTATCATTAAATGTATGAAACTTTGAAATAATTCAACTTTCCAAGCTCTTTAGAAACTCTTTAGCCTCAGACGGACACACAAGAAACGTGGATTTCTGCTAAAAACACAATCTAAATAAATAAAATGCTAAGAAATAGGACATGCAATTAAAAAAATCCCCAATGCAAGAAATCAAGTGTCTATCTGGATAGTTATTCTGACATTTCCCCAATGGAAACAATAAGAACCATCAATAGATGATCAATAAGGAGAGAGTCTATGAGGAAAACAAGGTAAAGGTGCAGGAATATCAAACACACGTCAGACTGATTCTTGATTGTTGGAAACCACGAGTGAAATTCACAGTTTTTCATTCAGGAGGGAAAGTATGGGATCTGTCCTCCACCTCCACACACACACACACACACACACCCAAAAACACAGCTGGAGAAAACACACACTCCTCTGAGTGCACTTTACCTGTTTTTTCTTCCTCAGGTCCAAAGAAAAGCAGAGCAGGCAGGTGTCCATGTCCATTTTCAGCACACTGTGGGAGTGCAAATCAGGCTTTTCTTTGTGTTTCACCAGATACATCTGAAAAAAAGGGGGAAAAACACCCATGCATGTGCACTGCTTAATAGAATCGACACAGAGAGAGTGTGTGTGAGTGTGTGTTTCTGTCTTTGTGAGAGCTTCTCCTCGACGGTGGTACAATGTCTCGCTGGAAAACAGGAACTTTGCTGTGAAGAAAGCATCAAAAACTAATGACAGGCTCACACTAACCACAGGGGGACAAGCACAACATGTACTTTCTAAAATGAATCAGTTTTTTTAAGTGGACCGCGCGGTTCTGAAAAACGGACAAAAGGCGAGACGGCGGATAAAAGAAAGACTCCGATGAAGTTAAAAATCTGAGAGGTGGCACCAAATGTTTTTTTTTTTTTATCAGGTCTCCTCAGAAACTGGAGGTGAGGACATACCCTCACTACTTAGAAAACCCTGTTGCAGATTTTTATTGATAATCATAATCAAACATTATTCTGATTCATCGCTACGTTGACGACACTCTGCTGTATCTACGTTTGTGTGGATACAGGATAAGGGTATTCGTGGCCTGTGAGTGACACTATTTCAGCTTCAGAGACATTATTATGGTTCAAACTTCTTATTCAGGAACAAAACTATCCTCTAGATTTGTCAGGATAAAGAAAGAGTCATGGAGAGCATGGATGTTCAAGTGAAACAGAATTTACAGAGAGATCTGTACAAAAGCCGCCGCCGTCAGAGTCTCAGGGGTCTTTTATAGACATTTGTAAAGGAGACCTCAAACACACGTGTGGAGTCAAACACCATCTGACCTGGACGAGAATAACGTGACCTCTTCACCTCATCTGCGACTACAGCGAGAGAAAAACCAGCATCAAACTGAATACAGGCTTTTCTGATGAAAACATGATTAAAACTAACAAGATTAAAAAGCATTGGTGCTACTGTAGATGCCAACAGACTACCAGCAAACACAATGTTTGCAGGACTTCTACAACGAGGATAAAGTGACATAGTCCAGGACCCGAGGGAGGACAGTTTAGCGATGGCGCTACAACACGCTACAGCAGGTCCGTTTGACAAGAAACACTTCTGTTACAGACACTTGTCTTACTTTGTTAAAGCGGTTTACCTGTCCAGCAGAAAGGTTACAGGGTCACCAAGATCCCCAAGCGTCCCCCATCGTTTATGTTGACCCGGCTTTTTAACTCTTGTCCGGTCTACCTCCGTTTTAAGCGCCCGTTATTCCTCCAGAGTCTCCGGTATTTACTTTGTTTTTCTTGCTTGTGTCGGCAGTCGTGGCCAAAGGAGGATTCAGACAATTTTCCGAACTTTCTGGTTGGTTTCTACTGTCCGATATTGTAGCACGCTAACTTTGTTTGGGCTCCTGAACGACACGGGGGAGCAGCGTCTGCCTCACAACCAATCAGGATGGGGGAGGCGGAGAATGGCTTTGTTTACAGTCAGAAAGAGCGGCGTGCTCTGAAATTTTAAAAAGTTGACTACACAGACATAAGAGAACACAGAGATATCGTGATATTACCAAATGTCATCAATAACTAATAACTATTGACTGATATTAGAAGCTGTTTTGTAAATACACCACAAAAAAAGATGCTTCTTTAACTGATTCCTGCCTACAACACCTTTAACTCATAAACCCATCTTCCGCATTGAAGGAAAAATCTCATGACATCTTCTTCTTCTTCTTCTTCTCTTATTTACACCCTCGACCTCCAAACAGTCCCCCTCAAGGTGTAAATAAAAAACCGTACCCTCCTACCCCGGCACAAAAGCTTTCAAAGCCCTCGACTTGATGGATCGCTGAGATTGAAGGAACCTTATGTGGCATGACACACACACACACACACACACACACACACAGATGGTCCAATCTGTCCTGAGAATCTGAGCCGTTCGCTCTTGTGCGCCTGCTCTCTGCTCTGAAGGTCACTGTTTTCTGTATCAGTGACAGAATCAGGAATTTTCCATCTTTCCTGACAGATTCAGGCCTCAGGGAGATTTTTCCAACGCCAGAGTCAAAGGTTGTGTGCATGTATGTGTATGTGTGCGTGTGTGTGAACATACTGGCGTTACGGTGCTGACATGTGCAAGGACACCCTAGAGCACGTGTGTATGTGCATGAATCTGTCGAGATGAGAAAACATTCATTTTCCCACCAGGGGATTCCTTTTGAACGCGCACATTAGCAGGCTGGAAACACGCCGTCTGACACACGCTACCTTCACAGCATATACGACTCTTCTTGATGCTGTGGTGCAGCTAATAACACAGGATACATGCACTGAATGTTGAGTAAGCTGAGGCAGAATTTACATATGTTCTGGTGCCATGTTTTCTGTCTGATAGGGTCATTTTTAAAGCTGTTGACACAAGGAGACAATCGGACAGTTGTTCCAGACTTCAAACACGATGGGCCCTCTTTTTGTAACACTCCAAAATCATGGTCTATGGCACAAAGTAAATCAAAGTGTGTCTAACCACTTATAAGTCGTCAAGCAGCACTTTTGAGGATTGAAAAATGAGCCTATAACTCTGTTTTGGCCAGTTTCTATGTGCATCTGCATGTGTGCAGTGGTGCGCATGATGGAGAGCTTGACCTGTGCACGGCTGAGGTTACGCTGGTCTGTCAGGAGATATCAGTACGAGTGTTCTCGTCTTCTTTCAGTCTGAGATCCTGATGCATTTCTGTGAGGACTGTGCAAAGTGGACTCAGATGGTTTCTACGATCTTGCAGGAAAACACGGCTGCACCATGGGCTTCAGACTTTGGACTAGGTTTTTGTCTGTCAAACTCGGGATGCGGATGGCCGTGATGTTTGCCGTACGATCGGCGGATATGACTTTTTTGTAGCCATTCTGGATGTGGTGGAAATTGGGGTTAAGTCTGAGATGGGAAAGAGTCACTTTTTGCAAGCCCAAGTTTAGTCTCTCAGAGTGTCAATATATCATATAACAATAAAACCAAGGCTGAAGAGACATTATCTCATTTATCAGATTGGACATAGACAAGAGTAAGGAGCCAATGGTAATCGTTAAGTTATTGATCACAGGAAGTTGTCATAAAGGATGACAAATGACTGAATATGTTGGTAAATATCAGAAAAGGCCTTCAGGTGATGTGGTGTGGGAAATTACAGATGGAGACCAAAATTCAAAATAGAAAGACTGTCCATGATTGTCCAAGTTGAGACAAGTCATGTTAGAGTGCGACTTCCGTCCAAGACTCAAACTCAGTGCACCACTTCTGCACCTAACCACGCCTCATTTCAAATGTGGGTGCAAATTCACTCCCCATTGGCCCTGTGTGCACCAGATTACCAGTACCTGCAGACGACTAACTAACTGTAACATGAGAATGTGCGATTACATAACCACAGGTCCCCAGTGGACGTTTTTAACACAGTCATGGACACAGCTCTGGGTTGATTTCAGGTGAAACATTTACAGAGAATAAAACTGAAACAGCGATGCTGCATTTACGCCGCGTCGAAGGCGCTCCTGACCTTCTTATCCTTGCTTGCCTTTGTGCTTTTCCCTCTCTATATTTCTCTCCTCCTCTCCTCCTCCGGCGATATCAGCACCGGTATTATTTTGACCAGGACGTCACCGCTGACAAATACCCTCGTCCCACAGGGGCCCAATCTCCCCATCCTTCTTCCCACAGAGGTGCCCTTCATGTAAGTGGGAAAATTTAGCATCTGTCTCTAACACACACCGGTGTACACACACACGCTCGCTCTGCATTCAAACCCGGGTGACAGATTCACAGTAAGAGTTGAGTTATTACATGATTCAGACCTTTGTCTCCTTGTCAGCTGAGATGATTCATGCCTCTGGGTGCCCCTGTTCGCCGCCCGCCCGGGCCTCCCCTCCCCCTCCTCAGTTTGTCTGTTTCTCACAGTCAAATGCTTATTCATGAATGTACACACAGATATACACTCCAGGCGGCCGTATCTGCGCCTCTGGAAATATGACGGTGCTGTAAATCACTGCCCTGAAAGTGAGCTCAGACTACCGAGCAGAAAGGTCACAGTTAATATTAGTCAGTTCAAGAGTTATAATGCATCAAAAGCTTAAAGTCAAACACAAGATAAAGAGCTGAATCATAAATGTGAAAGTTGACTCGAGTTCAGACAGCGAACAGCCTGTCCAAGTCTGCTCTGGTCCTCATTAGACATGCTGTTTTCTCATCGGCTGAAACAAACAGGAAAGAGTCGTCAGCGTAGGGTCGAGATAAATCTGAACATATCAGCGTGGGAGCAAAAGGACAGTCATAAATAAGTTTCTTTAACATGCAGCCCTTCTGACTTACTGCTATAAGGTTGATCCTCTGATCCCAGGAACCAAATTTACATGGAAATTATTCAGTGGAAATGCTGAGTCAGCATTTCACGGGTTCTACATTTATATGACTTCTTCTTTAGTTCTTTAACAGCTTCTACATTCAAACTCTTTCTCCCTATTACTCTGCATGTGCTCTTCAACAGTTCCTACATTTGTGAATCTTCTGCTTCTTCAGCTCTTCAACAGTTCCTACATAAATGCATTGTTCAAATTCAGCTCTTCAACTATTCATTCTTTCATACAACCTCTCCTTCTTCCATTTTAGCTCTTCAACATTTTCTATATTCATATAACTTCCTTTTGAGTTACTTCCAGCCCTTTAACTGTAACTATATTCATACTTCTTCAGTTCTTTAACAGTTTTTACATTAAAACTTTCTCCTTATTACTCTGCATATGCTCTTTAACAGTTTCTACATACATGCAACTTCTATTTCTTCAGCTCATCAACAGTTTCTACATAAAAACATTCAATTTCAGTTCTTTCATACATCCTGTGCTTCTTCTACTTTAGCTCTTCAACATTTTCTACATTTATTCAACCTCTCCTTATTTTTTAGTTCTTTAACAGGTTCTACATTCAAACTCTTTCTTCTTATTATTCTGCATATGCTCTTCAACAGGTTCTATATTCATACAACTTCTACTTCTTCAGCTCTTCAACAATTCGTTCTTTCAGACAACCTCTTCTTCTTCTATCCTCAGTGCCTGAACATTTCTCTATATTTATACAACCTTTGCCTCTTAGCTTCATTACTTCTTCTACCTTCTTCTACATGGAGGGACTAACTGCAAATCTTCTCTCTGATATTGAACCGGTAGAAGCACCAGATGACAGTGGCTAATGTGTCTATATGAATTGAACTTATCCTGATTGATCATGTACGTAAGCTTTAAAACATCTGCAGTTAATCCTCTCAAGGTCTTTCTCTCTCAGTCTGACTTTCTTCGTCCACGTCTTCACGCCGTCTCGTCATTCACCGCTCTGCTCCATCTCCTCACCGCATGGCTTCAGCACGTCGCCCACATTTCCATATCTGATCGGCCCAGCACCCTCCCCTCCCCTTATCTCTGTCCACTCGGCTGCGTACAGATGTGTCGGCGGTGTCGAACCTGTGTTAAATAAGCCTGCGAGCTCAGCGGGACGCTTCTCTGGCGCCGGAAGAACAGATGTAATCCCCCCTCTGTTTGAATATGGCTTACAAAGTGAAAGCTTCCCTGCACACCTGCCTCACAGATAGCCTCGTGCAAACAGCTCGAGCCGTGTTTGTTAAAAGAGCGGGCCGCGCTTATCTCCTCCCGCACAAAGTGGACGTTGGGCAATCGAACAGAGCAGCCCACAGGGAAGGCATCAAGGCCGGCTGTTATCCTGAGTCAAAAACAACACAAAAGTGAGAGTGGTTTGGATGTTTCCTCCACATTGTTTCTTGACTATTTCTTTAAGACAAAACAGGTCATACTTTGGTTTATTTATATTATAATGCATATGAAGAAATACATAAAGCAGCTCAATCCAGAGGCTTTAAAGGCATGATTGACGATTGTAGAGATTGGTAATTATTATGAACCTCGTTTCTATGGTGATCATGGTCCTATAGTGCGATCTCCACAAAGTGAAGAGAAAAAAGAACGGAACAAATCTGTTCACCCTATCAGGTGCAGGGCTGCAAAAACATTGACCAATAGGAGCCATCCATCCCAGACAGCTCCTATTGGTTCAGGGGGGGAGTTATCGTGGAGCACAGATGGGAGAGGTTTGTGTGTGGGGGGGTGGGACGCTTTCTTCAAATCTGCTAGTTTTTTCTACTGCTTCTCAGATGGTCAACCATGACTTTAACACGTGACGCAGCATGTTATAGTTGAGATAGACTCATTGTTAAACTTGGTGCTGCATGTTCCTGATAGAGACTGACATTGCTGTCATAGATAAGTGAGGCTTCAGTAATAATATAATGTATGCAACACTGTTCTAACTTATAATGCTGATTTGGAGCTGAGGGATGTTTTCGTCCCCTCCGCTGACATTTCCCTCCTCCCCTCATTTCACAAAATTAAGCCGAGCTGTTTGTGTTTTCTCCGACAAACTAATGGACTGCATTTGTTCATTTGTTTTGCACTGCAAACTCAAAATGGAACGCTTAAAGTTTTATGAATTTGGCTTTTGCACTTTCCGAGCCCGAATATTTCTCTGTAAGCAGCGTTCGCTGACCACTCGCAACCTCGGACTCTCCATTATAGGAGATGAAATAGTAATGACGACAACAAACCAATAAAGAAAACAAGGAAAGGAAAAGTTCAGCTCCAGCGCTGATCTTTGACTCACAACCGCCTCTCCCATCAAACAGGAGACGTCGGTTTGATTTCCTGCTGAGCACTTCCCATGATGCTTTAAGGAAGATGTTTTTTATAGTTTGGACGAGTTCATAAAAGCAGCCAAAATGAAATTCTCATTTTCTGGCAGATATTTGCGCTGACCTGCAGGTCTTTCGATTAGTGTGTGCATTTCTCCGATCCCTCTTCTCCGGCACATTTCCTAAGTCTGCTGCCCTTTCTTTTTATACTCCACATTTACTCTGCACTCACAGAAATATTAATATTTGATGGGCCACAGTTGGAGAAATGCAAGTATAGCCTCCACATGTGCAGCGGTAGAAACGCACAAGAGTGGACAGGAGGCGTCGAAATTCAGAAATGCTTTGAGGCGTTTTTCACGGGGTGACGGAGACGGTTCACTGGAAGAGAAAGAAGTGACTATTTGACTGCAGATGGACGCCAGCAGACAGGGGGCCTGATTTTCGTGCCTCGCGTGGCGCAGGCGCAGCATAAGTCAGGTCCTCCACGTCAATAAAGCATGCCCAAGTTCATTTTGGTATTGTGGTGAGCGGCACAGCTAGGCGTAGGTATCCCCCCTCCCTAACTCAGCTCCTCCCAGCGGCTAAAGTCGTAGAGAGGGAGGGGATAAGGCGTGGAGTGGGTTTAACACAGCCGAGACCTGTTTTCACCAATCACATCAGCGCCTCTCCTCACCATTAAATCTGCCACTGGCGAGGCATATTACAATTTTTGTGATGTAGTCAAAGAGATCAAGAGATGTCTGACGATAGCAATGCAACACAATGGCGAGAGAAGGCAGCCCCTCGCTGTAAGCACTGTGGAGGGCTGTGCACCGGGCTCCGCCAGATGAAAATACCTCTGCATGGGGTGCACCATCCTCTCTGCCGCGCCACTAGAGGGCACGAAAATAGAGCCCAGGAGGTTAGCTGCTTCTGTTTGCTACGTGGAATAACTCAACAGCCAATCGGAACGGCAAAATACACAATGCTAAACGAAATCACAAAAGTATGGTCACTGTTTCTGTTGTTAAACAAACGCTGATTCTTGTGCAGAGGCCTGGAGCTGAGTTATTAACAGTGAGGACAAATACAAACAGAAGGAGAACAGCATGGATAGAAGAGGTCGGTCCTTCCTGCAGATGAACAGACGGCTCCTTTAAAGCGACCTCACATGCCTCCATATTTCTCACTGTTTCAACCCAAACTGTTTCATTGTCTGCACGATTACCGCAGACAGACCAAAGTTGCCTCATCCCTCCCTCTCTCCGCCGACTGCTCTGCTTCTCTCTGACTGTTCAGCATCATTTCCAGCAGCTGTTGAGAAAAGTACAGTTTCATTAAACCTGCTGAATGCGGCGTGCAGACAGAAGGAGTGTGAACACGGAGGGGTTTACGATGATCGAGGCGCCCTTCTGCACTTTTGATATCTACAAACTCTCAAATAAATTCATGTCAGGAGTTATAAAGTGAGCCGTAAAGAGGGGTCGAGGAGAGGACAGTAAATGTGATGCTGCACAATGCTGGAGAAAACTAACAATGCATCGCTGCCCTTTTCTGCAACACAGTAAATACAGGAACATACAAAATACATGCAGGGAGTTTTTATAATTAATTTACATAACTGTTTTGAAAAGCCAGAGGTTTTGCATACATGAGTTTCAGATTCAAGCCTTTTATACTCTCTGTAAATTTGGATCTTCTTCATCAAAGTTTAGATTTATCAAACAGGAACATAAACAGCATTTAGAGTTAATCCATTTCCAGCATGAGGCAATCAGAGGAGCCACATTTAAATATAGATATATATACACAAGGTAACCAAATACTGTCTGTCCAAAAGGAAGCCAAAGTTAGAAGCTGAAGCAGCCGACCAAATACCTGAGCAGGTGTTGATGATGCAGAGACGTCCATTTCCATCTTTAGGGTGTTACTTCTGCTCATGCTCAGCTGTATCTAAGCTCTGTTAAAGGAATATTCCGACATTCCGACTCTTCCAGCAGCCGTTTGTTTGTTTGTAGCGAGACCTCAGGCCAGTCCATTACAGACTACAGCGGGGTGAGGCAGCTCAGGGAAGAACATTTATGATCATTTCTTCATGGAAATACAATCAGACCGAGACGCTAAGACAGAAGAACTACTGCGTCTGCAGAGAAAATGATTAATATGATGATTATTACTTCAAGGAAATGATAAAGTAGTGATCATAAGTGTTCTTCCTTGAGCTGCGTCACCCCGCTGTAGTCCGTAATGGACTGGCCTGAGGTCTCTCTACAAACAAGTAGCTGCTGGAAGAGAGTAGGTGAGTTGTGTTTAGTCTCTTTGCTAAAGAAATGAGTCAAAGTTAAAAAGATGTTTGGTGTCTAGTACTATGTCTGTGACCCTATATGTCCTGTTGATGAAGTTAGGTGCTGTTCTGAGCATTATTTGTGGCTATAGAGTGGCGTTTTGGTTGAGTGCGTGTCTCTCTGTATTACTATCCTGCGGTCGTTACTAAAGTCTGTTTAACTAGAGAAGCAAGCGGTCGGCAACATTCATCTCTGGAGGGGGGGTCTAACTCGGTGTTACGGTGGAATATCCCTTTAAGATGCAAACTTTGTCATTACACTGAATCTTTGTTTGTGATTGACCTTGCTCTCGTAAACCTGGGAATGATCCCAAGTCTTTCTCCTGTTACACATAAACTTGTAGTGTAAAGTTAGTGTGTGTTTGCAGCTTCTATTTTTGTGTGTGTGTATTAACCCCGTCACGGCCCTCCCTCTGATGACTGCATGAACACACCTGCTCTGCATTGTTTGGAGGATAAACCCACATTGACTCATATTTACACTCGTTCACAGACTCTGTTTAAATGGAAACTCGAGGACCTCACTGGGATGAACATATATATCTCTGTAATACTAGCATCATAGTGTTTACAGCGTGTTTGTTTTCCCGTCTGTGTGTGTGTGTGGACGCAGTGTTTCTCTTCAACTTGCAGCGGTGATGTCATGCTGTAGCGGGCGCCTACTGTAAAAGGAAAAACCTGCCAAGTCATTTCAGAAAGCCTCAGCTTTGAGAGATTAAGAGGATTAAAACCGGGACAGGGTTTTGTCCAAACGGCAGAGCTTTAAATGGACGATGCTGCTGCTGCTCCAACACCGTGTGGACAGTGTCCCCCCGGGGGGCTGGAATCACCACTGTTGTCTCCTCTCCTTCAAATGAGCAGCACAGCCCGCTTCCTTCCCCTCAGACTCGTCTCCAAGCTGCTGCGCTTTGTTGCTGATCAGACTGAAAATGCACCTCTGACATCCTGGACTCGCCATAGCTGGTTTTTCTGCGACTGTGAGGTCGACACTCGGACGATTAAATCAAAGTTTACATCTGTGACTTATCTGCTCTGTTTGACATCACAGTGTTAAAACGTCCTCACTGTTTCTGAATGGAAACCATGAACTCGTGTGTGTGTGTGTGTGTGTGTGTTAGAGTGTGTGTGTGTTTGTGTTTGTGTGTGTGTGTGTGTGTGTGTGTGTGTTTGTGTGTGTGTGCTCAGGCTCCATTCATAGACGCGTTTACTCGAAACATGGCCGAAGCTTCATGGAATCCATCACCATAGTGACATGGCAGACGTTTTGCTCATGCTGTTGCCATGGGAACCTTTCAGACACAGACCATTTATTTTGTGCCAAAGGAGAGAAAAATTCGTCCCCAGAACTCTTGACTCTATCGTGGAGATTTATTGCAGATTTCTGCACGCGCCTAAAGACGCTGACGGACGTTCAGAGAAGAGTGACTGATTTATCCGACCCACACTGTCCAACCTGCTCCTCTCCTCTTTTCTTCTCCTCTCTTTCTTCGCTTCTTCGCCGCTGCTAATTGAAGCGTTTGCGTTAAAAAGACCTGGGGAAGGTTGTGAGGGGCTCTCTTTAATGAAGTCTGATCTCATTAAAAGATACAGCCGCCGATGTAAGCGCAAAGGGAAAAAACACGCAGAGACAAAGGAGACGAGGCCACGGAGAGTAACAGCAGGTTGTTCTGCACATAATGAAACGCAGCCATTAACAATGCACCAATCACAGGATTAATATGCACAGAGCGGGCGTGCTCATTCAAACCCACGTTCTTGAAGAGTCGTTCGGCGGCGTGCTGCTGATGTGGAAACTTTGATGTATAACAAGCCCGTTATGTCGTAATAGGTCGATATGTGCTCCCGACTTTTCCAAATGTTGATGCAGAAATTCACTGACAGCTCTCTTTGCCCTGAGCTTCGCCTCTCAGGTTCAACACAGGCTACAACCCTTCCTGAGCAGCTCTAATTTCTCTATTCTGTGCCTCCTCATATCCTCTCACCTCCATCCTTCTGCCTGTGACCTGAAAATCGATCTCAGCGTGCCGTCTTGGAGGATGTCTTTATTCCTGAAAAGCTTCTTCAGAGGAAGAGGAGGCTGCCTGAGGAGAGTGCTGAGGGAGGATGCTCAGGAGTTTCCTTTACCTGAAGGCGTTTTGAGCTCCTGTGATGTACAGAAGAGTCCGGACACGGACCGGGATACAAACACGAGAGGGAGAGGGGTCGCAAAGTTTGAGACCACACTTCAAATCTGTGATATTTTCAGGTACGAACCTCAATTCAACTGAAATAAAAAGGTAAATAAAATCAGAAAACGATGATTTGAAAATCCTCTATTTGATTCAATACATGACAAAGACAAGATATTACAAATTCATATTGAATTTAATGGAGAATAATCAATGTAAGTGTTGTGCCGTTCATGAACGATTCGTTCAAAAGAACGGAACTGCTGAGTGAACGATGTCAGTGGAATCACTCCAAGACCTGAGCTCAGCTGTGAGCCTGACGTACCGATCGGAGGTGGAACTGCCGTCTTGACTCTTTGGCAAACGACACACAGCGAGCGAGCGGGTGGAGTCACGTGATTGGCTCACAGCGAATGAACGACACGTATCAGTCAGACTGTGAAAATAAACGACTTCCGAATGATTTAAGGCAAGCAGAGGAGGGAGGGGTGTAGCGTCGTTTACGAGCAGCGGTTTATTGACTGAGGCTAAAACAGGTCATTATGGCGTCTTTACATTAAAACACGTTTTTAAACTTTCCTTTAGGAAGGATTTAATTTCAGCCGATTTAAAGAAATACAATAATTGATATCTTTAGAAGAATCTGAATCCTCGCTACAGCTGACATGTTTGTTTATTTATAATTTCTCCACTTTTCCACCATATAAAAGAACGACGACTCGTGCTCGTTTAGCGGGCGTGCTGCTCGCTGCTGTGTTGTTTCCGCCGTTTTTCAGGGCAGGGGAGTGATTCTTCCTGCAGGACTTGGCGAATGAACGACATGAGTCACCCAGTGAACGACGCTGTGACTTCAGCTGCAGGGGAGGGGAGGGGCTAATGAACGAACTTGCCGCTGTGTCACTCACTGGTGTACTGCACCGACAGAATGGGGCTCTGAAGCTCTGACTGATTCAGTGAACGAATCATTTGAACTAATCTTTTTAATGAGCGGATTCTAAAGATTCAGTCAAAAGAACTGATCTTCCCATCACTGATCGATGTGTCCCACTGTTTCAGGGTGAAATTATCCATCCTGTTCAGTTCTGCTCCGGTTGATGTGAATCTCCCTCAGAAACATGTAAAAATCTGTTTATTCCTTCATGTTCGTCCTGATTAATTCAGTTTTATTTATTTAGGGTCAAAGCAAAGTTAATTACTGTGCACAAGAAACAATCTCAGCCGTAAACAAAAGTTTACCCCTGGGGGAAAACATGCAGGACTTAGAGAAAACAAAAGGAGAAATTACAGAGGAAAAGAAAAAAGAGTCTGAGCGTTATCCAATCAGCTCGGACAGAGTGAAGGTTTCCGTCTGCCAGAGAGGAGGCCATGTGTTTTAAATCCGTCCTCAGCGTCTGTGACAAAGCCTGTCACCACCAACGCCGCCTCCCTATCCCTGTTTGACCAACCGCGCACACATACCGTCCTTCACATGTCAACACACTGACACTTGATCCTAATTGGCCACTACTGCAGCGAGGGAGAGTCTCGTCTCCCAGGAAGAGGAGTTTAAATCCAGCCTGTGAAACCTGAGCTCGCCCACGGGGTCATTTCTCCCTGGGTGGGGAATCAAAATGTGACAAACACAAACAAGAAGAGCTCCAGTTTGGGTCCAGACGTCATTTCTGAGCGGACACATCAAACGGGAAACCCAGACTCCCGTCTCGTCAGTCAACTGGACCTCCATTCCTGACAGGTCAGGGGAGAAGTTCACTCCTCTTCATCAAACGCTCCTTCATTCCCGCCTGTCGACAAACCCGGGTTCATGTTCCCACATTAATGCTCGCACTCCGAAAGCTAAGCTGTGTAAATATGAGCAGGCTTACCTTATTCTTGATAATCTGTTGATAGTGATTATGACCAACCTGGGAAATACAGCTAAGCCCTGAGTCTTGACTGGGAGGTGTTAAAAGGCTAAGACCAGGAATCATTCAGCGCACACATTTCTGACCCAGTATGTGGAGGTTTGGAGAGCTTCTGCTTCTGCTGGGTCCATAAACTCAAAACGTCTCATCCTGCTGCTTTTACTGCTTTTACAGAGGGACTATAACTGCAAAAAAAAAAACACAAATGGACAAATCAGCCTGTTTGAAAAGATAAAATAGTGATATATTATCAGTATATGGGCTTATATGGTGCCACACACAATGTAACAGAGAACAGAGGAAGAAGAAGAAACAGCAGCAGATCTCTGAGAGATCATAAAAACTGACATTTAAAGATTTATTATGAATCCACAAACAGCTGACATTTAGACTTCCTGACTGACTTAATAAGATAGTTTGACAATTGAGGCGCCTCGACCCCAGATTGTAAACATTCAACATGTTAGATTTGTATGACTCCAGGTTGGTGAGGATTCAACGCAGACACCAGACCCTTGACAAGTAATCAGTTACAACATGCCTCGAACCAGGCCACGCCCCCCTGATTGTAAATCTGGTCCTGAACTGTCTCCAGCTGCAGCCTCAATGTTTGTGGTCAGCTCAGTTTCAACGGTATCCCAGTAAATTCAGAAGTTACGAACCATAAGCCATATATAGAATGGACAAGCAAGCCCGAGAACACAACTCACCTACTCTCTTCCAGCAGCCGCTTGTTTGAAGGAAGACCTCAGGCCAGAAGAACTACCGCGTCTGAAAAACGATTAATATGGTGATTATTACTTCAAGGAAATGATAAAGAAATGATCATAAATGTTCTTCCTTGAGCTGTGTCACCCCGCTGTAGTCCGTAATGGACTGGCCTGAGGTCTCGCTACAAACAAGCGGCTGCTGGAAGAGAGTAGGTGAGTTGTGTTTAGTCTCTCTGCTAAAGAAATGAGTCAAAGTTAAATAGATGTTTGGTGTCTAGTACTATGTCTGTGACCCTATATGTCCTGTTGATGAAGTTAGGTGCTGTTCTGAGCATTATTTGTGGCTATAGAGTGGCGTTTTGGTTGAGCGCGTGTCTCTCTGTATTACTATCCTGCGGTCGTTACTAAAGTTGGTATAACTAGAGAAGCAAGCGGTCGACAACATTCATCTCTGGAGGGGGGGTCTAACTCGGTGTGTTTGACCCTAAATTAATTTTATGCTGGAATATCCCTTTAAGATCACTGTTTGCAGACTTGATTTCTTGCAGCTTGCTTTGCAAGCGCCACCTTGTGGTGTTGAGTGGTACTGACTCATTAGAGTGGTCGAATCCTCCATATTAGTACAAAGAAATGTTCAAAGCTTTTATTGTGTTTACATGATTGTAACCTCTGGATGAGTTTCATTTATCACCGTCTCTGTAAGTCGAGTTTTCATGTTTATTCATCCGCACCGATAACAACACAGTAGTGGAAATAAACGGCGGTGTTTATTTTAAACAGACATTATAATGTGCATGAATCAGCAGATCATTCAGGGTAATAGGAGCTCTTTGTTTAACACCACAGAAGAAGAGAGAGTGTGTGAATGTTACTGCAGGAAGTGCTGCTGACCTTGTGCTGGCCCACCGTAATGTGGGAGCAAATTGCCGTATATTACAGGTGGCAGCGGGTAATTTACAACTCCCAGAAAAAAAACAGGTTGGATGTGGACACAAACAGAGGCTACAAAGACAAGGAGCCTAACAGCATCTTCAGAGCCGCTCAGTCTGTACCCCGGAGCAAACACACTGTTATTATCGGCCAAATTGTCCCAATAATTATACTTCTCGTCTGTCAGGGTAGAGAAAGTCCACCCAGGCTACTGTAGGAGGAGAAAACACAGGCTTACCCTTCCCTTTCAGCAGACAGAACTCCAGCTTTAATGATACATTCCTCATGATGTAAATGTACATGCAAGGCCAGGATTTGATTATCGCAAATATGAAACCTGAGACCAGGAGGGGCCGTTATTACACCGGGGAGCTGATATTTACACAGGAGTTTGGAGTAAAGAGAAATGTAAACACTGTTGGCTGCAGAGTAAGATGCAAAATCTCGACTGTACATAAAGAGAGACAAGAACTACACATCCCAGATAATATCCAGTCTCCTTTTTTCTTCACTGAATATCCACAGAAGGTTTTAGATGTGACAGGACGTCCTCATATGAACTAAAAATGCAACTGAATCATCAGGAATGAGGTTAATCTTTAACTATAAGGTTATTTTAACACCTATAACAGCTGCAGCAGACAGGGTGTAGAGCTAGATTGTAAATATTTTACAATACAAGTGCATGCTTTTAATTTGAAATTGTGTTTTATTTTGAAACAGTTTGTAGCCCCCTTAATGCAGCTTCCAGGCTTGACTCATTAATGACCTTTAATGTTTTGCACCTGTGAAGCTCCACGCCTTTAAACAGACACAGGAAACAGCCAATGGGAGATGAGGAGCAAAGAACCTTCTCTCTGTAATGTGATGATATATGTGTGAGTGTCTGGTGCACTTTAGTTCTGATAATTTGGGATTTCATTGCTCAATTCTTTCAAGTCCTGGTAATTGGAGACTAGGGTGACTATACGTCCTCTTTTACCGGACATGTCCTCTTTTTTGGGAGGCTGTCTGGGTTTGTCCGGGGGGGGGCTATAAAATCCTTCAAATGTCCGGGTTTTGTGTGGAAGTTTTGAGTTTATGTCGCGTGGACTAACTGAGTTTAAAAACTCTGATATGACCTGAAAAACTCTCTACGCGGGACTCCATGACTCCACCCTTGCGTATTCAGGTCCTCTTTTTGGGGATTCAGAATATGGTCACCCTGTTGGAGACTCTGATTTAGATGACTCATCAGAATTGTTTAATTCTGGGTTGATAATGAGCTACTGCGTAAACACTCACAGAGACATTAGATTTTACTTTAAAGCTTTAAGATACGATAAACCTTTATTGGTCCCACAGGAGGAAATTTCAAAATTACAGCAGCATAAATATAAACACAAAAAGAGAAAATAAAGAATAAAGAAACTTAAAGTTAAAAAAAGAAGACATATACATGAGTCTTGTTTAAATACTTTATTAGACTGATCATATAATCAACGGCTAAAATCCACGGGTTTGTTCAAACGTCCTCTCTGCTCAGCTGCTTCCCGTCTCCTTAATGAACTCACACCTGTGGTCACATGACTGCAGTTATCCTCGCTCGTGTGACTCCAACTAACCTGTCTCCATGACGACTGTGGAAACTCCATCCACTGATGGAGATTATGCAGCTGCAGGATCCAGTTAGCACACCCGGATTTTAAAACGTTATTTTGACTGAAATGTCACTCATCAAGTTTTTGGTTCAGCAGTTTTTTTTTATTTTCACTGAAGAACAAAAGAAATCAGCTGAAATGTGAAGCATGCACAGATCTGACTTCCTGCAGTGGATGTAAGCTGACATGTGGAGCCTGTTCGACATGAAAACACTTCAGACGGGGTTTTGTATCTTAGAAACAGCAGACGACTCTCCAGCAGTTTGGGGGGAAAGCTGCCAGATGTGGAGACTTGTCTGAAAACTGAACAGGCAGCTTTGACTCTGAGTGATTCACTTCTTATCTTTGTTCACTTTCCTTTCTCTTAAAAAGTGACTTTTCTTTTTACCCTGTTCAAGTCTCATTTAATTCTCTTTTCAGCAAACACCAACCCTGTGCAGTTTCCTTTCATTCAAAAACTCTGAGGTGACTAAAAGCTCCCTCTCCAAGTTGTTGTTTCGGAGGTAAAAGAAGCTCCAACAGTTCTGCAATTTCTCATCAAAGACGTGAACTTCATCTGACTTCCTTTGGTCGACTCGGTGTGATTGTTTCAGATGAAGAGATGAAAATAATAATGAGGAGTGAAATTCTGCTATTTTTAAAATCTGGGACTCATTTTCATAAACTCGGCGTCTCGGTGACTGAGACTACATCTCCAAAGGTTTTCAGATGACTTCTTCAGCCAGAAGCTCAAGGACAGACTAAAGTGGCTGTGAAGTCTACCATCAGGACATCTGCACTCACATGCCCTCCAAAGAACTGTTTGATTTGATGGTTGATTTTTCCTGCACATATCTGCGTCATGCTGATGTTGCTGCCTTAGCTGAATTAGCTTTTGTCTTTCCTGATTGGCCATCCTGCACTCAAGAGGATTTCTGGAAGTATCTACGGTTTCAACTTTCCACAAAAATCACTCTTAACATCTTAAAATACGTCACACCACAAAAAAAAAGATTCTAACTAAAAAGATTCGTTCAAAAGATTTGTTCACTGAATCATTCAGCGCTTGGCGAGAGAAGCCTGCAACTCCGACTTCCTGAACTGATACAACACTGAACATGAACCATTCCCTCGTAAACTGCTGCATTGATAGGATCAGAAAGTCACGAATTTCTCAAACTGCAGGTTTTATACACTACTTGTTTCATGCTGAGTCCTGCTGTATGCAGGTCGTTGTTGTTGTTGTTGTTGAAACAACGGGGAACCACGGTCGTCATGAAAGTGTAACCCTCAGATGAGAATGATTCAAAACAGTGTAGTTCACTGCATGATTCGTTCACTGCATGATTCGTATACTGTGGGATTCATACACTGTGGGATTCGTTTACTGCAGGATTCGTTCAACGTGTGATTTGTTCACTGCGTGATTCGTTCACTGCAGGAATTATTCAATGCATGATTCGTTCACTCCGGGATTCGTTTCCTGCCTGATTTGTTAACTGCGTGATTCGTTCATTGCATAATTTTTTTCATTGAATGATTTTTTTCATTGAATGATTTGTTTACTGTATGATTTGTTTCCTGCTTGATTTATTCACTGCATGATTTAGGCGTTGGCGCTCGTGGTCCCTCACTCACCTGCAATGCTGCGTGCTGTGGCAGGTGCGCTGGTGACAGCTCAACTGAAGTGAGAAACAAACAAATCATTTGAGGAAGTGATTCACTTCAGTACAGTTACTAGAACGATATGGTTCTTTTGAATGAATCATTCGTGAACGACACAACACTATTTTGCAGACTTGTCCTAAGTGGAAAACAGACCCAAATCATCCCGACCATCTTCAGTGAACATCAAACTGGAGTAAAATCCATGTTTGCATGAGGTCGATCTGTCAGCAGTGAACCGTTTTTTTAAATATGGGTGTCAGACGGAGGAGAAACAGGATAAAGGATGAGCTGAAACTCATCAGAAGTCACTTTAGAGGACCCGCTGATGACTGAGTGACTGAGTGACTGAGTGAGTGAGTGAGTGAGTGACAGGAGAAGTCAGCTCAAAGGCTCTCTGACTCTAACTTTGTGAACGGAGAGCGCCCACAATGACAGTCCTTTAGATGTGGTCACAGTGACAAGGACAAATGAAACATTTAGCCTAATGGAGAAGGTATAAAAGCTGTCTGTAAAGTTGGAAACATCCCCGTCAGTCCTGAGAGAAGCCGTGATAAAACGACGATAATGAGACGATGGAGAGGAACCCGACAGGATGAGGTTAAACAAAAGTTCCCCTCACCCACAGAGGTCATTAGCTCTTTGTCTAAAAGCAGCAGTGTGAGAGTACACGACAACAGCATCCATTCAAGAAAACCCTCCGCTGATGAATAATGAAATGGGATGAATTATTGAATTATGTGTCCTGGTTTTTCAAAGCGTGTTTCCTCACATGGTGAAATCGCCTCGAGTCAGACGCCGCACGCTGGAAGGTAGTGGTGAGCACATACTCGTGTCATACGATCGACTGCTCATCTATATTTCAGTGTTGTGACAGTCGCATGAATTAGACCGGTACACCCCCAACGTTAATAATATCAGCAGACGTCATTTTCTGAGATGGTGGAGCGAAAACTCGCGCATGAATGTCCGGACAGAGAAAAGGCGACAACAACCCGACCTCAGGACAGTCTGTGTGAGCACCAGTCCTTCTTCTGTCGGGAGGAGGCCGTTTTCTCTCCAAACAAACATTTCTGTGATTGTCGTTCACTGCGAGTCTGACTCAGAGGCCACAGAAGTGGAACAGTGAAATGGGTCATCTTCCCCTCGCTCGTGAGTCCACCTCATGAGTAATTCAGACAAGCTGTGCTCCACGACGGCTCAGACTGACGAGCAAACAGTAGAAATGTTCCCCTCCAAGCAGGACCTGATACCCCAACAGGGCTGCAGTCCAAAGGCCCATTATTTTGTTGCCTTCACCCGTGGATGACAAATTAGCATTCAGGCGGGGCTACATTTGGATTACATTCGTCGTCGTCGGAGGGGTGAAAACCTCGCACCCATTTTAAATCAGCTGGAGAAAGTTCAAGTTTCCTGAGAGGGCCCCAGAAAAATGTCGAAAACAAATGTGCTGAAGTAGCTTTCAATTTGTCCCCGCCACATTTGGACCGCTCTTGTCAGGCGTCTTATGGGGTGTCTCGGACCGTTCGTGTTTTGACACAGTTGCCAAACATGTTTTAGGGCAAACATCAAAGTCCTCGCCATGGAAACACGGTCAACCGTCACCGGCCTAATTAACATGCTGTGTTTGCTTTGGAGGGAGTGTTGCATATATCAGCTGAAATCATTAGGAGCAACAGAAATAGCGAGGTGCCAAGCCGCTTTGTAATGTTCTCATATTTGTTCAGTTTTAGCGAGTGACCGAGCGCTGCCAAAACAAACTCCACGGGGCCAGCGTCTTTCTCTGTGCGTCTGTTTAGTTTCATTCAGGCCGCTCCAGCTGCACGGTGACTTCAGATTACTGAGAAGGACGTCCTCTACTGCAGGTGCTGTGTTCACGGTTCAAATATGCAAAAGGAAAATAGGAAAACGCCAGAGCGTGAGGACTTCTGACAGGTCGGAGACCACATGACGTACTTAGACGCCGTACTAATGATTATACTTCACTGTAGGAGAAGGAGCGCTCTCAAACCGAGCCAGACCTGCACAGTAGGGGACCAGTTTCAGAGCCACATGACAGTCTCTACAGTTTAGGGAGGCTGAGACCAGAGTCCCGTCTGACAGGTTCTACCTTCAAACCATCTGATCAGGGTTTTCGGCACAGACCTTCAAACAGACACCTACAAGATCCTGAATTTAGGTATAAGAAGCTTAGGATGACACCAAAAGTTTTCGCTAAAACTGAGAGTAAGTTACCGTAAAACATATAAACAAATCAACCCTACTGTTTACACTAATGCTCCCCTTTCATAACACCAGTCTGGAACACCTGTGGAGCAGGTTTCAGCACTACTTAGCCATACACAACACGGGGTGTTACTTTTTACACAGCTACGTAGACAAGAAACAACCTAGAAGGTCTCCCATTACCCCCAGTTTTCACCGCATCCGGAACGGCTCCAATCTGGAATAGTGGCGATTTTTGCCGTCCGCCAATTCCTACCGGATCTGTTTGTGAGGCGAATGTCTTGGTGGATTCCAACAGCAAGAATCACAAGAACAAGAACCCGCGGATTCACATGCAATCACGCGATAACAGGTTGTCTTTAGCCACAGAGGTTAACCATATAAGCAGTAGATTGTGTCCTTCCAGAGGAGGAAATCTACTTCTAGACTTCTAGAATCAGCATCTCCTCATCCATGTTGTCATCGGGGTGAAATGGCCTGAAACACAGAGATAAAAAAGAACTCTTGTGATCAGCTGTGGAGTCCGGCGATCCGCAGCGGAACAGAAAGAAGTCAGTGGAAATTGACACGTTAACATGATCATCTACGATCGGCGGATACAGACTTTTCGTAGCCTTTCCAGGAGCGGTGGAAATTGAGGGTTAGAGAAAACCTTCTGAGGCTGTTACTGGTCTTACAGACCTCATGAAGGTCTTTAGATGAAGCTCCAGGTTTCACTAACATTTGAGACTCAAATCCAGTTTGAACTGGCCTTTTTTTACAAGAGTTGTCAATGAAGTGTCGTCACACATCACGACGTTGCAGATGTTGTTCCCAAAACACAAAACTTCTCACCGTTTTCCTTCGCAGCTGAAAGGACTCTCAGGTTTCCAGGAAAGACTCAAAAACCTCCGTCCAGTTCTGGTTATCTTAATCAGAGGATCTGAGCTCACTTCCAGGACTTGGTACCAAAACGAGCCATGCAGGGACCCCTGAAAACACGTCTGCGGACTGCACCAACATCCATGGACCTCATTAAGAAGAGACTTTGCTCTAAGAAGAGGTTTACAGCTGAAGACTGTATGGATCAGTCTTCTTTAAAACAGGCACTTTAGAAACAGATGCTAACAAGGACACAGGGACAAATGCTAACGGGCGCCTTAAATCAGATGCTAAAGGGGACTTTGATATTAACGATAATAACTTTTAAATTTGCCAGGAAAGAAAAGCGGACAGTTTTTTAAGACTCATGGCAAAGTGTCGGGTTTCTGAAACGGGGTATGAGGTCATAAAATGATTTTCAGGACGGGGAATGAAAGCTGTCCACTTAACGAGAGTAATAAGTGTTAGTGTCTATCTGATAGTCGTTAAATCTCTATAATATCAACTTTAAAAGTATCACCGTGGACCTCCAGCTAGAACCAAACACTCACTTTCTTGAGGATGTCATTAGTCTGCCTTCCTCCCCTCCTCCATGTCCCCATTTTATCTTAATGGTGCTTGGCACGCTGATACCGAGAGCGGGATTGGATTATTAGCCACAATTAAGGAGAGGGTGGCAAATGGCTTTCAATGAGGCATTAACTATCAGAGGAGAGTAGACGCTCCGTGTGAGGACAATGTCATCTTTCTGAGGGCGACGACAGATGTGCTGTCTGGGAAATGATCCTCTTTGACTGTTGGAGATATCTGGCGCATGGTCACGCATACGTAATTTAGTGCACAGGTGAAACACGCACACAAACTTCAGAAATGTAAACGCAAAGATATCCCATAATATCGAGACTTTTAGGGCCTTTTGACGGAGATCCAGTCCGCCTGGTTTTACTCCTGTCTTACATCATCATCTTTTATCCTCGTTGGATTTCCAGCCATTGTTCGGCGTTCATGATGTCGTTTTTTTTTTCGACATTTGATATACAGCGCACGTCGAGTGACTTACATACAGGAATAAAATGTTCCAGATCGTTACCAAGTCAGTGGACGGCTTTAGACTCTTTTTATGGAGCGTTAGGGAGGAGACATCCATGCACTCGAAGTATAGAAGACACGGCAGGTAGAGTCCCTCACATGAATGAAAACTCATATTTTCCCGATGAGAATGGAGTCCATAAATCCTGAGCAGGACCGGGACCGGGATCGGGGATATGAAATTCACAGGCTGTAAAGATGATCTCATAATCATCGACTTTACGTCAAACTGACACAGACACAAAGCATGCTTCCCCCTGACTGCTGCTCCACGTGAGAGCGTAGAAAAGGAGTTCAGCACGCCTTTAGCTTCGCTCTGAACACCGCTGATGATCAGAGACGCAGTAAACAAGCCAACGGTTTCTACGCCTGAAGTTGGACGAAAATTATGAAACCATTTGTGAGGAAATGTTCCCAAATCTTCTAATCCTCCATGTTGTCTTGAAAAAGTCTGTAAGCGAGAATGAGCAGGAAATCAATCTGAACTTTATTTGGTTTGTATTTCATTCAGAAACTTGAACCCTGAGTCAGACTTTGGCAGCGCTGCATACTACAGTTGTCACATTCTGCAGTAACAGGACCTGCGACGTGTTTAACAGGTTTATTATCGTGCAAACTCGACTCGACCTGACGGGGCGTTTGAGACCTCGAAGATCTTCAAACTTTCTAAAGTGTGCTGAAAGATTTTAGTCAAACTTCAGACGAATTAACGACATGTAAAAACATCCAATTTAACCTCTGACTGATCTCAGAGCTGTCCTGACTGGTTTGCAGCTTTCTGAGTCCTGCCGTGGAGTGTGTCTTGGACTTGATAACATTAGGGGCCTAGCTTTGACCCCCCAGACCCACAAAAGGAAGACGTCAAAGAAAATGAAAATGACTGTTTTGTCCACAGAAGGACCGTCTTCTCTCTCTTGTCTCATGCAGCAGCAGGTTATCCGAGGTGAATTTTGGAGACCCTTTTTTCAGCATCAACTCTTGTTATAGTGTAAGGAAGAGTTTCTCAAGCACAGCCACTCAAAGTTTAAACACACACAAACACACACACGTTGGGATCTTTGTGCTGCAGGTGATTTCGAGAGGCAGACAGTGGCGGTGACGCATGGAAGCCGGCGAAGGTGATGGACGTGAGTGACACCAGCGCTATGTCCCCCGAGAGAAACAGGTATGAAGACTGAGCCGACACCGCGGCGGAGTAAAAGGAGAACGAAAACACCGGCTGCTCTAAGAGTGCAAATATCCCCGCCGCCGCATTTGCATTTGACATTTCCAGCTTTCTGAACATGCTTAGGAGGGAAAAATTACCGCAGGATGAAAACGCTGAGCAGCACGAGACGGAATTTAAGAAAATCCCCAAATTAACGACCTCAACGCTGAGAAGTTTACGGATAAAAAAAAGAGGTGATGGTTTGCAGATAATTTGAGTTCATACTTGATCGAAGGAAGTGAAATGTCGGCTCTCAGTCCAAATCCATTTCTCATGTCACAATCCCATTTTCCAGATGTTGCGCTACCAAATTCTGTGTTTATTAATATTTAACCCTGAATCCAACATTCCCAGTCCCAGTCAGGTCCCCAAAACTGATTTCAGGAATCACTCGGTACGTTTACAGTCACAGTTTAATCGGACTAACCTCATAATTCATTGTTTCTCTGAATCAGACTTCTCTCCTTGTCCTCATTTACTAGCAGCTGAGAAAACTGAATTATTGACGTGAACGTGTCCTCCTCCCCAACACTAGGGGGCGATATGGGTCTTTTCAACGGCCCTGTTTCCGACCCCATACAACTGTCAACAACAATAGCAGGTCGGTGTCAGACGTCAGAAGTGTCTACAACTGCTGCTGGGCATTTTGGAGAAACAAGAAGATGGAGCATCGTACAGCGTTGTTTTTGTCTGACATGATGGACGCGCTACTTTTTCTAAAGAGGAGACCAACGCTACTCCTCTACTCTGGGGGTTTTGTTCCAGGTTTATAGGGGTGTGGCGCACACACATTGTCCGATCACTCTAAGTTGTGTCCAGCTAAGTAGTGCTGAAAGCTGCTCCACAGGTGTCCCAGACTGGTGTTATGAAAGGAGAACATCGGTGTGAAGAGTAGGGTTGATTTGTTTATATGTTTCACGGTAACTTACTCTCAGTTACGGGGGCGTGGCGGACGCGCACATACATTGTCCAATCATACTCCGACTACGCTGGTTACATGGTAGAGAAAATTGAATTCCAATCACATTATCTGGGTGTCCTAATCGGAGTTCTCAAACTCTGAAACTCTCAAACGTAATGACAGTTTCTTCATGTGACTCTGTTAGGCATAAGACCAAAGTACAACACAGTCCTCTTCGAGCTGCAGATCAAACCTCCCTCCTCTCTTTAAGACAGACGGACGCTGTAACACCACCGCTGTCTGCTGAGGAGGCCATTTCTTTAACCAGGCTGGGACTTCTGCAGCCACTAACAAGACAAGATTTCAGTTTCTCTCTCAGTCCTCGACTGCAGCTAATTAATTCTTTCAAGTTTAAAAAACTGAAGTTATCTCTCGCTGACAGTCAGTGCAACCAAATGTGTAAAAGAGCAGAGCTGAATTCTTAACGGCTACAGGAGAGCGGAGGACGCTGCAGATCCACTAAAGTGATTTAATCTGCTCAGAGTCAGAGATGGAGACGAGGAGGAGGAGGAGGAGGAGAGCATGCAGAGATTACAAGAGGAGCTGGATCAGTTTTAACACTCACAGGATAAAACCTGCAGGTTTAAGTCAAGTACAGATTTGACTTCTTCATACCTCAGCCTTCAGAGTTCATCATCACACTCTATTGATGTGGTTTTTATTGAGCGTGTGTTTGCAGATAAGACACAAAGACAGATACTTTATAAAACGAGACTTAATCAGGAGTTCAGAGAGCTTCAAACCTTCAAACCTTCGCTCTCTCCCTGTTTGTTTTCACGCTCTCAGATAAATACCCTCGCCGTTCCTCTCCTGTGTTTGCAGTCATTTCTAAATGAACTCCAGGGCCTCTTTTATCTAATCACAGCTCTTGCCATAATCAATAACCCCAGGTGTATTAAACTGAACAGAGATGAAAAATATGTAATTAATTGATTTTATGCTGGCAGCTGCTGACACAGGACAATGCATCAAACACAACACAGACATCATTTATAAAGCTGAAGTCAAACACCCTCCCAGGGACACAGAGGAGACTTTACCAATGCTATTTTTCTAACGTCTTATTATTATTATCCAGTAAATGAAGTTATTTTAATACAAATATAGAAGCTTTTACACCATTAAGGATTTATTTTAGTGTTTAAACTAGCCGACTGTTTTTATAGAGTGATCAAACCTGAATCCAAATTCTGCCATCAGACCATCGATAACATCAAAAACAAACAGTTTAAACTGTTGAAGACTAAAAGTAAAATTTGTAACGTCTTCAGAGCAAAAAGTTTAAAGAACTTCATTTCTGATCATATTTATCAAATATTGATTCATTTTCAGAATTTTAACCCTTTAAATGCCAGTTTGACTATATCATGTCATTGTTTTTATTAATGGGAAAAAAAGGAATTTGGAGTTATTTTGCATGTATTAGATGTTGAGCAGGAATTTCGGTCTATGATGTGTCAATAATTACCAACAACCTTCATTTTAATGCAGTATTATGTTTGATGTTTTAGGTCCTTAGATTAGAAGCAAAAAAAATAAATAAAAAATAGAAAAAATATTGATGTATAATATTCTTTATAGCACTTTTAGGAAATGGACATTTTTGTCCATCTAAGGACCTAAAGTGTAGTGTTTTTGTCACTCAGTGAATATTGACCTGATTAAATAATGGGTGGTCATGTTTAAAAATTTGAAAAGAAAAGAAAAATCCCTGAAAAAATCATCCTATTTGCATTGAAACAACCAAAATGATCACCAAATGAAAAGTAAAAAGTCACAAAAAAAATGGACAAAAATGTGTTAAGAGCCCCAGAGGGTTAGAGCAGCTTTAAAAGAAAATATAATCCACAGAATGACTGGAGCTAAAATATTTCTAAATATTTCTCTCAGAGGGAAATGTTTAAATAATTATCACATTTAGGTTAAATCAGCCATTTTTAAAGAAACATAGAAAGTCGTTGTGTTAAACAAGCTCTCATCATCATCATCAGTGTGGACGGGTTCAGACAGCTCCACTGCCTTATATGGAGGTCCCTGTTAGACACGTAGATCTCACTCAAGGATCCAGGTCCCAAAACAACTCAAGTCACATTTTAAGAAACATTTTGGTAAAAGACCTTAAAAGAAATTTTTCTTTTATATTTTTGTTTTAATAAAACGACCAGAAATCGGGGTTTCCTCTTGGTCAGTGTGGACTGATAGTCCACTGTTGGTAGGGTAAGTGTGTGTGTGTGTGTGTGTGTGTGTGTGTGTGTGTGTGTGTGTGTGTGTGTGTGTGTGTGTGTGTGTGTGTGTGTGTGTGTGTGTGAGGGAAGGGAGTACTCACTTTACAGTTTCTATTCTTAACACTGAGGAGTCACTTTTTGTTCAGAGAGAGAGAGAAAGAGGGAGAGGGAGAGAGAGAGAGAGGGAGAGAGAGACAGATTGAACGTCTGTTGAGTTTTCTTTTCTCCTCCTGGCTCTTGGTTGTTCTCCAGCCGTGTGTTGGCAGGAGGATGTGGCAGGAACCATTAGGATGAGAAATGACAGTAGAGTCTGGGCCAACCTTCAGGGCCTGCACAGAGGAGAGTTTTAACAACCACATGTGCTCACACACACACACACACTCACACACACTTACTACACACCTACTTCTCATGCAACAGCAAACGTCATGTTCTTTCTCACTCCACCACCACCACCGCCGCCGCCGCTTTCTCTCCGTGCTGGTGCTCTTTTTGAACCAACCTTCACTGTACCAGTTGCGAGCTTATTCAGCCTTGAACAATTAAGAGAAAAGGTTGACCTTTATCTTCCTGGACCTCGATCTGCAGCGCCGGTGCCATCCGGAGCGAGCCGAGTCGTGCAGACAAAAGGAGAGGAGCACTTAGGGATAACAACCGCAGCAGACTTCTCACTTCACAGCTGGTTCGGCGCTGTGATGAATTATTTCCAGGCCACGGTGATTCACCATAAAGCAGACAATGAATCCACTCTGACAGCGCTCTCCCAGTCTGTGCGGACTGTGAGCCTTTATTCTGAGAGCGTCACCACAAATCAGGGTTTGAAACTGCAAATGACGGCTTTGAGAAGAATCATTAGGAAGGAGGGAGGTGAAAGTTAACTCAACATCCTATCCTGCATTTTAGAGTTTGGCGTAAAGGTTCGAAAACACGCCTGAGGCCAAAACCAACACCTCAGGGTTTAGCATGTTCTGGAACATCATGTGTGGTTGTCACAGATGAGCTGGCTTCATGTTCTATTCTCAGAGACCGGACCGTTGGTGTGATACCCGCCGAATGAAGGACTTTTACTCTACTCCTAAAAACTGAGGATGCAGCATCTATGATTTCCAGTTCTTCATTGAAAGAACAACTGGATTTACTTAAGACATTTCACCTAACCCGCAATTTCCACCTTCATCCTGAACAGTTACAAAAAGGTTGTATCCTCCGATCGTAGCTGATCGTAACCATTCAAGTTAACGTGTCAATTTACACCGACTTCTTTCCGTTCCTCTGCTGATCGCAAGAGTTTTTTTCGGACGCCGGAGCATGGCGGATAAATTCAGCACATATTAACCCGTGCTGGAAAGGAAGTCGGGCACAGACACAAAATAAAACATCCGGCTTCTTTTCAAAATAAGAGACGGAGACGAACAAGTGAAAGGTTTTTAGACGTCATTTCACCCCGATGACACCATGGATGAGGAGATGCTGATTCTAGAAGTCTAGAGGTAGATTTCCTCCTCTGGAAGGACACAATCTACTGCTTATATGTCTTTGTGTCTGTCTTTAGAGAGACAACTTGTTATATTGAGATTGAACATGAATCCGTAGGTTCTTGTGAGTTCTCGCGATTCCTGCTGTCCGTAATCCGCCACGAAATTCACCTCAAAGAAATTGACACGTTAACTTGAATGGTTACGATCAGCTACGATCGGAGAATACTACCTTTTCGTAGCTGTACAGGATGCGGTGGAAATTGAGGGTCACGTTCCTTAGAAAAGTGATTCACAGGAAGTCTGACTCTTTTCTCAATGACAGTCCGCCAGAGAGGATGTGCATCATGATCACCATCATGTCCGTGTTTCCTCCTGACGCCTCGCTGCAGATGCTCCAGCCCTGACATCAGCCTCCTCCTCCTCCTCCTCCTCATGTAAGTGTGATCCAGCTCCCCGCCTGACGGCGTGGCGTGCAGGACTCCTGGCTCTCTCTGAACTTTAAAGCTCACTCATCCTCACACCGTGAACAGTCGCCGGCCTCAGAGGCAGAGCTGGGATCTGCTCTGTCAGCCGTGATCATGTAATGGTCTCTCCGAGGATTTTCTGCAGGGCGCAGGTGCAGGAGGAGGAGGAGGAGGCAGAGGTGTCTGGTAGTTCACCGTCCGCCCCCTCACACACTGACAAACAGAGGAGCTGTGGTCTCAGGGACTCGGGGGGGACAAAGGATCACAGGGTCTTGGCAGCTGTGGTTGAGGGACAGATGAGGGTGTGATGGAGCTAGTTATGTTCCAGTGGCTACGAGCCGACATGGTCCAGGTGGAATCTCGCCTCAGTTCACATGAGTAAGAGCAGAACATCGTAGGAGACACCATGAATGTAAACAGAGGGAGTAAAACGAATTCATGTTTTCAGACCAAGAATGACCGTTACAGCTCTCTTCATCGTCTATTTTAATCATTATTAGTCTCCTTAAGTTTAGAAATTGATCCTTTATCCGTCGCCAATTTTCCTGTTAGCGTCTCATTCCTCTCCCTCACTAACCTCCTGTTATCGTTGACCTCTCTTATTTCACACTAATTACCCCTCAAATGGAGCCCACAGGTCAGACAGGTGCGATTCCTGCACACGTCAGCTCTGCAGACACGTCATGTCGGTCCAGGACTCTTCACTTAATGATCTTTGGGTTGACAGAGGACACAGATTCAGCTTTTTTTTTTGTCCTCTCATCAGCTGACATTTTTCTGAATACAAAGATTATTTCCACGTTCTCAGCACATCTTCTTCCAGGAGGTTTGCAGCGTAAAGCGTCGGGATAAAAGCTGACTTGTAACTGCAACAGCGAGGGGGAATTTACACCTATTGCTTTGCACTTGCATGCAGGTCTCTCAGCAGTTTAGTTGCATAAGTACATTGCACAGAGTTTAATGCGTGGACATAAATCCTCCTGTCGGTCTGCATGACTAAATGAAAGCTGTTTCATTTTACCCGAGAGGCTGCTGCTCCTGTCCCAGCGCAGATGCCAACATTATAAAACACAAGTTATAACCTGAACAGAAACACTTGTTTGATGCAGTAACTCCAGGAAAATCTCATTACATATAAATATATTTATTTTAACTTTAAAATGTTTGGAAAGGAACCGTATGACTGTTTTTGGACCCTTCTGTTGGGATACCAAGTGTACTTATCTGACCCCTGAAGACGGGAAATTGGATGGCGTTATATCTGCTGTTATTTGATCGGTAAAATTATGTAGATTTTGACGCATGTTAGCGAACCTTTTGGGGTTTTTTCAGGTACTCAAGCTGAGCAAAGAGAGGAGAACAAAGACGGTCGCCAAGGAAGACAAACAGACGCTCCTGCTCGCTCGTATCGTTCCAATTAAATTCAGATATAATGCAGATAAATACTTCAGATCATTACAAATGGGGCCCAGTCAAGGTGAAAGTCAAAAGCATTGGTGCTACTGTAGATGCCAACAGACTACCAGCAAACACAATGTTTGCAGGACTTCTACAACGAGGATAAAGTGACATAGTCCAGGACCCGAGGGAGGACAGTTTAGCGATGGCGCTACAACACGCTACAGCAGGTCCGTTTGACAAGAAACACTTCTGTTACAGACACTTGTCTTACTTTGTTAAAGCGGTTTACCTGTCCAGCAGAAAGGTTACAGGGTCACCAAGATCCCCAAGCGTCCCCCATCGTTTATGTTGACCCGGCTTTTTAGCTCTTGTCCGGTCTACCTCCGTTTTAAGCGCCCGTTATTCCTCCAGAGTCTCCGGTATTTACTTTGTTTTCTTGCTTGTGTCGGCAGTCGTGGCCAAAGGAGGATTCAGACAATTTTCCGAACTTTCTGGTTGGTTTCTACTGTCCGATATTGTAGCACGCTAACTTTGTTTGGGCTCCTGAACGACACGGGGGAGCAGCGTCTGCCTCACAACCAATCAGGTTAGAGGAGGTGGAGAACGGCTTTGTTTACAGTCAGAGAGAGAACACAGAGATATCGATATATTACCAAATGTCATCAATAAGTAATAACTATTGACTGATATTAAATACACCACAAAAAAAGATGCATCTTTAACGGATTCCTGCCTACGCCACCTTTAATTGCTGATGTAGATTACCCGAAGTCAACGTGATTGCAACAACTTCTTTGAAGATCTTTGCAAGTTTCTTCTTGACCTGGGTGATCCTTCAAAATAAAAGCATTGTCTGAAAAGAAAACTATGGGAAAACTGCCATGACCCTTTAAAACTGAGGATGCAGCATCTATGATTTCCCGTTCTTTGTTGAAAGGACAACTGGATGCGACGATTCCCCCTCCAGAGTCTGGTGCTGTTTCTGAGTATCATCATCTCCAGACACTTTCAGTCAAAAGCATAATTAAATGAACTCTTCCTGGATCAGGACACATTTCTCTTTTAAAGTTATTAAAACTATTAATATGGGATAAAGTGATCAGACAGTAAAGCCTCAAAGAAGTTCATTAAAAGTAACTCCGGTCTTTAATATTTCATTGATGCTATTAAGAGTCGGACAGTGTACCTGTGGGTGGCCACAAAAGAAAAAACGTCCCCTCACATCTTCACAGGAGTTCAGTCTGCAGAGAAATGAGCGAGCGAGTGTCCTTGGATGGAAAAAAAAAGTCTGAACTGTTCTCAGCCGGCAGAGGGGAAAACCACGAACATGTCTGCTGTTTTTATAAATGGATTTCTTTGATGGAAAAGGGCGCCGTCATTATTTTTCTTCTGTGTCCAATTTTTGCTCGATTAAGCATGATGAGGGTGTGATTTGGAGATGAGTAATGTAATTACTGATAAAACTAGTCAAGAAGTAGAAGGCCCCATGTCTAATTTAAAATGCCTCAGCTTTTCCCTTTGAACCTCGGGAAGATGAACCTTTCAAGTAATTGAAATACACGCGTTTCCCTCTTTCTGTCTAAGTGGGCATGGACAGAAAATGACTGTTTAGTTTTTTCCCGAGTCGATGATTACGATCTGTAATGTTTCAAATTTAATTAACTTATCATTGTACATTTTCTTCTTATGCTTCCCAGCAAGCTTATTAAAAACGACAGTATTCAGAGCACAAATGGATGCTAAACATCAGTGGAAGTCAGGTCTAATAGACTCTGACAATAACGACATTTCTCCGCCACAGACCAGGTTCACAGACGGTCGGCGGCTGCAGAGGTTCAAACTAAAGGACAATTGTTTCCTGTTGTTTATGACGTTTTTTTTAATGATGGATGAGAGTCTGAATGAGGAGGTTTTAGTTTATAAAGAAGAAACACATTCAGGGTTTAAATGCATGTTTCTCTTAACTCAGAGGCGAGACAAAATAAATATATTAGTGTATAAATTGATGCTAAAACAACCCGCTAACTCCCAACAAGTGTTAATATTTTTGTCCTGAATCCACCAAACAGGTCAGAGTTACAGTCATGTCCTCTACCCTCACAACAGTAATAATAATTTTATGTATTTAGCACCTTTTAAAAAGTTAGGGTGACCATATTCTGTATCTCTAAAAAGAGGACACGACTAGTCAGGAGTCATGTGTAGCAAATTTAGTTAGTTAGTTAGTTCATCCACGCTACACAAACTCAAAACTTCCAAACAAAACCTCGGACATCTGAAGGATTTTATAAACTCCCCCGGACAAGGCCGGACAGCCCCCCAAAATGAGGACATGTCCGGGTAAAAGAGGATGTTTGGTCACTCTGAAAAAGTGAAGATTTCACACCAAAGGTCGACAAGAATAAATGTCAAACAGCAGAATAAAAGAGGTGAAATCAAAAGAGGAAGAAAAGAGATTGTCCAGCATGTGTTGTTGGATTGTGGAGGATATGAGGAGGAAAGAAGGACACAGACAGCAGCAGCAGAGGAAGTCAGGATGGAACTTAATATGGGGAACCTGCTCGGAGCAGAGTCAGAAGTTACACTGAAGCATTTAATGGCATATTTGAAAAATACAGGGATCTAATTTCCTTATTTAGGTTTTTGTCTACCAAATTACTGTTCCACACTCCAGACCAGTAGGTAGCAGTAATGCACCTTCAAGTTGGTTTGCCAACTGCCAATAAATTCCATTGAAGAAGAAGAAGTTTTCTCCTCATGAGAGCAGGAAGTCTCTAAGCTGTAAAAGTGAAACACTCCTAACTTCCTGTGGCTGATGTGAGTGAACTCTGGGAATCTGTCAGAGGTAAATTCATGTGTATTGATTTGCTCGGTACTGTGGTTAATTTGTAATGCGTAAAAAGCTAACTGAATCACTAATCACTGCTAGCCTTTAGCTTAGCCTCACCATAGGCTTTCACTGTTTATTCTGCGTTGTCGTTAGCTATTGCTAATTTGTGAGACATTCTGGGTTTTTCTTTTGCCATGAATGAGCCTGTAACTTATTTACTAAGAGTGATTGTGTGATTTAGGAGCAGACATTTTCCATCAGAGGAAGAGAGAGTGAGGACCGACCTGGACCGTGCTGGACTTCAGCGCAGTTTGCCGCCCCGTGTTGCTGTACGCTCCATTCACTAACCGCTGAAACTGCACATCTGCTCCTTTTTCCCATCTTCATCTCTGACTGTGTGGATTCGTGAGTACAATTAACACTTTGCACATGCCTTTTTTGTTTATGCTGATTTAACCCACTAAGACCTGAACCCAGTCTGAGACTCTGAAACCCTGAGGGCCACTTTGAGAAGGGCCCCCAGATCCTGAGGTTTATAAATAAGCTGATATCTCAGCGTTTGTAGCAGATAGAAACAACATTCAAGAAGTATTTGAGAGCTTACACATGTGGCTTCAAAGATAAATATCTTTAATTTTTCTGAACCTTCAACAAATTTTTGAAAACTTTGAATAAATAAACTCAAATGAAATAAAGCGGCTGTATAAATCAAAGTAAAGGCTCTGCACTGGAGAATAACAAACTGTTTGCTTTCTGTGAAACAAGTGGCAGTCATGTCACTCAATACAAATGTCAATATTAAAAAAATAAACTGTTGAAAGGGTCTACAGCTGCCCCAGTATAGTGCAAGTATAAAAGCAGCACTAAAAACTAAAAATATATATTTATATTTATATATATTTTGGATCAATATAAACAGGTTTAAGTGACTTTTAAAGGGAAAGTACCACCTTTAGTGTTTACTTTTTACCACCACAATATTTTATATACTGTCATCACAGGTAGTGCCAGACGAACTCGGGCCCCGTCCCACTAAACAACAACAGCCCTATTACTTCTCATGGGACAGGGGTTACACATCAGTGACCTGGTTAGCTGGTCCTGCTGCAGGTGGAGGTGGTGTAGCCTAGCTTGCACGCGGTTCCTCCCAACAGTGTCCCATCAAAGCCGACTGATATCCACTGCTGTTAAAACCTTCATTAGTGACGTGTGACTCATACATCGCTCTAAAATGCTGAAATGTCCCTTTAAAAACAGATTTGAGCGACTGAAATAAGAGCGCTTCTTGACTTTTCACTCTAACTCTCATGGACAGTCATTAACACGGAGGAGCAGGCGTCCATATTTGGCTGTAACGGCGTTGATGACAGCCTCATTCGCCCCCCGTCAGCTGTGCTGCGTCTCACACTCCCTCTGACGGCTTCAGGGTCCTTCGTCCATCTGCTGCGGGGCCTTTTCTCCCCCAGCGGTCCACCACCTGGACGTCCGTCAGCGCCGGGGTCCAGAGGGGTGGGCGGCTCTAGAGGTGTAGATCTGAGTCTCCGAGAAGTTTGGTCCCAGAGGAGGAGGTCTGATTAAAAACGTGTCTGGGGACCTTGTCGTCATCTCCTCCTCCTCCTCCTCATCCAGCCTGTTCACTCATCACCTGTTTCCTCAGGAACAAAGTGAGCTCAGACCGAAGGGGGATGTTGGGAGGAGGCCTCAGACAAATGTGAGGAGCACGGGTGACAGAGGCCGTCATGAAGACGTCATGTTTCTCCTCAGGTGAGGAAGACGAGGTTTTAGTAATCGCTTAAAAAAATCTCAAAAATAAACCAAAAATAAACAACATCGATTTCTTTTACTTTTCACACTGTGCAGTGATTGACAATTTGGGAGGAAAATAATCATCTTTAACCCGGGATTTCCACCGCATCTGGAACGCCAATTCCTACGGGATCCGTTTGTGAGGCGAATTTTGTGGCGTATTACGGACACCAGGAATCACAAGAACCAGCGGATTCATGTGCAACCACATGATAACAAGTTGTCCCTATAAAGACAGACACATAGACATATAAGCAGTAGATTGTGTCCTTCCAGAGGAGGAAATCTACTTCTAGACTTCTAGAATCAGCATCTCCTCATCCATGGTGTCATTGGGGTGAAATGACGTCTAAAAACCTTTCACTTGTTCGTCTCCGCCCGTTTGCATGGTGTGAAATACGATCCTCCTGAAACACGGAGTGTTTTATTTTGAAAAGAAGCCGGATGTTTTATTTTGTGTCTGTGCCCGACTTCCTTTCCAGCAAAAAATAGAACTCTTGTGATCAGCTGAGGAGTCCGGCGATCCGCAGAGGAACGGAAAGAAGTCGGTGTAAATTGACACGTTAACTCGAATGGTTACGATCAGCTACGATCGGAGGATACGACCTTTTGGTAGACGTTCCAGTAGATGGTGGAAATTGGGGGTAGGACTGGAAACCTCTTCATAAGCGAGGGTGCAGACAGGTGTCCTCATGAATCCCACACTGGCGTCCTTGGCCCTGTCCGCACATACGTGGATATTTCTGAAAACCGGTTTCTCTGCATCTTCACAAAATTGGACTCTAAAGTCACTCAGTGCTTTGTGTTTTCATCTGTGTTTTTCTATTTGGATCTGCAGTCGTGACACAGACGTCTACACATCCCCTTCTGTTGGTTCACATAATCGACTAATATTCAACTTTGTTATTGTCTGAATAAATGAAGGTTTTAGCAACATGTCAGCATCATTTTTAACATGCTAACGAGCCGTGTCCCACGATTGCCAGGAGCAGGAATCGTTTCTCCAAACTCTAATCTGGGCTGAATTCCCCAAACTCTCTCAGATGAATGCAGATACTCACAGATTGGACAGTGTAATTTACACCGAGAAGAGATTGCGGCGCGGAGGCGTCTGTTGATAATGCGCTCAGTAAAACAACACAGGTTTATCTGGTAAATACTCTGTGAAATTACCTGTCGTCCTGCGGCGCCCAGAGGTGACGAGTCAAATGATTCTTTTGTTGTGTTCTGCTCCAGCCGAGTCTCTTTTACATCAGTTATTGGAATCAGTGCAGAGCCTCCAGACAATCACCGCAGATACGACGAGAAGCTGCAGAGAGTAGAGACTCAGAGGGTCGCTAAAACCCACAGAAATAACCGAGCGTCTCCAAACTTGTCAACAAATCTCCCTGAAACATATTTCTCTGGGTGCTCCGAGTGAGGACGGGCTAATGAAGTGGATTGGGCTCTGAGGGCAGAGGGGAGCGAGAGAATTAATGTCATGGATGGATTAATAGACCGCCGAGCTCCTCCAACCTCGCTGCGTGACGATGAAGGTCTGCTAATTAATTTAAAAAAACAACAAAGAGAAGAAGATAAAGAAAAAAACTCACACTGAGGTTTTCAAGTTAAAAGGCACTAATGCTGCTCGTAAGAAGAAATGCAATTAGAGGAGAGCGAGGCTGGAAAATTGAAATCCTGTTTTTGAGTCCTCAGACATTTTCCACCTTCCTTTTAAGAGGAGCGAGGACCAAAGCGGCGGCCTGTCAGGGTGACGGGGACGCTCTCATGAAGGTCTTTGATGCTCTAACAGACGCCGTAATTGTCGCTCAAACACTCGCTTGACTGACTTTGGTTTGCTACCTGTTGCTATGGAAACAGCATTGCACTCCCGTCGTCGTCGTCATGTGGTTTATTTACAGGCAGGCGATCCAAAACACACTGAAACTGCTGAAAAACAGTCTTTCACTGACGGGGACTGGCACCTGTAAGCGGACAAACTGTTTTTTTTTTTTCTGTTTCCTTTAAAGCGGCTGATTAATTTATTCTATTACAACAGGACCACACTGTGGGATAAATAAAGGTATTGAGGGTAAAGCATCTGCAAAAGCTTCATATCTCTAAAAATCTGTGTGAACTCAACATTTAGCATGTTTGCAGAGCTTAGATAGCTTTTTAACAGATGTGCAGCATTAATTTTACCCGCTCCTGTGTCCGACTCTTTCTTTTCCGGTAGATTTGACACCAAAGTAAAACCGTCCTCAGTTTTTAATGTTTCCACCTCCGCAGCAGTAGAAATGCTCTTTAGCCCTGACAGGTCACCAAGTCTTAACTGAATGTAAACATGTTTGACAGCAGCACCTCCATCAGTAACTCGATACAGAAACAGGGAGGGTCTCAAGCGCCCCCGAATCCCCTACAGGCGGCGTCTTTTCACACCTGCAGGTCGTGAGCTCCACCATCCGTCCGCTGTGCACCCAGGCCAAGGTCAGTGTTTGGAGGGGGGCCATCACTCAGCCCAGGTCAGGTCTCCAGGGTGGGGGTAACTCGGGTTACTCAGTATTGAGCTCCACCATTAAGTTAATGCTGTAAAGACCTGCAGCTTAAACACCGAGAGAGGTCTGCAGAGTCAAGATACAGGTTCTGCAGTTTGTGATCAAGACCAGTTTGGGTCACAAAACGAACCACCTTCTTACTGCACCCTGACCAGTAGCCAGTGTGGGGTCCCCTTTCCAAAGTCCAGAATAAAGACCAGAGGTGACAGGACTTTAGCTGCCTCATCAATCTGTCTGACCTCGATCGCACTAAATCAAATTTCTCATAGTCGGACAGACATACCTTGATAATGCAGGTGAGGAACGATTGTCTCCATCATGTTTACAGGTTCGTTGGACTGAACCTGGCCGAAGCGTTCTGCACATGCTCCAGTTTTTGCGCACTGGTCAAATAGCATAGATGCGTTGCAGTGACCCTGTATTTCCACCGCATCCGGAACCACTCGAATGTGGAATGCCGGCAATTTTTGCAGTACCAATTCCAGATCCATTTGTGAGTCGAATTTCAATCATGAGAACTCACAAAAACCCGCGGATTCACGTGCAATCGCGCCATAATGAGTCGTCTCTGTAAAGACAGACACATAGACATATAGATTGTGACCTTCCAGAGGAGTAATCAGCATCTCCTCATCCATGGTGTCATCGGGGTGAAATGACGTCTAAAAACCTTTCACTTGTTCGTCTCCATCTCTTATTTTGAAAAGAAGCCGGATGTTTTATTTTGTGTCTGTGCCCGACTTCCTTTCCAGCACCGGTTAATCTGTGCTGAATTTATCTGCCATGCTCCGGCATCCGGAAAAAATAGAACTCTTGTGATCAGCTGAGGAGTCCGGCGATCCGCAGAGGAACAGAAAGAAGTCGGTGTAAATTGACACGTTAACTTGAATGGTTACGATCAGCTACGATCGGAGGATACGACCTTTTAGGAGACGATCAGATGCAGTGGAAATTGGGGGTTAGGTGAAACGTCTTAAGTCAGTCCGGTTGTTCTTTCAATGAAGAACTGGAAATCATAGATGCTGCATCCTCAGTTTTTAGGAGTAGAGTAAAAGTCCTTCATTCGGCGGGTATCACACCAACGGTCCGGTCTCTGAGAACATGAAGCCAGCTCATCTGTGACAACCACACATGACGTTCCAGAACATGCTAAACCCCGAGGTGTTAGTTTTGGCCTCAGACGTGTTTTCGAATCTTTATGCCAAACTCTAAAATGCAGGATGGGATGTTGAGTTAACTTTCACCTCCCTCCTTCCTAATGATTCTTCTCAAAGTCATCATTTGCAGCTTCGAACCCTGATTTGTGATGACGCTCTCAGAATAAAGGCTCACAGTCCGCTCAGACTGGGAGAGCGCTGTCAGAGTGGATTCATTGTCTGCTTTATGGTGAATCACCGTGGCCTGGAAATAATTCAAGAAGCCAGTAGAAACTGACACGTTAACTTGAATGGTTACGATCAGCAAATACGTCCTTTTCGTAGCCGTTCCCGATGCGGTGGAAATTGGGGGTGAGGCTGCTGCTTCCTCATCATTGACTGTTGAGATATAAGCCAACAACTTTCCGAACTTTCTAAACTTTCTATCCATTAATATCGACTCCAGCTCCGGTGTTCGGACTCGGCTCAGACGTTTTTTTTGTCAAATACAAACTTTAATATCAAAGCTAAGCCCCGACTCTACGGTCGAGAGGCTTCATGTTTTTAAACCTCACCCAGAGCGAAGGTTCAGGAGGACATTTTTTAAGGTATAATTTCTCCCTCACAAATCACTCTGAGCCGGTTGCCATGGAGATAAGATGAACTTATTTTCTTCTCGCATCGACACACAAAAGGGAAAACAAACAGTATGAGAGCCCTCAGCGTACACAGCTCCCCAGGCTTGGGTACATTTCATTATCGCCCGAGTGCTCCACAGAAGCACTCGGAGAATCCAGAGGTCCCTCTATGACACAGAAAAGACAGACGAATAACACGCCAAACAACTTAGGCCAAAACTGCACTTCATTTTACCTCTAATTACACTAATGGAAGTCCTTTTGTGGACCCATGTGCTTCCAAACCGTGGAGCTAAAAGAGGAGAGGCACTCAGCTAAAGGCCCCATTGTGCCGGGTAAACCCCCGGCTTAGACGGAGCAGGAGACAGGACCGGCTGTAATTAGTTTAGCTCCCTCGCTGCTTCACATCTTGCCAGGAGAAAGCTTTGCCCACTGAAAGGTGTCTCCACAGGGCTCTATGGCTCAAATGAGGGCGGATCATCTACCAGAGGTCCTGTGACGGGACGGGGGATTTCTAACCTCCAGTCTGACATGCTGTGACTAAATTGGACGAGGGGGAGTCACACGATGTAGGTGGTTAGACGAGTGAAGGGACCTAATTATGAGGGTAGTAAGAAAGAGGATAGTGAGATATTCACTCGGCCTCTGAGAATCAGACTCTCCCTGTATAACTCTCCATATAAAGGTCAAGAATCCATTAACAGGAACCTGGCTGCTTGCTCCGGACTCGTGTGGTATTTGAAAATGATTCTTAGCATAATGAGCACACAGGAACAGATGAGCGGGATTACCGCCATCAGGATCCGGCATATTTTCCACGGGGACATGTACACAAAAATGTATTAGAATAAATCCAGCTCATCTGCTGAGTGCAAAATATGATTGAGTTATTACAGTTAGAATAAAGAAAGCTGCGTCTAAACATGACAACAAGAGACCCAGATGATCAAATATGGCCGATTAGTCACTCTGACCCTTAATTTAATCTCTCCTCCAGCATTCAGGGTGGTGAAATGTTGCCTAAAACAAGATGGTTCCTGGTTTGAGTCCTGGTCCAGACTGGGGCCTCTAAAGTATATCAGCTATGAGACTTGGGCTGGACCCCAACATGAGGAAGTGATTTTGCTCTTTTTGACAAATGCTGGAGTGACTTTAAAATATATCTGGATAACATTTCACAGATAACTAGATGAGTACCATCAATGTTGTTGTGGTGGTAGGTTGTTGCACATCTGCAGGAGTAGCTGAGCTTTTCTATTGACAATGTCTTGATCCTTTGCTGCGTGTATTTTGCTGTAACTTTTATTTATTTTTTTCATTTTTTATTTTTTTTATTTAATTAATTAATTAATTAATTAATTAATTATTATTATTATTATTATTATTATTATTATTATTATTATTATTATTATTATTATTATTATAATTAGTAGTAGTATTTAATATTTTTATTTATTTACATTTGTATTTTCTGTTATATATATTATTATTAATATTATTATTATTTTATTTTAATGTATGTTTTTATTTATTTATATTTGAATTTTCTTTTATATGTCATTACTAATATTATAATTATTTTTATTATAATTATTATTATTTATTTTATTTTATTTATTTAGTTTTATTTATATATTTTTTTAGTGACGTAGGTAAGCGTTGGCATATGGGGTTTGTTCTGGGAGGGGGGCGTGTTTGGGTGAAATTTGTAGTTCTGATGTTGTTGTTGAAGTTGTATACTGTTCATGAAAAAAGGGTGATTTTGCACAAGTTAGCAACACAAAACTACAGAGTAAATGCATGCACACTGTTTTATTTATTTAAATGATATCTGTATGAGTCATAACTACAGTTTTCTGTTCGGGTTGGATGCAGAAATATACTGGAATAAAAACTAAAGAGAAGTCAAATCAGGTCTTTATGAATGTTAAGTGTTGTGTTATCAGTAACCGAACCGTGGATCCCTGCAGGATCAAAGTCTTTAAACCGTCTAAGCGTCTCTCTTTGTCCGGTTGGGAGTGGGAACATGTTGGGACAGTCTGCTTCTCCCCAATGTTTGTCTTGAACCACAGTTGTCTTCCATTTTCATTGAGATTTTTTCCCACTGTGGATGTTGTCTTTGGGAGGTGGGACGTTCACACCTCAGTGAGCAGCCTCAATGGTTACCAACCCGGAGTCGGCCATTTTTCCCAACCCTTTGCCCCGCTTGAATGGATACCCTCTCCCCTCATTTAGCCTCCCCGTGAAAGAAGAGGTCCTAAATAATCTCCCCGTGCTTTAATCAGGGCGGCTCAGGAGGATTGGTCCGATCCAGGGGGCTTGTGCCTTTGTGCCGGCCTTGACCGTCTTGATTCCGTTGGCATTTTCTGGCGAGGTCCGGCGCCCGGGGCCTTTTTAATTTGCTCTCTATTGACTCCGTGTTAATTGGGTTGGGGAAAGATGCATCCAGATTTCAACCCCGAGCTCAGTCATTTTAAACCTTCATTGTGTTTTTTTCACACTTTTCACAAAGGATGCTCAGGCCTGCTGTGATGCAGGCAGTCTGGGAGAAAGGGGAGGAGTGGGAGAGCAGAGGAGGGGAGGTCTGGACCGGACAGGAGGAGTTAGGGGTGAGAAAGACGGTCACAGGATTTCAAGCCAGTATCACCTTTTTGTCCTTTTAGAGTTCAGTGACTGGATGGTTGACATGGCAACAAAGCATTATGTACTGATCCAGCATCTGTATCTCATCTGGATGAAAAAAAGTCACTGAGTTCAGAGGGATTCAGAGCCCGATGACTGGATGGACCTCCTCTTATCCCCAATTTCCACCACATCCGTAACGTCCATGAAAAGGTCGTATCCATCGATTGTAGCTGATCGTAAACATTGCAAACATGCAAACGGGCGGAGGTTTTTAGACGTCATTTCACCCCGATGACACCATGGATGAGGAGATGATGATTCTAGAAGTCTAGAAGTAGATTTCCTCGTGCGATTGCATGTGAATCTGCGGGTTCTTGTGAGTTCTCGCGATTCCGTAATCCGCCACGAAATTCGCCTCACAAATGGATCCAGTAGGAATTGGTGGACGGTGGAAATTGCGACCGTTCCGGATCTGAGCCGTTCAGGATGCGGTGGAAATTGGAGGTCAAGGTCTTAAGGTCATCTTGCTGGCGTCAGCTTGTTGACCGCTCGCTGACCCTTTATGTCCTGTACCAAAACAATCAAACAAACCTGTTAGCAAGAGGCTAACGGGTTGAACACTTGACATCTCATGGGAAACAATAGCTTTCTCTGTTTTTAGATCCTCTCTTCTGCTTTGGTTTGTTTACCTGTTTCCTAGCAACAAATGAATCCAGACTTGGACCAGTTGTAGTCCAGCTGAGGGGGGGGATCACTGAACTCTTAAGTCCACCTGTCTGTCTGTCCGTCTGCATATCTGTGTATCAGCCCATTGTCTCTCTGTCTGTGGGGGGTTTGGGGCTCTGACGGATACAAATGAAGTGTCCTGGTAAGAGCACCGGGGTCTCTAAGTGTGTAATCATTTGTTTCCTCCCTGCAGACCCAGGAGCAGGACAGAAAGAATCCGCACTAAAAGAATCATGACATCCCGCCATTCGCCGAATGCACCCCGAGGAATCTCATTAAGGAGCTCCACACGTCGATGGCGAGCCGCTCACTGCTGTTTTTCTTACAGAGCCGGAGCGGTCCATGGAGGATTTAACTGGATAATGGTATTGGTTTCACATCAGCAAGGAAGCAGGAAGACCACGGTGGATAAGCTGTGAGGACAGACTCCCTCTCTCCCCCCTGTCTCCCACTTCTTGACTGAGTAATTATTCCTTAAGCCCACCTACCCAGGCAACAAAAATAGAATTGATTTCCCATTATGTGCAGCATCAGTCCTGCTGGGGGAGGTCCTGTCAGGGTGAACAGGCAGCAGGCGGACACGTCTAACCTGAGAGCCTGGCACGGGCCGCAAGCTGCTGCTGCTGCTGCTGCTGCTGCTGCTGCACGGGGCCATCGGCGTGAACCCGTGCCTCATTTCCCAAAACAAAGCAGACATGCTGTTGTTACACCCGTCTGCCCCAGAACAGCTGCCTGACCACGGCGAGGAAAAAACCGAGAGACAGACAGGCCCCCGACACAACCGCACTCAGCAGGAATTATTGACTTTAAAAGTCTGTGTTTCTTACAGGATCTCTGCTCCGATTCAACGTCAAAGTTAAAGGTTAAGGATGAAACCCAGTTGCTCTTTTCCGAGCTGGAATCACACCGAGTTTGAGGAAATGGAAAACGCTCAAAACAAGTTCTTTGTGTTTTGTTCGCCCCCGCTGTCACATACATCGTCTTAGTTATGCTGAAGAGTTTTTAAGAGGTTACAAAACGGACTGAAACTAACGCTGATGTTTCTGCATGAGGCTTAAAAGCTAACCAGACCATGAACATAGAGACGGACTATTTTTACAGTCTGGATCCACTGGTGGTGGGGGGTAGGGGTCAGTCCGAGTGCGGACCTGCACTCCTCTGAAACAGCCTTTGTTTGTGTTTTGCATGAGGAGGATTTTCACGCACCAGAATTATAGCATTTATGAACTTTTCTACATGCATGTCAAACTTGGAGTAAAGATCAAAAACTCCAGGGCATGAAGACATACGATACAACAGGTTTGCACGCAGGTACAACACTTACACCGAGATTCCACCGCATGCAGATCCACTACGCTCCGGAACGTCAGGCGGATCAAAAACGCTACCATAACAGTGCCTACCAGATCCGATCCGCTGCCACCAGCGGAGGAGAAGCGCTTGCGATGTTACCGATATTTCTCGTGAGACTGGACAAGATCTGACATGTTTCATCGGGAGACATTGAATGAGATCCGGGGTGTATATAAACACCCACATCCAACAACTCTGGCCCCTCCCATTATCATGTGAAGAACAGTTCAATGTATTGACTCTATTTTATTCTGAAAAGTAACCGGATATTGCCGCATACAACTTCTGCTGCCTTGAATTGATGCATTGTGCTGCGGCGTCCGGCATAAATAGAAGCCTTGCGTTTCTGATCCGACCACCGGAGCGGATCCACAGCAGAGCCGGACAGCGGGCGCATTGTGTGGAATCATGTTCATTTATTATAATGCTTGCATATTTGATCAGGTTACCGTTCTGGGGCAGAGCGCAGACGTTCCCTATCCTGTGGAATTTAGCCGTTAGCGTACATTAATTACCCAGTTAAGATTTCATGGCATGACAGCTAAACTACGGAGAGTTACCTTGGAGTGTTTGTATATCAAAACAAACCACAGTTTCCTCCGACTTCGTCCGATTTGACCTCGCTCTCCTCTTGTTGATTGCAGTGGGATGGACTCGGTGTTCCCACAGCTAAACTCTGCTTTCTCACAGACACACTGTCCTCCTAAACAGGTGCCAATCACAGCAGGCTGACTCTCCTGCAGCCCTGAGCGGCTGGAACTCATTAGAAAAAGCCGGCCGTGTTTTGGTGCCGGTACAGCCCGTATCCACCCACAGCCCGACGTGAGACGAGCCCTGCGGCGGGGAGAGGTTAATCAGCAGGGCAAAAACAATGAGCTCAGGTCCTGCAGGTAAGGAAGGAGGAGGAGAAGGAGGAGGAGGAGGAGGAGGGCGGATGATGATGATGGTGGATGTCCGAGGGTGTTCGAAGGACAGTGTGGTGGGTCGACTGTGAAATGAGGGAATGCATCAGAAAAAGTCCAAGGACATCCAGGACACGGATTCAGATTCACAGCAGATGTTTCCGTCCGACACATCCAAGTGGTAAAAATTCAACATATGTTACAAGCCAAAGGTTACATGTTTTAATAAGACAGCGCACTTCCTCAGCGACCTCTGGACCTCTTGGTATGCACTTGCAGACATTTATTTTCATTCCCGTGTTACGAGGAATCAAGCGGCGCACTCCTCGACGTCTGCAGCAGCTGAGTCACTGTCGCTGAGACACTGGGACGGAGACTTAAAGACAGTGTTGTCGGACTCATGATGAACGTTTGGGTGACTGCATGAATAACCACATCTGCTTCTGTCTCACACTGTTTGTTTTTCACTTTAAAATTCCTCCGGGACTCTGATTGGAGAAAATCTCAGCAGGGATCGAGATGCCGTCTTGTTAGTGAACATGCGACGTGTGCAGCGTTTGTAAAATCTTCTTGAGAAATCCGTGTCGGACTCAAATCTCCTAAAAAGTCCTGTCAGGTTTGGTGTATTTTTATTATTATTACTTTGCAGGTTAGAGCAGATCTGTTGTTGCAAAATGAAGAGACGAGATGATGTGGGAAACCAGGAAACGTGAGAAAACCTCCTCCTGCGTTTCTGGGTCTAATTGGAGACTCCGGCCGTGAAATGTGCGAGAAAATCTAAAACACAACTGCAAATGGATTCATAGCACAGTTGGAGATGTTGACCACGGCCCAGTTTAACCACTAATCGCTCAGGATCGGTGTCAGCTCAAGGCCAGCTGTGGTCAACGTTTTATGAGGCGCTCGGTGGACAGGCCTTAGGCCTCATCCAACGCCAGGCCAGCAAATATGAGGACGAGTGATTCAAAGGAGACAACAGGGACTGACTGTGTCTCTGTGAATCTGTGAGAGTCTTCAGTTATTCAGAGACGGACGATAAATCCTCTCCCACGTACATTTCTCTGCGCTCTGCCTTCACCTGCTGCTGCTGCTGCTGTTGGACACATTCATTAGTGCGTCTGGTCATGTTTTTTTTTCCCTCGTTAACATGCTGCAGGCTTATTAATATGTGCTTCAGTTATCAGCCAGCACCATATGCTGTGTAGGTGGTAAGCAGAAAGTCCAGACAGATCCTTTGGCAACTCTATCATCTGCACCCGGAGACTCTGCTCGGAGTTTGACGGTCACAACACGAGTTATTTCAGCGCCGCCTGTGTGTAAAAGGTCTATGTGTGTGTGTGTGTGTGTGTGTGTGTGTGTTTCTCTGTTTTCATGTGTGTTTGGGTGAAGATGAAGGTGCCCACTTCCTCTCTGCAGGCGTGAGTCAAACCTTGGCAGAGGTGTTAACTTCAGAGACGATGAACAGGTTGAACTCTTCATTACAGCTCTGTCTGTTTCATTGTACAGTGGTTTCATGTCAGATTGGCATTGTGTTGTTCGCCAATGATTCGTTCAAAAGAACCGAATCTTTTAAGTGGACGTACTGAACCGAATCATTTCCTCAAGTGATTTGTTCGTGTCTCACTTCATAGCATAGCATGCAGCTGGTGATAGAGGGACCACACGTGCCGACGCCTGAATCACTTGGTTAACAAATCACGCAGTCAACTACACTCTCTATGGAATCATTTTTGTCTGAATGATAAACTTTCATGGCGACCATTGTTCCCCATTGTTTTAACAGATTTAGTCCCCAACTAAACAAACTTAAAATGTTAGGCTGGCAGTAGTGAGAAGAGAGTGACCCCCAATTTCCACCGCATCCGGAACAGCGGCGAGAAGGCCGTATCCGTCAATCGTAGCTGATCGTTTCTGTTCACGTTAACGTGTCAATTTTCGCCAGACTCCTCAGCTGATCACAAGAGTTTTATTTTTTCTGGACGCCGGAGCATGGCGGATAAATTCAGCACAGATTAACCCGTGCTGGAAAGGAAGTCGGGCACAGACACAAAATAAAACATCCGGCTTCTTTTCAAAATAAAACACTCCGTGTTTCAGGAGGATCGTATTTCACACCATGCAAACGGGCGGAGACGAACAAGTGAAAGGTTTTTAGACGTCATTTCACCCCGATGACACCATGGATGAGGAGATGCTGATTCTAGAAGTCTAGAAGTAGATTTCCTCCTCTGGAAGGACACAATCTACTGCTTATATGTCTATGTGTCTGTCTTTATAGAGACAACTCATTATCGCATCATTGCCCATGAATCTGCGGGTTCTTGTGAGTTCTCGCGATTCCCGCTGCCCGTAATCCACCATGGAATTGGATCTGGTAAGAATTGGCAGATTCGGTGATCCAGTAAAAATCACAGCCATTCCGGATCGGAGCCGTTTCGTATGCGGTGGAAATTGGAGGTGAGACTCACCAGCTGTAGCTCTTGACAGGAGCGACGGAGGGAGACTATGATCAGTTCAGGAAGTCGCAGGCCCCTCCCACCAAACGCTGAATGATCCAGTGATTAAATCTTTTGAACTTTTTAACGAACTGATTCTAGTGATTCAGTAGATCTAGAACTGCTGTGCCCACCACTATGTCAGGTTAGCTTGTGATTTTTGATTTAATATAATTTACTGCGTTTCTATTTGCAGCTTTTCGTCAATCCGACACAAATCCTCCAGATGTCTTTAACAATGAGAGGAAAGACAGTAAAAAGACGACCATCGTACAGGAATACATGGTTAAACAGCCCAACATAGAGGAGTGATTTCTAACCCATGATCCGTGTATTTCCGTCCTGTTTTCACCCGTTCCTTCCTTTATGAGCCGTCCTGCTCGTTTGCACTGATTGCTTTTGACAAACAGAAAATGAGAGGACATAATTAGACCTCAGAGGTCACTCTCTCTTTTATATTTACAGTTTGTCAGAGGAAAGTTTTGTCCTAATGTCTGCTGGCTCACTGTCGGTTTCTAACACCCCCATAAATCATAAATTTAATCATGGTTTTGCAGCCAACAAATATGTTTCCAGTGACAATATGTTTTATCCACAGTTCATCCAACATAAGTAATTCTGTTTCCAAATGACCGCCCTCCTCTGCGGGTTCCCACAGGGATCTCATTATGTTCTATATTTATCAATTTGGTTCCCCCTCTGTGGTTGGTTTTCATAAAAGCTCCATGGAGCTTCGACTAACATGTGAATCGATGCATAATGACTCAGTGACAGAGTTATTCCTTTGAAAGCAAACGTCAAATATTAAAATAAAATAAAAAAAACACCAGATGGAGCATGTGAGCTTTAGAAACACTTGTGGACAGATTCATGTTTCCACTGATTCATCCAAGAAGAAGACGGATGATTTCACCGCGCTGAGCTGACGGTGTTTTCCTCAAGTTATAATACGACCACACATGTCCGTTTTTTTTACATGCCGTCCTCGTCTCCAGGGGCGACAGAGCTGTTGGACCTGACCCCCCAACGGCACCATGACATGGAGTCTCACCTGCAGGGGCTCCGTGATCTCAGCCCAAGCCAAATTTCAGAGAGAGGGGACGGGTTACCCAGACAGGCTGCTTGGACGCCGTCCAGCCGCGCAAGCTGTGCAAAGGTCCCGCGGCCTCCCTCACTTACATTCGCTCTTGCTTCTCTTCACTTTCCTCGCCATCTGCGGTCTTAATGAAGCTGTCAAGAAGCTGTCATTCACTCATGAGTGGTTGTGCCGCACAGCACGCCGGCTAACATTCAGCCAACAGGGACTCGGCGAAGCCTTGAGCCTTGGCGTGGAGTTCCACAAACGCTGCGTCAACGCCAAAGTGAGAACGTTTTTACCTGTGAAGATACAAGCTGGTTAAATTAGAGAGCAGAGACGCAGCTCCTCTTTAAACTGAAGGAGTAATGACCAATCACAGCGTGGTACCAAGTTCTGGCTCAGAGAGAGGAGGTCGTGGCGAAGAACAAAAGAAAACTTCCTCACGTCGGCAGCGGCGGAGGAGTCATGGTAACGGCAGACCGCTGAGAGGCTGATGAATGACAGAGGGGATTTTGATTCTTGTTCACATGGTGTCACTCACAGATCCGACAGAAGTGAAGTCTTTGTGCAGCTCTGAGAGTCCACGCCCTCCTGTTTATCCGCCGCTGATGACCATTGTTTTACGGGCGCAGAGGTCCCGCCCTTCGGATAAAAGTGATTCACTGAAAACTGAGGCGTAAAGGAGGGTCCGGGTTCAGACATGATCCATCTTTTGTGGTCCTGAAAGAGAGCGGGGAGCTCAAATACGACCATCATTTCACAGGGGAGGAGGAGTCGATTCCTTGTGTTTCCTGTTTTATACTGAAAGAGTTGATTCTTTGTGTTTCCTGTTTTATTTTGTAGAAGTTTATTCCTTGTTTATTTCTTCTTTTATTTTGTAGTAGTAGATTCCTTGTCTTTCCTGTTTTATTTTGTAGTAGTTGATTCCTTGTTTATTCTGTTTTTTTTTTTTTGTAGGAGTTGGTTTGTTGTTTTTCCTGTTTTATTTTGTAGTAGTTGATTCCTTTTGTCTGCTGTTTTATTTTGTAGTAGTTAAATTATTGTGTTTCCTGTTTTATTTTGTAGGAGTTGATTCCTTGTGTTTCTAGTCTGTTTTTTCTTTCCCAGTTTTCCCTCCTTCATTAATCACTCATCAGTTTCACCTGTGTCTCGTCTGCCTCACCTGTTGCTCGTTTACCTGAGTCTGTATTTAGTTCCTGTCTTCCCCTCTGTTCTGGTCGGTTCACTTTATGTCGATGTGTGAACATGTCTGTCTGTTCTTCATAATCTTTTATTTGTGAATCCTTTTTGTTTTTATTCCTTTAAATCCTTTTTTTCCTCTTCGTTTGTGTCCTTCCCCTTTTGTTCGACTCTACCACCTGACAGTTTTTACTCTCGCTCACTCACCTCGGCTGGAAAAGATTTTTGGTTTGACTTAAATGAAGATAAGAAAAACATTTGGTTTGTTTACATGAGGTTTAAATAAAGAGTCAAGATTGAAGGTCAGAGTGTCTGAAAAGCTTTTCTCTGAGCAGCGTTTAAAACACGATGAACGAGAGCAGAACTTGTAAATCACTAACTTTAGTTTACACACAAATCTTTTTACAATTTATTCAAGTAATTTACCAAAATATGAGTTGATATGGAGAAAATGAGGAGGTGCAAAAAAACTGCAGTTCCACAAACGACCACTAGAGGCTGTCTCCAAAGTCTAAGAATCCCCATAAGGTCCCATATTAAAATGTCCTTTTTTATGACTCCATAAAACACATTCAGACTCTGTTTTAAAACTGATATCAGGTATGGAGCTCATTTATTTGTTTGTGAAAACTATAACGGCGATTCATTTTCAGTAACCCGTTTGTTAATAAGGAAATATAGACTAAGAGTTTACATAAGTTTGCATGACTGGGGTTGGAGCTGATTAGCGTCCTGTTGGACAGACCTGGTCTTAACTAGGTCTTTGTGACGCTTTCTGCAAACTGAGTCTGACTCCAATCACACTCTGTTATTTGTCAGTAAAAGTCCTTTAAAAGATCAAACTTGGTTCCTGTTTCAATCCAGTTTAATCTCCTCTGACCGTGATTTCCACGCTAATGTCTCCTAATCATCTCCAGGCTGTTGATCTGTTCGTGACGGCGCTCTGAGGAAAACAAGAAAAAATACTTTTGGATCGGAGTTCGGTGTCTCTGACGGGAGATTTTCACTGTGAGAAAGTCTTGAGAGTGTCGTTTTTTCCACCGGGGTTTGTTGGAAGTGTGAGAGGTGTGGGGGTTGGAGACTTTTTTAGTTTTTCAGTGTGATGGTGCCAAATAGGGATGAGTAAGCAGTCCCCGGAGCCAGGGCTTGTTCTGGGCTCTTCGCTGACGTTTGCCAGCGCCCTCTTTTTACAGCGACAGACGGCCAAAGCTAGCAGCACATCTCAGCGCCTGCAGCTCATTCTCATCCGCAGGCCGCTAAGCCCGGACCGACATCCACAACCGCAGGTCTTGGAGCGAACCGCCGCTCGGTCCCTTTCATTTAGCCCATCACTCATTCATCGCTCTCTCTCTCTCTTTCACTCCCTAAACATCTGTCTCTGTCAGTTTCTCCGTCCACCTCTGGCTCCTTTTCTATCACTCTCTTTTCTTCTCTTTGCACTCTTTGTGGCTTCCCCGCTTGTCAATCTGCTAAACCCGTTAAATATTACTCAGGGGGCAAAAATGTGGCGTGATGAAATAACGGGGAACATCACCCAGTTATTGGTGAAGATGGAGGCGGGTTTATTTATGAGCACCAAACTAATAAAGCAGCTTACAGCACGGGTCTGGACCCTGTCTGCCTAAGAAAACAGCACTTTTCTGTTCAATAAAGCTGAAAGGAAAATCTGTTTCACTCTTTTACGGTCGGCTTTCCTCCACGTTTCTGGTCTCCTTCTTCAGCACTCAGCCTTTATAGTGTTGTAGTGACTCATTTTAACATGTTGAGTGAAAAAGTAATGATTCACTTTTGGAAATTAAATTATTAAATGTCTTTTTTTATACAATGTCAGACGAGAAACAGAATGCATTATCTATTTAATTCGCTTATATTTTGAGCTCTCATCTCCGCTCCTTCAGTCCAGATTTGCAGACGTGGACGTCAACAAAAGTTTGCACAAACTTTTGCATTTTAGTGATGAGTCTACAATCCTCTTGATTCTCCATACACCTGGCGCTGATCGTCCTTGTGAACGGTGCCGATGTGTTGGTTCCCATAGGACCATCCTGCTGGAGCTCCTGATGTCTATGGCGGTGGTCGGCCAGCCTCGTCCTCCTCGATGCGACCTTCTTGCTGATCCTCGGCAGTTGCCCGTACAGGTCCTTGTTGGTACAGCTATAGATCAGCACTAGCTGCGTTTACATGGGCGCAAATAATCGGAATAAAGTATAAAATCAGAATAAGATAAAAAAGCGTCATGTAAATATGTCGATCGGAAGATACTGATTGAATTGGCTTAATCGGAAAGAAATTGTATTTGGATCAAGAGGGGTGGTTTATGCCGATCGTTATTCCTAAACGCATCCATGTAAACACTTAATCGGATCCTGACTCTCTAACCTGACTCGGTCTTCACCATAGACTGTATATAGAATAAATGCCGTCTGCCTCCTCGCTCTGAGAACAGCACCCTCTGGTGACGGGATGCAGTATAGGTCATAAATCCTGCCTTCTCCAGCAATCTCTATGGAGCTGTGCTACTGCGCAATGTTGGTTTCAGGAAGTGGAGAAAAAACGCAGAATTACCGAGAACTTTTCGTCTTCAAATCCGTAAACTGATGGAAGGCGGAACCAAGACTATTGAGGTCAGAACAGGAGGTTATGTGCCGTGTCTGCTCCTCCGATAATGGCGTAATGATGTCACATCTGCATGCACAGCGCAACCTTTGACAGAACAGTAAAATAAGTATGCAAGGTCGCCATCTACTGACGACATTTAGCAGGAGGAAAAACTCTTGAATTGGATGAAGTGAGTCACTGTTGTGTTTGTTGGTTTGTTGACATCACAGGCGTAAATACAACTCTTCTTCTTCTTCTTCTTCTGCGGTTGTTTCAGTGAAATCAGACAACTCTGCACATGTCCAAATCTTTCTAATCTGAATAAATCCCGCTGCATATAAACGCACGTCATGATCGGATTATTTGACTTTGTGTTCATATAAACAGTGGATTCAGATTTTCTGATCCCTCAAATTTTTAATCAGATCAAGAAATTTTGGACGACTGTAAACACGACTGTTGATCCAATGTGGTCTATATCTGTGTAATATTATTGCAGGTCTTTCATCTTCTCTTCTGCAGATCCAGCTGTTCAATGATGCAAACATTATTAACAGCCAATAGATGACAAACACCTCTGGGGGTCGATATTGAAGTTAAAGACTCTCCTCGTCAAATTAGCAGTTAGCTCGGAGCAGGTGAGCTGATTTTTCCACCTTTCATGGTCCGGACGAGTGCGGTGGCACAGCTGGAGACAAAGAAAGCTCCCTGCTGCTCTGTAACAAGCACCTGAAAGCCAAGCCGGGCATGTTCTCTGACAATCAATGAAAGGCATTATAAGAATAACTGGTAATCTAGCATGAAGCACAGGTACTGTTGCTATGGTAACCTCTGAACACTGGTTTAAATCAGAGGTAATTGACTCCTTGAAAAGTCCTGTTATACTGGACTAAAGGGGGCATGATGACGGATCAGGACTTTGATACAGACTCAGAAATATCTATAAAACAACAGATATCCGTGATGTTAAAGGTTAGAGGTCCGACATACACTATTACAGGGATCCAAACTGACCAATCAGGAGGGCTCCAGACATAAACACCAGATCATCTCTCTTCCTGTCAAACTTTCACCTGCTCTGTCCTTCACTGGTTTCCTCTCCTCTCTCCTCTCTCCTGACTGCTCGGCCTCATCCTTCCTGAGCTGAAGCTCAGTGTGCCAGCTCACAGCTCAGGAGATAATGCTCACAGCTACAGGACAGATTTATTCCAACGTAGCTGGCCGTCTACATGGCCAAGAGGATCCTCGTCTCGTCCCCGAGCAATCCCCGTCCTCCGGAGTGACGGGGACAAAGACGAGGAGCGAGGACCCACCGGGGGGCTTCAGCAGCGGTAAAGAGAGCACTCATGGGCACAGAGAGAGGGATCAGACCTTTCTCCAGCTGCAGCTCCCTCCCTCCTACTCTAAGTTGACGCTCCACCCTCACTTTACTCTGAGGACTCTCTGCCTCGGTCACGTCCCGTCTGTCTCTCTCCACACACCCACACATGTGAAGACCAGTCATCCAGGAGGATTACCAAACTCACAGAGGAGTTGGTGGATGGGAAATGGTTCTTACTCGTACATCCTCATTATTGGAGCAGAAAAATGCTGTTATACTGTCAGCTCTATCATCCTGTGTTCGCTCTACGAACTGATATGAGTCTGGACCGAGAGAGACGTCCTCCAATTCAGGCTTGGCTTGGTGATTCAAAGGGATACTCCGGCGTAAAATTAATTTAGGGTCAAACACACCGTAACACCGAGTTAGACACCCCCTCCAGAGTTGAATGTTGCCGACCGCTTGCTTCTCTAGTTTTACCAACTTTAGTAGGGTCACAGCCATAGTACTAGACACCAAACATCTTTTTAACTTTAGCAAAGAGACTAAACACAACTCACCTACTCTCTCTAATTTTACACCGGAATATCCCTTTAAGCATCTTCCCCATGTAACGTAGTTGTAGTCATGGTTGTAGCAAAGGTCGCCAGTTTGACTTCTAGCTGCAAACCTTTTGCTGCATGTCATTCAAGCTGCAACCTCCAGTGATCCAAAGCGCAGATGCAAAAGTGTAAAAATCTGCAGTTCCTCGAGTGTCCACTTGAGGCAGTCTGCAAAAGTTGCACACGCACGCTCATCAAAATAAACGTGTTTGCAGTTTGGTAGGAATCAGTATCTCATGAGATATCACGGTTAAGAGTTTTGCATAATTCGACTCCATCAACAGACTGATAAAAACCTCATTTTCACCTCTTTGCGTTTTGCTACGTCAACCAGAAATTTAACCGAGTCAGCATTTTGCGGTGAAGGCTTCAGCGGAAACAAACGGGTGAAGTCAAGGGCGCCATATTCATGTTTCACACAATCTACACCCTGTCACACTCTTATTTTTTCAGCTGTCTGGGAAAAAGTCCAAAAATAATCAAAGAAGGATCTGTGTGATAAAAGTCGTATTTCTATCCCTTAAAAAGAAAAAACACAAACCAACAACAACAGACTGAACTCAAACGAGCCTGTAGTTGAGGTGCAGAATAGAGACATCTAGTGTATTTTATCTCTTTAAAATCACACAGATTTTTATCACTCGCAGCAGGTTAAACACCGTGAGGTATCTCTGCTGACAAATCTGAAAATCTGATCCAGTAAGTAGGTCAACATTAATCCCAAATCTTAACCACCGGTTTTGGCAGGCGATCACAAATTGAGGTCAGAACACGCTGGTGGCGGTCATTTTTAAAAAGACATTAACATTTTTGTTAAAGCGTTACTGTATATGTGAGGCTGCTGCTGCTGTGAATCCCTGGAATAACTTGGTTGGATTTCTCTTTAGTCACTGACTGCTTTAGCTGCGGCTCTGCTGAAGCTCATAAGCTGTTGATTTGGATTTTTCAGTCCAAAAACGCCGCTAAGCTATCATTAAAATCAATTATGCGTGCTGAAGGGTTTCTGTTTTTCGAGAGGATTTTATTTCATCCCACTTTTTTTTTTTTTTTCTTACCCAGAGGTTGTACAGGCTGTTAAACCTCCGCCCGCCTCAGGGCAGTGTAATTCAGACAGTAATTTAAAAAAGTGACCAGAGAGAGGCGGGCCGAGAGCCGCGGAGATAAATAATAAAACAATAATAAAAACTGGGATGAGCCCGAGTATCAGCTTTAGGTCTACCTCCCGCGTCTGCTATCTCTCGGGAACTCTTGCAGAGCAACAGATGGTAAACTCTGAATGACTCAGCCGCAGCGCACTCATGCACGGTCCTCTACTGCCACCTGCTGGTCGCACATGAGACAAACAAAGTGCATGAAGAAAGTCAAACACAGGAGAAAGATGTTTGAATGCAGCTTATGTGAAGTGCTTGATTAAAATAAGAATTATAAAGCGCCCCTGCGTCCTCAAACAGTTCCAGGAATTGCTTAATAAATCAATTTATCTCAATAATTGAAGTTTGGACGTCTATTGTGAGCGATGATGAAGAGATCTGCAGGCACACTCAGCCTCTAATGATAAACACATGTGAGTCTTCCCACTATCTGAGCCAATTATAGACAGCAGACTCTAAACAATCTATCACGGCCACGCAGAAAAATGACCCCCGTGATACAAAAGGAGGATGAAAAATGAGCAGGAATGTGAGGAGGTGAGAGCAGATGGATTATGAACTATAAATGTATAACAAATGAACCGGGCAGGGGGCTCAGGCCTGCCAGACCTGCTCAATCAATCACCGCTCTAACAAGGCGGTGGGCAGCGAGCTGTCGCCTCACACAGAAAGACACACAGACACACAAAGACGGATTTAATGGTGGAAGTTTGTTATGAGGTTGTTATCGAATCACACGGACATGTCCGTCTTTGTCCACTGTGTCTCCTCCGTCCTCTGTACACTCATGTTTTTATGGACGATATTTACAAGACGATGAACTTCATGATTGTGGCGATGTCCTGAATGTTAAAAACTCATGTTTACATCACTTCACTTCTCCAGTTATGCTGTTTGTGCTGATATGTGCAAATAAAACCCCAAACTAAGTCTTTGTAAAACCCTCAAATACGTCTAACCTGAGTGTTTATCAAATCAATAACATCACACCCAGTATAACCTGAATAAACCCTTTATTAATATCTAAGCGAAGCCTTAGTTACATCCTAAACAAAACATGAATTAACTCTTAATTTCAGTCTAAACTAATTCTTTATAACACCATCAAAGAAGTCTTACCTGAGTGTTTATCAAGTTAATAACATTACTAAATAAACCCTTTATTAATACCTAAACAAAACATTAATTTAATCTTTATTTTAGCCTAAACTGAACTTTAAAACAGCCTTAATACACCTAAACAAGTCTTAACTAAGCTTTTTGACAAAACATGGATTTAGACTTTATAACACTCTTAATTAAGCTTTTATTACATCTTAAACTAAAGCCTTAACTAGACCTTTAACAAACACTACACCCTCAACTACACCTAAAATAAACCTTCATTTCACCTTCAGATAAGCCCTGACTTCGTCTCTATGACACCATTATCAAATCCTTTATTACACCCTTAGCTACGCCTTAATTTACTCTAACCTAGCTTTGTTTTTACACCCTTAAAAAGTGTAAACCTAGCTTTTATTATAACCTTACTAGAGCTGTCCCGATATGATATTGATATCGGATATCGGTCCGATATCAGTCAAAAAACAAATATCCGATTATATCGGCCTGCATCTAAAATCTCTGATATCAGCACTCCAGACTCCACTCCAGCACCTCTATCTAGCAGCGCCCGGATCTAGCATGCAGAGCTGATGTAATCACAACAACAGTGTGTACTAAAGTACTAACAAAGTAGAGAGGAGTCGGGGTGATGTCGGCCCTGTGTCAATAAGTTTGGTTAAAGTCCCTAACAAGTTTGTGCCAATATCGGATCAATATCGGTATCGGCTGATACTGAAAGTTACCATATCGGTATCGTATTGGAAGTGAAATAGTTGCATCGTGACACCCCTAAATCTGAATTTATTTAAAGTCATCCTTGATTACACCCTTATCGAAGTTCTTAGTGAGCCTAAATCACACCCTTGACTTATGCTGCGTTCCAGTTACCTCGGAGGTCGGTTGTCAGAGCTGGAAATGACGTTACACCCGAGTTGACGGCGTTCCAGTTCACAAGTCAGAAAACCAAGATCTACACCTACAGTTAGCTGTTGTTAGCCGTTGTTTACAATTGTCAGCTGTCGTTAGCCGTTGTTAGTTGTTGTTAGCTATACCTGTTGTAAACAACATATAACACAGTATTTAACTCTCACAAACACCATATCCCCGTGTTCACAGTTAGACGTTGGGCAGTACAACATGAACCACTTATTTAATTTCACAAAAACAAAACAAAAAGCACTAATAAATAAAAAATTAAGAGAGCTTTCATTGTTTCTTTACTGTTAATACTCTTGGAAATTCCACTTCCGAGTACAACTGGAATTCAGCTTTGATCTTTTATTTCAGTCCACATGCCCTCGTACCTCTGTAGAAGTCCACGTCCAGCCTGACGTGTGATTGGTCCGCTCAGTCCGGTATCATATCCCCTCACATCCTCTTTCAGTTTCTGTGAAGTTCAGTCCTTTTTTTCAACATTTCCTCCTTTTTCTTTCTTTCTTTCTTTTTTTGCAGTAATTGCAGTTTGATGAACTGCAGCTCAACATTCATCAGCACCAACCCTGATGTAACAGGATGGAGCTGGTTGTCATGGTAACCTCTGCACAAACAAGCAGAGAACACGACTAGTTTAGAATCACACTGTTAACTCGAATTATGCAGAACGGTGTTGACTTCAGTATACAGTATGAGGTGTGTTTGTGTGGATGATCACAAAGACGGATCAGAGCGTCTAAAAAAGAGAGAATATGAGAATATTCCTCCTGAACCTCACCTCTCCATCTCTTTTACACACCTCTCACACTCATCCTCCCTCCTCGCTCCGTCCAAACACACGGGACGTCTTTTACCCGCTCACTTTGACCTGAATGCTCCCGCTCTTCCTCCTCGCTGAGCTGCACAGATGACCTCACCCTCCAGCCGGGGCCCCCCACCTGCCGTCAGCACCTCACAGACGGGGTTTTGGGGGCGGGGTGGGGGGGTGAAGCAGCACATGCAGCCGTGTCCAATAAACACATTGTGAGAGCAGGCTGTGCTGTCAGAGTCCAGCGAGTCTCAAAGGACTGACAGCATGTGTAGAGGCTGCAGTAAAACCCTGGGAGAGGGAGAGAGAGAGGAGTCCTGTTGTCTTTCTTTATGGGGGGAGGGTGGTGTTTTAGAGGACAGTGAGCCCCCCTCCTCTGTCCTCCATGCACCCTACTGTCACCGAGTCAGAGAGGTGTAGAGGAGGGAACAATAAGTCTGAAAATGTGAGTGCACACGCAGACAGAGAAACTTTTCCTGCTTTCTTCTTTTCTTTTCTGTCTTTTTGTTCCCGCAGAATTCATCCGTTGAAACTCAGCTAATGAGCTCTTATATGAGTTCGCTGACCCAGTACAGCCAGGCTCCACTTTAAAGATACTCTGAAGTTTTACAAATGCAGGATTTAATTTCCCTTCATTGGATTTATTTTCATTAACCGTATGATGAAGCTGAGTGGTGATATTACTGTTAACTCGTTGATCATTCTTATATTTTTGCTTTTATTCTCCGTCCAATATCAGTGCAGTTTTTTTCTAGCATTATATTATTTATTCTAATTGAAGGCATGGTTGAAGATTGGAGAGATTAGTAATTATTATGACGAACCTCGTTTCTATGGCGATCATGGTCCTATAGTGCGATCTCTACCAAGTCAAGAGAAAAAAGATCGGAAAAAATCTGTTCACCCTATCAGGCGCAGGGCTGCAAAAACACTGACCAATGAGAGCCATCCGTCCAGACGAAATTTCTTTTTTGTAGGATGGTAAAAGGAAGGTCACGCCCTCCTTCGCCTTTGATTGGCTAGAAGTGCTGGACTCCGATTGGTTATTCCTTATGGCTGTGAAACGTCATCGTCCGTTAGGATTAGGAGATTCAGAAGTGCGATAATTTTCTGTTCGATGTCCAGAGCCGACATGTCTGCATTTGGCTTGGGCTGATGATGACGTTTCCAGCTTTTCAAGCCAATCAGAGGCGAAGAACTTTTTCCTACCATCTGACAAAAAAAAAATAAAAGTTGCGTCCCGGACAGCCTATTGGTTAATCTCCTGCTCTGCCTCTCCATTCAATTGCCTCGCTGTATTCGACACATTCAACTCGTCCCCGCGACTAAAAGTAGCGTAGCAGCTTAGCTACAGGAGCTGTGATGGAGAAGGACGCAAAAAAAAACCCAACAAAAAACACTTGTGCTCGCCCCGCCGCCAAAAGTGGGAAGAAAACACAAGCTGATAGAAGAAAAGGCGGAGTCAAAGAGGAAATGTGAAATGTGACCAACAGCTCAAATCGGCCTCAACGGCTCAGTTTCATCAACCATGACTTTTAACTGTTTAAATAACCTAATATAGTCACTTAGATCTATCTAGAAGGTAAAAATGGCGTCACAGTTTTTAAGAATAACATATTCCCAAAAACCTGCTGGAAGTGCTCAAGTTTCAACACCATTTTAGTCACCTGAAGAGTTGTCATAGCAACAAAGATGTTGAACCTGCATGGACGGATACTTGTGCACTCTCCAGGTTTTCCTTTCATGAGTGAAACTCTTGTTGCTGTCCCCCTTCCTCTCTTTTTCCTCCCATCCCTCACACAACAAGGACAAGAGCTTCCGATCGGAATAAAAGGACCGGGTCGCTTTGTTAAACACTCTGCTTGAAGGTCACTGGCTGGCTTGTGAGGCGGTGTAAATACCACCGTGGGTTCTGAGTGAAGCTGGTCTTGGATCAGCGGCGAGGCTTGAATGTGACCTCCAGAGTGTAAACGAGCCTTTTTGCCAAATTTCTCCCACTTTGGCTCTTCTTATTTTCATCCTCTCTGTCTTAAAGAAGCGTAGAGTTTTTGTCTTCATTAGCAATAATGGCCTTTCCTGTCTTTGTTCACTTCAGAGCCAAAGAAGACAATGACCATCCTTTCTGCTTCTGTGAAAATGGAGCCTCAGGTTTCATTATTTGGATGTTCTGCTCCTTATATTTTCGTCTGGGGTCAACCATGTATCTTCCTTAGACGACTGCAGCCAAGTGGAAACCTTCCCGCCCGCAGTCGTGACACCTCCCAAGGCTCCTCCGTTATAACTCAGAGCGCCCCTGCCTTGCCTTGCTGCATCACCTTCATTAAGCGGCGTGCAGGAAGCTCCTCCGTCATGCCTGCTCCCCTCAACTCCGGCTTAGCTTCTCCAAGTTTATTTTTCCACTTATCTGTTGTGAGGAGTGAGGGGAGGCAGAGACAGAGGGGGAAAACAGGGAGATACTCGGAGCCCGGGATGTGTTTTTTAATCTGTTATTCTCCTGTATTGGCACGGGCGTCTCCAGTGTGGGGATTAAGGAGCAGACAGAGTGATGGAGCTCGGCGCTGACCCTGAGGTCGGCCGAGGACTGGAGGAGGAGAGAGGAGAAACAAAATAAATCATCTCTGTGGAATGAAAGAGGGAGCAGGAGCAGGAGGAGGAGGATTGTGAGGCGGACAATGCGAGGTGATAGAGAGCAGAGAAATGGAGGTGCTGGCTTTGCTAAGGGTCTTTTTGAGGGTCTAAATCCTGAAACAACCTCAGGAATCTGGAGGTAACCCGGTGAAATCAGTGAATCCAATAAAAGAAAAGTTCAACGTTTGGAGGATCTGCGTCTTTAAGCTCCGTAACAACATCATTTTCCTCCACAATCAGGTTTTCATTTCTTATGTTCGAGCAGAAACGCCGCTGTGTTGTTATTCCCGGAAAAACGGCGTCCTGTGGATTTTAATTGGTCTTGGATGCATTTTCCATACGACCCAGTCAGCGAAGGATCAAGTCTGAGCTTGTTGTTTCAAGTGTCATTTATTGTTGAAGCATGTAAACATCAGTAGGACTCCACTTCCTCTTGACCCGTGATCCGCTGTAGCATCAACAAACTCTGAAATAAGCAGATGAGCCGAAACACGCCAGGAATCAGAACACGAGGTCGACTCCGACACGGCAATTATTGAAGAAGAGAAGTTCGAGCTTTTATGACAGTGAGTGTGAAGTTTTCAATCATGATGGCGAACAGCTCTCTGCTCGAAGTAAGAGTTATTGTTGGCTGTAAGTATCACAGCGGAGTACAGCGTGCAACTAGATTGAGCTTCAGCAATCTGAGCCGGTCTTATCTTCATCTCTGAAGTCTTATGAAGGTTCGAGGAGCCGGTGAACTCAGTCAGAGCTGATAGTCAGATAATAGAAAAGCTTCAGGAACACAACACCTCATCCTCTTCATCTGGGCTTTGACTTCACCTGCCGGCTCTGTTATCAACAGACCCGAACCTGCAACTGGCTTCAACATGCATTCATTTCCCGAAGCTTAAATCTTTGTTTCACGTATTTGATCATTATCTTTGTTACGGCCCGCCACAATAAACTCTGAAAAAGCCAGATGCCTGTAAAGTCAAGATTAAAGTTTCCTGATGTGTTTATTGAATTAAGAAATTAGAGACCAAAATTATTCCTAATCTATCCTGGTAAAGATATAAAGCTGCATTCTAGTTACCTCTGAGGTCGGATGTTGGAGCAGGGAATGACGTTATATCCGATTTGACGGCGTTCCAGTAAACGATGTCAGCCATTGTCAGCCGTTGTTATTCATTGTTAGCTGCAGTTAGCCATTGTTAGCTGTTGTTAGCTGTTGTTAGCCATTGCTAGTTGTTGTCAGCTATTTTTAGCCATTGTTAGCTGTTGTTAGCCATTGTTTGCTCTCATTAGCCATTCTTAGCTGTCGTTAGCCATTGTTAGCTGTTGTTAGCGATTGTCAGTTGTTGTCAGCCATTGTCAGCTGTTGTTAGCTGTTGTAAGCCGTCATTAGCAGTTGTTAGCTGTTGTTTGTCATTAGCAGTCGTTAGCACCTGTTAGCTGTTTTTAGCAGTTGTCAGTTGTTGTCAGCCGTTGTTAGCTGTTGTTAGCCGTCATTAGCAGTTGTTAGCTGTTGTTTGTCATTAGCAGTTGTTAGCTGTTGTCAGCTATTGTTTACAATTGTCAGCTGTCCTTGGCCGTTGTCACTTGTTCTTAGCTGTCCTCAGCGGTGGTCAGTTGTTGTTAGCCAGTGTTAGCTATACCAGTTGTAAACAAGCATAACACAGTATTTTACTCTACAAACACCACAGCACCGTGTTCACAGTTAGACGTTGGGCAGAACAACATAAACCACTTATTTAATTTCACAAAAACAAAACAGAAGTGCTAATAAATAAAATATTACGAGAGCTTTTACTGTCACTCTTTACTGTTGATGCACTGTGCCGCCATCTTGGATTATGACGTTGTCAAGTCAGGATTCGGTGACAATCATCCAACTTTACAGGTCGGAAATCTGACCTTGAGTTCATTCCAGTTGAAAGTTCCGACTCAGAGCCCGAAAATCCCGACTTCTGAGTACAACTGGAACGTACCATAAGGCCGTGATCTTTACATGCATTTGTTAAAGTAATTAACTGTACAACTGTCTCAACAGGGAATTTACGTCAGAGTGTGAACGCGTCTTTACTTGTCCCTTTTGTTTTCCTGCGGCTTCCTATTGATATTTGGATGTTTTATGTTTCGATCCTCTGCAGCCCAACGACAAGATTAACCCATCTCAGTCTTCTCTGTGTAAAAGCATTAACATGTAAGAAAAGCTCCAGGAATACAGATATTTAATCATCTCTCCAAATGGAAAGCTGCTCTTAAATCAATATCTATCAGACGTGGAGGAGATTGCTTCAAACAGCGGTGTGGTCCCCTTTATGGTCTCTCTATAGACCTCAGTGTCACCCTGAGTCTCGGCGCTCTCACATACTCGGGGTTTTGTTTCTGCGTTTCCTTCCCGGAGCTTTATTTGACGGGATTGCTTCCTGGCTCAAGGTCACGGCTCCTCATTCACCCCCCTTTTCTCCTATCGATGCCAGTAGAGCTCTGCTTCTTGGCCACTAAGGCAAAATCAATATCCCTGAGCGCTCAACGCCCGTGCTTCAATATCCTCTGACCACCGACCTGCCAAAATATTTATGCTGTTTTCATGGCCGATGCTTCGACACAGCTGGCGGCCCGGTCAGAACTTCAATCCGACTCTAAGACGCTCCTGATTTATGCTTTATTGCAGCTTTTATGAAATGTTGCGGGGTCAGTACGACTAACTGGGCTTTGTTTGTGAGGACTGCGAGTATTATCGATGTGTGGGTTATAACTCGGCAAATCACCTCATGTGGAACCGGGGTCCTCTTTCTCTTTTTCCACAGCACCGAGGGCAGCTGGCCCTCCGATTGTTCTGTTTACTTAACGGCGACAGAGAGAGTAATGAGACTGGAAACGCTGGAGGGAGCGCGCCCAGACATGATTAAACGATGGAGCATTTGCTTCCAGAAGCGGCACTTCTCTGCACACTGACCGCTGGAAGAAGACGGAGGATGTTTGCCACAGGTGTCGGGCATAAAAACGCTCTCAGCCGGGGCCAGATGGGACGACAGAGAAAATACAGCTCGTGTTAATCTCTTGTTGTCTTTTGCCCTTGAGGGCGGGTGTATGTGACAACCGTGTGTGTGTGTGTTTGTATGAGGCGTATTGATGCTTTGACCTCCTGGCTTCATAAACTCCTCCGCGCTTCATCCACACACACAAACAAAGCCAAGAACAACAGGAGCTTTGGTATTCTGCTGGCGCACGTCCCATTGTGCCGTTTGTCACATGACTGCGGGGGGTATCGGCTGGCTTCGCTGGTTAACATGCAAATGAGAGCTTTAATGGGTCTGCAAAGGTCAGCGAGGTCAGGCTCTGTGATAATTCAGTGTCAGATTAAAGCTCCATCAGTGTGAATGTGTGGGTGAACGTGGGCGGCGGCATGGTCAGGGTTGCAGCTGGACGTTTTCATCTCCCCAAAAATGGATCTAAGAGGCTTCGAATCCTGCTGCTTTGACTGAAACTCCTCATTTACATGTCAGTCCAAGGCCTCAAAGTCCTTAACTAACTTTAACCAGCGCATGTCTTTAAGGTGTAAAATGAGGATATTTAGAGACAAGATTGACGTGATCGAGATCAGGGTTTTATCTAAGCTAGTCTATAAGAAAACTTTAAACTCTTGATAAATAATGTTCGGCTGTGTGATACGGACCTCCATTATTAAGGAAGTGACAATGACTGTTGGTCTTCTTCGCTGTTTTTCTAGACTGTAGAGAGAAATCAAAAGAGGCTTGAAAAAAAGGAAATAAATGTCCTCTTTGTCTGAAATGAAGTAAATGTCGACAAACATTTGAATTATTTACACAGATAGATCGGCACACATGGAGGGGATTGTATAGTCAGAGCTTGGGATGCATTTAGAGGAGTTTAGGGTCTGGGTCTAAAGTTATTGCATTCCCTCAATCACAGTTTGGTGATGATGGTGTTAAAGAAAACTGAACTGAACTCTTTTACAGTATTGGTGACAAAAACATCCACTAAGCTTCAACTTTTCCTCTTAATTTGACTGTAACTTTCACTGTATTGCAGCAAATGACATGATTTTCGCTGACAAACTTTATTTTTCCATATCATTTGAAAATATGATTTCAAAATTTTCATAAGGTCAATAGTAAACTGTCAGCAGATTTACTACCCTTTGGTGGTATCAGTGGCTGTTTTCAGCCACTAACTTTGACTGCTGTAAAAAATATATCAGATACATTTTTATTTTACTTTTTTTTGCATAACTCTGTTCATCAACCTCAGTCTTGATCAAAACTGGTAAATATTTTTTAAAAATAAAAAATTTTAACCCTTTGAATGCCAGTTTAAAAAAGAAAGTCACTGATATGAGGAAAAATACACACAAAATGAGCTATTTTCAAGATAAAAAGTGATTGGACAAAGACAATTGTTTCATGTTATCACTGTCTTGGAAATGGTATAATATCTGTTACTGCACAAAAACTAAATACGCATCAGAACCAGTTACATTGCTAATCTTTGACATGTCCAACTGTGATAGCAGGTAGAAAATTCATTTTTTTAATTAAAAATAGGTAATTTTGTGTTTTTCCCCTCCCAAAATCAGTGACTTCATCTTTTAAATTGGCACTTAAAGGGTTAAAATCCAGATTATTATATATTTTTTAATATTTAGCAGTTTTGGACTGAAGTTGCTCAACAGATTTATGCAAAAAAAGTATAAAGAAATAGTAATCTGATATATTTTTTAAAGCAGTTAAACGTTAGTGGCTAAAAACAGACACTAATACCACTAAAGTAAGTTTTTTTTATTAATCAAAGTCAAAGGTTTTTATAGCTGGATTTAGAAATGATCGTCCACATAACTGTGAATTACAGGAATTCAACATAAAGCTCGACACTTTAGTGACTTAAACTAAAGTTGATCTGTGCAGAAATCCGATGTGCTGCCTCGCAGAAGTATTACAGACACACTACATGTGCGGCGAATCTGCTTCACTCATTAGTTTACTCGTCTTAATCAAAAGGACTGTTAGTTTTAGACCAGATGAGGCGTTTACAGATAATTCAGCTCCTGGTTTAGACTTTTCAAACAGCAGAGGAGGAGTAATTACTCAAAGAAATAAACACCCCCTCAAATAAGATTGACCTTTCTCGACCCCTTCGCCTGTACTGCCGCGAAACACAGATTTTTGATGCTTTATCTGGTGTTTATTCTGGAGAGTCTGTTAGTTTGGAGAGGGAGAGACGTCTGCAGATAATTTGGAGTCATTCTCAGACTCGGTTTGTCAGTTTCCAGCCCCGCCTTCGTGAAACAGCGAAGAAACAGAAGCTGTCAAAACTTGATTTAACTCAGGGTCTTCTTCAAAACCTGTGACTTTGAGGGGTCAGTCCTTGTCTGGTGAACATCAATCCGGCACAATGAAAGAAACAGGACAGAGAGAGAGAGAGAGAGAGAGAGACAGAGAGAGAGAGAGAGAGAGAGAGAGAGAGGTCATAAAAGGCACTGGGTTGAAGAGATAGACAGCAGTCAGGGCCAGAGAGCGAATCAAGAGCCAGAGAAGGGATGATGATGATGATGATGATGATGATGATGATGATGATGATGATGATGAAACCATCCATTTTGTATGGTCCCTTTCTTTACTGTATTGATATGCACCCTGGGGAGGTAAATGCCATCACGGTCCGCTCTGTGGACGTCTGCTTGCTGGACGATTGATCGGTCTGGTATTTGATCCCCTGGCTCACAGTGAAGGATGGGCTGATGGAGTCATGAGAGCACCCATGGCCACCCCGCCCGTCCCCTCCCTCTGTTCTCCAACCCCCCGTCCATCCCTCCTATCTCCTCCTCTTTGTCCCTCCGTCATTTATCTCTCTGCCGCTGGGCTGCCTATATATCCCTCACTGTCTTGTTTCCTGCACAAGTGCCTCTTAAAACCTTGGTGCGGCGTTCTTGTGCGAGGTTTAAAGGTTGTGTTCAGGGTTCTATTGCGCTAAAAGCCTTATAAATGGCAGACGGCTAAAAACAGCCATCTATTAAGCGCCCCATCAGCCGTCTGCCCGGGGTGGTGATTCATTCTGGTCTCGTCCGCCTGTGAAAACTGAGCGTTTAGTTACTGCGGCCGGCCTTCTGTACAAGATCACTCCAGTATTTCTATAGTTAGGTGTCTGATCTGATTGATCGCTTTGATTGACATCTATAAATCAGGATACAAGACCACAATGCAGTCTGTCAGAGCAAATTCAGATCCTTAAAGGTTTTATATTTGAGACAAGAACCTTTTTAGGTAGAGTTACTTCTTGTGTGACGAGCATGATAAAGATATTTATGGATTTCTCGCTCCTCTTCCTCTTTTGACATTACCTGTGGTGTCCCTCAGGGTTCGGTTTTCGGTCCCATTTCATTTTCTATTTGCATGCTAACACTGTCATTAAACAATTCAACACTACAGAGTCTCTTTTCGTTGCTATGCAGACGACACACAGGTATACTTCGGCTGTTAAAGACTGTCTGAAAACTTCAATTAAATCACAAAAAATCTGGAGTTATACACTTCAATGATCATGTATGAAACACTCTTTCTTCTCTGTAATGTGACGATAATGTTGAGGTGCAGATCTGAGCCCCATTTGAGATCATATACATTTGTGTCACAATGAAAAAAGTGACTTTGAATGCTCAGTTGTAAACATAGCCTGTATATACTACTTCTACTTTTTCCGGACGCCGGAGCATGGCGGATAAATTCAGCACAGATTAACCCGTGCTGGAAAGGAAGTCGGGCACAGACACAAAATAAAACATCCGGCTTCTTTTCAAAATAAAACACTCCGTGTTTCAGGAGGATCGTATTTCACACCATGCAAACGGGCGGAGACGAACAAGTGAAAGGTTTTTAGACGTCATTTCACCCCGATGACACCATGGATGAGGAGATGCTGATTCTAGAAGTCTAGAAGTAGATTTCCTCCTCTGGAAGGACACAATCTACTGCTTATATGTCTATGTGGCTAAAGACAACTTGTTATCACGCGATTGCACATGAATCCGGAAGTTCTTGTGAGTTCTCGTGATTCCTGCTGTCCGTCATCCGCCATGAAATTCGCCTCACAAACGGATCCTGTAGGAATTGGCGTACAGCGAAAATCACCGCCGTTCAGGCTACAATGGAAGTCCCGGGTTACAGTAACTACATGTCAACATCACAACCAGGAGGGAAAAACATTTATATTCTGTGTCATTAATTTCTAAAGTTTGTCCACAGCTCTATAAGGATAAGTGGAGGAGGCGGGATTTATGACCTATACTGCAGCCCGTCACCAGAGGGTGCTGTTCTCGGTGTGGCTTCACCCAGCGAGAAGGCAGACGACGTCATTTCTAAATACAGTCTGTGGTCGTAAACTATTAAAATATTGTGATAAGATAATACTAGGACCAGAACCATAATAATAGGACCAGACTTGGCAGCGGTAGACCAGGAAATGTCATTTTCTGCAAGAGTTGTGTGTTTTTGTCTTTGAGTGCATTAAAGTTGGAAACAGGATGTGAAGAATGAGGTTTTATTTCTGCAGGAATATCTTTGACACTTTTTAAAGTGATGTGACTACCTTAAGTGCCCTGAAAGACCTCATTCCAGCCTTACAGACCCTCCGAGACACTTTTGGAGGAATGTCAAAGTTTTTTTTCATCCATGAATGTTTGAAACAAAGAAACATGTTTTTTTTAAGGTCCCAGGTTTACCCTTAAAGAGTTATGAAGACTTCCTCTGAGTTTAAGGACAGAAATCGGAGGGAAAATCAGCCGCAGCTTCAGCAGCTGCATCGTGTTAGGCCTTTTTTTTAATCTCATTTCCCTCCTCAGAGATTAAAACGTAAAATCAACGCAGCCACCATCTTTAATTTGTTAAGTAATCCAATCAGCACAGCTACACTTTATTCCAGTTTCATCTGAAGCTCTTTAATTAACCGCTGCACACATGTGTAACACTCATTTAATGATGCACGAGTCACACAAGCAATAAAGGAAAGAGGAGGACAGACCGACACTGCAAGGATACATCAGTTACATATTTAATTTTCTACTTTAATAAGACACTTGATGCATATGAAATCTACATCCTCTTAAACGAGTGATGAATAAAAAAGGAGCAGACATTACCGCGTGGCTCGTAAGAATGAAAGAGTCCACTGCAAAAGGACAGAGCAGAATATGAGCGCCGTAATTGGATATGTGTGAATTAATTTGTCGAGTGAACATGCTATGAATCACATCAGGTCATAAAAATCCAGATGGAGCAGAGGGGGGACTGGCACAAGGTGGGAAAGGCAGAAATTTAATAAGGCAGGGTGAGAGGGGAGAGCTTTCAGTGGTCTGTACTGCCATCCTGTGGAGGGGAGAGGGACTGCAGCGATCACATAAACCCTTTTCTGTCCTCTTTAAGGTTTCTCAGGCTGTGTCTCATTTCAGAGACCGCTTTTCAGCAGAGAAATGACGGGGTATCTGATTTCCAACAAGGCCATATCATGTCAAAAACGAGCACAACCAAATTATTTATTTTATAAGGAAAAATAAGTGAGTTCTGCTGGTCGTAAAATTTTAGTTGTTACTACAAAGCTTTTGCAGCAATATGATCTGATTTACTTTCGACATAAACTCAGTACAGTTTCTACAAAGTACAGTAATATATGTTCAACACTAAAACCCCCCGCCATCTTCATGCTGTGATTTACAAGGTTTCCTGACAGGCGTCACACTTGGTTTTGCAGTATGAAGTTATTCTTTGTCTTTGTTTTTGGACTCAGATGTGGTTTCAGAGCAGCAGAGATCGACTCCCTTTTTCCTGCTAAATAAATCAACGAGAGACTTTTGTACTGGGTCAGGTATACGACCTCCATTTGAGCCATTTTCACTCATGCATTTTTGGACACCCCTTCTGAGATGATGAGATACACCCTGAAGAATGTGTGTACCAAATTTGGTGCTTTTATCCACCGCATAACAATTTGGCAATTTTTTCAAGCTAACAGACCCTACTATGAGGTGGTGTGTTCGAGCCTTTTTCAGGACAAGGTGAATTTTGAAGTCTAGTGTCTAGACAGAAAATTGAAAGAGGAAACAAGTGGTATAATCCTGTGTCTCCAAGTGGCTCAGAGGATAAGAACACTGACTGGGATTCCTGAGGTCATAGGTTCGAGTCCAGCCTTGCCCAGTTCTAAGTGAATTTTGAAATTTAGTGTCCACAAAGTACAAAGATATATGAAAAAAAAAACATGATGGTCTTCTGTGTCCACATGGCTCAGGGGATAAGGATACTGACTGGTACTCCTGAGATTGTGGGTTCAAGTCTTACCCTGTCCAGTTCTAGGAGAATTTTAAAGTCTTGAGTCCACAAAGGACAGCGATATGTGAAAAAAGAACCCAATTCTCTTGTGTGTCCAAGTGGCTCAGTGGATAAGAACACTGACTGGGACTCCAAAGGTCATAGGTTCAAGTCCTACCTTGCCCACTTCTTGGTGAATTTTGAAGGTCTAGAGTCTACAAAGTACAGTAATATATGAAAAAATACATGATTGTCTCGTGTGTACACATGAGTCAGTGGGTTCAATCCTTATTGTAGGACGGCTGCTCAGCCCCCGGCCACCGGCCGCCCCCCCTTTAATCCCCCCCGCAACACTTCTCCCCATCCTTACTCTAAAGTTCAGCCTGCTCTGACTTCCTGTAGCATAACCCCCCTATTTTATCTCTCTGGAAACACCTGGGGGGGGGGGGGTAACCCCACACCCCTGGGCTGAGCGGGTTTCGAACCAGGAGCCGGTCTTCAACCAGAACACATGGCTCCTATTAGGGTGTAGATGTCTACCACACTGCGCCACCGGAGACCATCCACAGTTGGGGATGAGCTCTGCGTGCTTTTATCTTGGTACTTTTGCTCCTGGACTTTAAAATTCATCCTGAAGAAGGTTTGAACCCAGACCTCAGGAGTCCCAGTCAATGTTCTTATCCTGTGAGCCATGTGGACACACAAGCCACATGGCCTACTATAAGGATATAGAGGTATAAGTTTGTCCACAAGGGGGTGCCAAACTCCAGACAGAGGCTTTAAATAAATTATTGCTAACTCAATTCTGGAGTAAAATCACTTTATCCCTTTAGTACATTCATAGTACTTCTCAGTTAATAATAATAATAATAATAATAATAATAATGAAGAAAACAAAAGCACAAATAATCAAAAAGATTAGGGAGTTAACATCAGCAGCTTTTTTCTTAAAATAAAAACAAACACAAGCTCCAACTTTCAATTGCAATTTATTTCAAGTGATGCTAAAATGAAAATCTATGTTTAAAAAACATATAAACACTCCATTTATATCCCAAACACACACAATACCTATAGCCACCCAAACTCTGCAGATACAGTAAATCCTTCTTCAGTAGCCGCTTAGTTAACACTTGATCAAACAGTATGAGTACCTGTTAGAGTATAACCCAGCTGCAGGTTGTCTGAAGGCCTGTGCCAAGCCTTGATGTGCATAATATTCAGGCCTGTGGTATTAATAACAACTCTGATGGGTTTTTTAATGTGCAGCTTAACAGTCGAGTAACATCTGGTCCTTTGCATGTTAATAAAATACACTCAATGAATGGAACGAAAGCACTTTTCAATGTGATTCTGTGTTAAAAGAAAGAATGACAAGGTGTGAAAGCATCATATAAATGTGCCCAATGTAATTGCATACTTCCTGAAATTGTTCCGCGGGTTTTTCTTTAAGTCAGCCGTGACGCGAGCCTGAGGGCGGGGACATTTGGCGACTCCACCAGGAAGTCCTTCGAAGGTGTTCGAGCCTTTTTCAGGACAAGGTGAATTTTGAAGTCTAGTGTCTAGACAGGAAATTGAAAGAGGAAACAAATGGTATAATCCTGTGTCTCCAAGTGGCTCAGGGGATAAGAACACTGACTGTGACTCCTAAGGTCATAGGTTCGAGTCCTACCTTACCTACTTTTAGGTGAATTTTAAAGTCTCGAGTCCACAAAGGACAGTGATATGTGAAAAAAAACCTACATTTCTCTGGTGTGTCCACATGGCTCACTGGATAAGGAGACTGACTGGTACTCCTGAGGTGGTGTGTTCGAGCCTTTTTCAGGACAAGGTGAATTTTAAAGTCTAGTGTCTAGACAGGAAAGTAAAAGAGGAAACAAGTGGTATGACCCTGTGTGTCCAAGTGGCTCAGGGGATAAGAACACTGACTGCGACTCCTGAGGTCATAGGTTCGAGTCCTACTTTTAGGTGAATTTTAAAGTCTCAAGTCCACAAAGGACAGCGATATGTGAAAAAAAACCTACATTTCTCTTGTGTGTCCACATGGCTCACGGTATAAGGAGACTGACTGGTACTCCTGAGGTGGTGTGTTCGAGCCTTTTTTGGGACAAGGTGAATTTTGAAGTCTAGTGTCTAGACATGAAAGTGAAAGAGGAAACAAGTGGTGTAATCCTGTGTCTCCAAGTGGCTCAGTGGATAAGAACACTGACTGGGATTCCGAAGGTCATAGGTTCGAGTCCTACCTTGCCCACTTGTTGGTGAATTTTGAAGGTCTAGAGTCTACAAAGTACAGTGATATATGAAAAAAAACATGATTGTCTCGTGTGTACACATGAGTCAGTGGGGACGCCCTCGTGTGGCCGATGACCATCGGCTGGCAGAGGGACGGGGGTAGTGTGGTATTGTGGTTTTGAGACCGAATTTGAAGCGCGCTTAGTATTTTGTGCCAAAAGGGACACCGTTCATGCCGTGTGATGACCTCACGCACGCTTCAGATGCGCCGTTCGACGGTTGCGGTCTCTGAAATGGGACACAGGAAGGGTACATAACGGCACAAAACGGCAGTGCACTCAGCTAAGCGCCGTTAAGCGCGCTTATCCTGATGCGGTCTCTGAAATGAGACACAGCCTCAGACTCTTTGTGACCCAGACCCAGTGTTTACAGTCAAAACAAAATAACTTATTGGGTTAAATTTAAGCCACACTAACCTGAAATGTCCAGAAAAAAATATTGTATTTTAAGATGTGACATTAAAAGAACCGAGAACTGAATAGTTTGTGACGAGTAGCAGAAAAAAATTGAAAAGTGAATACAACTATTTTTACATCTTTTTGTACCGATATTTCGTTTTTGTGCAAATATCTTGAAATGAGAGAATTTTACTGGACTTTTCAGGTGAATGTGTCTCAAAATAAGTCTAGTGAGATCATATTTATGAGGGAAAAGAGAAAAACTCTTGCTGTGATTTTTTTTTTTTTTTGCATGTTATGAAACTTTAGATTGTTTGAAACTGTTCAGTTTTAACGTTGAAGGCAGAGTTTTTGTCTTTAAGGACCCTGACGTTCTGTAACAGCAACAAAAAAAGAAAAAAGTTTGTGAAGACTTTTTAAAGTGAATTCAAAGCAACCCTAATATTTATTTATTTCCTTGTCTTCGTTGAACTCTTAGTTTTTGCCTCATCATGGTTTGAACTTTTGATTAAAGTCTTTTTTTTTTAAGTCCAGACATGAGAAACTGTAAACGTGTAACCCAGACTCCCGCAGATAAGATCTGAGACTCTATGAAGGGAGGAAAGGGAGGAAACCTGGACCTGCTCCTGTCTATGAGACAGACACACTTATCTGATTGTCTTTAAGGCATCTAAGGACAACCTGCACCAACATTTGACACGATTATTTGTCAGTAAACCAAACCCTCGGTTGCATAATCACAGAATCTTGTATTTTAGGCCTCCTTTGTTATATATTTTTGCATAAAACCAGGAGGAGACATGATGATATCTCGATGTCAGAACCTGAAACTTGATGAAAAGTCTTTATTTCTGTAACAACATCGTCTGAAAAGCTGCTGTGACCTCTGTCATGTGACACTTTATGTGTTTTTACTCAGCTGAATCCTCATCAGAACATGTTTTAGGCCGAATGAGAAACAGGTGTTTAATCTTAAACACATTCCTGCTTATTGAAAGGTTTTTAGACTGTATCTGTGATCCTCAGATTTTCAGTTTAGACCTACAATATTAAACCCCGTTGCTGCAAATCTTTCACATTTGTTAATGCTCGACAGTGTGCATGTGTGTGCGATATGCACAGATTGTAGACCTAATCAACACTGTGAATGATTTTAATAAGAAATGAGCTTCACTGAGAGGAACAGTGTATTTCAATGCTGCAGGAATGGTGTATGAAAATCAATGCAGCTGAAAAAAAGCCCCGAACAGCTGGTAATTTGAAGGTCATTGTCCTATAATCAAATGTATGCTCCCTCTGGGTGAGTCATGCTCGTCTGATATTGATCCAGAGTTTTTATGTCGTTGAATTTGAAAGAAAATCTTCAACAGAAAACTAACGACAAGCTTCAGTGTGAGGCTCATTAGAGAAAGCCTAAAGACACGGTCAGTGTTCACTCACAGCTGTGATAAATAAAAACATCAGTGCCGTCTCTTCGTGGAGAAAACTGCTTGGAAAGTTCGAGAGACGAACCACTCTGTGCTCCTGAACCTGTGAAACTGGATCACCTCTTTTTAGGGGATATCGATGAAAGTCTGTTTCCCCCTGCGGGAGCCTCGGTGTAAAGAATGCAGAGCCGGAGTGAAGCCTGGAGTTGTTCCTATCACTGCCACCTCCTATAACAGAATTTATGAAGACATTTCTTTGGCTGGTCCACATAAACGTCAGGATCATAATCCTCAATAATCCCCACTGAGAGGGTGACGGAGGATGGATTTGACAGCTGGAACTGCACCTTTCCCCGTGGAGAGCAGAAGTTTTCCACCAGAGAGGAGGAGCACAGGAATGTTTCTGTGAGTTTAACCGCCGATACATCAGAGTGAGGAATGAGACTGGATCTAAAAGGGGACTCGTGCTCATTAATAACACCTCGATGTGATATCAAATATCAGCAATGGGAACAATCTGACCGTCGTGGCCTTACTTTAACTCCCTCAGAGTCGACTTTTATTGTCTTTGTTTACATCCAGAGCTCTCAGACTTTTGAAAAATCTTCACATTAAGACGTTACAAACTGTGACTCAAGAGTTTCAGGAGGATTTTCCCTCACATCTGTGTCACGTAAAAAATACATTAACTAAAAAGGGGTAAGAGGTTAGCGTCAACACCAGAGAAATTAACAAGATCAGATACCATTAGTGGCTTTTTTACTCAATATAATAATAATAATAATAATAATAATAATAATAATAATAATAATAATAATAATAATAACAATAATAGTAATTGTTATTATTATTTATTATTATTATTATTATTATATTATTATTATCATTATTATTCTCATCATTACTATAAGTATTATTATTTTAATCTTTTATTATTATTATTATTATTATTATTATTATTATTATTATTATTATTTATTTATTTATTTTTTATTATAAAACATTAAAACACACACATTGTCGAGTCTCATTTCTGTTTGTTATTTAGCCGGAACCTTTATCAAGGTTGACTTGTTTCTAGTCGGACTCCCAAACGCTGCACAAAACATGGACGATTGAGGAAACATTTTGAAAGAAATCATCAGTTTTACTCTGAAATTTATTGAAATAAATGTTTATTTCTCCGTAAATAAACCATGAATGTATCGGAGTTTAGGTAAGTCGTGAAGTTTGTCCCCTTCTTTGACCGGATGTGGTTATTTTTGTACGTTTGTCCGTGTTCCGCTAAAGTTATGCTAACCTTCTGGTTGTTTCTATTCACTTTAACCCAGTCTGAAAACGAGGATCACAGAAAAAACTGAAGTTTTCATCAGAAACGTGTTTATATTTTTAGTTTGAGACTGTTGTTTGTTAATAATTACATTGTATTATTAATTATAGAGATAGCCTTTTCCTGTTTCCGGTCACTGACAGGTATTTCCGGTGCAGACAGGTATAAAACCTCCAGGTGAGGATGTTTTGTCTCCGGCTGCGTCTCTCCCTCAAACCCGGGACTTCTGTGTTCACCGTTAAAGTCCACAGAGTCCACAAACTCGCCTCCCTCCACAAAGCCGTCACCCTCCCCCCAAAGAAAGTCCAGAACATCCTCTACCCCTTCAGCAGCGTGGAGCCTTACCTGGACAGGTACTGGTTTTTCTTTCATCTTTGACCCTCGGTGAAGACCCGGGACTTTTTCCTCATGTTGTCCTTTATGTGGATGATCCCCCCAACTCCCTCAGGTCTGTGGACAGGACGCCGTTCCAGCTCTTCCATCCCAGTTTGGAGGATTTGGTCAAAGCCGAGAAAGTTTTCTGTCCTTCGCCGTCTCATAAGATCGATTATTTCATCTCCGCAGAGAGGGTGGTCCAGATACCTGCGCTCAGACAACCTGAGGTGAGCGGTGACCCTCTCAATTTAGGGTCAAACACACCGTAACACTGAGTTAGACCCCCCCTCCAGAGATGAATGTTGCCGACCGCTTGCTTCTCTAGTTATACCAACTTTAGTAACGACAGCAGGATAGCAATACAGAGAGCCACGCCCTCAACCAAAACGCCACTCTATAACCACAAATAATGCTCAGAACAGCACCTAACTTCATCAACAGGACATATAGGATCACAGACATAGTACTAGCCACCAAACATCTTTTTAACTTTGACTCATTTCTTTAGCAAAGAGACTAAACACAACTCACCTACTCTCTTCCAGCAGACGCTTGTTTGTAGAGAGACCTCAGGCCAGTCCATTAAGGACTACAGCGGGGTGCCGCAGCTCAAGGAAGAACATTTATGATCATTTCTATGTCCTTTCCTTGAAGAAATAATCATCAACTCAACTTTATTTGTAAAGCACTTTAAAACAACCACAGCTGAACAAAGTGCTGAACATAAATAGACAAAACAACACAGACATACAAAAAAATCAAAAAACACTTAAAACAATGGATAAAATAAAAGCAGATATTAAAAAGTAAAATATAGTTTAAATGTTTTTAAAAAAGAAAGGAAACAAATAACTAAAAACAAACCATAAAACACTAAAACAGGAGCCGGGTCTCATGCAGGGTTGAAAGCCAATGAATAAAAATGAGTTTTAAGATGAGTTTTGAAAATGGACAGTGTGGGGGCTCTTTTTTGGTCGGTGTAACTCAGGATTTAAAAGACGAGTATTAAAATAAAGAAACAGTGCGTTTAAGTGAATATGAAGGTGTTGCTTCCCCTCCATAAAACTCCTCCACCCTCAGTCTATGAAAAATGTAGCGCTGCGTCTCTTTACCCTCCTGCAGCCTCATACATAATGAAGCGTGGGGTTGACAGCTGTTAATAAATGAGCAGATTTATAACCTTATAGACAGCAGCGTTCACCAGAGGGCCCAGAATGGAACAGGACACTCTGGTCTCTTTGTCATGCCGGGTTAGTTACCACTCTGCCTCTGCGCTCCGTCGGACGATGATGTATTCTCGGCTTTCTGGCAGCGTCAGCCTCCATCCATCTGTCTTCTGTCGGAGAGATGGATGAGCCTGAGCCGCCGTCCTGTGGGACTGAGCGGTCATTGGAACAAAATGTGAGCAGAGTGAAAGTGAGAGAGTGAAAATGTTCAAAAAGAGGGAAAAAAACTCAAATAAGAGATTTAAATGAGAGTAAAAGAGGCTTGAACACAGAATCTCTGAGTTCAGTCATTTACACGAACTCTCTCTGTGTCCTCCAGGTGTGTTTCATCGGCAGGAGCAACGTGGGAAAGTCGTCTCTCATCAAATGTCTGTTCGCTCTGGCTCCTGACGTGGAAGTCCGAGTCTCCAAAACTCCGGTAAGCAGACTGAGCTCAGCGTCTCATTCAGGAGTGAAGTTCAATTTTAATCATCTCAGTAAAGAGTCGTGTGTCTCTCCTCTCTTCTGCTCCTCTTTCAGGGTCACACGAAAAAGATGAACTTCTTCAAAGTGGGGAAAGCGTTCACCATCGTGGACATGCCGGGGTACGGATACAGAGAACCCAAAGACTTTGTGGAGATGGTGGAGCCGTACCTTTACACCAGAACAAAGTGAGAAACTCAAACACAGAGTCCATGTGATCCACGTCTGGGGGGTCAAAGTGAGACCGCTGTTAACCATCTGTGCAGTCATTACAACTTAGAGCGAGAGCGAAATGATGATTTACTCTAAATTATATTTCTACGATCAGTCGACTCCAGCTGTTGAATTATTAACACAGATGTAGAATTACGAATTATTAGATCTACCAAACGTGCAGCTCTCTCTCAGCGTAGACGTCGCAGCGCTCTGACGTGTCCGTCTGATCTGAGGAGTGATGGAGCTTCATGAAGTGTTTGATTTTCAGCCTGGTGAGGACGTTCCTGCTGGTGGACGGCAGTGTTGGACTTCAGAAAGCCGACCTGTTAGCTCTGGAGATGTGTGAGGACACCAGACGTCCATACGTGGTACAATACACACTCACACAAACACACACACACGCTCAAAGACACACACTCAAAGAGGTTAGTGTGGGAAACATGAAAGAAAGAACCAGACAAACAAAGATAAAAAGAAAAAAAAAATAGAGAGAAAGAAAGAAGGGAGGAAGGAAGGAAGGACAGGAAAAAAAGAAGGGAAGAAGGAAGGAAAGAAAGAAAGAAGGGAGGAAGGAAGAAGAGATTAATAATAGAAAAAAAGGAGGGGTAAAGGGAAAGTTAGGAGAAAGAAAGTCAGGAGAGATTGAAGAAAGAGATGAAGGAAAGGTTTGATGAAGGAAGAGAAAAAAGAAATACATAAAGGACAGAATAAAGAAAGACGGAAGATTGGTAGAAGGACAAAAAAATAGAAGAGAAGAAAGAAAAAGTAAAGTGAAGAAAGGATGGAAGTACAAATAGAAGAGGGAAGAAAGGACTCCAGTCTGACTTCAAATTCAACTTTATTTTTTTGGCACTTTTCAGACAAGAAATGTTGTTCAAAGTTCCTCGCAGAGGCGAAAAACAACAAGTAACAACAATAAAACCTGACCCTCCTACACAAACACACACACACACACACGCACCCATGGACCCACACACGCACACAAAGACACTCACCCACACATACACACACAAGCGCACACAGTGTAAGAATTTCAGATATATTGTTAGAGAGACATGGCCTGACACCGAGACTTTACATGAGGACAGAGCGACCTTTAGGAAACACTGGAGATTAAAGATAATAATGGTGAAAAGAGAAAAACCTGAAGGACTAAAACAAGAAAATAATATTAAATGAACAGATAAGTAAGAGCTCGTTACCATATAAAAGGGGTAAAAGAAGTAAAAACCTTCAAGGCAGGAGTTAAGAAAAAGACGACGAACAGAGATAATTAATAAAATGACATAAAATAAACAATAAGAACTTTGATTAAAATGAACATTTGCAATAAGAGAAATATAAAAAGGTGGTTAGTGAAAAGCCTGGTCAAAAAAATGAGTCTTGAGCCTCTGGGAGATTCTCTTCGTTAATCGAAGTTTTCAGAGTCTGAATATTCGACCGACTCTTAAATTAAAATGATTTTATTATCAAAAATTCAGAGACTCAAAAAGTTTCATTTATGAATAGATGATTTTTTTTTTCAGCTGCTGTTAAAAACTCAAAATTGAAATTTGATTTTTATAAAAGCAAACTTTATTTATTTATCGTCTCAAACATTTTAGATTTACAACAGACAGACAGACAGACCGCAGGAGTCAGAACCTGAACCCACTCAGACGTCCGCTGTGAATCTCTGCTCAGAAACATCAGACCGTAAACTTCGCCGACTTTCTCAGTCCTCCTCACACTCCCCTCATCCGTCTCTCAGACCCTCCTCATTATGTCCACACCAAATTAATACTGAGCGTTCTCACTCAGCTATTTAAAAGCTGCTGTCCCGTCTGAAACGCCACCACCGCCACGATATAATGAAGCACCCCCCACTCCACACGCTCTCTCTGCGCGGTCAATTATTCATGCTCTCAGGTTATTAAACACTCGGGACATTATTAAAGCTCTGACGGCTCAGCTCTTAACTGAGATGAACTCTCTCTGCTCAAAGGCAAAAGAGGCGTCGAGCTCACGGCGGGGAAACTGCAGACGATTAGAAACAGGCGATTTAAGCATTAATCAATCAGAGAACTGCGGCCAATCGGATTCAAGCAGCCTGATTACTTTAAGATATAAGATATGATATGTTTTAATGTTTTTGCCACAGTGTCAACAGGCAGGTTTCTCTCTGTGAGTCAAGTTAATTTGATTTGACGTTAACAGCGCAGTGTTCCCATCTGTCCAGCAGATGTCAGTATAAATTCAGCTCTTCACTCTGAGGATGTGCGAGTTCCTGACTGACAGCTCTCTCTGTTTTCTAAATGTTTGATTTTTGCAGATAGTGGTGACGAAGATCGACAAATGTAACCACGGGACTCTGCTGATGAACCTGATGAACCTTCAGGATGTGGTGAACTCACAAACCAGCAGCTGCTTCCCTCAGCCGTTTCTGGTCAGGTAAGAAGAGTTTGTTTTTGACTCTCACAGACGGGAAACAGACTTATTCACACTCCTTATTCTCTTTATTACAACTGCAAACTGTTACATAATAAATACCAGCCATGCTTTCGTCTGCCCTCCATGTTTTAGAAGAGAACTCTTTGGTTTTTCTTCTTCTCTGCACTTAAAAAGTATTTGAGAGCTTATACATGTGGCTTTGTCCAAATCTTCATCAGATTATTGAAAACCTCAAACAAACAAACTCAAATAAAATAAAGCGGCAGTATGAATAAAAGTAAAGGCTCTGCAAACTATTTGCTTTCTGTCAAACAAGTGTCAGTCATGATAAAGTGTCAAATGTAAATATAAATATGATTATCATGTTAATAAAGTACTGAAAGGGTATACAGCTGCTCGAGTATAGTGCCAGTACTAAAGCAGAACTAAAAACTAAATAAATACAAATGTGACTGACAGTGTGTTCATCTCTGTGTTCACCCAAAGTCATGAAACACTTACAGTAAACACAGATAGTGTAAGACAAAGACTTTAATATGAAGAGGTTGTTCACGCTGTTTACAGACATAGACTGTAGGGTCCATGTATTATCTGTCCATTCGATTATTCCATTAAATCTAATAATCGAAAAAATGAGTCAATATTTAGTTTATTTGTTTTTCGATATAACCAAAAAATAAAAATTAGTGTTTGTTTTCGTATTTTCAGCTTAAAACAGAAAATGTAATAGAGAGAAGGAAATATTTGGTCATACAGAAAAACAAATAAAATATTGACTTGTTTTTTCGTTTATTAGATTTAATGGAATAATTGAATGGACAGATAATACACGAACCCTGTAGATCCACCAGCTCTTCTTCCTCATCGTCCAAAAACATTTCTCTCATTCACCAATCCCTTTTTTGTGGCCCAGAAGGTTCAAAATATGGTCATCAACGTCATCATTTCTGTCAATATCACCACCTTCACTAAGGCTGGATGTTTCTCCTCCGAAGCTGCTCTCTCTCTTACTTTCCTCACAAAGATCTGAGCATGAATCCGATCACTTTACTAGCTGATCAGAGGCAGAAAGGTTTGATGATTTCATTCGCCACGACTCCAGAAATGATTGAAAGACTACAGAAAGTTACAAAACGACGTATCTGCACTCCCGGCTTGAAGGGTAAAAGTGTGTCCATGCTGTCCTCGTTCAAACGGATTTATAAACTTTATCAACCATTTCCTTTTACGCACTTCTTCTCTTTTCTTCTTCTCTCTCTTTCACAGCTCTCACAATTTCTGGGGGATCTACCTCCTGAGGTGCTTCATTGCTCATGTAGCAGGAGGCATCAGGTTAAGAGAGTCCTCTCACAGCTGACAGGAAGCTAGATCAACCTCACTGACCAGACGCCGCGGTCACCCTCCTCCTCATCATCATCATCGGTGTGGTGTAGGGATGCACGGGCACAGATGGAACGACTGAACGCTGGAATCAGCTGATGTTTGAGACGCTGTTTGATGGTGAATCTTGACGGCTGAGACACTGAGACACTCTGAGACAGATCGAGGACGCAAATATTCACGTACATCTGATCTTCGAGCAAAAACAGACAGGAGGGATTTCACAATCAGAGCATCTCTGTGTATATGTGCTTCAGAGGCTTTTATTTTGAAATAAATATGATTAAAAGTCATACATAAAAATACTCTTCAGGTACAACAAGAAGAAAACTACGTGGCAATTAGTCAAAGATTCAGGGATACGACTTATAAATCATGTTGCAACGAGAAAAACGAACCTCAAGAGGAGAGAAACCGACGAATAACTCAGAGTTTTATATCACTGCTGTTTAAAATTTACCGTTTTCCTTTTCCAAAACTCTTTTACCGCCACCTGGTTTCATCATTAAAAGGAAAACTAAAGAATTTAATCAAAACCAACTTTTCAGGTCCTTAAAACAGTTTATTAAAATGTCCTAAAAGGTTTTAAAAAAACCTCCACGTTGTGTTTTTTTTTTTGACATCTCCAACAGTTTTTTAATGTCATCTTACGGTTTATCTCGATGACCTTCCTCTTATTGTTTTATTGTGCGAGTTTATCTCAAAGTTGCGCAACAAAAGCTGTAATTAAAACGCACATATCACACTGTCAGAAACGGTCTAATTTATTTATATTTACCATATAAACAAAATAAAGACTCATTTAGGTCCCCGAGGGGAATAACGATGAAATAGTGGATAATTAGAAATGAGTCCCAGCTGGCAATCAGCTCAAATGTTCTTTTTAACAGTGAAATCAGGATTATTCTGTGTAAATATGACAGTTTATTCATTTATTTCCTCTTCAGAGCTGATGTTCAGTTCTGTCTTTGTACGTCTTTAAAACCAAAGTTCAGAGTGATTAAAAAAGTGCTGCATGCAGGAAAGTCGCTTCAGTTTGAATCCTGTGTTCACTTTTTTTAATCATAGATGTGTCGCTTAAAAGTTCCTTTTTATGAAGAAGTTCGCTGGACTCAATAATGATAATAACTTTTTATTTAAACTGTTGACGGTGGAATAAGACGGATCAGAGCCGGTCCTGTCCGGTATCCTGATGATGTAGACTGACAGTATTTGTTAATCGTCCTTTATTGATTGATGATTATCTGGTGATTTATGCCATTTTATAACTTAAACTGTATGTCTGCACTTCTTTAAAATGAGATAAAGTGGTGGTTTAAAGCTCCTGTAAGTAATTTTTGGTTTGCCGCGAATGTGGCGCCCCCTGTGGACAAAGCAGTCATTGTTTATTTTGTCCTGTACATGCTGGAATAACGTCTCCTGACGAAAATGTCATCCTGCTGACTTTTGACCGTCAAACCAGACGTTAGATGTGAATATTTTGTGCGTGAATTCTAAATAAAGGGCTGTTGTTTCTCCATCTAAAGGCTGATACCTGAAAATTTACAACATAAAAATCGTCCGTCATGTTACTGATGATCTTATTTTCTTTGAGACGTAGAAAAGACATCGATATGAATTTCTAAAAACTAAATCGACATGATTGCTGACGTGGTTTTTGTCTTATTTCGTGGTGTAAAAATGTGTTTATGCATGCATAACCTTAGCATGTGATTCAAAGAGAAAATAATATTTTAAAATCAGTCATTTTGATTTTTCATTTTCTTCTATCAGTCTGTTAAACTCTTTAAAACCTTGTTTCAACCCCTTTACTGAGTGAGTGTGAAAAAACTACCTGTAAGTGAAAATCATGATGACTGAAGGTGATCTTTACCGGTCTGTTTTTACGTTTTTAAATCGAATTAAATTGTCAGTTTAAAGAGTTAAATGATCTGTTTCTGATTCAGACAGTTTGGAGCAGGAACACGTTTGCAGAGCTCTGCTGTTAAAAACCAGGATACTGTCGCAGAGATGCTTTTAAACACGTAGTCTGCAGAGAAGAGCGGAGGTAAAAGGTTAAAAATGCACAGTGGATCAGCAGACGGGCGCTCATAAACATTTTATAGAAGTTACTCAGTGAAGGGTCAAGGTCACAGCTGAAAAAACGTCTCACTCAGTTTTTCATCCTGTCGGTGTGGGAGGTTTCCCCAAACGCTCCTTTATCTCTGCGTTTCCTGCTTTAACAGAGGAGCACAGTGTGAAGAATGAACTTATCAGATCAGATTAGGATCTGTTATCTGATGGACTGAGATAATGACCATGACACGACATGAGGCCTCACAAACTCATTCACACACCGGGAGCGAACACATACTTAACATTTACTGCTGGCTGCATCAAGGACGAGTGCGATGGAGGGAGAGAGATAAAAAGTGATGGGACGATAAAAAGAAACGATAAGAGTTTGTGTGAAGAGCTACCAGGAGGATTTCACTGCCCCTTCCTCATATTACAGCAGCGTTTTACACACAGAAAGAATGAAAAGGAAAAGAACTGAGAGTCAGAATGTTAAACTTAAGCATCATTTTAAAATTTATACACCGAGGCATCTTCTGTTTTTTAGCCATGACTGTGAAAGATCTACTAGAAACAAATATAAGGATCCCTTATGTTTGAAATTAGAGAGCCGGTTTAACCCATTTTACCGCAACTTCAGTATAAAACTTCAAATTCCAAAAAAAACACACAAAGACAACACGCAGCTTCAGAGCTGAGATGACTGTATAGAAGAAGAAAATTTTGTTAAATGAGTTGGACTCCAAAGGTAAAGTCAAAAAATTTTTAAAAACTTTTTTCAATGAATTCTCGCTACTTTTTAAAATTCTGATTTAAATTAAAAAGTTTGATCTGTCAGAAAAAAAAAAGAGAAAGATGAGAAAAAAATGAAAATTTGCTTTAATCACAAAACTCACAAAAAAAATACAAAACTTTGAGACAAAACTTGGAATTCTGACTTTAAAAACTCTGACACATTAGTTAAAAATCCAAGAATTTAGTTTAAAAAAATAATAATACAAGAGACTTTTAAAAAAATAAAAAGTTTTTTATTTTTTATTTTTATTAGTAATACAATTTTTTAGAACTCTAAAGTTAAAGTCAGAATTTTTTTCTCATAATTTTAACTTTTTTCTATGAATTCTCCCTACTTTTTAAAATTCTGATTTTAAATTAAAAAGTGAGAATTCTGAGAAAAAAATGAAAGATGAGAAAAAATGAGAATTTACTTTTATCATAAAACTCACAAAAAATACAAAACTTTGAGACAACACTTGGAATTCTGACTTTAATAGCTCTGACACATTAGTTAAAATCCAAGAATTTAGCAAGAACTCTAAGGAAAAAGCAGAAATTCCTTTAAAAAAAATCAGATTGTGAGTAAGATGTAAGGATTCTGAAAATAAAGTCTAAATTCTGAAGAAACAATAAAATTTCTGAGAAAAAAAATTCTATTTCTAAAAAGAAAAAAAATTGATTTCTGACCAAAAAGTGAGAGTAATAAGAAAAAGTTTATAGAAAAAATAAAATGAGAATGCCAAAAAAAAGAGAGAATTCTGAGAAAAATGTAAGAATCCTGGGAGATTGTTCATTTTTAAGAAAATTTGAGTTCCATTAAAAAAATGAGAACTATGAAATAAAATGAGAATTCTGGTAAAATTATGACGATTCTCAAAAGACATAGAATCTTTAGAGAAAAGTGATAAATCAGTCAAATAAAGGTGAAACTTCACAGAATCAGAAATAGAAAAAGTGACATTAGTATCACTTTTGAAAATATCCAGATATAGAATAAAATGAGAAGATACCACAGGTCCGTCAACTACAGCTGATTACATATATTTATGTCACATGGATGAACATATACAAATATATTTTTCTCATTTTCACTACATAATTAAATAAACTTTTGGATTTTAAATCTTTTTTTAATTAATATTATTCTTGTCGCTCTTTAAAAAGTTTCTCTGTGATTTTCTGTGAAGTCATGACCTGATTTTTTTTTGTTGTCCTCTTTTTGGATTTGCTGTTTTATTATTTTTATCATAAAGAAAAGTATTGACACACTTTTTTTAATCCTCTCATCCTGACGCTCCAAAGTAATTTGGGTCAACTTTTATTTTTTTAATATGCTGTAAAAATTAAGGGACTTGACGCACCTGTCGCCTCTCGAACCCAGAGACTCGGTTTTATGGTCCTCCAGGTTCTCCAGTTTGCAGCTTCAGTGGTTAAAAAGCAACAAATAAAAGCTTAGACTTCAGAAGAACACTGTATTCCTATAAAAGTTAATGTGAATGAGTTTGAATATCACTTTATTTGTTTGTTTGACCTTCACATGGAGAAGGTCGTTTACTCATTCATCAGCTGAATGACTCCTTTAACTCATTATTCAAAGAAAAGGTTTATAACTTCACAAGTTACTCCACAGCGTCAGTGTTAATTTATGTATATAATCTTAGCATATTTATCATAATGTACATGCACAACAAACCAGTTTGTGAAAAAGCACGGTTTGTTTTCAGAGCAAGTTTTTCTGTTTGAACATGAAGTACATTCACAGCGCTGACTGGTTGTCCTTCAACTCAAGAGTTAAGCATTACCCGTTTAGGACGGGGACTCTTTGACGGGACCTGGAGAAGTAAGAGAACTTCTTTTTAATCTGGATTTATTCACAGAAGAAAACTAAGAAACCAAAGTGAGTTATAGAAACGCAGAAACAGATCGTCTTCTCCTGTCCTTGCTCTTCTTCATAAACTCTCTCTCAGTCTTTGTCTTTGCTGAATTTTACCACCTCTAAGTCTGCAGGAGCCTCTGCTGTTAAAGATTATGATTCACCTGAATTAAGACTTTGGTTATGTCACTTCAGCTTCTCAATCACTTCCACACTTGGCAACACATGTGCGGCATGTTGACGTAACAATCCTATAAAATACATTCACTCCCATTTTTTTATGTGTTATTGCTTTACGGTCGTGAAAAAAGGTAGTATACGAGGAGGATATCTCTGAGCTTGTTGGACAAAGAGTCTTTTCAAAATAACATTAAATTAAATTAGGATTGTATAAATACTGACAGGAGAACTCTGCTGTGATAAAAAGCAACAGTATTCATACTTTCTCCTGTCTTCATTTACGGCCGTCTCTGACAAAAATAACTCTAAACAACATAACAAAAGTGTTTTTTTTTAAGCTTTTAACCTTTTTATGAAGCTAAGGCAGTGATCTGTTAGCAGCAAGATCACTTTATTTTAGAGATGCAGTCTATTAGGACGTCTCCTAACAGCCAAAATGCTTCGTCTGGGGGAGTTTATAAAATCCTTCAAATGTCCAAAGTTTTGTATGGAAGTTTTGAGTTTGTGTAGCGTGAACTAACTGAGTTAGAAGTAGGTAAAAAAACACTCAACCCAACCGAAAATACCCTCAAAATTTCAATTCCATCCCAAGTAGTAATGTCCCCTTTTTGGGGATTCAGAGTATGGTCACCTTAGGTAAACGCATGTTAATACAAATAAAATATAATTTTTTAAAATAATAATCTGTGAAAAACCAGAAAAACAATGATTTTGATGGTTTGCAAATAATTTAAACTCTATACTCAGTTGAAATAGTGCAAAGAAAACTTGCAATTTTACCAATTTGTCCTCATTTTAAATCTGAAAATGGAAACAAAACACTAAAAAATGTGTTTAAAGTTTAAAAATATCTGTAGAAATACCTTCTAACCAGTAAGGTTGATTTGTACGGATGCCTGTTGCATTCACTTCCAGAAAAAAAAAAGGAAACTGTCTTTCAGACTATTTTTTCTCTTGTATTTTGTACTAACAATGTTTTTTTTTTCATCCTTCTGTTTTATTTTATTTTATTTTATTTTTTTTGAGGACTTTTTTTTCTTTGCTGATTTTTGGACTTAATTTTTTCTTCTTTCTGTTTTTCTGACTATTTTTCTTCTTTTGTTTTCTTTGTACTAATATTTTTCCCATCGTTCTTTTTTTTTGTATTTTTTTCGTCTTTCTGTTTGTTTGTTTTTTGTTTGATTTTTGAATGCAATACCCCTTCATAAATTTGCGACATGATTGGGTATAAAAAGAGCTTTTCTTTAAGAGTCTTTATGAAGGAAAAATGAAAGAGATTCACCACTAACACTTCAACTGCATTAAAAAAAGACTCAGTTTCATTTAATTTCATTTATTTAGATCTCCATTAGCTTTGGCTGCTAACTTTGATTCTTCCTGGAGTCTACATTTACAGTTAGCTCTCCACCTCAGTGCAAAGACACAAAATAAAACATTTTGAGTAAGTCAGACAAACACTGATTGATTGTGCAAAGTAGCTTCATCTAAGTAAGGAGCTGTTTGACTGATAAATGTTCTTTAACTAGATCTTTAAATCTGTGTTTATTGTGTTCTTGGATAATATGTCCCTAAACATGACCGTACTTTTCATCTTGTTTGTTTTTTCTTTGGGTTAGGTGAATTTACCCTCCGTAGCACGTCTTCTTTTGTAACTGTTGAGTGTTTGCTGACATTTTAATGGTCTAGATGGTTAATTTTGAAGTCTTCTTTCATACAAAACGAACTTTATCTGTTGAATAGAGATAAATCAGTGCTTCTTCAGATTCTGTGTTTTTGTTCGTCTCCTGTAGCTCTTTAAAGACGGCGTTTATAGAGCGGTGGGTATACTCTGTCCCTCAGTCTGTGTCCTCTCCCTCAGGGTCAGTTTTTATGTATTTACAGCTCGGCTCTGACTAACTTTCTTTAAGTTTCAGATGATTGTTTTAAGTGTATTTTAAGTTTTTCTCTCTCAGAGTAATGTCGAACCAGCTCACACCTCAGCAGCTGTGTTAATCTGTGTTAATCTGTGTTGATATAAACTCGTTCTGGTTTGAATTCACAGTCAGATTAGCTGTTTTTTTATGGGCACACACACACAGAAGACCTTGTGTGTACAGGGTGTGCCCGTCCAAGCATCTCCCTCTGCTTACTGGCACTCCAGTATGATGATGCTGCAGAGCGTCGATGTCCAATAAAGTTTTAAGAGGTCAGAGGACAATAAAAGTCGACGCTGTGGTGCAATCAGGATTCTCTTTTCAGAATGATTCTCCTTTTATATGCATGTTCTGACACTGAACACTGACCCCATAAAACTCTGAGTATTGGTTAATTTTTGATCTTTTTTCTACTCGATGATTTTCACACCCAATGGCGGGCATAAAGCTGAAGAGTTCCTCCCACGGGGACCATCATCCTCTTGGACGTCAGAGAAGGAGATACAGGAGCGGACTTGTGGAAACTAAGAAGTCAAACATCTCCGGGAGTTTTCTGGGAGCCGTCACTCAGACCAGGAGTCGCCGATTCTCTGCCATCGTTCCCTGAAACCCTCCACCATGTCCACCTGTGACGTTCTCGCCACCATCTGCTCCGGCGAAGACTGCCTGGTTCCTCCCAGCAACTTTAACGCCATTCTGAGCCTGGTGATGAGCATCGTGCTCACCGTGATGCTCTCCATGGTCATGTTCGCCATGGGCTGCACCGTCGACGCCAAGAAACTGTGGGGCCACATCAGGAGACCCTGGGGCATCTTCATCGGCTTCCTCTGTCAGTTCGGTATCATGCCGTTCACCGCCTTCGCCTTGTCGTTGGCGTTCGGTGTGCTGCCCGTCCAGGCCATCGCCATCATCATTATGGGCTGCTGTCCTGGAGGAACCGGCTCCAACATCATCTGCTACTGGCTGGACGGAGACATGGACCTCAGGTAAAACGTCATACATCTATTTCTTTTCACGGGTGCACAGAGGTGTGACCATGTCAGAGTGGAGTAGGACACTAAAGAAGCTCTAAATGATGAACTTTATCGACTTTATGGATCAATAAATAAATCCTGATTCGTGTGAATTTGCAGGATGGTTCACTCTAAGGTGTTTAGATCAATGGTAGACTGTTCAGAGTCTATGATTCTGCAGTTTTCTCTAGTATTACTGACCCGACGTTCACTCTCTGCAGCAGGTAGAGGTGTTGTTGTATTGATGACCACGTCTGCTGATTTAGGAAATAATGATCAAAAAGGTCGATAACTAAAGGTGAAGAAACTTTCTGCACATTTTCAAACTTAGTCAGAATCAAAAGTGGAGAAAACCAAAACAGAGGATGTTGTTCGCTTCTCTATTAACCCTCCTCCTCTGTCAGGGTCACTGTTGACCCGGTCAGATCAATGTCTAATAATCAGAGCAAAAACTGAAATCATAAATGGACTGACAGGCACCACAGTGACGGTCAGATCCTCTTCCAATCATTTGAGATTTAGGAAATTCTCATTTTGCCGTGTTTCGTCCAGACATGTGAGATCAGTTCAGTATAGATGTCTCTGTGAGGGGTACACTGACAAAGAAAGGCCCAGAGGACCACAACAAAAAACTATTATAATCAATATTTTCATGGATAATGAAGCCGAACAAGGTAACAGAGAGATGAGAATCAAACTGGATGATAGAGAATTGTTTTTAGTGTAATCTACAGCTGATTTAAGAAAACGACCCTTAACATGGTGGGTATGTAGTCAAAGCTGACAGAGGAGGAAGGTTAAAGCGAGGTTCAAGATCTGTCCTGCGTCTGTTATAAAGTGATGAGACTGATGACGATCTAAGAATCGAAGAGTTGAGCGACTCCAAACTAAAACTGATCCATTTCCATATTTCCCCTCCTCAGTATCAGTATGACGGCTTGTTCCTCCATCTTGGCCTTGGGGATGATGCCGCTCTGTCTGCTCATTTACACCTCCACCTGGACCTCCGCCGGCACCATCCAGATCCCGTATGACAGCATCGGTGCGTCAACTTAACGGTTCTGCACTAATCCGGCGTGCTCAAATCTACGTTCATGTACTTCCACACCTGCTGATTTCATGAAGGACTTGGTATAAGGTGTTTTTTTTTATCTGTGCACCTTCAGGTATCACTCTGGTCTCCCTTCTGGTCCCGATCGCTCTGGGGATGTACGTCAAACGCAGGTGGCCCAAAGCAGCCAAAAAGATCCTCAAGGTGAGAAAACCCTCTTCTTTTATCCGTGTGAATGTTCGACTCGAACCCTGAACTCCTCTCAGTCTCTGTTTGATGAACAGGACAGACATATTTAAGATAGATCTCTCCGTGTTTGCCGTCCACAGGTCGGGTCCATCGCTGGCTTTCTGCTCATCATCGTCATCGCTGTGATTGGAGGAATCCTGTACCAGTCCTCCTGGACCATCGCACCCTCCCTCTGGATCATTGGAACCATCTATCCCTTCATCGGCTTCGGGTTGGGGTTCTTTATGGCCCGGTTTGCAGGCCAGCCCTGGTTCAGGTGGGTCAGAGTGACTCTGGACTTTTGGTGAAGTGACGGTGGCCTCAAGTACAAAAATGTGAAATTTCTGCAATCAGGAACATCAAACAATCCAAATTCATCTGTGTGCAGCCTCACACTGAATATAAAACAGGCACATGTTACTAGTTTGTCCCTCCTGTGCTCCTGTAGAAACATGTCAGCCACTGTGGAAGAGGTTTCGCTCCAGTTCAAGTTAAAAAAAACTCAAAAAGTTTGTTTTATGTCGGTGATTTTACACAAATTAAACATACCCATGAATTTTACATTCCAGTCGGATTCCAGTTCGGATAAATGCCACTAAAAAGTACGAATTGTACCTTTAAAATGAGTATTTTTTTATCTCAATCAAAAAATGTTTTGTCCATTTTTCTTCATAAACATCAACAAACTCAAACAGTTTCATGAAGTCGATCTCTGTGCAGGATGAGTTTTATCTCTCCTTATATTTCTACGTCATATTGATGTTTTATTTTGAAATTCTTGCTGGATTTTCCACATTTAAAGTTGCTCAGTTGGTCTTTAAGCTGTTGGATTTCGGAGTGTTGTTCTGATCTTCATATTTTAAAGTGTACAGTTCTGACCATGTTGGAGCAGCTGCAGCATCGCCTGTGAAACTTGCAGAAACACTTCCATAGTTTGATTTTGTTTCATAAATATATCCTTTTGCATTTCTTTGTTTCCTCAGATGTCGAACCATCGCGTTGGAGACGGGTTTCCAGAACTCCCAGCTGTGCAGCACCATCATCCAGCTGTCCTTCAGCCCCGCTGAGCTGGAGGTCATGTTTGCGTTCCCCCTCATCTACAGCATCTTCCAGCTGGTGGTCGCACTCCTGTCGGTGGGAGGTGAGAGAAATCTGTCAACTTATGGATAAAAGACCAGCCTTCCTTTTCTTCAGCCTCTTTTTTGAGTCGTTGGGGGAAATTTCAGTCTGATTGATAAACTTAGATTAATGAGATGCCTCCAAAGTTGACTAGTTTGAGTGAATTGTGAAAAATGAGCAAAATTAATTTAAAAAAAAAACAGATTTAATAACAGTAGAAACATGTATACTGTCAGGATGTTGTCAGCTTGTTCAAGTTTTGCAGCGTTCATGAGTGAGAGACGGGTTTTTCTGGGATGAAACTGTTTTTAAGTCTGTTTTTTTTCCTCCTCAGGTTTCAGGGCATATAAGAGAGTCTTCGGTAAAGGTTCATCTGATGAGGACAGTGAGGCTCCATCCCTGGAAGCTGGTGATGATGAACCAGAGAAGAAGAAGGACGGCGCCATAGACAATAGCGGCTTCGAGATGAATGAGAACGGCGGCAGCGAAGAGAAGGTAAAGAGCAACACCAAGCTGTGAAGAGAAAACCCTGCAGTATAAAGACAGTGAATAAAGAAGCACCGAGAGCCTCAGCACCACTGATGACGGCAGCCTCACTCAGCTGTGAACACACACTGCACTCTGCAGGCCGGAGGTGTGCACTACACATCCTGTTCTCCTCACTTTGGAGGACAATGATCCATATCAGGGGTACGAATGCACTGCTGAAGCCAAACATGAATTTTACATTAAACCTCTCTATGTTTTATGATACTGTTTAAGGATATCAGCCCCAATTAAAAATATAAACACTTAACTGGCTGCACAGAAATCCCTGCAGAGCAAATGCAAACAATTCAAGTTTGTCCAATTTAAAGTTCTTATATTTACAAAGACAAACTCAGACTGGATTATAGATGAGAGGCAATCTTACCAAAGTAAACAGGTCCATTTCTACAAACTTTAGATATCTGTCAGTGAAAAAAAACGTCATTTTTAGAAAGACGTCAGCGTCAGAATCAGAATCAGAAATACTTAAAAAGAGGAGACAGTAGAAATGGAGATAAATAATTGGTAAAATATAAGATTAAAAGATAAAATAGATAAAAATAAGTAAAATTATATAGATAATATACAAGTATTTTTGTCTATAATCAACACAAATAGTGACATCAGGGATCGTGTTGCAGCCACAGCCTATTTCGCAGCTGCTGCTACAGTCCTGCACACCTGAACTCTGGTTCTTTTGGACCTTACTTTAATTTAAACCCCATAATATTTTTTAAATAGTGTTTGGATTTGAAAATACTAGTTTTCTCCTTCATAATTAAGCTACTTTATCACCAAAGTCTTTCAGTCTGCACCCTCTTTTACCTGGTTTTACTCACCCTTATATTATAAACTGTACATCTGACACTTCAGTTTGCTCTGTCTGGATTTTATATACAATATTAATCTGCAGGGATAGTCTAACAATCTTTATATCATTAATAGTGTGAAGTCGTAGAGTAATGTCGGCGCTGAAGGCTTGATGCGAACTCCTGCCGTGTGTGTTTTCCACACTTTCTTCTCTTCTATACCTCATGTGTGCTTGTGGAGTCAAAGAGTGAGAGTTCTTGAAAATATTAATCTATATAAGTGAACTTCTTTAAAATGACACTGCATTGACCCATGAAATGCTTTTTTTTCTTTTTATATATGCAGTAAACAAAGAGCAGGGATATATCCTGGATTATTTATGATACTTTTTTTCACACTTTATAACTAATTTATTAGTCCTCTGTCATGTTCAAAGCTTATCTTTTAATTTAAGGACATCTTTCGTTGTGAATTTGAGCTGAATTCAAGTCCAAATTGAACGTTTTTCATGATATTGATGTTCATAAATTGAATATTAAAAGCTGTTTCACTGTTTTGCATGTGTGCTGTCTGAAATAATGTAACTTTATCCAAAAACATTTGACTTTTTTGTTGTTGTCACCTGTGTGCATGATTGGTATTTTGATACGAATATGAGTGTCAGGAGTTATTTCAATAAACATATTAATATTTGGAAGCAGCTGCTCCGTGTTTTCTGTTGTCCTGAAGAGGATTTAGTGCCTGAGAGTTAAACAGTGACTCTGACGGTAAAACGACGACGAACGTTTGTGCTTTTCTCGTAAAATGGAGTGGAATGTGAACAGTAAGAGACCACGTGGTTCGAATAAAAGGTTAAAAACCCATTACCTAACTGTCATATAATCATTTTGATTATAACTTCGGTCAAAGTCCAAACTGTGAGAGTTAGAGAAACCTCCACACGGTCCACTCTGAGAGCTGTCAGCTGATAATAATAATACTGACAGTAACTGAGTCCAGCTGTCTGTGTCGTAACCACAGCAGCACTGAGGAGCCAAACACAAACTAAACCAACACCCTTCCTTCCTCTCTCTGGCCCCGCCCACCGAGGAGCGGGCTGCTGCTGCCTTCACTGACTGTTACAAACACTCGGAATTCCAACTTTCACTCAACATCAGCTCAGTCAAACCACATCAGTCCCGCATTTTTTCACTGTTTTTACTTATTTTGATTGACAACTCTCAGCACCGCAGTTTTGGAAAACAGGAGCTATAAGAAAAGAAGAAAAACACAAAAAAAACAAACAAAAAAAAAACTGTTTCAAGAGGATTCAACGGGAGTGTCATTGCACCCACACTTGCAGAAGTGTTTGCATATACACATATACGACAACTCTGCCAACTGCAACTTGTTCTAAATGCTGATAAAACAAAACTTGTGTTTTTTACTAATTCTAAATCAGCGTCTGATCGAGTCAGTCTGTCATTGTCTCCAGTAATGATCGACATATTGAACATGTATCTCCTTTTAAATATCTGCGGTTCTTGATTATTCAGTCGACTGTAAAGAAAGCTGAAGATTTTACTGTATTTTACTTTAGAAATAAGTCTCGCTTTTCTTTGAGGGTGAAACAGAAACTAGTGGAGTCAACCTTTCTTCCAATTATTGATTATGGTGATGTGTTATACATGAATGCCTCTGTTCAATGCCTCCACATGCTGGAGAGTGTGTATCATGGTGCTCTGGAGTTCGAACTCATCATTGTGTCTTATACAGTAAAGTCGATCAGCCGTCTTTACATGTGCGCCGACTCGACCATTGGTACATGTTGATTTATGAGGCTATTCTGCAGATGACTTATTTATCATCATTTTTAATCTTGAATAATCGGGCCTACAGTCTCCACTACCTGGAGTTTTATTATTTTACTGTTCCTGAGGTCAGAACAGAAATAAGCAAGAAAGCTTTTAGATTTTCTGCTCTGAGAACAAATCAGACCTGAAACTCCAACGTCTGGTATCTCTGAATGTTATCAAATCCTTGATAAAGTCCATTACATCCCACTCTTCAGGAATGCAAATGTTTGACCAATCTTGTAAATTCTCTTAACTAATTTTGAAAATTCAATTATTATTTGTATTTTTTGTATTCTATATGATTAATGTAATTATGTGTTGAAACTATACGTGCTGCCATTCTTGGCCAGGACTCTCTTGCAAAAGAGATCTTGGATCTCAGTGGGACAAGCCTGGTTAAATAAAGGTTAAAATAATAATAATAATCATAAGTAAGACCTCAATATGAGTGCTTCCAGGAGACAATAAAAATTATGATCCTACCATGACTCAACATTCCCTCACCAGCTCTTGGTTTAAATGTAGAATTGATGTTTTATCAGCAGTCATAAAGTTACAACATCACAGTCATGACAAGTCAATAAAACAATATAAAACAAATCAGTTTCCAAAGTAGGTTATCTGTTCTACTTTGACTTCAGCAACAGGTTACAAACCACAGAAATGACTCTGATTGACTTTGTTACAGTGAACTTTGTAAAATGAATAATTTAAAAAAATATATGTTTCATTTCCTTATCTTAAATGATTCATCTTGAGTAAATTATAAAAGTCCTTTAGTGCATACAAAAATGCACCTTAAGTGCTAAAGATTTACATAGATGAAAAAACAACAACAACAAAAAATCAATAAAAGTACTCACAGTTACCGTGGCAAAATGAATATAATGTTTTAGGGAAAGAAAGTGAAATGTATTAATTAAAAAGACCACACAAAAAAGAGAAAGAAACAAAATAAAATAAAAAAACAAACAAATAAACAAAGAACAACAACAACAAAAAACAATAAAAGTCCTCACAGTTACTACAACCAAATCAATATAATGTTTTTGAGAAGAAAAATGAACTGAATTAAATTTAAAAAGACAAAATAAGCAGAAAGAAACAAAAGAAAAGAAAAAACGAACAAACAGATAAACAAAAACTACAAAAAAGAAAAAGAAAAAACTTCATTAACCACCCCACACGTTCATCAGGTGACAGGTGTCTTCTTGTGACGTTTCCAAACAGGAAGTCCCAGTTTCCGAGGAGACCGTGAACGCAGCAGAATCCCGTTTTCAGAAGACAACTATCAGACGAAGAAGAGGAGCAGCGGGGCGAAAAGGGTGAGTAACAAATCTGACTTTAAAACTAAATATGTCACCTGTACATGACTTTCAACAGCATTTTTGTTCGCTAACTTAAATAATTGAGTTTAAAGTTCGAGCTGTTTGGTTCAGAGTCTCCGTCAGATGAAGTTAGAGACGGAAGAAGATCGAGAGAACTTCATCTCCTTTCCTCCTCCTCCTCTTTAACTTTACCGTTATCAGTCTGCTCAGAGTCACTTTCACCTCAATTTACAGGAAAAATGAGTTAAATCCACTCATGAGTATAACTTCAGAGGTAAACCTTTGATATCTAACGCTTTAAACGACATTATTATCCGTTTAACGGTGAGGAACGTCTTCGGTGTTTCGGTGGAAACTGAACATGAACGGCTCACTTTGACGGTTAAAACTGAAGAGACTTAAAATATATTTATATCACTGAGTCAGTTCTGAACGATAATTAATGTTTATGTGTCTGAACGCATGAAAAGATGGTTCTAATATTAACTCTGTCATGGCTAAACTAATCTAAAATAATCACAACAAACCTGCCTGGTTGTGTTTTGTTACTGAACTTTAATAAATCTTATTTAATGAGGATAAAACTGAACTTAAAGCTCCTGTCAGGAGTTTTTTGTTTTGTTTTATGGTAGATATGTATCACTGATATCTCTGTATGTTTGTCTTAGGGCTGGGCGATAAAACGATAATGATATATATCGAAAATTAAGTATCAATATGAAACATGTGCTGTGTCTGAAATGGATCCCTTAAGGTCCTTACACACTGGGACCGATGCACATATACACGTGAAATTACGAAATATTCTCAATAGGCTCAACAGATGACCACATCAATGTCAACGACAACACTGGCGTTAGGAAAACGTCGGTGGTGTGGAGGTATTTTGGTTTTTGGAGGTCGGACATGAAGCAGAGTAATGTGGACTGTAAATTATGTCGAGTACATGTTCTCACATAGTCGGGGAATACCTCAAATCTTTTTCAACACCTGAAGCAGCGCCACACCGCAGAGCACACGCAACGCAAAAGGTTACAAACCCCGAGAGGAGCGAGGAGCCGAAACAGACGACCATTCAGTCGGCTTTTTCTAGAGCAACGCCTTACGACAAAACGTCACAGAGACACAAAGACCTCACAGATGCAGGAGATTATTGTGTTGGAAAAGACATGAGACCAATAAACACTGTTAGATTTCATCTTTTATATCGTGATAAATATCGGTATCGACTGATATGACAAAAATATATCGTGATAAACTTTTGTCCATATCGCTCAAAATATTACTAGATTTTTTTTCTGTCCCACCATCTCAAATTATCAAAAAAATAAAACATTAAGTTGATGGTTATAAAAATGTGTTTTCATTTTATGGCCTGTTAAAAGCTGATGCCAATTCTTGAAAATACCATTATCAGCCGTTATATTGGTCGAGATTAATCTATTTATCTCCAGTGGGTGATGGGCTGAGGTTGGCCTCATACACCAGAGGATTGTAGCCTCGATCAAAGACCCAATTAATCTAAATAATCGAGGACATGTTGCCTAGTTTAGATCTGCCATGACCCGCTGTGTGGCGTCAATAACATTATATTTCTGCTCCTGTAGAGTCGAACTCCCAGCTTTAAATAGTATCAAAACATGTGATATTAATGATTTCAGGTCAAACTGGGGCAGCTGATTAAAACCAACACCTTTATTTGACCTAATCTTGTACATGTGGGTTATTGTCGACACATTTTAGCTTTCCTCGAACCGATACTGAGTTTCTACAAACAGAGACCAAATAAGTGAGTGAATATGAAAAACACCGAGCTCAAAATAGAAAAAAAGGCTGGCGAAGGGACCTCCAGGAAACAGCTGTCAGTGACACTCGATTACTAATAATGCTGATCTGTATGAAAAGGACCTAAAATGATGGATGGAAACGTCATTTCGTAACACAGAGAGAGGGAAACGGCTCCACTGCGACAGAGGAGAGGAAAACGGAAGGAAAACAGACAAACACTTTAACCGTATTCAAGATGAAATGTTCAGTTTATCGTGTTAGTGATTACAGACCCTCACCCAGGTCTGTATCAGACTGCTCTCACCAAAATCACTCATGAGAGACGAAACTAGTCCTGTTAGATATTCCCATTTCGACACACTAGACCTTTAGGATATTAAAGCAACAGATGCTGCTGCTCTTCTTCTTCTTCTTCTTCTTCTTCTTCTTCTTCTTCTTCTTCTTCTTCTTCTTCTTCTTCTTCTTCTTCTTCTTCTTCTTCTTCTACCTTTTCAGTTTGACTTTTATAACTCCTGTCTGCTGAAATCAGCCTTGCAGCCATCCTATGTTGCACCATACCGAGCCTCTCCTAATCCTTAGGGTAGAGGAAAGACTTAAAGGACTACTTTGTAATTTAAATACAAACAAAATCAAATATTTTTATACTTTGAATTATCAGCGATGACACCCCTTTGAGTACTTAATGAATATATGAGGCAAATCTTCACCCTTGTGTAGTAAACCAGGATTAACTGACTGACGTGAGGAAATATCCTGTTTCAGTCCATCATACTTCACACCTTACTCCATTATGAAGAGGCTCGGTCTCAGTCAGCGTTGAATCAACAGGTGGAAAAGTTTGTTTAGTGTCAGCAGCCGAAGGAAACCTGCATGTGGAGATTAAACTCAAGTTTTAAAACTGCTCAAAGTCATGTGAACCTGTCCGGGTAAATAAAGTTGTTTTTATTTATTAGGTTCAGACTTAGGAGGACTTTTTAAAGTTTTGAAGACCTAATAAAGAAGATAAAGTTCTGTCGAGTTCTGCAGATATCTGATATTTCCAGTATAAAGTAATAATCCTGAAAACTCAGACAGATGGTGGTAAAGTGAGTTTCCTCCCTCTGTGTGCTGCAGACGGCGCTCAGAGGAATGTTAACCAGGTCATGTGACTCCGTCCTCAGATTGATTTCCTGTCAGAGGTGTGTAATCACCTTTGTCAATAACCATCGTTGAAGAGGAGTTTCGACCAATCAGAATCAAGTGTTTGGCAGCAGGTTGTGACATATAAGCGGCGCTCAGGTGTTTGAAGAGGGCAGAGTAAGGTGTGCTGTTACAATGCAGCGACCTCAGAGCTGTTTGCTCATGTGACGGCGTGATAAGAGGTCGTAAAGAGGTCAACGCTGTCAGGGCGAAGGAAGAGAGAATGTCACAGCGGCGTGATTCCTGGAAAAATACTGCGATGATGATAAAGAAATACGAAGAGAGAGGATGAGAAGCTCACCTAACACCCGGTCCTCATAAATAATGTAAAAGACAGTCCAGGTGAGTCACTCCTTTTCCTAAAGGAAGTTTCCATGATTGTCCTCACTACAATCATTGAGATTATAACGGTTCAGTTTAATCTGGTCTTTATGGGCTCCTGAGAGGTTTCAGTTCTCTCCTCCAGATTACAGAATTGAAACCTAATCTCATCTGTTAGGATGTCGAAACTACAAAATCAGGCTTTAACTGCAGCTTGATTTAAAGGGATATCCCGGTGTCAAATTAATTTAGGGTCAAACACACCGTAACACCGAGTTAGACCCCCCCTCCTGAGATGAATGTTGTCGACCGCTTGCTTCTCTAGTTATACCAACTTTAGTAACGACCGCAGGATAGAAATACAGAGAGACACACCCCCAACCAAAACGCCACTCTATAGCCACAAATAATGATCAGAACAGCACCTAACTTCATCAACAGGACATACAGGGTCACAGACATAGTACTAGACACCAAACATCTTTTTAACTTTGATTCATTTCCTAAAGCAGGTCCATTATGGACTACAGCGGGGTGTCACAGCTCAAGGAAGAACATTTATGATCATTTCTTCATGGAAATACAATCAGACTGAGACTACTGTGTCTGCAGAGCAAAATGTCGTTACTAAAGTTGGTTTAACTAGAGAAGAAGCGGTCGACAACATTCATCTCTCGTCAGGGTGTCCAACTCAGTGTTACTGTGTGTTTGACCCTAAATTAATTTTATGACAGAATATCCCTTTAACTGTGTATGTAAATTCACTGACTGTGCTTTAATACCTCTCCACCCAGATGATGATGGAGGGCGTGTTAGTGCGACAGTTTTTCAGTATTTTGATCTAGAAGATGGAGACAGAGTCGTGTGAAGACTGTTGTTGTTGTTAATCAGCAGGTTGGTGGTGTTAGCTCTGCCGGTGTTAGCCACACTCAGTCCTCTTCTCTCGCTCACTCTCTCTCCAGCTCTCCCCTCCGTCCTGTCCTCTCTGATCAAACACACTCTGATTGTGGTTCCAGGTTCTCACCTTTGCAGGAGGAGCAGAGAGTTTGTCCCCAGAGAGAGAGAGGAGCTTCACAGTCTCAGTGTGTGGAGTGTCTCCCTCCTGACACCCGGGCCCACATTAGCAGCCCCGTGCTCCGTCAGAGTCCCAGCTGAGCTCCTGAGAGAGTCAGGCTCCACGCTGCCATGACAACCTAGTTTACTCCATCCTGCTGAACGCGTCCCGACCCTTCAGCCCGTTTGACCGCTTTGAGTTTGATCAGAGCTGTACCGTCACAAACAGCTCCACTGATGAAGTTTGATGATGAGTTCCTGAAATAGTTTGTTTCTCCCCCCTGGAAGTCGTTCAGTAATCTTGATGAAGTCCTATGGAGCAGGAGGGAAGCCTCGTATACATTTGGGTGTTGCTTCCTGTGATTGTGAAGTCGCTCAGCAGGCCAGTCTGAACCGAACTCCATCCACTGTGACCCCGAAAACAAGCTCAGCCTGTCGGTGATCGAGCACAGACCCACCTGAAGGAGGTTCAGGTGAAGAAGTTCTGGAGTTCTTTCAAACTTTTCAGAATAAAACCGTCACTGAACTGGGAATCTTTTTATTCCCATGCTGCCTCCAGTTTCCTCTGGGCCGTGATTATCCGACCATCAGGACTTCCTCTAATTCATGTAATGGTTTCACTGATAGGTCAAGAGTTTGGACGGCGCCCTCGTAATGTCTTGTTGAGCTTTGACGCTGAAAAACAGGCTTTTCTGAAATTGTCCGACTGCTTTTTTTAAAACTGTGATGTTGTTTTTATTTCTAGAAAATGGTGAAGTGAGAGCAGAAGATGCCAGTTATGAGTCAAAGCAGTCCGTGTCTGTGGACTCGGCTCCCCCAGAGCAGACCGAGTCCGTGTGACCGCTACAAGCACGCCTGCTGCAGCGCAGACGGACACGTCTACGTCCTGGGGGGACGAGAGAACAGCTGTCTGAGGGACTTCTGGAGGTACAGCGTGGGTAAGGACCGGAGAGCGTGAGAGACCATTCAAGTGAACGAGGCTGAATTCAGACGTAAACAAACTGGTGATTTATTTTTTGAAGTGTGTAACGAGTGGACGGAGTTGAGCTGCAGCGGTGAAGCTGCCCCAGAAGAACTGGAGGAACATACTATGGTGGCTCATGAGGTAAAAAAACTGTTCAGAGCAAATCAAAGCCTTTGATTAACACGTCAATCCAAAAACTAGTGATGGACTGATTTTAGGAGGTGATTTGTCGTCTGCCCTGGTTAGGACAGTGTGACCCTCCTTCTCTGTAAATCTCAGACCTCCTGCTGCATTCAGGTTCTTCTCACCAGCTCTGATCTTTCCAGGGTTTCCTGTACGTGTTTGGAGGCATGCTGGATTCTGCCTACACCAAGTGGAGATGTTCCCTCTGGGTGTTTGACATCGGTGAGTTTCACAACAGCACCGCACGAATAATAAAAACAACTCTGACATGACTCAGACCTGATGAGCCGATCCTGTCCCGACATGTCGAGTCTGGTCCTCGGGAAAGTCTTCAGCTCTGTAGTTCAGCGTTCATCAACTCTGAATGTTTGTCAGCCTTTCACCTGAAAACATTTCAGCACAAAGACTTTGGGATTCAGGATCTAAAAGCTGAGCGGTGTGGAGCTGATAAAACCTCACAGGACTCACTTCCTCCTGGAAAACTCCCTCAGCTTGTTTGTTCCTGTTCAGTCTGCTCAAGAGTTTCTTTAGATTTGTGTTTAGAATAATCATCCATATTTACACACACTCTCCGTTCTGAAGTCTGCATGTATAACAAACACTTTTGTTCTGTTTCAGTTTGAAAAGTTCAGCTTTAATGACTTTTATTTACTTTACTGTCCACCTCAGTCACGTTTTCGCTGACGCTCTCCCTCGTCGTCCTCATTTTCTGTCTTCTTGTGTGTTTCAGCGAAGCAGCGATGGGTTCACTCTCAGGGAAAGAAGAGCTCCTCTCAGGTACAGAGCTCCTCTCACAGGAGGAGGAGGAGGATCTTCTCTCTCCTCCTCATCTCCACAGACTCCTCTGTTACTCTCACAGCTCTGACATCAGCAATAAAAAATCTGGATCATTGAAATCAACCGTTCAGAAATATTTATTGAATTGATCAGAACTTTAATTTTTATTCAAGATGTTTTAAAGACTTCATCAAGTTAATATGAAAGCGATGACAAGACAAGACACTTCAGAGCAGAGAGAGGTCAGAGTTCAGAAACTTCTCCTGGGACACATCGAGACCCGGTCAAGGTCAGGATCTGTCGGTGAGATCTGTCCTCAGATCATCAGGTCGGGGAAATCTAGAGGGAAATAAAGAGAGAGAGACTGTGAGGAAAAAGAGGCTCAAAGTGTCTCCTCGGTGATAAAACAGCCGTGTGCTCGTTTGTGTGTCTCTGTAGGTGAAGACCCAAATGCCGTCCAACAGGAAGGGTCACAGCGCCGTGGTGCTGGGCTCTGACATGCTGGTGTACGGAGGTTTCGTGGACATGAAAGGATCCTCGCAGGAGTTTTGGACTCTGGATTTTGGTGAGTTTACAACGTCCCTCTAAATTCAGAGGCTCCGAAAATACTGGGAGTTTATTTTCCACGTAATCTACGGCACAATCCGTCAATTCACAGCTGTGTGTAGTTTGTGTGATTTCCCCCTTTTGCCTTAGCTGGGTCTGCACAGGTGAACTCATTGATTAGTGATCAGATTCACCTGCTCCAGAGGTGTGAAAGGCTCCGAGCTCCTGCAGACTGCAGAGTCATTCTGTGGGAAACTGCTGCTGCTGCCTCCTCCTCTCATTCCTGTTCTGAAGGTTTCATTAATCTCTGTCATTCTTTGTCTTTTGTTATAATAAACTTATGGTAAACAAAAGGGAAAAAACACACAAATAACAAACAGCTGTAACACCTGAGGCCTCATTTATCAACCGTGCGTGCGCATAGATGTGAATGAATTTATCAACCCGTACTTACGCTGAGAATTGTGCGTAAATTGAAGCCCAACTCTGATCATGCTTCCACACAAGATCTAGTGGTTAAACAGTGAAACTACAGATAGAGTCCATTAAAGGAGTCTCAGCGTTCAGAAATCTCAGACTTCACACATGTTCCCTCTTATTGACCCTCGGTTCATTTAAAGCTCCATCCAGCCGACTTTGTCCCCAAACATGCAGGTAAATGTTCATAAAATAATCATTTTTAAACATTTTTTAATCTCTTAAACAAATTCAGCCCTAAACATTAAAAAATAATCAATAAAAAATTCAGTGTCACACCCTTTATATGCCAGGTTTTGTTAAAGCGTGCGCTCTAAACAGGAGCGGAAAAACACGCCAATTTCACCTCCTTTTCTCGAGTCTCGACCAAATCAGATGCAATCAAATTTATATGTTCATATTAAATTAATTTTATATAAAAACATGTAAAATCAGAAGATATATGTCAGATAGGAATCATTTACAACAATCATTTTAGAAGACCGTGGTTACGCTGATGGCACGCATATAAAAAATAACTATCTAATGTGTGTTCATGTCCACGGCAGACACCATGGCGTGGTCCGTGCTCAGCGGTTCCCAGCAGGGCTCATCAGGCCCAGGACCCAGACACAGTCACTCTGCTGTGGTCTACCAGAGTTGCATGTACCTGTTTGGAGGTCTGAAAGGTCTACAGGAGCAGAGAGACCTCTGGAGGTGGAACTCCACCAACCGAACGTGGAGTTCACTCAGAAACAAGTGAGTGGGGATTTCACCGGACGGAAGCATCAGTGATGATGAGAAAACTCTTACAGACTGTTCTGGTCACGCTGAGGTGAAGTCTCAACTATAACTGACCAGAGCAGAGGGTCTGTAGAGCCCTTTAATAAAAAGAACAAAAGTTACTCTGAAACAATAATCAGTGAGAAGGTGGATACGTCATTAGGCCACGCCCACATCTGTGAGGTGTCCAAAGAACTCGATCCTGTCAGGATAATACCTGGACGTCTACCTGCTGAACTTTCCAGGATCAGTTTTCAGAAGCTTTGCTGTTCGAGAGCCAAGAGGGTGAGACCAGGAGACTGTGTCAGTCTGCACGCTCTCACGGGGTCAATGAAGCAGTGACGGGAAAATGTGGGAACACGTCAAATATGATTTTAGACTGATGTTCAGGAGAGATCCTTGAAATAATGACACCGTGACGGTGTCAGAGCAAAAGAAACAGACTTTTTTTGTGGGATTTAGGGGCGTACGCTTGAAGCTTCCACAGATTTAAAAAATACGACATAATTAGATTCACAATACGAAACAAAACTACCTCAGGTAGGGCTGAGTGATATGGGAAAAAGTTTATCATGATATATTTTTTATATCAGCTGATATCGATCAATATCAGGATATAAAAATCTAACAGCGTTATTGGTCTCATGTCTTTTCCAACACAATAATCTCCTGCATCTGTGAGGTCTTTGTGTCTCTTTGGCGTTTTGTCGTAAGGCGTTGCTCTAGAGAAAGCCGACTGAATGGTCGTCTGTTTCAGGCGCCATGGGCTCCTCGCTCCTCTCGGGGTTTGTAACCTTTTGCGTTGCGCGTGCTCTGCGGCGTGGCGCTGCTTCAGGTGGTGAAAAAGATTTGAGGTATTCCCCGACTTTGTGAGAACATCGACATAATTTACAGTCCACATTACTCTGCTTCATGTCCGACCTCCAAAAACCAAAATACCTCCACACCACCGACGTTTTTCTAACGCCAGTGTTGTTGTTGACATTGATGTGGTCATCTGTTGAGCCTTCATGGTCATTTCTGTCGGGGGTAGCACTCATTTTCTTTGTTTCTCACCAACAGTGCTGTCGGCTTCACCTGTTAAAGTGCTATGGTTGGGTGGAGCTGCTGTCTGCTACGACGCTGCAGTTGGTTGATACTTGGTTCTAATTCAGAACATGATTGGTTCAGACCTTTTCATTGGCTGTTCGTATAGTCGACCAAAACATGTCAGAATGACGACTATCAAAATGAAATTAATTTTTAATATATATCGTTATTGTTTTATCGCCCAGCCCTAACCTAAATAGAGTTTACCACTAAATGAATAAAGTTCTCAGAGTGAATCAGGACGTCCTAAACTTGGACACAGTCTTCTCATGATTGGAGACGCAGACTTGGCGTGTCTTTGAGTGTTTTTGTGGTTCCACCTCCGTCACAGCAGGACTCTCAGCAGCTCCACAGTCACTCGGCGGGTGTTTGCAGTAGCTATTGTCCCGAGTGTGTTCCTTCCTGCTGACACCACCTCTGCTTGTTGTTTCAGGTCGGGACCCTCCAGACTCATGGGACACTCAGCTGTGGCCTACAAAGACAGCATGCTGCTGTTCGGAGGAGGAAGGAGTCAGAACTCTCCCAAGAACTGCCTGTGGAGGTACAGCTTCACCTCCCTGACCTGGACGCAGGTTCCTGTACTGCCGGGATCCACCCCGCCGGATAAGATTCACCACTGCTGCATCGGACTGGGTCCAAGCTACATGTCCGCCACCTGCAGCTCAGGCTCAGAACTCCACCCCAGACTGCTGGATGGAAGAAGCAGACCCTTTAAAAACAAGTGCTTCCCCGCCCCGCTGACTTTCCTGGGGTCGGACGGAGGGATAGAGCTGGAGACGTTCAGCTCGGACAGATGCTACACAAAACTGACAACATCGGCAGAACGGGACAAAAGCAACGAGCGTCTGACGGGGAAAGAGGGCCAGCTGATCGGAAACTGTTTAAGCTTTGAGAATAAGGCTTTCAGGAAACAGTGGAGCTGCACCGAGGAGGATCTGCTCCAGCAGCAGGAGGAGGAGGAGGAGGAGGAGGAAGAGGAGGGAGATATCGCCCAGCATCTGCCTGATCTGCTCCTGGTGCTGGGGGGACGACCTTACGCCACACACAGTCCCATCTCCACCTGGCAGATGACCCTGACTGCCTCCTGAGAACAAACCACTAACACTTTATATTTTTATATTTTAAAAGATTAACAGTATTTATCTTTATGTGGGTTTACATCAAACACTGTAAACCTGCTTTTGTTACTCATGGCGAGTTTTACTTATTTAACAGAAATATAACAGAAATGACTGTAAATAGTGGAGAAAAGCTAAGAAACTAAAACAATAACATTACCTCTATTTCTAACTTTAACACGGATGTACGAGGCGGTGGAGAATCATGCTAACACGACATGAGGTCCTGTCATTTCTGAGTAAATATAAGCTCTTTAAAGGTTTGCTGCCTGAATCTCTCCAACGACCTTTACGATAAGTGTTTACAGTGTAAGGTGATGTCTCTGCAGCTCAGCCAAGGCCCTCAAAAACTCGATGTTGTGCATCTCTAAAAAATGAGCTGCTGTTTCAGTTTGATCTGAAATTAAAGCGACAGATTTGGAGGATCGACGTCAGCTGTTCAGGAGACGTGAAGTTCTGATAACGCTCCTGAAATCCCTCTAACTTACTCCCACTGTATCTACTTCACTAGATCCTACATACAACACTGCACTGTCCCCATTTGACTGTATGGAACCATGTTAGACCCAAAGATACCAGCAGGGGGCGTTTTCCTTCCTTTCTCCTTCTTGTTTAATGATCTTACACAGCATGGTCTTCAGTTAGTATGTAAAGCTACCATGAAGACTTAAACAGATGATATAGGGGGACACCCTGTGGGCTGGGTCGACCTGTGATTGACTCAAAACTTCAAAACTAAAGTCCACAAACTTCCAGGTCCACTTCTGAACAGTTTCTGAACATCTGAGCTCCTGTAAACCAGCGGAGATCAGGAGGGAGAGTCGGAGAGTTGGCAGACACACTTTTACTCTGTTTTTTATTGTTTTGACTATAAAAGAACAAATCTGTACGGTCCAATCTGGTCATGTGACTGTTTTCACTGAGTGAAATATTAAAAAATTATACTTCTGTGGTGTGTGCGTCACTTTTCCTCATAAATGACTCTGACAGTGATGTCTGAATGAATCTCATTTCTTATTTTCTGATGTTTACTCTTTTTTTCTGTCAGATGAGGAAACATCCCTCACAGATAATCGGTCTGTTTGTTTGTTTATCTGCCGACTCTGTTGGAAAGTAAACTAATCAGCTCTTAGGCAGACGGCTGACTGCCAGCCTGTTTGACCTGTTGACCTACATTACAGCTCCTTCACCGACACAGACCTGCTCCTGAGAACTACAGACGACCTTCTCAACAAGAAAACTGACAGTATTAATGAATTCAATGATTATCTTTTCTTCTGGATATTTTCTCAAGTGTATTTAGTCAGTGTCGCACTTTTCAGACGGTCCCTACAGTCACGGTCAGCTGTGCAGAGAGGATCTTGTTCACAGATATTTCAGTCATGTATTCAACAACTGTTTGATATCAGATCAGATGTCGGAGAACGAAGGAGAAAGTTTGATTTTAAACACATTTGCACGGACGACTCTGAAGCAGATGTGTATCTCTGTAGTGGGAGTTAAACTATGGAACTGTCAAAGTAATGAACTGAAGACCTGTACAAATCTTCAACAAGAAAATGTTTAAGGAAAATACAATTAGAAATTCTACAATTAAATGATTCATGTAGAAAAGTCAGCTTAAAATGCTGTCTTTTAATTATCTTTATTATTATGCTTGTCTCGGACGGCTCCTCTCTCTTCGCTGTAGGACAGAAAGATTCAGAAGATCTTTTGTACCAACAGTCAGAAGAAATAGTAAAAGAAAGAAAGAATGAAATAGTAAAAGAAAGACAGAAATCGTAAAATAAAAGAGAAAGAAAGATTCTGCTGCTGATTCAAAAAAAAAATTGTAAACTCAGTGAGAATTTTTTTTAAATAAAATATCATGAAATCAGATTTTTGTTTGTCGATGCAGCTTCAGAAGTTTGACCAGGAATCAGAACAAATTCGCTCCTTTATTAAATAAAGTTTGTACTGACAGGTTCGTACCGGTAGGTGGCGGTATTTATCTGCGCAGTAAGACTCCCTTTCAGTCACAGAGTCTCTTCTCTTCCCCTCCAAGTTTTCTGGATCTGTTCGTTTTTACAGTCTTTTCTTTTTTTAATCTTTTATTTATTAAAACATTTCAAAAACTCAGAGTTTTTAATCCTTTCCTCACTTTCTGAACTCTGAAAAAAACATCTTAATCTGAGGAGACTGAAGTTTGTCTGTAATTCGAGTTAATCTGACTCAAAGTTTGTGTTTTTTAGTCCTCATCCTGAGTCAGTCCCTCTGAGTTTCCACGGTAAACCTGCGTGGATGAGTCTCTGATTGGGATGATCAAACTCTGTTCCACTCTTTGACTCAAATAACACACGCCTTTGGCTCCAATTATGCAACCTCCCCTCCTCCGGGGCCGGGTCCGGGTCCGGTGTGTTACCATAATAAAACCCTGTTCCATCCGTGCAGTCGTGGCTCTCAGACGTAGTAGTCTTAATAATCCCCCGCGTCCAGTTGGTGGAAATCCCCACGTGGTGTCGACTCGTGTATAAAAACTTTGGGTGTGCGGAGCCCCTGTTGTCGTGATTGCAAAAAGGCAGAAAGGGTCTCAGTGGAGCGGCAGCATCTTGCAGGACGCACGGAGCGCGCACCGCACCGCACCGGACACGGTACCCACGCAGCAGCAACAGCAGCAGCAGCACAAAAGACGCGGGACTCGCTCAGCCAGACCCACGGTGTTTGTTTTCTTCTCCTCCGGGACTGCGGGTGTAAAAGTTTGTGCGTGTTTTTCTCTTGTTGTTGAATGGGAAAGGGCAGAGTGGACGCGTTTGGACACCGGTGTGGGGGCTTTCTTTCTCCTCGTCCTCGTTTGTTTTGGTAGATTTACGCGCGTCAACGATCCAAACTCCTGAGTGCGCAGCGCAATCCCAGAGATGAGCTTTTATTTTGGGCAACGCTGGATAACAAGAAGCTGAATGCATAATGACTGGAGTTAATTAGCCTCCTGTGTTTGGGAATACAAAGATCTCATTGGCTTCTCTGGATTTTCTTGAGGCGTCTGACTTTTTGGAGCGCGAGTGGAATTAAAGTCTTTTTGGTGAACATCTCTCCTCTTTTGGATTCAGACTCGAACATAACTTTATCAAAATGAGCTTCCACAGCTTGGCTTTGTCCTATTTAGTCGCGTGCGTCCTCTGCAGCAGCAGCTCGGTGACCGGGACGGACTCCCAGAGCTCGTCGCCCCAGGAGTCGTGCGCGTCCTGCGGTCTCAGGACGCCGGACCAGTCGGAGCGGGTGAACATCGACTTCCTGGAGGCGGTGAAGAGGCACATACTGAACCGACTGCAGATGAGGGAGAGACCCAACATCACCCACCCCATCCCCAAAGCCGCGATGGTGACGGCGCTGAGGAGGCTGCACGCCGGGAAGGTACGCGAGGACGGGCGGGTGGAGATCCCGAGCTTTGACGGACAGGCGGCGTACAACAACGAGGTTCAAGCGGAGACCTCGGAGATTATCAGCTTCGCCGAGTCAGGTAATAATCAATGATGCATGATCGACCTCCTCATGAACCCCCATCACCGTTTGACTTTATGTAACAGGCAGCTGCAGGTGAGTTCATAACCTGAAATCCGGGATGAAATTTCATTCTGTGAGGCTCACCGAGTTTCTGATTCATCCCCAGAATAAAGACTTAGAGAGAAATCATCGTTTATTTATCAGAGCAGCTTGATTTCCTGAATCCTCCTGATTTACTTTAAAGAAACTCAACTCGGAGTCCTTAAATTACCCCTATGTGTGTTGTCTGTGGGATAAAAGGAACCTCTGAATCCAATTTCATCACCAAAGCCGTGCTCACACTCAATACTCCAATGTATAAAGCCCTCTTTTAAATACACACAAAAGTCCCTCAATTGGCCATTTATCCCTTCCTCTAAGAATGTGTATCTAACTAATTCTCACAAGTCCAAAGAGAACACCCTTTCCTCTCCCTCTGCCCCCCTCTCCCTCTCTCTCTCTCTCACACACACACACCCCCTTTCCTCCACACACACACCTAAAATCATCCAGGCTTGACAGAATCCAATAATTGTCAGTTAGCGCTGTGAGAACGTCGTCTCTGACACAAACTGTTAGTTTAACAAAAAGAAAACATACAATTAAAAGACACTGAACGAACATGCATACCATCCTGTATTTTCCCATTGGCCCCTGCTGCTACAATTAGCCTGAATGCGGCTCCCACCTTCCAATGGGAATGATCTGAGCGCCCTCATGACAAGGGGAACAAAAGCCGGGCAATTATTATAAGAGCTCCGTGTGTTCCTGCTGAACGCTGCATGTCAACGTACGGCCGAGGAAAAAGCAGCGAAAACAAAAGAAATCAGAATAATGCATGAGACATTTGAGTTTGTGCGGGGGAGTTGGAGCGAGGAGGGGTTCGAGGAGGGCTGATATTGTGTGTGAGTGTGTGTGAGTGTGTGCGTCCATATTGCAGTGTTGTAAAGAATGTTTTTGTGGATCCAAAGGTTCGCTGGGCTCTTTTTCTGCTTCTTCTTCTTCTTCTACTTCTGTTTTTTCCCCCTCGTTCTATTCTTCCTCGCACCTTTGAGCCTTTGTGCGGCATTGTACCATGGAGCTGGCGCGGGTCCCTGCTCCCTAGACCCCGTCTGCCTCCTGGCCAGCTGGCTCACGCCCCCCCTCTAGAAGATCGGATGCTGCCAGCCAGGGGGCATGGCTCGGAGGCAAGGTCTCCAGAAAGCTCTGAAGCCAGGGGAGCTCGCCCCCCAAGCATGAGGGAGCCTGAATCGTGGTTGTTGTCACAGTTTAGGAGGAGGCGGGTTGCGTTGGGGGGGCGAGGTTGGCATATGTTTAGCCAACAGCGAATGGAAGTGGAAAGGTGTTGATGTGCCTCCAAACGGTGAAGTCACCTCACGTCCCCTCGGCTCGGGGTGTTAACTACGTGCTTGACAGCCAGGGAGCCGGCGCCTTATCTCTGGTTCGCCGTAGTGCAGGAGTTAGAGGTCTGCCAAGCGGCCCCCCAGCAGGTGAGGGGGGGACGATGCCAAACTGACACGGTCCCACGGGTCCCCGCTGAGGGATTCGGTGTCCCGTATCCAGGGGAGCGGAGCGAGGAACACAAGCGAGGGGAAAGGAGGGAGGGTGAAAGAGGGGCGCAGTAGACGCAGAGGTTTAGATCGGCGTTTCTCGATTGCTCAGTATAGACGTTCAGACCCGGTGAACCTGCGGCGAGCGCTCCAAGAATTAAGACTTCATTATGGGAGGTCATTAACTCCAGTCCGGTTCCTCTAGAGGATCGGGTTGGCAGGTTTACTTCAGGACACAAGTCTTTCATGAGGAGCTGTCAGTCACGGCCATCCTGGACACGCTCCAGACATTTTCCACATTCACTCACAAGTGTGTGTTTCAGCCCGCCGTGGTTCCTGGCGCCCTCTCTCTGGCTTGCGATCTTATGAATGATTTATGCAACTTTATTAAAAATGGACTCGTCGCAAAGCTTAAACAACAACAGAGCCGGTGCCACAGCGGCTTTAACCTCCGGCCAAAAGTCCAGCGACCTGCCTCGCCGTCCTCTCCCTCCCTCCCTCCCCTCCTTGCTCTCGGTGGAATTCCTGGAGTGCTGAGACTCTCGGGGCCTCAGGGATGGCTGCCGCGATAGGCACGCACGCCTCCCTCCGTTCATGTCAGGGCCACAAACGCTCCGCGCCGCACCCCTTGTCCTTCCACGGCGTGTGGTCTCGTCGACAGCAGGTTTGAGTAATGAGTTCTGGAGCTGCCTGCCTCCATCGCTGCTCCCCTGACTTGGTGGCGCAGGTGGGGACACGCTGAAGCAGCTCTTTATCCGCCGCGGCCCACCCAGGTGTCCTGGCTGCCGATGCTCTCTGACAACTTTTCCACTGCGGGGTCAGGCGAGGCGTGTCGGGGCCAGCTTCAGATTGTTCGGAACATAAAGTGGATGGAAATGAAAAATGCGTTCCTTAGAAAGAGCGCCGAACAAACAGGTGATGTGGCGTTAAAGAAGCTGTACGTACAGTGTGAAGGTTGAAAAATGTAAACTGATGGAAACACACCATCAATCTTCCTCGACTCGTCGTTCCTCATTTGCTGCTCGCCCTGAAGAGCAGCTGGGCTAAATGTACGTTTATTTAACTTTACAGGATTGACATTAAATCAGAAACAGAAGAAGAAGAAAGTTCTTTTGTGACCTTTAAAGAAAACGGTTCGTGTCGGTCGACTGTGTCAGGACTTCACTTTCACAGTTAATCCGAGAAAATGTCGGTTTACGAGGATCCAGACTCACTCAAAGACATTAAAGACCTATTACACCTACTTTTACCTTTCACTCTGGAACACCTTCAGGGTGTATTTTCATTATTTATAATTAAACAAAAACTCACTATCTATCTTATTTATAGATTTAACGGTAAGAAACTGTTAAACTCCAACAGGAAATTACTGTAAATTCTAAAAAAGTTGTAAACAGTTTTTTTTTTTTTGAGCCGAAACAGTAAAATTTACAAAAACAAAAATTCACAGTGAAAAACTTAAACACTGTATGAAAAAATACTGTGAAAAAGTTTACATTAATATTTAAAGAAGATAAGAGTATGGGACTGTGTCAATTGTGATTTAAATAGAAAAATGCATTAAAATTTTACAAAATTTAATCCCAGCCAAATTTATAGTGCTGTTTCATCTTAAATGCGGTAATTTGCTGTTAAATTAACAAGTTTTTATTCTGGTGAAAACTTGAGCGTTCCTGAGCGTGGGATAATATTTATCTTTAACTTAAACCATTAAATTTACAGCATTTTTTACAATTTTTATTTACTCCAAAAACAGGTTGTACCATATTTTTTCTTTTGGATCATAGAAATATATTTTTATATCAAATTCTCCGTTGACTTCTGACCAATCAGAGCCCTCCGTTCGAGCTCAGTTGATACTTTAACCAACTGAGATGCTTGACCTGGAGTAACCTGGTTGACATGCCGTACTACTGAGTTTTACCGTGAGTAAACAAAAAAATTGTTGCGATGAAAGTAACCAAATTAATTATGCAATAGATATCAAAACTGGAAAACGCCGGCAGTTAGCGCCACGGCGGTCGAAACCTTTTCCCCTTCCGAATTAAACACCTGCCCACAACAGCGACTCGGCTACCTTTATTCCTGAGCCCCCAGATAACAAGACAGCGACACCTAAGGCACACAAAGTGAACTGCAACTTATAATATGTGTCACAGCAACATATTTGGCTCCTACACCCTCTCTTTCACGTTGTAAATAGCGGAGAACAGAGCAGCTGTAGGTCTACTCTTTTAAGACTGTCAACAACAACATGTCTTCAATCAGGTAATTAATGAAAAGTCAGTCAGAGACGCTGAAAGAGGCAAGTCTCAGCTGTTCAGGTGTGCTCTCAAACCTGGTCCCTGCAGAAGTTCTTCAGCTGTTGGTCCATTATCTGTTGTTAAAGCTGTAAGATGAGACACAAACTCTGGCGAGTGAAACTTGAAGGAGTGGCTGTGACGCCGTGGTCGAGGTCGGGGTTGGATCTCATGTCTATTAGTGTCCAAACGGGGAGACAGAGCCTGATGTCAGGTTCAGGCCAAGTCCTGTGAAAGTCCAGAAAAAATCATCCTGGTGATAGACATGTTCTCCACGTTTAGACACTTTGCTGAGGTTTTGGATGGATACTCAGACTAGATCCTAAATCACAGCTCTGCACTCGTATCCATCTATCTAAGTCCCCCTTTCAGGGACCCTGAGGCCTTCCTGGGCCAGGTAAGATATATGATCCCCCAACCTCCCAGTCCTCTACGTGTGTTAGTAACCTTCTCATTAGATACCGACAGAACCTTTCATTTTTAGTTTCCTAAATCGGTTTCTCCTCTGTTGCATTTCTTCTTCTTTGAAACCAAATATCACCCATTATCTTACGCGATGTAATCAGATCATTCTGACTTGTACTCTGCATGTCAGCGGTGAAAACGTGCGTTTAGTAAACCTCGTGTTGTTGCAGTAGTGGCAATCATTTCTGTCCTGTTTCAATGCTGGAAATCGAGAACTGGTTCTTGTTGAGAACCGGTTCCAAATGGTTCAATCCATCGATGTTGTTTACATTTTATCTTAACGATTCCTTTCTTTCAGTTGCCTTGAAAAACAGTCTTGCGTGTTCTCATCTACCGGAACAGAGACAGAGAAGAAAACATGGCGGATGGAACGAACAGTCGGCAGAAACAATCAAAGTGTGGCTTAATTTTATGAAGAAAAACGAGAGTAGAAGGTGAAGAATAGTCTACTTTATTTAAATCAAAGAAAGGCATTGATAAGGGAATCGTTAAAGAATTGAATCGATAAGCAGAATCAATAACGGCATCGATATCAATAAACTCTTATCTATGCCAGTTGCAGTGATCTCTTACTGAGTCATTTATTCATGATCAGTTTGGGTTTTCGGCGTCATTACTCGACTTTTAATCGCTCCATCGGTGAGCATGTGAGAGTGAGATCCCCTCCTTTCTAAGTCCGGAGCTGTTGAGGCAAGTCGTGACGCACCGGTCTGAATACGGCGCGAGTTTTCAGCTGATTCCTTTATGTAATTCCCTTCAGATGGATTTCAATATGTACTCACTGTGCACTTGATACTTTACCCACAGGCTTTGGTATTGAGAAGGCTCATACTTGATTGCCACTGCTGGGTGAAGTATACGTGTGTGTGTGTGTGTGTGTGTGTGTGTGGATGCAAATGTGTGTGTGTGGAGTGCTTGAGCTCCCAGCTGACATGTTTGAGTGGAGAGCTGGTCTGAACAGGTTTCTGTGTGAATGTAAAGCTGTGCTTTACAGGAGGAAGAGGCGTGAGGCGCCTTAAAGGAGGAGGGGTATGTTGTGTGTGTGTGTGTGTGTGTGTGTGTGTGTGGGGGGGGGGGGGGGGCGTCTTTGGTGGCCACCTGTTGACACTGACACACACTAATCAGTCGGCAAACAAAGTCATTTAGCTGCTTTCAAAGGCGCTGCTCTGCTTGGGCACATTGTACCAAATCTCCTGAAATAGAAACCTTTCAAGTTACCTCGGGGTAATTTGGAAGACATCATTAGGCTTAGAAAAAAAATACTGCCAGGGAGAGCCCATCGCCACCCCAGGACTCCCGGGATCTCTTCATTGTGCGGCTGCAGAAAGTGGCCAGTGTCATGTAAATGGCTTTTATTTTTGCCTCATCATGCTTTTTGCTGGAAAGCCACGCGCTTCAATGGCGGGCTGCGGCGCGGCTGTCTCCCTGCGCCTCACAGGGGGCTTTGTGCTGTCACTCTCAGGGTGCTCACACT